>OZ005743.1:161080900-161767664 GCA_963930735.1 Dioctria linearis
GTTCGATACAATATTAAATTATCCTGTACCTACACTCTAAAAAATTTTAGTGTAAATTTACTAATAAAATAATAGGAAATTCGTTACCTCGTGTTATTGTAGTAAATTTACACCAAAAAGTAAATGAAAATTTTTACTCAATCATAGAGTTTTTTTTTTAACTCTACAGAAGTAGCAAGTTTTACTACATTGAGTAAGTAAATTTTGATAAAATTTTACTTTTAAAAATGTAGTAAATTTTATTACGTCTGTAATTTTATTACATTGAGCAAGTAAATTTTGATATGATTTTCCAAATTTTCCAAACAAAAAAGTGTATAGCTAGTTAATAATACATAATGTATTAACAGAATTGAATGTTACATTCTTATCTTTAAATAAGTATTTCCACGTCAATTAAGTTGGGACCGCCATTTCATGGTAGACAAATTTTGAATACGTCAAAACTTAAGGCTCAATTAGGGCTCATTTAATGCCACTATTGCATACTATTATAACAATGCTACTTAACCTATTGTCAGTAGTGGTGGTCATAACTTTTAATAAGTTGGATTATCCATTGATTTTTTTTTAAAGTACTAGAGCATTAAATTCGTGGAAGTGGCATTAAATTACCCTTAATTGAGCCCTAAATGTTGACGTATTCAAATCTTTTCTACCATGAAATGGCGGGTCCCAACTTGATTGATGTAGTATTTCCTCTTTTTCGTAGTAATATTTGATTATTTTTTATGGAATTTTACAGTGTATTAATTTGTTTTATCAAATTATTTATTTTGATTAGAGTGTTAACATTTTTATTCTTGCCCTTCATAGTTTCCGGATAATATTTTAAATAATATCGTACCATAAATTCTAATATTTTTGATACCTCTTTTGGATATTATTTGACATATAAAATCAACAAAATTAAAACGTTCGTATTTTGCAGTCAATGTTTTGTCCATGAATATGTACGCTATCTGTTTCCCAAATAAAGCGTTATCTGTCTATTGGTCTATGGTCTATTTGTTGGTATTTTTTTCTAAACTTCCTCCAAGGTTGTACCCGTCTTAAAGCTAATTGTATAATTATTTAATATGAATATTGTTAAAAATAAATCTGAACATATTTATGTACCTCAAATTGTATGAACAAGAATGTCACATCTGGTCTCTTTCAACATTTGTAAACGAGTGATATCTATGCCCGTGAGCACGATAATTACTATAACTGTAGAGCGATTTTTTCACACTTCTCCCAAGGACATTTAAAATTGCAATTACTTTTTTCACGATGAAAATATAGTATAATCACAAAACTGACAAAACTCACATTTATTCATAAGCACACTAAATATTTATAACCTTTTCGGCTATATGGTAAGACACATACTGAGGACGCTACCATGCAGCCAGCAGTAAAATTATGACAATGAGGTAAATTTACGGCATTCAATTCGGAAAATTTAAACCAAGTTTGAAGAATTACAACATTTGTTTTAGCAATTATTTTATTTACACTTCAAACGTGTAATTATCAATTTAAAATGTAATTAAACTACAAAAAATTTAGCAAAATTTACTATTAAGATTGTAACATGTTTATATAAATTTTTTAAAGTGTACAAACGCAGATGATGCGAGATGATTCATAGCTTTCTGCAATTATTACAGAAGATTCATTTACAATTTTGCTCATATTGCAAATCCCATAAACTCTTTATCAAAGAAGATCAATTTATTTGATCGGATGAATGCCAAAAATCGTTCTCAGTATTGAAATCTAAAATGATTAATGCACCAATTTTAAAATATCCCGATTTCAATGAATGCATGTTAATATTTTACACACGTGGTAGATTCGATTTCCTTAGAAATTTTGTATCTTGCCAATATCTTCGTGTTATTTATTAATGGACACCAAGTTGAAATGTCTTATATTAATATTATATTTAAGTAAAACAAAATTTCCCCTTACCCACATTTAATCTAAAGTAGTGTGAGTTCCATGATTTATTATAAATGCATAAACGAATAATTTTTTTCTTTGCTTTCAGGAATATCCTAAACATAGTTTGGAAATAATTCCAATCAACACCATGTTCAGAGGTAAGACAAGTTTCTTAATTATTCCACACCAATATATGTACTAAATTTATTCTTATAACTCATAAACTATAGTCTAAGAATACAAGTGAAAATTGAATCTGTGTCTTCATTATGCTCCTAGAAGAACATGAGTATATTGTTAATGACAGTGTAAACGTTTTTCATCCATTAACTCCACTTATACTTTCCGATATTACTATCTAATTTAGCCATCCCATATCCCTTCAAATATAAACTTATTTCCTATTATCCACATAATATGGATTTCTTCTTAAATTAAATTCCGTAATTGTGCCGAAATTAGGTAACTTGAACATTTTATACAGTCCTAGTTGTTCCCAAATGGAGATTATTGCCTATCACCATGGGCTGAACTAACAGACATGCGAAAAATTTTCTTATTTTTCTTGTCACGTGATGAAATAAAATGTTTACTTAATGATATAAGTTGTCCATTTGCACGTTCTCACTTCCTTCAGATGGCATTTATTGGTTCTAAGGATACCATACAAGTCCTTCGGAGCACTTTAATATAGACAGTGGTATAAAATGTTTCTAAAGTTGAAGATGTTTTCACCTATCAAATAATCTTTGTCTTTTGTTCCTTTTGATTGCCATATCAGGCATAGAAGAACTGAGTAACAATGATTTGTATCAGGTGAAATAAATAAGCATGAAATTTCATTTTTGTCTTACTGATATGTCAAAAAGCAATCTAATTTAGCCTTCGACGATTAATTTTCTCGTTGAATTTATAACATTTCTTTAGTTATTTTATTTTTTATTTCCATGTCACCCTTAAACATTTCTCGAAATTTTAAAGTTCTATGTAAGCACCTACTTACAATTATTTGCATACAGTGCTTTATAAATCGCGTTACATTTTATGTCTCGCAATTATACAACAGTAATTATATACTTCTTTGACATGGGGCATGCTATTGCATCTAGTTGTTTATAAGATTCTTTATGTGAGTCACAATTTACCCACAATCATTATACGAAAATGGTAGCAGCATTTTACATGGTATATTTTAAGACCCTCATACACCAGAACTATTAGCAAAAATGTTCAGCCAAAACATTATGAATTGGGCGACCTTTCAAGTCTTATATCCATATAGTCGATATTGCAGTACTGTTTCAATATTCGAATTGAAAGTGATAGTTTTCATTTCGCACATTTTTTGATGGGCCATTTAAAATTTTGCACTTCTTCTACTTTTCGAATCCACTACGCTCGTGTGAAATTTATTTTATCCAATAGGTCGAAGTCAAATTAAATATCCATAGGCCTGATATATAAGCAAATTGTAAAAATGGGAAGACAGGAAACTGGCTCTCCTCTGGAGTCCTGCGACTGGTGAATCAACTCTTCACCCCTTCTTTTCCAGGACGCGATAACTAGTCGGTCTTAGCAGAGAATTGCTCAGGCTGTTTATATAATGCAATCACTGAATATGGCCTCTTCCCTTATTTTCTAAAGAAGATATGCAATTCCAATAACAAACTATGTTGACTATGTGAAGAAGAAGATGAAATCTCGAAGCATACATATCTCGCATGTGAGTATCCAGCGCTTGCAACTTTAAAGGGTTACATAGGTTTCGAAGGCTGAGAAAAAGCATACTTTCCCCATTTTTGTTTTTTTTATATATGTATATCTTAATATATAAAAATCCAGTGTCACTGTGTTTGTATACGCTAATCTCCGAAACCGCGCAACCTATTTCAATGAAATTATGTGAATATGTTTGGTTGGCTCCAGCTTGACAGATATGATGGTATTGGACACGATAGATGGCGCTGTTGTCAAGATGTAAAACACTGCCCGACAACGCGTAGATGTGGAAAGCTGACATTTTGTACACGGAGTTTCAAAAAAATTTAAAATATAAGTTCAAAAATGGACTAAATCGGGCAATTTCTTTGTAGGGTTGCCATACAAATATTTCGTCTTTTAGTATATATTTGGGCACTGTCTAGGAACAGGTTAACGTGGAGAACTAAAATTTTGTACGTGGTGTTTTCATAGCAATAGTAAATAAAATTACAAAAATGGTCGAAATCGGGTAACCCCTTCTTGCTGTTGCCACACAAAACTGCTTTCGATGCGTGAAGTAGACAGATGAAATTTTGTACACGGGCTTATTTTTAAAAATTAAGTGCAAATATGGGACCAATTGGGCAACTCCTTCGTATGGTTGCCATAAAAAAAAATTGGTACTTGGTGTTTCCATAGTAATGGTAAATATTGAAAATGGACTAAAGCGGGTTACCCCTTCTTACAAAACATTGGTTTTTCATTGTATATTTGGACACTGCCTACCGTGGTGACGCGTAGAGAGCTGAATTGTTGTACATAGGCCTTTTTTAAAAAAAGGAAATTTATGTTCGAAATTAGGACCATTCGGGCAACTCCTTCGTAGGGTTGCCATACAATAATTTTGTGTTTTACTAAATGTTTGGGCACAGCATGAAAACGCGTCGATGTAGAGAGCAAATCTCTCCCAGTCATATGAATGTTTGCCCGGACACTCAAACATGCACACACACACATTCGCACGCACACGCTCATACACACACGCCCACATAGTTAAGCCCTAGAGTACGAAATTGCGCGATCGAGTCAGATAATATCTTTGACCACCCCACCCCACATCCACCCATCTACACAGAGAGAAAAATAAATATTCATAACAAACGTGCGTCGCGCTTAAAATGCATATTCGATCGAATTCGTTTCATTCAACTACTTTTCTCTCAAATCAAACAAAAACATATTTCAATTGAAATGACTCTCCAAAAACGCGTAAACGTCTGCGCGTTTAAAAAGCTCCCAATTTAATTAACAATTCACTTAGAAATGACATAATGATTCAGATTGAATACTTTGACCTTCAGTATGATGGGTAAATGCATTTGGATTTTCAATAATCGGGCTATTGTTCGTTTTGAAAGCAAAACGCCTTCACTTTGATCGTCAACAGAGTTAAATTTAGTATTATTTTTGTAGCTTTATTTTAGCAAAATTTCAGGCAAAATTGAAATTGTGATAGAAACAAAATTTGGTTCAGTTTTGAGTATGTACGTGATTTTTTGGATTTTGGATTTTTTAAATAATATTGTGTATTTCTTCGTCAAAAAATTACAGCCGGATGTTCGAACGGAAGATAGCGGGTGTACCTCTGCCATTAGTTGATTTAATCAGTTACCATCAACTCCTTCGTTATAAATATTTTTAGTGAAATACTTGTACAGAAGTATATAACGTACATAAGTTTGATAAGTGAAATTTTTATCATAAATAAACAAGTTTTCAATTAAAACTCGAATATTTTAAATATTTTTAAAAGTTTATATTGTTGAAATGAATGCAAGGTTGTTTGATGCGAATATTTTTACAATCAAGATACATGCGTTCAATACGAATGTTTGCTAATTATTAAAACAAACGTTAAGCGCCATTGGCGCCATTTTAAACTCAAAATCGTTTGGTTTAAACAATGATTTCGTTAATTTGACATATTCATTTATATTATTGCCGGGCAACGCCGACGGGCTCCTTCTAGTAATAAATAAATTATTTTATTAAAAATTTTAAACATATAAAAGAGTAACATTTAACGAATATTTTATAATATTTTCATTCAACAATTTCGAAAATTCAGCCGGTGGGACCAGGTTTGCGAAGACCCCTAAAAAAATGTCCTCGTGGTGGTTAGATGATAGTTTTTTTCTACAGCGTGGGCCAAAAGTCACCATGGGGTTTAAAAATTTAATAACTTTTTCGTTTATATATTTTTTTTTATTTTTTTTTTTTAGATTATATAAATAACATCTGGAGAATAAATAATGGAGAGATTCACAACTGAACAAAGAACCAGAATAATAGAATTTTATTACTTAAATCAGCGATCAATTATTTTAACGCAAAGAGCATATCGTCGCCATTTTAACGTCAGAATTTCGCCCTCTGAAGCCATGATTCGTTGCTTAGTTGATCGTCACCACCAACATGGCACCGTAAGTGATTTGCCTCGAACAGGTAGACCGCGTATAATTCACACTGCGGAAAATATTGAACGTGTAGAGCAAAGTGTTAACGAAACACCAGAAACATCTACCAGAAGGCGTTCTGCTCAGCTAGGGATGTCCCGTACGTCACTACGGCGCATTTAAAAAAAAGATTTACTGTTATTCCCATATAAGGTGCAATTGGTGCAAGAATTGAAACCCGCAGATCATCGGCAACGTCTAAATTTTGCAGTTAAATTTCAACAGTTGGCCAGAAATGAAATCAACTTTTTTGAAAATCTGATTATGAGTGATGAAGCTCATTTTCATCTGAATGGCTTTGTTAATAAGCAGAACTGTAGGTTCTGGGGTTCTGAAAATCCAAGAGCCATTCATCAACGCCAATTGCACCCCATTAGGTGTACAGTATGGTGTGGCATTACATCTGAAAATATAATTGGGCCTTACTTCTTCGAAAATGAAGATGGAGGTGCTGTAACCGTAAATGGAGAGCTGTATCGGTTTATGATAGAAAATTTTTTACGTCCTGCTCTTGAAAACAGACCTGAGATGTGGTTTCAGCAGGATGGAGCCACTGCCCACACTGCCCGAGACGCAATGGCACTTTTAAGGCAAATTTTTGGACAGCGAATAATTTCAAGAAATTCGGAAATTAATTGGCCAGCGCGTTCGGCAGATTTGTCAGCACCCGACTATTTTCTTTGGGGTTATTTGAAGGAGCGAGTATATGTGAACAAGCCCGAGACAATCCTTGAACTCAAGGCCAACATTGTTGCAGAAATTCGAGCGCTACAGCCACAAATGTTGAAAGATGTTATGGAAAATGCTCTAAAAAGAGCTCATCATTGCGAAGCTAATAACGGCGGTCATTTAAGTGACATAATTTTCCATACTTAGCGTAAAAAAATTTCCATTTTGTATATTTTATAATCTAAAAAAAAAAAATAAAAAAAATATATAAACGAAAAAGTTATTAAATTTTTAAACCCCATGGTGACTTTTGGCCCACCCTGTATAAGTAGATAAGTATAGCTCGTGACTGAACGAAGGATTTAAAAAACAAACTGAAATTTGAATTTCTAACAGAGTTGTATGCAAAAAAGTATAATTTTTGGTACAATTTACACTATGTATTGTATAGGTAGTTTTGTAAAATTAGGTATAATCGAACAAACAAAAAGTCACTAGGCAATCCTATTGTGAATAAGTGTGTAAAATTTCAATAAGATCCCTGCATTAGTGTTTGACAAATTGTGTCCACCGAGTTCAAAAATAGCGCTTTTAGAAAAAACCGATTAAAGTTTTAAGTAAGAATTAAACGAAAAAAAATTGTATTTTTTATTTCAACTTACACAGAATGGTCGGTTCCAGCTCCATAAAGCAAAGATCATCCTGCAGCTGCAATGTCCAAACAAATACATATAAAATAGGTGACCCATTGAAAGTGAGAGAACCGAGCGAGAGCGACAGACAAACAATAACTAAGCAACTGCCTCAATATACTTGCTTCGCTCCCGGCCGCACTATGGAATATGGTAGTTCAAGACCTGATTATAAGTACTTTTTAGAAATGCTGCAAATGACCACCCGATCTAGCCTAATGAGCATAATTTTCAAAGTCTTTCCCTCTTAGACTTTTACCCCGATTGACTTGAAACTTTGGGAAAATAGTCTAGAATATTTTCCCAAAGTTTTTTTACTATTGGATAAAAAAAATTAAAAAATATATTCCTTTTCTTAACCTTCGAAACCCCTTTAGGTTTCAAATCATCTAGAGAGACAAACAAGAAATTGCATGGCACGGGGGAGCCATGTCCACCTGTTGAGATTTAGGACCTAGGTGTGTCCTTTCTCACGGCTCACCCGTACTTTCCCGTAGGAGAAGAAGTGATGCCGGGATTTAGTTTCCTTTGATTGTAATATTTGGCACCATCAATAAAATACACTGTTTTCAAGAATATTTTAATAAAATTTCACTTGCTTTACTTGCTTGTGGCCTAACCGAGTACCGAAAACTAAATCCACGAGAAATTTATTTTTGGCTAATTAAAAGCCCAGAAATTAAGGGCACACTTACTTTATCAGCACAATTGACTTATGCGATAAAGCTTTTATGTAACGCGCTGGTTAATGCGAGATGAATTTCGATATTTGCGCCTTCTTTAGTTCAGTGTTTATACTGAGGATAATTTATGGCCAAAAACGCTACGTTTGCATTTCTTACATTTTAAAATTTAAGGAATGCTGACTAATTTAAAAGGGGAATTATTATTTGAATTTTATGGGCTCATAAAATGTAGGTATGAATGTATGAATAAAGCTAGGTTGATGATACTTGGTTTTTACAAATTATCCTCTATCTTAAAAAGTACAGAGTCAATGTCAACAACTTATTGCATGTATAACTTCAACTGCTCAATCAGCCGCGTATTCTTTTCCTTTCAGGAGTTATGGTGGTGTTAACTAAAAGTTTCGGGTTTTAATACCTTTTTTTTACTTTAACCAATCTTTTTTTTTGCAAAAAGATCGTTAACATATCTTTTTTTTTATAAAAGCTGTAAACTGCGGACTCTTCTCTTTAATTTGACCTGTTGTGAATAGAAGATCAATCAATTCTTGTTGTCAAAATAAATAAATCAATTAATCTGTGTGAAACAAGAATTGGTAGACATCGCTTCTTGACTAGGTCATTGTTGTGTGGCGAAAAGCAAGATCTTACACAATAAATGCAAACAGGTCTTGCCCAAACGGTGGCACTGTTAAAAGTTGCAGTGTATCGCATTTCATAACAAACTCAGAATTATTGGGTTTGTTGTGAAAGCATGTTACTGCGGAATATGCAGGTGACTTCCGGCTAATCACAGCGGTGACCTGGTTCATCAAATAAAAAATAAATAAAAAACAGAAGAATGCGCGGTGACATGGTGGCTGAAAAATGCTTGAAGAAGTCAGTCTTTTTGGATTCAGCGAGAGATTAAATTATGGTTATTATACACGAGATATAAATGTATAATTGATAGAGATCAAATTATAGTTATTATACACGGGATATAAATATATAATTGATAGATATGTATACGTGAATAAAGTTGAAAATGATTAAGTGAAGTGTTCTTTTACTGTGTGTTACATCTGCTCAACTAAACCCGATACTTAGTGATAGCAGCATCCACTCGGAGACCACAACAGACCTATTACACGCTATGTTCTATACGTATATATGTAGCCGTTAAAGAGTTATTAACTCTTAACATATTCTCAAAGCTCCTCTCAGATCTATTCTCAAAGCTAAGTGACTGAAAATACTTCATTTAAAAAAAATATCATCATGACCTGAATAGGTTGTGAGCTAATAACTCCTTAATGGCTGTAGATCGGGTGTAATAGGTCAACTGTGGATTAAGTGCGCCAGAAAAAAGAGGAAAAACACGTACATAGGGAAGCCTCCTCGGAAATCTTCAATGATATTCGCGTTGAGCCTCAAGGGAATCTCCGTCGCTACTATAACCGTAACACTATGTCCGCGTGTTCGTCATTGGAAAATTGAGCCATCGTTTCTTTAAAGTTTTTCTCAGGGATCGAACCAGTTATGAAAAAAGCCTACTTTACTTGTTATTCCTGACCGATAATAGTTTGAAGCTGAAAAAACTGAGCTGGAAAGGCTTATAATTTTTCTGGCAAAAATAAAAAGTCCTTTTGTCTCATAACTCATAAACGGTGAAAGATACAAAACGAGAACAAAGTGCGTTTTAAAGAAAACAATCTTAGCTTCTAACCGGAGTAAGACAGAAAAAAAAATTATAAGGTTTTTTTTTTGTTTTTTTGGCTTCGAAAATAGGTATAAAAGTTGAAACTTGAAAATTGGCAGACCGTTTCTTCTAAACTACATACTGTATTGGAAGCATTGATACATTGAATCAAAGGGCAGGAGGTTCTCTATAAACTAGCACCTCTACCATCTTTCTACTGTTTGCCGTTTAGGAGATAGAGCTGTTTTAGTGCAAACCTACGTTTCACGTACCCTTAGGTCTTTAACGCCGATTATCTCGGAATTGGTTGACAATACACCGCCCTGCCATACAATTTTTTTCATTTCTCGACATGACCTATCACCTCCTTCATTATTATCCACCACTTCTGAATCACCCTGTTTATCATAGTTTCTATATATCATGGATCTGGCTTATTTTGTAAGGATTATATCAATAAAAATCACTGTAATACTTCTGTCTGTTCTGAGAGGCATGTTGAGAATTTGATGGGCTCAGAAAGCAGTGTTTATCCTGTTGCTCCCACCTTGATTATAATTTTTATTTAATATATTTTGTAGTACTCTCTTCACCTGAGAGATTTTCTATTTTTTAATGTCGGTCGACCGCAAGATATGCATAAAAATTCTGAAGTAAAATATTTAAGTCAATTTCAAAAATAAAAAAAATAAATGCTCGAGGCAACTTTTAATTCGAGTGGGGCATTACAGGTCTTGTTTACACATTACAGAATGTCCAAGATTTCAGCTGAACTTATATATATTGATATAGATATATTCATATGTGTAAGATTGGGTTGGGAGTTTTTCCAAAAAGATCGTCCACCAGATTTCCAAAGAGGCTTTCTACAGTTAAGGTTAATATAAATTGAAGAGGAATTCTATAATTTTCAATTTTATCGACCGGTTGAAAAATTAATCCATGGATACATGTCGCCTTACTTCCTAAATTGAAGAATTTGTTAAAATTGAGTCTCTATTAAAACCTCCTACCAGACAGGTTAGATCATTTCCATCCATCAAGTTATATTCTTCCAAATAGTTCCTACCTATTACCAGCATTAAAAACATCCAATCCTTCTACAAAACGAACCTCATATAACTTCCTTTATCGCCATCCAAACTGAAAGAAAAATTTATTTGAAAGAGAAAAAATAGCCCCAAGCCCCATCAGGTCTGTAAGTAATTCGATGAAACTATCTTCCACTCGCATAGCAATGTGGAACAATTTAAAGATGGTGGCTTTATAATCTTGGGAAAAAGTGAAAATTTCCTCTAAATGCAAATTGAATAAGAGTTCCACAAATTATTGCGAATAACAACGTAAAATACTCATGACTGCAGTTTGCCCAGCTCCTTGGCAGTACGAGTGCCATTTCCGGCCTCCGGCACGGCAATCCAGAGAAACCACGTTTACGGAAAAGTTTTGAATGGCGGTGTTTGCCTTAAAACGCCTTCGGGTGCATTTTGCAGAACAGTGAGTACCCTTTTAAAGGGCTCCTCTTTGCACACAAGTACTCCGTTTGCCCTGTTTATTTGTGGTTTCAATTTACTGAGCATTTGGGTTTCATGAATTCTGAACCGAATGAGCAGTCTGCCATAACCCATGGTCCTGTTCATAAATATCTTAGAGCGGATGGGATGTTTGGGGATAAGCGGATGCTTTCAGTTATTCGTTGGTCGTAATTTTTGTTGTTGGTCTGATTAGAAAAGTTGTCCATGGCTGTAGTTAATTGTGTTGCTCTGTTGTCATTTATTTAAACTGAATTAAGCTGTGGATGTAATTTTAGACTACTTCTAATGAAAATGTTCAGCTTTATAGGATGATTATTATTAGATTTTGTCGGATATCGTTGTAGACTGGTACAGTTATCTTTATTATCTGCCTTTTATTAGTGCTTCATTTACTGTTCTTTAAATACCTGATAAGTAACGTACAGAGAGTGTGATGGTATAACCAAAGTAATTATATACATATGTCCACATGCTAACTTAAGATTGTATGATCTAACAAGCGGAAAGGAGAAGGTCCACTTTTCATACAACTGTAGACCTCCAGATACCTCCAGACTTGATAGATGTATTAAATGATGCAATTTGATACTCTGAACATGTTTTATTAACAATGTTTATTTCAATTAAGCGGGGGAAGATTTGGCTATCGCATGTAGCTTGAGCGACGTTCTTGGGTGAAAACCTGCACTCTTCTATTCCTGCTGATTGCTCGGAATTGGTGAGTCGTGGAAAATGACTTTCTATAAGAAAAATTTTCACAAAAAGCATTAAAGGCCATGGAAGAAAGAACTGCACAAATATATGCGAAATGTAGTAACTGGGGTGTATGTGACCCAGGTGTATGATAATGGGTTCCCGGCGGCAAAAATGTCCAGAGAAAGTTTTCTGAATCGGTACCAAAGAGCACAACCGGATAGTCGGCGAGGCCTTCAATTAACTATGCAACATGCGATTTTGGAACTAAAAACCCCACCTCCCGCGAGGGGATCATACACCTTCCCTAAAAATATGCAGAGACAAATTTTTCTTTCACGAATTGTAGCTGGTAATGGGCTCAGGCGAACAGTGAAACCCGTTTTCCGATCGGACATAACCCTATCGTGTTAAACTCGATCTAAGGTATGAAAAATCTAGTACCTTAGTTCGAACAAAAAAAGAGGGAAGTACTAAAAAAGTGAGTATGAGGATGGCTATTTAAGTAAAGGGGTGTGGGTACTCAAATTTCATCTCAGCACCTAATGAATTTGATTGTGTACTAGATTTTCCTAAATGTACTAGATCAAACAAAAGGATTCTGCGCCTGGCATCGATGGCATCACGGCGAAAGACCTAAATATTTTTGTGGAAGTGGTAAGTGAGCCTTTGTCCTCCCTTATCAATGAAACGTTCCTGAAAGGTGAATACCCGGATTGTTTAAAGGAGACTATTGCTATCCCAATACACAAAGGAGGTGACACAACAAACTCAAGTAACTATCGTCCAATCTCACTCTTAAGAACAATAGGGAAAATCCAAGAAAAACTATTAGATGCAAGAATAAAAAAATTTATCTCTGTCAGGTGATTTGATAAAGAGTCCCCGTTGAATTTGCTCCATTTATATGTTTAGACTGTTAATAAAATCTAGAACCATTCTGGGCTTGAAGTTCCATACGTAATTTGGTGGAGGAAAAGCATGTTCAAGGTGGAGTAATCTCCGCCTGGCCAATGCTTCGCAGTTGCAGAGCAAGTGCTCCGAGGTTTCGTGAGCATCCTGACAGAAGCGGCAGGATGAAGTCTCAGCCAAACCCAGCTTGTTTAGTTGATACCTCAAGGGGCAATGGCCTGAGAAGAGCTCAGTGATCATCTGCCGGTCTAATGGGGAAGTACCATATATTTTCGGATGATACAAATTTGATTTATTACGCAGAAAATGAACAAAAGTTGGAAAACAAACTACAAGATGATATGGTAAGATTAACAAATTGGACAAATGGTACCAAACTTTATCTCAATGAGGATAAAAAAAATACATGGAGCTTAAACAAAGAAACAAGCCTGAGATTTATCCAATATTGAGTATTAACTCCAAGCAGATAGAAAGCGTAACTGAGAAGAAATATCTAGGTATAAATATTGACGAGAAACTCAACTGGAGCAGGCATGTCGACGAAATAGCTTCCAAAATCAACCCAATATTAGGTGTATTGCGAAGAGGCCCTAGGTAAGATAAAATCATACATAGTAATCGATTATAACTACAAATTGAATGTAACTTTTAATTGAACTAGATATTAAGTAGCGGAGATCAGGGTTAGATGGGGACCCGGGGGCAAAATAGTGAGTTGCGTTAATTTTATTAGATATGACAAGAAGTAAGTTCCGTTTCCTAATAGATGGCGTAAGTCTTATTGCATGTATTAGGTCTAAACCGCTTTGACATATGTATTTGACATGTCTAATGTCAATGTCAGAATCCATTGTATCTCGAACAATTAAAGTGTTTACAATAGATTTTTGTTTTTTTTTTTGCGATTGAACATAAAAAGTTTTGTACCAAATAATCGACATTTGCGGGAAGTATTGTTATACTTGTATAATTTAAAGAAATCCGCTAATGAAAGTCATCGTTTGGTAGTATAAGCATATAGTGAACATGCTCTTTCATCTGACAGATTTGCGCGATGAAGATCCATGCCAAACTCAAGAAGAATTGACAGCAGCAATAAGCGTAAACCAATCAACTCTGGAAAAGCATTTACAAACAATGGGACTCATACAGTAATACGGAAATTGGGTACCTCATGAATGAACCGAAAAACAAGAATAAAACCGAAAAATCATTTGTGAAATTCTTCTGCTAAGGCAAGTGTGTTATTGGCGATGAAAAGTTGATTCACTATGCCAATCCTTAGCGTAAAAAATCTTGAGTTAAGCCTGGTGAACTAGGTCCATTGCAGCCCAAGATATTTATAATTATAAGGTGATGTTCTGTATATAGTGGGATATGAAAGGTGGTGACTAATGCGTTTATAGCGAGTTATACAAAAGAAACGACCAGAATGGGACAATCGACAGGATAAGATAATACTTTTACATGACAATGCAACACCTCATATAGCTCAACTAGTGAAAAGCTACTTAGAAGTGATGAACTGGAAAGTGTTACAGCAACCACCATACTCCCCAGTCATTGCACTTTACGATTATTTTTTGTTCTGGTCGATACAGTCAGCCATTAGTAGAGAACGGTTTCATTCTTTGAAAGTGTTCAAATTTGGCTCAATAATTGGGCCGCCTGGAAATAAGAGCCATTCTTTAGGAATGGAACCCGCAAGTTGCCCGGAAGGTGGGCAAAGGACGTAGCTTCCGATGGAGCATACTTTCAATGATTTTCAACAAAAAATATATTTTATAAATAAAGTTTAGTTTATACCAAAATACGGAACTTACTTTCTCTCATACAAATATTAATAAACAATGTAACATACGAACCCCGGATTATCAGTCTGCCGGTCTGCCGAAAAATTTCTGGTGAGTGCATCCCTTTGCGTCTAAGAAGCGAAGGTGTATGAAACCGCTATAAAATATGTTATAATTTTGTACGATCAGTAGGACTACTGCGTCTCAAATTTAATTCGTATGTATGAATAAAAAAAGGGAGATAGGCTGGGGACAACATAGGGAGCTTCCTGTCTCGCCCCGGAATGCCGGAATTTATTTTGATTTGTAATTATAAAATAATACTCAAAGTCATCCACAAAATTATCGGCAATGATACATATATAGCTGTTGAAACCACCAACAAGATAGCCATGGTCACTAACATTTCAGCAGTAAAAAGCCATGATACTGTTGAGATCGAAAATGGTCAGGAGCATATCACTACCCAAAAAAGGCTTCTGCGCAATCATTTGGAACTCCCTATTCCACTGAGTGACCACCAGAGTCATTCACCTTAATATTTCAGAAAACTTCTTCAATTGATGTATTACCTTTGCCATAAGTAAACGAAACTTAATTGCAATGAAAATAAAAATAAAATCCGTGGATCACAGCAAATTAAGCTATCCTTACGTCAGCAAGGAACTACTGCCTTTCTCACAGTGTGACCATACTGGGATAGGATTCAGCAAAAGGTTCGAAAAGAATGATAGAAAATAAGAAGGACGCACGCAAAATGAAAAGTTAAGAAAAAATTAGAAGCATCAAGGAAGAGCACAATATTACTAGTAACACATACCCACACTAACAATATTTTTCTTTACTGCTTATTATTAAGCACAGCAACCTAATGGCATGCATAGCAACAACTTTTATGAGTAGATCTGTACAGACCAATTGCCCTTACCTCAAGTCCTTTGAAGGTTTTCGAGACACTAATCAATACCCAATTAATGAAATATCTAGAAACAAACTAATCACGATCGCTTGATCGCCAATACGGCTTTCGTGCTGGCCGCTCTACTGGAGACTTACTAACATTGCTTACCGAGCATTCCAATCAAGGTCTGCATAATTGTGGTGTATCTTAAAATGGATTGAAATTTTTCTCTCCCACCGTTCAATTCAACTTACATTGGACAAAGTTACTTCTGGCAGTTTTATAATCAATGCCGGTGTACCTCAAGGTTCTGTGCTATCTCCTACTGTCATCCTCAATTTTATTAATGATCTGCTAGCTCCCACTTTCAATCGTATTCATAGTTTTACAGACGACAGGACCCTTAATCACCCTTAATTTCATGTACTCGTTCGACTCTATAGCTGATTTCCGTGGGAATGTTATAGTTGACAAACGAAGCCACATGCTTAGTTCACTAAACTATCGCCTTACTCGCTTGGGTCTGAACGAATCGAGTGTTTTTTAATGCTTTCAAAACACAATGTTGTTGGTTATCACTAAAACGTACACCAACACCCAATAAATTAATTTCCGTCGATGGAGAACATATCTCGAACTCACCATCACCAAACATTTTAGGCATTGAAATATACAACAATCTTAGTTGGGCCCGATCACATTTGTGGTATTGCCAAAAACAAGAATGTAAAAAAATATTTGCCTCCATCATATTTGGCGTAAGTCTACATATCTCATATCAGGCCTAGATTAAAATATAACTCCCATATTCGGAAAGGGGCTGGATGCACTGGATGATGGCCTTCCAGCTTATTAGTGATGACATAACAGTAGCAACTATTGATTCCTTAAAGCACAGGGGTATTGTCGGATGTCTATCTCTCTTTTATCGCTACTTCTATGGCTATTGCTCTGACGAAATCTCTAGCCTGATCCATTGTAGAATTCTTTCTACGGGCACCACACGAGCTGTAACCCGGGTTCACCCTCACACCCTTGAAGTAGTTAGGAGAACAGTACGAATGTGAAACAGTTTGCCATCCTCTGTTTTCTTGCCAGCTTTGAGCCACAAACATTCAAGCGTAATGCACACGCGTCACCTCCTTGGTTGAAAGCAATAATCCTCAATTCCCTACACCTCCTTCCTTTCCTGCCAAGGTTGTGTTGCGCGGCATCAAAAGGTATCCCCAAAATTTGGGCAATATCATACATAAAACAAAAACCAAAGCGAAATTAATAATGTTACTCTCCTTTTCTTCATAGTTCGAATTTAGATTTATTTGCAGAAAAAATTAAAAGACAATTACCCAAGTACTGTCAGTTTCTGGCCTAAAGCCGAAGATCAAAAATTCGATAAAGAATTTTTTGAGAGTGTAGGTACTGCTTGTGTGGTGTAGACAGCAGGCAGTTTCAGGGTTCATTGCTGTCCTGATGAGATCGCCCTGTACTGCTGATCGAAACACTTACCCACAGCACCTATACTCTCAAAACTTCTGTACTGAAACTGACAGTACTTCGGTACTTGTCTTTTAATTTTCTGTGCTCAAATGCAGTAGCTTGAGATTTGCCTACATACTCGCCCATTGTACGGGTCTCGAAAGAGTATAAAACTCACTACCACTTTCCACTTAGCTTTCTTTGATATCAGCCTTATTCGGTTGCAAGCGATTTTTCACTTGACATATATTTATGTCAAAAGCTATTTCCATAGCAAATGTCATATAATGACAGTTAACAACCACGCCATCTGTTGAATCACACTTTGCCGATGAAACTCCACATTTAAATGTAATTTATTGATACAATCAGGGTGATTTCTTGTCATGTCATTACGGTAAATGCTTTTTGTTGTTGCAGTTTCATAGTAAAGAATGTCGATAATAAAAAAATATTTTACTTTCAATGTTTATAATTTTTGTTTTGAATCAAATTTTTGTATTCCTGGAAGATTCTGGAAAATCCAACGAAGATTTGATGAGATCTATTTTGGTAATATTGGGTTAAAAGAACCGATCTGGACGATATTTGATTTCAATATGAAACAGACCTTATTTCTTCTGGTTCATCACTAATCATGCGGATTTTTTGATGACCAGGAAATACCAAAATATCGATTTCCTAAATGGAACTAAAATTCACAGTGAAAAATGTGCAATTTGTACCTAACAGTTGCGAAACAAGTGCAACAAATTCTACAACCAGTATCAGCCTCTCGGTAAGCATCCTTCAAATACGCCTATGAATTTTAAAATGCATTTAATATCTTTAACAATAATTATTAACTACAAAATGTACCTCCTCCTGTGCAATGCATATCAGCTGTATGCATACGGACTGTGTTCACAGTAGATAAAGAGTTGATGTTATGCAAATTTCCGGGTACTGGTCTACAGGCCAAAGCACGTTTAGGGAATTTTAATAACTTTGGAAACTGTAACATGTCCGGAGCAAACATTCTGCAACCACCCAGAAGTGGTAATGTACATGTCACACTCGAACAATGTTGAATAGCAGAAGTAATCATAAATAATGGCCCTCCTGCACTGAGTATATTTTCTGGGAAATGAATACCAAATTATGAGAAGAGTATAAGCGGACAATTGTCGGATCTAGTGGGCACAGTAAATCCAATTGGTTATCAGATTTCTAGGGGTGAACTGGAGAGAAATTAAATAAATTCACAATTTATGGTAAACTGTTTATTACCTTCAAGATTTGTTTTCATAACATTTGAGGTACTCATAAGATAGGAGTGGCATTTAAACCAATCAGTTTACATCTGTCTGTATATGAATTGTGCATTTGATTGTACTTTGAGGTGTTGGTGTCCTCAGATCGTACATTTACGATTCTAAATTTAATTCAATTACTTTTATTATTTACAAAATGGAGATGATAAGGCGCAGATCAAATTGGCGTTCTATAAAGATGTTTTCTCCTCAATCGTCTGATTCACTTATTATGGTGCCGATGTAACATGGATTAGTTATGGACCAGATTGATCTACGGATATCGGGCTGTGCTCTATTCCTACAATGAACCTACTACCTATTGGCTCCTCGATTTTGAGCTAAAAAACAGAATAAAATACCTGGGAGTCGTACCTATTAGGTAAAATACTAAGCTTGAAAACACACCTGAAAGGCAGAACGAATAAAGGCTGTAGGACCATCGCGGAGAAAATAGAAAATTATGAGGACTCAAGCCGTGAATGACCCTCTGGATATACGGAAATATCATCCGACCTATCCTAGCCTATGGCTTTGTGCTGTGGTAGAAAGCAATGGAATCCATCTGTCATCGAAAGATATAGGAAAAGGTTCACAGATTTCGCCTCATTTGCCTAAATGTCGGATTGAGATGGATTAGTACTTATTTGGGCGCTTGAGGTTATCCTTAGCATATACCCCGTGCAAGAAGAAGACATCAATCGCAACTCTCCGACCGGATATCAACCAAAGCTTAATTCGCTCTGGAATAAGAGTTTCACACGAGTCTATATTTGATTTTATGCAGTTTTTCATACCTGATATCAATGGGGATAGTAATCATCTCCTGGAGATTATACTAAAGGTTAACTTCAAGACGAAAATCCCACCATTGGCATACCCTATTTTTATTACAGATGGCTCCAAATCAGAGGCAAATACAAGAGCGGGACCTTGGTGATGACATTTACCTTAAAAATTTTGTTAGAGCTTTCCAGGCCGGCGAAGATCAACACCATTCTGGAAATGGAAATTCTGATACCCGAAAATAAGGACATTTCTATCTGCTAGGACAGCCAAAGCTTTGGTCCTATACTGTAAACTTACCCTCAATTCCCTTAGTCTTGTAATGAGGAAATCGCTCTATAAGTGCTGAGCTCGCTCGTCTTGGAGCAGATTTAGGGTTGCCCCAGAAAATCTAAACCTCTAATATTGTGGATTTGGCAGACTGTCAAAGCAATCGCCATCAGCTGGATGATGCCACGGGTAATAACTGCAAAAGAGCTGTGGAGAAAATCCAACCTAACCTTAATAAGCTATTTAGGCTGAAAGTAACAACTGTGACCAGTCTCAGTAGTTATTTTCTCTCAGGTTTCACATATACAAAATACGATATGGGTCTTGCTAACAACTCTGTTTGCAGGGGATACGGTTAGCGAACTTTCATTGTACAGATCATTCGTAAGCCTTCAATGTCCTCGATCCATTGGGATATTTGGCGTTAACTCGCATACCATAATACGTATTGTTTAATCCTGGTTTAGCGGTCAGGCCGATCCATACCCCGCAACTCTAAACACATACCGAAAAAAAGTATTTGGAAAAAGCTGGGCGTTTTAGCGCAACAGCAGCTCATATCTTAGGCTAATTTTAATCCATGCATAGAATATAAATCTATAATAGCTCCCCCGTCTTTGATTATATTTTTAACTATATAACTGTTGTGTGTATGTTGCCTCCTAAAGCAGGCCATACGCGATCTGTTTTGCCGTCGTTTTAAAACCACATTTTAGTCGAGATACGAACCTAAAGCGTGGTAAAGAAAAAGCCCCACACATGTAACAACTTCACAACGTTATGCCGTCATCTTTTAGTGATAACTACGAGTCTCTGAAGAAAAGGCGCCACATAAAAAGAGATTTTTGTCTTTATCGACTTTTTGGTACGAGAATCTATTTATTGCAGTCCAGCAACCCTGCGTTTTGCTGACATTTGTGGTGTAAATTTTAATTAATGTCTTTATAAATTAAACCTTCTAAAAACTCCCTAGATAAAGTTCTTAAGTCGCTCACGCTTACTTCTTCACTTTAATGAGAAAATTAGGAACGAGCAAAACCATGTTTCAGCGGCTATCACCACACACGTAACACTTTGCCCACGTTTTGAGAAAGATTTCTGCCATGACCAGAATTCTGGTTTTAGTAGGGATCTGAATCTCAAAACGTGGTTTTCGCCACACACGTTCCATTTGGTCGTGGTTTTACCGTAAAGCCACGGCAAAACGGATCGTGTATGGCCTTCTTAACATTTGTAATGGTGTAGCTACTAGCTGCAATATCAAGGAGGCTGACGCTGCCATCTCTTGGGAACATCGGTCGAGATTACTTTTTTTTTTGTGAGTCGTTCAGAACAGAATTCGGAGATCTTTCACCAGATTTGGGATTATCTCAATTTAGAGCATTTCGTATTAAGAATCTTGTTTTTGATTGGAGTTAATCGACTCAACAGCCACGTGGTTTTGTGTCACTTTTACCTTTAGTTAGTATTTTTTTTTTATTAAAAAAAATATTGCACTCCTTGCTTGTGTTTATTTATTAATTTATTTATTTCATAAATTCAAACGATACAGACGGAATTCAATTACATAACAAGAACAAACTAATTAAGTAGTGCAAAAATTAAGAAGAAAAAACTAAAAAGTAAGCTCTAATTAAGCAACATAGTTATAAATTAAAGGACCGTTGAATGAATGAAAAATAGTAATAATAAATAATAATAAAAATAAATATATAAAGAAAAGAAAAAAGAGAAAAAAGCAAAAAAAATCTAAAAGTAATAAAGAAAAGGTTAAAATAAAAAGACAATATAACTAATTCATTCAAACAAAAAAACAAAAAATTCAGATTGTGAGAAGGGGGCAAATAAAACTAGTATATCACAAATTTGATATGTATAAAAAATAAATCCTATCTTACTACACTATAATTAAAATCGTAAATTCAAAAAAGCACTAGGATGTAATACATACATATTGAGAAGTGTGGGAGTAGAGTAAGCAGTCGTCTCAGATCGAAGAAATACACTTTATCACACACAATATTAAATATTTAAGTTCATAGAGGCTATGCTGACTGAACATGTTTATATGTGGTTAAAGATATCATTGTGATTGTTTTTTAGCTCTAGGTTGTGGTTTGTTTCTTAAAATGGTTTTAGTGGTCACCAAACCAAATATTGAAGGTGGGACTCGTGATGATCTTGAAGATATATGGAAATTTATTTCTGTAAGCATCTGCGGACTATCTGGATATCCACGTAAGATTTTGAATAAAAATATTTCATCCATGTACATTCTACGCCTTTCACAGGGTATTCCACTGCACTTAAACTAAACAGTTTAAAAATAAGAAATTTTTTAAATTTCCTTAATGGTCGTTCCAATTGTTCAATATATGTTTTATAAAAGGGGTTCCACATTTGAGCCACATATTCTAGTAAATTGCAGATTAGGAAATTGAACAGCGCAATATGGAAAAAAGATATTTTTAAGGTTCTAAAAATGAATCCATGGAATTTAAAGGATCTATTATAATATAATTAATATGATAAGAAAACAAAAGTTTATCATCAAAAAGCACTCCCAGGGCTTTATTTTCAGAAACTCGATCTAATGTGGTACTACGAAATTTATACTAAAATTTGGTAGTGTCCCTTTCACGACTGAAAGAAACATGCTCACATTTATTTATATTTAATAAAAGGCCAGCAATTTTAACCAAGGGTCTGGAAAAAAACGAAAAAAAAAATCAAAAGCTCCGAGCGGAGTGGTTTTGTCGGAACGAAAAATATCGTTCCGAGTTAAAAGTTTCGCTCCGAACTTTATTTTTCAAAGAACTATTGAATTACTCCTTAGAGATTGAGTTCCTCAAAGAACAAAAAGATTCGATCTTTTTTGCTTTTATTTACATATTGTAACGTTGTTAATACAACCTTTGCAATTTTTGCCATCTGCATTGATTCACTTCGAAAGCTTTTTTCATGACAAAAAGATAAAACACTCGTGGAGATGGGATACCTTCTTGAAACATGAAAACCATCGATGGCAGCATAATATTCCCGTAAGTGTTGGTGCACTTCCTCTGCAGCAGGACTCATATTGGTATCTCCTCCAAATGATGCACTTAAAAATTCCTCCAACAAAGAATTAGTGGTGGATTCAGAAATGTCCAAGGCCAAACTCAATCCTGAGTTTTCATTGGTAGATCCAGGTAATGAATTTTCAGGTTGGCCTACCTGAAAGTTACCTAGTGATTCGCTTCTAGTGGCACTGCTATCCGGCTTCTCTATGGTTTCCTTTAAAAAGTGAATAAGTGACAACATTCAGTGCTATGATAAAAGCTTCTTACAAAATGGTGGATTTTTCTGGCAACAGATTTTAAAAAACGTTATGACTCTGCTTTTATTTTCAGGCTTTGCCGACACAATAACACAATGAAATCTGTAAAAAGAGTACAGATTCTATAGCCCAATTGAAGATAAGTAAAATAATATTTTCAAAATTTGGATCTAAATACAGTCCGGCTAAAAAAGCATCAGAGCTCATCAGCATATTTTCTTTCTCATCAAGGCGTAGTGCAAATTCTTTTGTAAGGACACTTGATGAAAACGACCGTATTTTAAGTTTAAGTTCCATCCAGTCACCTAAAATAAAATTTTCTGGAATTTATTCTTTAGAATTTTCTGAGAGAAATCAAACAGCAGCGCACATTTTTTTCCACGGAACGAATGAATTTGTTGCAAATGTGCATTTAACACGAAACAAGAGCACAGGGTATGACACAAATTCATTTGCATTTGCAATACGTACACATTTAATCAAAAACAAGAATTAAAACAAATGTGTTTGAGTTTGTTTGATTGATTCTTTACATTTGCAGTTGATTAATATCTGCCGGTTGAATTTTATTGAAATTTTTGTTAATAATTACGACACGGTAATTTTATTCGAAAATTTAATCGGAAAAGTTCTAAAAATTACTTTTCATTATTTATAAAATTAATTCGTTCCACCGGAGCGATATTTTTAAATTCATTCCGGAACGATATTTTTTAAAAAAAATTATATCGTTCGGGAAGGAACGAAAAGTTGCGGGAACGTATAAGAACAGTTCCCATATCGTTTCTTTTCGGACCCCTGTATTTAACCCATTAACGACTACAATGCTGTGTCGTCCATCTAAATACGAAATACGGCGATAACTATTGAATAGTGTTGTCACCTAAGCCTATGGAGGCCATTTTAATGAGTACCTTTCTGTGTTGAATCTTATAAAAGGCCTCAGAGAAGTCTGTATAAATTGAGTCGACTTGATTGCCCTCCAAAGCAACCGCTACGTCGTTTGTATTGATTTTGGTTAATAAGGTTTTTAGATTGAGGGAATAATTGATTATACGTAAATTTTCAAATATTAACGCCAGGCTATTTGAAATCGGTATTGGTCTACAGTTAGGGATTAATTTAGTATCTCCTTATATGAATTTTGGTGTAACGGAACAACTTTTAAGAATCATGGAGTTGAGGTGGATACACTGGGCGTGTATCCTTTTCCGCTCTGTAGATCGAACAGACTTTTCAGAAAGTTCAGAGAACTCTGGAGAAAAGATACAAAGCCAGAATGGTCTGAGTGTTCTGTTCGTTTTTTTTTTATACTGGAAACACTTATGGTTTGTGAAATATCTGTTGATAATACAAGATTCGTTATAAAAATTAATAAGATGTGAAATCATAGAACGAAGTATGGAATTTAAAGAAGTATTCAAATTTTCAATAGAACTGTACTGCGCTCTATTGGTATTACTGGCGAATTGCTATAAATGCTCGGATGTTTATCTACGATTTCTTAAAGCACCGTGAGTAATAATAAAGATACACGTTGTTAGGTCCCAAAGTATTCTGAAAGTTAATAAACTTACAAGAAATCGGTGTTCAGAGCTCTCTGATTATAATAAACATACACGCCCACTGTCACCAAGTTTCATTTATTTAGAATGTTTTTTTGGCTTAAATTAAAGGCGTAAACACTCTTTGGATTACTGTGCACAGAAGAATTAGTAGAATTAATAAAATTGTTGTAACACATTCTCTGTAATCGTTTAGAATGATTTCTGAAGAACAAAAATGTCTCGTATAATTCTGGATTTTTATACTTCATGTGCATACGCATAAACTTGTTTCTTAATCGGGGGCAGATACTAGTTCTCTCGTGTGTTATTAGTAAAAGACGCACTGACAGTATTGAGCTTTATGCAACAAATAATTGCATCTCAAAAGCACAACAGTTATTAATTCCCTTGGAAAAATCGGTATAAATCGCGCACACCCCGAGACCCCTATTCTGATCGTGTAATCTTGAAAGATTTTCTCGGAAAAAATATAGACAGTGAATCAATATTTTCAATAGAAGCAATCTAAATATTTTTTAAAAAGAGAAATCTAAAAATTCCTGATATTTTTAGGACACAGTGTAGCGCATAAAATATTTCCTTAAAAATTATTATTCAGTTTGAAATATTATTTTTCTTAACCTATTCTTTCGTTCTCTCTCTATCTCTCTCTCTCTCTCTCTCTCTCTCTCTCTGCCTCCTTTTAATTCTCTCTGTATATCTCTCTCTACCTTTCTATTAAGTTGTCCCTCTCTCCCACATAGTCTCTGTCTTTCTCTCTACAAATTCACACTGGGGTCTTGTGGACCCCATGCCATCACGTGGGGTTAAGTCCATTTAAATCAATTTGTTTCTCTAACAACCTTATGGATAGCATCATAACTACCAATTTTTTAAAATGTTAAGGATCTTCTAGATGTTAGATAAGCCATAAAAAAAAATATTTTCTTTAATTTTGATAATGTTTTAATGTTATAATTTTTCCAAACAATTCTTTCTCTACAGTATAACTCAAATGAAACCCATTGGAAAGATAAACGTTGACATCAAAGCGCAAAGTAATTAAATTATAGGCAATATCTTAACCTAGTCCCAATAAAAAAATTTGCTCTTTGCCAAATTAATGCATTGTGCTTGGCCAAGTGAAAGCAGTATGTGGGAAAAAAAAGCAATCGAAATTCAGGTCACGAACTTTGATCGACTGAAACGAGTAAGCATGTACACCTCCTACTCTTACGAAAATTGAAATTTATGCACCCTTTATAAAGTTCTTTTTTCTCTTTGTATTTTTTTTTTGGCATTCGTGGAGTTTATAGATATCATGACGTGAAATTTAAGAAAAAGAAAGATTTAAAAACGAGCCCCAAGCATTTCTGAAACCATGACAGCTATTTCTTATGATATCAGAAATTAGGACAAATCCTTCAAGTCGAAAGATATATTTATTGCGCTGTAAAGCGAGAGCTAGTAAATAACTTAGATAAAAGAAAATTCAACATTTATGCGGAGATGTCACCAATAATAATACTCAGTTATTCTGTGAACGTAACGACTACACTTAGCTTTTGGGGTTTTTTTTTCGGAACCTTCTACTAAACATGTAGTATCGGAAAATGTATATATGTATAATGCTATTTGATACTCATGTCTGCTTTCTACTTGTTACTATTATGTTGGCATGTTGGCGTACATATTTCTATTATTCTTACAACACATTGGGTATATTGAGTAAGAACGACTTCAGAATTATAAGTGAGACTTGAAACATACTCTGTTGGGAAAAAAAAATATTTTTCTACAGCATTTCTTTCATCAATATGTTTTTATAATACCAAGTATTTGCAGAATTGCGTACTGAAATAGCGTACATAAAGCCAGGGCTATTTATTTAAATAAAAAATTCTTTGAAGCATAATAGACTTGCCTAAGCCTCGTTCGCACGTGAATCATAAAAAATGTTCGTCCCATTGGAAGTGTTAGTAGCCTAGAGGCAGACTAAATAAACTTAATCCCAAAAGAGAGTATAAATGTTAAGGAAGAAAACAATTGAGACCAGAACGGAGACCAAGAAACTAGTAGGGATGATAATGGGCCATAAGTAGCCATGATAAGAGTCTTGGTCTAGAGTTAAACTATTGCTCTCGAAGCCGTACAGTTCCTGAAGAAATCGAATCAGTTCGAATCTACTCTGGCGATCAAAAAAGAAGAAGTACTTGGTATAGACTTCTTTTCGGAGCTAAGAGAACTACGTTTCTGAGATTCCTTTGTGTGAATCTAGCATTTACCTTAGAAGGATAGGTTTCCATGTACACATGAATATATGAGGCACAAATGGACTCGTCAATGGTATAAATGAAGCAGTCTAGGACTCATCTTAGATGCACCCCTGGAACCTAAGCTAGCTTAACCCATGACTAACAATAAGCAATTTAGCACCAGGTATCTATTCGCTTATTAGATCATCTAGGCTATAAAGAAGCGTAAAATTAGCATTATAAAAAATAGAACAATAAAACAAGTAAGAAAGCTGGACCAATTCTTATGATACCCTAGATCAACTCCCGTATGAAATTTCGTATAGTCACCGATCTATGCTAGTTTGATTTTTGAAGTGCTTTTTGGCATTTATTTCTAGAATGGTTCGTCGGACATAAAAAATGATTATAACCAATTTTATAGGATTACGTATTCTGAAGAAGTTTTTAGTACAATAAAAATGCCTAGGACTGATAGTTTTCACAGGATCCATAAAAAGCATAATTTTTATATGGAATCACCAATAAGTGTATTTAAGTATGAAGAGACGTGATCGTAACGTCTAAGATCATTAACAAAGCGCGTAATGTAATTTACAGCAACATTCAGTTTACGAGTTCAATGAGTATCAAGATGCCCATAAATCTCAAAACCATACCCAATAATAGAAAAAAGCAGTACCTTAGCCAATCTTAGGTATATATTTAACGGCATACAAGATGATAATATTACTAAGCGCCGTAGAGCTCCACATACTTTTCCAATCGCATTATCTACATGACTTGAGCAGGAGAAGTCCTTATTAAATATTATACCCAGATTACTAATCTTATCACAAAACTGGATAGCTGTGTCAAGAGCATTCGTTTATATATAGCAATTGATTTAGTTTTGTTAGGATTAAAAAGCAAACCATTAACATTTGCACAAGAGTTAATCTTTCCAAGGTCGGTATTAATACAACAAATTGCAGCCTATATTAAGCCCAACGTGTAAATTTGTAAATGAAAATTTAAATAATTAATAACATTGTGTAAATCATAATAATGAAAAAGGAAAAAAAGTAAAGGACAAAGAATGGACGTCTGCGGTACATCAGCTTTTATTGGAAGATATCTGGAGAAAGAGTTATCACACCGAACTTGTTGAAAGCGACCAAATAAATAGGATGCAATCAAGTTGCCTGACGATACTATTCAGTCCACCTATATCTCCCATATCCACCTTCATTTCCTTCTGCAATATACTTCCACATATTTTCCAATCGTTGATGAAGACATTTCTACAAAAAAGCAAAGGATGCCACAATGTATGATGCTATTAAATATTACAAAAGAGCTCATATACTTTTCTAATTAAGCTGCTGCTACCGCAGTCTCTACCCGTAGTTATCCCATAGAATATTTGATATAAAAAATAGATAAAGAAAAAGATATTAATAACATACAAAAAGTCAAAAATATCACAAACTTACCTAAAGAAAACATTGCCGTTGTATATTTACATTTCGTAATGTCATATAGTGACATTACGTCAAATCAGCAGTTTTCGCCTCAATCAGTTCAAGTAAATGCAACAAGCGTCGCTATAGGACAACACCAAAAGTCGGGAGCTCATAACTGGATACATCGGCTATATAAAGCCGACGAGCAGCAACAGAAAGTCATTCTTGGCTCAGAGTTTAGCTGATTCCTAGACTAATCCGAGTAACTAGAATATCATTTCCAAGAAGATTAATTCTATATTTCAGAGATTAATCTTAAAATTTTTATCATTTCCTCCTATTTTCTATGCATTCATTAAATTTTTTTTTCTTTTTTTTTTATTATGTTTATTATTCAGCTTAAAATACATAATATAATTATAGCTTATGATTACAAGAGCTGTCTTAAGCTAACGCTCACATAAGCCACGGCTTGTGAGGGCGCGTTGTAACAGTCACGGTTATTTTCCATCTTTTTAAGCTACGCTTCAATATTTTAAAAAGATTGACTAACAGATTATAGTTAACTAAAGATTTATTACAAAACTTAAGATTATTATAAATTCATTATATAAAAATCTAGACATTTTAACAAATATTTCATTTCAAGAAAAAAAGAAAAACTAACCAATCAAAACTAAATAAAATAAGTAAAAAACGAGTTTTCAAACAAAAGTGAGGCCAAGCCTCATGAAATAGTAGAAAATAAACCTTTCTTCACACACAGAGGTGGACTCAGATTTTATTCGCTGACAATCACCGATATATTTCAATATGATCAATCAGAGGTAATAATTGATTTGATTCATGAAGAGAAAGAATATTCAAGAGAAATGTCTCAATCAAAAAATTTGAGTCCACCTCTGTGTGTGAAGAAAAGTTTATTTTCTACTTTTTCATGCAGCTTGGCCTCAGTTTTGTTTGAAAACTCGTTTTTTACTTATTTTATTTTCTGACTTTTTCACGTTAACTAAATTGTTATTACGTGCTGCATGGAGATATTTTTAAACAATTTTTAAGTCATGTTTGGTGCCGATCTGAAAACAAAAATTTTTCGAGTATCAAATCGTTGAAGTACTGCAACGGTTTTCTGAAATTCAAATTATGTTTTAAACAGCGCTTTTTTAGCTGTATTACAACGTGATCTCATATAACATGAATTTTCCCGATTTTCCATGTTTTCCACAAACTTTTCCTAATACTATGAAATTTTTTTTAAAAATTTACATGAATTTTCCTCGATTTTTCATGCAAGTTTCCATGATTGTTGAAGAGAAAGTATTGATGCCAGTAGGACGGAAAAAAAATGATTCCGCATAGCTCATAAAACTTTTTTATCTGAAAATTCCGGAAAGTTTCGGAAAATTTTCCACAAAAATTGGAAAATTATGCATTTTTCCGGAAACAGATTTATCACTAATCATATCGATGAAAATTTGTCCGATGATTTTCCCGCTTTTCCGGGTTTTCCACGGAGTTTGTCACAAAAGCAACTTTATGCAACTCATTTCGCTCTACAACTTTGTCTTAGGTTGCAAAACGCTCAAATGCTTGCTTGGTCTGAAAAATTCCGGAAAAGCGTTTTACATGAATTTTCCTCAATTTTTTCTGGAAGTTTTCACCATTGTCGGAGAGAAAGTAATGATGCCAGTTGATAGAGAACTTGATCCTGCATAATTTAGAAAACATTTTTACCAGAAAATTTTCCGGAAAAGTCGGATAATTCCGGAAATTTTTTTCGGAATAATCGGAAAACTCTGCATTTTTCCTGAAACGGATTTATCACTAATCAAATTTGTACCAAATTTTCAAATGATTTTTCCCGATTTTCCGAGTTTTCGATGGAAATTTCCGGTTCAAATTTTGATAGATTCAATTGTCACGCGACATGAACCTGTGTGCCAAATTTCAACTCGCTGTGGTGACGAAAAGTGGGTCTACGAGAGTGTCGAAAATAGTAAAAAAGAAATATACAGACAGACAAATTCCTGTACGAGTTAAAGGGACTGGGCTGGCCTCAAAAATGCAGACATTTTAACAAATATTTCATTTCAAGAAAAAAAGAAAATCTAACCAATCAAAACTAAAAAAGGAGATATGGACTAAATTTTAATATTTCATCGAAAATATTAGGCGTAAGAAAAACATCCACTTTGATAAGGCTCTTATAATTCTCTTCATTAAGCTGTTGTTTCAAGTCCTGGGGAATCGCATTATATAATTTGGCACCAAGGATACTACTATGCCTTAAACATCTTGTTTTGGTAAAAAACTCAATATTAAGGGGTCGAGTTGTCACCCGCCGGCAGGTGAAATGAATCGGGAACCTATAAAGTCTTCGGAACATGAATTTAAGCAATGTGAATACATAGATCTGACGTATAGTCATCACTTTGAATTCGTTAAACGCTAAAGTGGTTGAAGAAAACTATGATTTTTTAAGGCACATTTTCACAATTTCACTCTGTACGTTACATAATGGTGTGATTGGGTTCATGAACATTGATTCCCAGGCAATGATCCCATACTGTAACAAAGACTGAACTATAGCATAATATATCATTTTTATGTAGTCAATTTTTAGTACATTTCTAATTATTAGAATTTTGTAAATAGTTTTCCGTATTCTCTTGCAGACATTAGTTATGTGTTTATCCCACTTTAATTTGTCGTCAATAATCACCCCTAAGTCCTTTACCTCTTTAACAGAATGTAGTTTTTTTCCGTCTACTTCCAATTTATACCGATCAACATTTTGCTCTTGTTGGCTCTGCTCGAAAAACATATAATTGGTTTTGTTTAAGTTTAACGCAAGCTTATGTTGAGCTAGCCAATTAGACACCTGTCTGAAGCCAGTAGTTGCTAGATATAATAGTGTTTTTGTGTTTTTGTGTTTAAACAGGAGGACGGTGTCGTCGGCAAAAACTACAGCATGCCCCTGCATTCCATTGATTTCTAATTTGCAAAGATCGTTAACGTAGATAATAAAAAGTATGGGACCAAGTACTGTTCCTTGGGGTATTCCACATTTAACTATTAATGGATCACTTACGACATTTCCTATTTTCACGGCTTGTACTCTATCGCTTAAGTTAGAACGAAAAAATGATAGTTCTGTACCCCGTATTCCTATTGATGATAGTTTGTCCAGAAGCTTACCATGATTCACCGTATCAAAAGCCTTTTATAGGTCTAAGAATATTGCCATAGCCTTCTCACTTTTATTAATTGCAGTGTTAATGAATTCGGTGACATCATAAAGAGCATCGTTAGTGCTAGACTTATGTTTAAACCCATATTGGTTGTCAGCTATAACATTATTGTTATTAAGGTGAGACATGAGTCTGGTTTTAATGCATTTGTCCAGTACCATTGCTATGTTTGATACAAGTGAAATAGGTCTGTAGTTATTGAGAATAAAATCATGCTGGTAAGAAATTATCAAAAAGACTTAATTATGCAATATGTTTTACCTAGCCAGTTCGTGGCTTCATAAGATCCCCCCATAACCCTAACTCTTTGAGCTACCAAAAGTCGCCCTTACAATTTATTACATATCGATTTTTTCCAAACCAATCACGTCTACTTCTAATGAATCTCGATTTAAGGCAATATTTTCGTGTTGCACCTGTGAACCTCGCTTTTTGAATTTATACTTGTGCAAAAATTGTTCACTTCCAACCAAAATATTTAGTTCCTTCCGATTAGATAACATCGTGCAATTTACCATGAAAATATTTTTCCAGTGCTTGAAAAGAGATCCTTTTTATCCCGTCTGCCGTCCGGTTATTCTTTGATTTATCGTAGCTCTTGGACATTTTCATGAACTCTCACTCCATCTCTTCCTCTGATCCTTTTTCTATGCAAAGTCTTTTCATCACCACTTATGGAATGAAAGGATGAGAAATGTTCAAGTATTCATTGAGGGTATTACCGATTTTTCATCTATTCTTTCTTGGAATTTGAATTTTTCTTATTTGAGGAGAAACGTTATAATGTTCATGTGATATCACAAGTAGGTCCACAAATGGTCCATATGTGTCTGAAAAATTGGTATTAGTCATTGATTACAATTTACTCAATAACTCTTCATATCGAATCGTCTGAAAAACCACTTTATGAAATATTTTCATACTTCAGAATTGATCGCTAAATATTTAACAAACGATTTGGGTGATGGGGAATTTAAGAAAATGCTAAAATGGTACGGTAGAAGTTTTAAAAGTAAATCAAAAACTAATTTAATTTGTTTAATTATAAAGTAGAATAGAATTTTGCAATTCTTGTAATTTTACTGGGACTAGCTTTGAAAGATTCACTGAAATTAAATGGATGCACAAGCTTCGGTCAAGTTCCTTTTGAGTGGACTCTCGTTTATGGCAAATATTGAATACACGGACATACTGGAACACTGAAGCGTTACAAAATTTATTTTAGTGATCAATTCTAGAAATTAGTGACGACAATAATGCGACTAGTGATAATAATAATACCAATTGTGTGAAATATACAGGATGCTACTAATTAATTCACGTGTACTACCACCGGCATCTTAATTAACTCAAATATCGCGGGTCTTAAAAATATATATATGCCTAGCCATGCTCCAACAAAAAAACAATATATGCAGTAGATACAAAAAAAAAAGCTTACTGCAGCTCCAGGATTCGTACAATTATTGCTTTTCTTGCCCTTTTCCGGTTTTCTTTACTTTTACTTAATTATTTTTTTACTTTTTGCTTTTATTTTACTATCGGACCTTTTCCACTAAGCAACACCAGAAACTTCTAGACAGTAGAGTCAGGTCTGCTTTTCTGTATTTTTTTTTGTTATGATTAGCCGCCTACGTGATTCTAGCCGATACTGAAAAGTATAATTTTACCGGAAGGCATTTAGATCACTTTCATATATAAGGACTAAATAAGGCCTTTGCCCTACAAAAGGTGGGGTAGTTGTGATTTTTATTCATGTTATTCAGTTCCGGGCCCCGATGACAAATCAAACTTTAGACCCTAGGGAGGGGGTCCGCGCGGTTCTCCATCTTGGATTAAAGGAACCAAAAATTGGTTTTTTTCAAAATAATTCCTCAACGATTGATCCTACGACAAAAATGTAAAAATATAAATTTGATGTAGACTAAATTCACCTACATTTCTCCTAAAAACATTTTTTTTTGTAAGTGTCATGTGTAATGAGTTACAGCGGAGGAAACGTGAACATTGTTCCAAAAAAATGTATACGAACATTATCCCTTATACAGGATGTTTCGTCCATGACGGTCCATAGGACAGGAGGCGATAGTAGTCACCTAGTCAAACATAAAATTGTATGGCAAGGGCGGAGCGGCATCTGAACCGTTTCGGGGTTACAGAGTGATTAAGCAAATTTGATAGTATTTCACAAAGTGTAACATTTGTTATCTGGCATAAGAAGTTCCCACATTTTTTATTGATTGTCTTATTGATTTAATCTAATTATTTAGATTGAATAATTTTTGTACCAGCTAAATGCTGGGAAAACGAATCGTTTTCTGAAGAAAAAAGAAAAATATCGCTAATGAACGTTTTTCACAAATATTCTTTTTAACTCTCGCTACATGGAAATCACCTATAAATATTTGTAAGGATATAGAACTAAATTTTATTTGATCCGTTTATTACCGGTTACATTTTTGTTTTTTGGTCGTGCATAATTTTTATTATTTACCCAAAAGATAACCTCAAATTGAAGTCCGTTAAAAATACTTAAATTGTAGTTCAAAAGGTTTAAGAAAAAATTCACTAATTCTTGTAACTATAAATTTACTCAACAGTTTTTGATAAGTGTATTGTCGTACCTCATATATCAATCAAAATCTTAGTATAATTCTTAAATCTAAAATTAACGTAATTTGTAAATATTTTGCGAGATACCTATTCTCAAATATACTTTATGCCCTTAGTGACTGAAAACATGTCATTCAAAAGAGATATTGGCTAATTTCGGTATGACCTGAATAGGTTGTGAGCTAATAATTCTTTAGTTTATAGTTTTTATAAAAAAAGTTTTGTTAATGAAATTTTTTCAAAAACAAAATAAAGGTCAAATTAAAAAAAAAGCGGCCAAGTGCGAGTAGGACACGAGGGGCTCCGTATTATCGTACAAAATTTAACACTATGCACTTTTTATATATTTTTTCAAATGAGAGTAGGCGTCATTTGAAAAAATAGTGCCTAACATAATGAGAAGAAAACGAGCAAAAAAACCCCGAAACAATCACGTTTTTTGTATGGGGGCCCCCCTTTTGTTTTTGATTTAATTTTATATTTATTATTTGTTGTTATAGCGGCAATAGAAATACACACCCTGCAAAAACTTCAACTGTCTACCTATTACGGTTCATGAGATAAATCCATGTGACGGACTAACGGACATCGGAGGCACCCGTTTTTATCATTTGGGTTCGGAACCCTAAAAAAGTTAAGAAAATCCGAGCTTTTTAGTTTAGACCACAATAACTCCTGAGAGAAGAGGAGTGCGGAGTTTGTTGAGGTGTTGCTGTAAAGCCCATAAAGTTCTGAATATAATACATCTATATAGGGTGACTGTACGCCCTGTACTTTTTAAAATACAGGGTGTTTTGTAAAACCTAGATGAATTTCTTAATCACTCTGTAACTATGACCCCCCCCCCCACCTTGTTTGTCTAGATGAGTATTATTACCTCCCACTCTACGGACCACCATATAGGAAATACCCTGTATTTAACAAGGAAGTCAGTTCGTCTTATTGGCGACTTGAGGTCCACGAAGGGAAGCTATAGAGCGCCGAGCCAGAGGAGGGCTTCACTTCTTCAGCTCACGCTGCCCCTATGACCACCTGAACAGGTGCAATTCCGCTAGGAATGTGGTGGTGCTGGGACCAAGCCAACCCAATATCGACTGACGGCTGCCACATTAGTGTATCGGGAGTCCTGTCTCAAGTCGACCCTATGTCCTGTCTCAAGTCGACCCTATGACAGTGAAAACAGCAGTTATGGTGCTGTTACTGCTACCTGGATTTCCTAACGTAGATACCAGGTTGAGAGTTCATTTATGAAGAGCTTAAGAATATGTGGACACTGGAAAGAAGCTTATCTGGGAACCATTAAACAAAAACATCGGCTCGTCAGTTGATTGGTCTTTTCAACAATTATTCTTTATTAATTCTTATTATTTTTTCCTTTTACTTGATTATTTCCTTTTTTATTGCCCGTTGACATCAGACTAATTATATATTATTTTTTTTTTTTTTATACAAGCAAAAGTCTACCTATTCTACGAAGCCCGCCCTTCTATGTTCAGCAAACAATTACTAGACGCGAATTTGAAAATTTATTTTGCTAGGTCTACCAAGTGGTTAATTAAGTATCGGAAAATGCTAGACCCGGCACAGACACCCCGCTACAAATAATTATAAAAATTCAATTTAATTTTGCTTATATGAATTTTATCTTGAGAACTCAAAAGGAGTCGTCCCTTCTGTGGGTATATTAAGCAAACTGAAGCAAAAATTGGACGCTCCAGGCCTATTCTTGGTATGATCCCATTTCTTGTTGCAGTACAAGAATTTTAAGTCATATTATATTATAATCCCATAAATTTTCTCGCATCAAGCATTAAATATTTTTTTACCTTGAAATGTTGAGAATGGACTTTGTAGAAGGTAAGTGAGTTTCATTTTTTTTTTCTGTATTACGCCATGGTTAAGAATCCTGCATAAGTCTAGTATTAATTCAAATAAAATTTTTAATTACTAATTAAAATTTTTCCATGTTAATTAAACCATATTTATAGGGTCACATGGAAAGTTTTCATTTTAAATTAAAATTAAAGATAACTGAAAAAAAAACTGTATTTGAGAGGTTTCCAATGATATTATTAACCAAAAAGAAAAGTTTCAACCGAGGTAAGTAATTTTCATGTATCCGGATGTTGAAAGTAAAATTATGTACCTGTACATGTAAGAGATTAGTTCAGCTCAAAAAATTCACAGTACTTCCACAGCACTAAACTTTTCCCTTTTATTCTATGAAAATAAAATCATGTTGAAAGTAGCACGATTTAACTCCTTACCCACACACGACACACGTTTGTATGGAAAGAAAAGTTTTCTTCACAGTACAGGACCAAATCTAATCTAAACTTACTCTGTACTTCTGTGGGCGTGAAACCTTAGTGAAAATAAATTTGTGGAATACCTACATGTGTACATGCCGGAATTAGAGCTAAGAATAAGTTCTTAAACTTTTGAGGTGATAAAAAGTTTTGCATATTCAAAAAAGTCTTATAAATTTCAATCTTTATGAGAGTTTTATGAAAACTTTTAGAGTGGAAATTCACGCCTTTTTCACAATTATAAAAACGAAAATTGAAAGGATTACACATTTTTTAATCTTCCTCCTCCTTTTGAAAAAGCAAAAACAATGGCTTCAACGGTATATTTAGAAAGTAAAATAAAACTAAAATTTTGGAAATATGATTACAAGTTTAAATTTCTATTAAATACAGATTGACGTACGAAAAGTAAAGATATGAAGAGCAAAGAGAACTGTTTGGGGCTGAAGCTCAATGACTTATAAGGGGATGTTTTTTTCTGGTACCCTAATGTGACAATTTGGTTGACCACCTGAAAGTTCTCCAAGAATTCCTAGAGGATTCGATGGCCAACCCAATTTCAGATGTTATGCTGAAATTCCATAATTTTGAAAAACGATTTAGGGTGATCTTAGGGGACCGTCAACAGTGGCACGCTGGCGACCTACCTTTTGAAAAAAGCATCTCTTAAATGGTACACGGATGGGTTCAAAATGGAAGGTATAGAACAGCTGTGGGTATATATGGGCAGAAATGCCATCTCTCAACGGCACCAACCATTTTCCAGGCAGGAACACACACCATAAAATTTGTTGTTCGCGAAATAATTCACAAGAAAGTTCTTGGAGTTAAAATATACAAAATATCAGACAGCACGCAGCACTCAAAGTGAGCATTAAATTTAGATCTAAGCTTGTTTGGGACTGTCTTAAAGCTGATTTGGATACCAGAACGTGAAGCCATTTTGGGCAACGAGATTGCGAACCGCCGTACAAAGGAAAGGGGCCAGACATCTGTTTATCGGTCTTGAGCCTATCGTTGGACCCCCAGAAAGTCACCTCTCAGCTCAGATTAGGCCTTGGGAGAACATAGTCAAAAAGGCACACTGGGAAAATATCCCGGAGCTGAGACAATCGAAGAATTTTGTAAAGTATTCGCAACAGAGGCCAAACGTATTCCTCATACTCAGCAGAAAGAAGTTAAGGCTCATACCGGGTCTATTTACTCGGCACTGCCCACTTAGATATCATCTTAAAAAGATGGTCAAGGTCGATGATGTTGATGAGACCCATCGTTTCTGCATGAAACACGATGAGACCCAGGAAACTCTGTGCTGTATAAGGCTAAGACATCTAGGAAGGCCGTTTCCAGTGCCAGAAGAGAAGATGTTGAAAAAATGACCCCCAAGAATGTCATAGTTTTTATAAAAGACCCTAAGTTGGAATGGGCGCCCGTGGAAATTTAGGGGTAATGTCGCAAAAGATCTTATAGGTCGCAGTAACTAGGGTAACTAGATGAGAGGAGTGATTCCCCCCCCCCCCAATAATATATAAATAATAAAGAATTAATAAAAATAACTAATTAATTGCCCCGTGCGATCGAAGTTGAGGAAGCAATAATTGTTACAAGACTTTCTGACAATTACTTGGCCATGATCTTGAGCCTTCTGAAGTAATTGTCGGTGATAAGTGGACTAACGTCGAAGATTTCAGTGTTCAAGCCGCCGAAGCTTTTCTCTTATAAATTCCCCTTGCTATCTTTTTTTTTGTTTTGCACGCTTGGGACGTTTACAACGTTCAACTGAAATTCCACTCGAGAACAAAACAGCTCTGTTTAGAACTTCTAGGATAAGTTCTAGTTTGAAAGTGTCTCTGCTTAATGCACACCTCTTCCGGATAAAAACAAGACCTACTGGTAGCGGCGTATCTAAGTTGAAAAATTTAGGGGAGCGAGCATTTAAAAAAAAATCGTCATTGCCAACGCCAATAAATTTTTTCCATCTACTGTATAAAAAATTTCAGGGAATGGGCGGCTTAATATCCTAAAAGATAGACTGTCTCCATAATCACCACAAATGAGATGTATTAAGGACCATTCAATTTAAAATGGGGGAAACTTTTCTCCAAATCAGTGAAATTGCAGTAAAAGTGCCGCCTACCGCAATCAAAATGAACTAAAGTATTTCGAAAGTGGAAAGATTTTCTGATAATGTCAGCAGTATTAGCCAAGCTGATTATGAATTCTGTTTTTTGCAAGCTTTTCTTCTATTTTTGGTCGCTTTCAACAAAAAACTTTTCTTCTGGCTAAGTGCTTTGCATTTAATTAAATTATTCAACTCTGTGCGATGACCTTTACTCATATAAATGTCAATGACATGCCAAATGAAGTAATTTTTGCAACACAATCAAATATTTTCGATGACGATTTATTTTCAATGAAGTGGGTCATGCAATCTTTTGGAGAGGATTTTATTTTAGTTTGGCTTAAAATCTGTCTGAATTTAGGGGATGTTAATAACTCATTTTAAATTTAATTTATCCCAAGCGGTTAGTTAGAATAAAATTTATAAACAGAAACAACAATAAATTTATTTATTTTTAGCCTCATTTCCGTGACAATGAAGTATGAAAAATTCATTCAAGATGACTTAAAGGAAATGAAAAATGTTATGTTTATCAGTAAGGCTCCAAGAAAATATAGCATTCACAAAAATACGATAAAAGTTATGTAAAGGGATGAAACCCCCTTTATCTTTGAAACTGTGAAAGCTAAGTCAACTATTGTTAGGTCATTAAATGCAGAATCTTTCACTCCATCCAGTCATTGCAGAGTAATTTCTATACTCCTGAGTTGCACAGACATAAATTCGAAATCTTAGAATTTTTATTCAGTTTTCAATTTAAACACAAATTTTTTTTTATTTTTAAACCCGCAATGAACATTAACTTATTGCATTGAATTGAAAACCCCCAAAGCTTTCATTTAAATTTGGACTATCACACTCTCTGCCCGAAATGAGCCACGATGAAAATTATTTGTACTTTTTTTTGTTTTAAGTAGGAAAATCAAGAGAAAGGGCGTTAGAAAATTTGTTCACAGAAGCAAACTTCAAACCCATGCAATTTAATTGGGGATTTTTCACTGGATTCAGATAAATGCAGGTACAAAAGGCTCAGACTCGAAAATGGTTTCACTTTGGACACTCTCCATGTGTTTTTAGGTTTCTTAAAATACAAAAAGATCCGGGTTGATAATGTGCGTTTTTTGAAAAAATTTCGTAAAATTGAAAAAAAAAAAAATTCTAGCTTAAGTCTCAACTCTTTCAACTTTACGTTTAGTGACGTAATGACATATCAGATAGCCCGAGCTTAACTGATTGTAATGAAATATGAAACATTTTGCACCCCCCCCCCCCCTTACAATATGATTTTTGTGTTCTTCTTATTCTTCTCATCTAAAATTTTCACTCAATGTTTGGACAGGTCAAAACGTATTACAACGCTACTTTGGTCGCATTTATTTAGGTAGGGGAGTGTCGTCAGGGTTGGCCACCTTTTTGACTTTTGCCCATAACTTCCGTTTAAGGAAGAATTTAATAAATCCAAGTGCATCTTTGGGAAGGTCTGAGAAAATTGATTAGGTGAAAAATGAAAAAAGCATAGGCATTAAAAAAAAAAGTGAAATGCTGTCAAGGTGTTGAAAAATTTGCTAAAATGATTAAAAATGATCTAAAAAAATTAATTGAACGAAATAAAAAGCTGATTTTGTTGCATTTTTCTGTTTTTTAGAAAATTTTGAATGGCACATTATTCGGAATGGCATTTCCGGCAAGTGTCGTTATATTGGCGCACTTCAAGTGCAGTTCTCTCTTGAATTTTCCGAAGAGGGCTTTTTCTATGCTGTTTTGGGCATCTTCCTTCAGCTAGTTCTTTATTGGCGGACTTTAATGGGATTGGTGCTGGACGTTTTTCGGGCTTCTTCCAAGCATACAATGGCAGTAGGTCAACCTTGACTGCATAAAGTGCCCATCCTTGACTACGCATAGTGGCCAACTCTGACGACATTGCCGCACAATGCTTACCTTGATGATTCCATATTTCTCCTCACTTTCTGGCTGTAGCAGAGTGCTAAAAAAGACATTTTTTTTTAAATTCAAACCACTGAGGGCACAAGACGTGCTTTGCGTTCAATCTGCAAATCTGTAATATCACGAAAGTTCTCTGTTACTGAGAGAAGTTTTTTTCGCGCTCGAACATTGGTGGTGCTAGCGGTCAAAACTAAAAAAATACAGAGAGCCGACCTAGATGGCAGGCCAAACCTGGACGACATTCCCCTGCTTATTATTTTTTGAATAATTAAATCTTAGACATCCAAAATTAATATAAAATGTCTTTTAGAAAAAACGTAAATTTTTGTCTATTTGATATCAAAATATAAAAAGCCCTAGTTAATTGAGGAGTGGACGAACGAAGGGGCGACATGTCCCATTCTTAAAAATTTACATAAGACGCATAAAACTAGATGAATCAATGCATTTTCGAAATTATCCCACTATGATCTGAATAGTTTGTCCGACTTTTGGTGGCCCCCTTGCGGACACGTTAAGAACGTAGAAAAATGTTAAATATACTAGGAGAAAAAAATAAAAACAAATTGGGCATGTGCCTTTTTGAATGTACAAACTGCACGCATTGAGGGATACGTGCCGTTTTGTTCGCACATTGATGCACATTTTCCCTTTTGTTCAGTCGTAGGCTTGAAGGAGTCCACAGATTTCGTGAACATGTGCCGTTTTGTACGCAAAGGCGAATGTCCAATTTTCATACATGATAGATGTCTTAATTAAGCGGGATAAAGCTTTGGCGATCGGATCAATCTGAGCGTTTTTCTTATGTGAAAAGTGTGAACTTTTCCACTTCCCGTGATTGTGCGGAATTGGTGCGTCGTGGAAAAATAATTTTCCATGAGAAAAATGCTCACAACAGAGCACTAATAGCCATGGAGGAAAGAACTGCAACAATATATGCGAATTGTAGTAGCTGGGGTGTATGTGACCCATGTGCATGAAAATAGATGGCAGAAACGTCCGAGAAAATTTTCTGAATCGGGAAAAATATAAACCACCCTATAGTACGCAGTGAGGCCTGGTATTGGAAACAGCGCCCCCCGCCGGGGTTTTCTACCCCCTGCCCTAAAAGAATGCAGGGAAAAATTTTCTTCTGCGAATTGTAGCTGGTAATGAGTAAAGCCTTGGAATATAGGAGTGTGGGTACTGAAACTTCTCCTCAGGACTCTGTACTAGATTTTCCAAAATGTGGTAGATATTATTTTGAATTCCACCCCCCCCCCCCGCTAGATAGAAATAAACATCGTTAATAAAAAATGTTGAGAGTATTATAATGCCTAAATTGGGCATTCCCCTTTAGTTTAAGAACCAATTATCTGTGACATTTAGTACTTTTTTGAAAAAACGGTGACTGAAAATAGAGAAAGTTCAGTACGGAGGAGAGGATTCCATAAAAAAAGCAGCGGACGTTCGGACCTTTTGTTCGCCCATACCTCTTGCGAAAATATATTTAAACACTAATAAATTGTGTAAGACTGCGTGAACTCTGTTTATAATTCCAAAAAGTATGAAAACAGTTAATTATTCATTTTTTTTTATTCTATTTCTATGTCACATAAACCCCACCTTACTAAAGTATAACAAATTCACATGATTACAGTAATTTTCCTCCGAACGTAAATCTATGAACGAACTAAATCATTCATGATAATCCATTAATAAGCAATCGCTCTAGAATAATCCTGTTCAATGCTTTTGGCGACAGACCCCCTCGGGATTAGTACTTAAAGGAATCGCTTTCAGATAAATAAATGAAAAGATGAGAGAAACATTTATTTTGGTGGCGAATAAAATTTCCAGCACTACAGGAATCAGTTTGATAAAATTCGATTCTGGCGCGTCGCTATCGATTGGATTCTCTGAGTTAGAAAAGATTATGCAGAAAATACTGGTGCCAAGTTTCTGTTCGAATCATAGGTACCTACCGAAGGTAGCAAGATAAAAAGAATTTATTAGTCCTAGTCAAAATAATATTTATCCGAGGATACAATTTGCATTCAACAACATTCATGTAGGGTGAAAAATCATAAAAAATTGTAAAAAAAAAAAAAACCACCTCGTAATATGAAGAAAATCATGTTTCATTTGATTTTCATTCTAGCTACAGCCCTAAAATTTTCCCATAGGCGTCATTTTTACAGAGCTCATATTACGTCTCCTGGCTCTAAATTCATCAATGACCTATTTCGCATATAAGAAAAGAAAAAAAAACGTCAAATTCATAAAAGTACTACTTGTAGCTGTGCTTGATTTTCCCTTGTCAAAGAAATCCACACATTTTTTTTTGTATTTCCATATAAAATACTTGAAGACATTTTCAACTTATCCGGAATATTCTTGTGAGGAAAATTCTAAGGCCTTCTTTGACATGTTAAAGCCATGGTGTTAACTGTGAGGCATATTAAAGGCATACCATTCTAAGATCCCTTCATTTCGTCGCAGTTTCGAATATTTATATCGTCCCACATAGCAAAGATATAATCAACATGAATAGACAGACTTAGTAGGAAGCAAATCTAGTTTTCCTCCTCCCTTGGGAACGTGGTGCCGTCGTATTCGTGAAAGATGCTGATGTGAAATTGGGTGGAAATACTTCCACCATTTAAGCTCTTTAAGAATGAATAGTCAAATATTGGATTCCCAGAATTTTTCTCAGATGGTGTGGCATAATTTTAATGCTTTTGGGAGGGAGGGCATATTTCAACCCCTTAATATCATATCCTTCTACTAAAATCATATTGGTGAAAAAAAAAATTCCCAGAAAAGATTTTCCGATTTCTCACCATTGCCGCGCAAGTTAGTTACATTTTATGTTGAAAATTGCACGTGCTGAATAACACCTACAGAGGAGAAACGTAAGTGTTTTTTTTTTCTAATTCACTTTTAAAATCTGAACACCTTTAATACCACATTAACAGGAAACAAATCCTGAAAAGTTATTATCTCTGGGATGAATCCAATCTATATTTTTCGAGTCTTTGAAATTATTGAATTTTTGTGATTATATCGAGGATGGAATAATTTTAGATCGCTTTCATCATATCCTGATAAGCCATTTTTAATGACGCCATATTTTTAGAAAGAACATATTTGGAACAGGTCTAGGTTCTTTCCATGCTGATCTATTTTTGTCGACCCTTTGGATATAATTATAATTCCACTTTAAACCCTTAAATATTCTTCTTTTGGAACACTTCTGACGACAGTCATGGAGTCTCATTTTGTATGTGATATTGTTCTCTACTTTCTCTTGTAATTTTTAATCATGCTAGAGCTATACAACAGATTGAGGTCAGTTCTAACCGTTTGCTCTTGTAAAGGTTTGAGTGCCGTTCTATAATATGCTGTTGAATAGAGTTTCTATACCATAAAGTTTTGATATTTTCGCTATTCTCATCGTGCTATCTTCTTTTTTCTAAATCCCAAAATTACGATCTTGCAATGCTCATTTCTCTGCGGGTTTTATAAATTTTTTTTATTTCTCTAGTGAAATTTGCACTTTCCATTTTCGACTTTATCGTTATTTAAAAACCTAAGCTTGCTGTCATCATTGAATCAGTTCGGTTCCGTATTATTGTTCACGATTCATATCAATAATTTTTTTTTTTTTTTTTTGTATGAGAAGACTTCATTAACCTGTAACTCAACTGCCTCCAGGAGAGGAGTACTGCATCCTTTATCATTAAGTTCAGCAACAGGATTTAGTTACTAGGATTCATATGGAGACAGTTAACCAGATGCATGATTTCAAGACAGCCATGGCCCAAATTATGTCCTAGGTAGACATAAACTCTACTAAGGAAGAACCGTAGTGGCATTCGGGATCTTACTGCAGTTATCATGGGACACTGCTAATTTGGAAATCCTGTTAAACGTATTTTAGCTGCATAAATAACTTTTGCAAAAGCTGTGTGGACACTCTCAACCTGCTGAGCGTTTAGCACCTTTTAATGCTGTTGGACTATGCGGGTCAGCTCTAGAGTTAAGGCAAGGTAAATGTATTGTCCAAAGATGAATTTAAATGAGAAAACGTGAATGCATTGCCTTAATTAGTTACTCAAAAAAAAAATATTTCAGGTAAAATTCAAAAGTTCTTTTTATTACTTTTATAAAATTCACAACCAAGCACCAATAAATTTTACTTTAATTTTCGCTACTCAAATTATCGCATTCCAAATAGTTTACTACGTTCACTTCACTGTCTGAGAGAAGATTCCCCCACGGCGGCACTGAATAATGCAAAAAATTGACCAGAATTTTCCCGAAGATTCCATTCTAAAAACATCGATTCTCCGAACCTATAGTGGGTTATGCCCGTACTTTACTTTATAGACTACTAACTCATACTAATACGATTCTCCGAAAGTTGTTCGGTACTTAATTAGTTATTTCAAGCGAAATATCCATTTCAAATAGATGTCGTTGTCCTTTCATAATGCGCGTAACACAGTATGTTAACTCCAATTGGAAATAATGCATATCGTAGATGGCGTCGCTTCCGTACACCTGATTGCTGGGAGCTTTTTCGGTCCGCTCGTAATGCAGTTAATAATGAAATATCCCGTACCAAGTTTCAGTATTATAGTTGAAAATTTAAAAGCAATATTCCATCCAAAAAACTCTGGCAGAATCCTAGAAGTATTGTTGTTGGGCGATCTAGGAGTTCAACCGTATATGTAAACCCATGTGAGTTAAATCACAAGTTTGTTTCTTCTCCAAATAACTTATATGGCCCGGGCTCTACTGTCAGTGATTATCCTAATGATTTAAATACACTTGATCCTTTTGATGGGTTTGGTTTTAGTCAAGTTAGCGGGCCAAACGTTTATTCTGCTATTATGGCGGTGAAATCTAACGCTGTTGGAGTGGATGACCTTCACCCCAAATTTATAAAAATTCTTTTGCCTGTTATACTCCCAAATCTCACCTACTTTTTCAACAACATTATTTTAAGATCTACGATCCTTTCTATTTGGAAGTATTCTAAAATTATTCCCATTCCCAAGAATTCTCGTGGTTCAACAGAGTATCGTCCTATTTCCATACTGCTTTTTTCTCTAAAGCCTTTGAAAAAATCCTGCATACCCAAATCGCCAGTTATTTAGATGAGGATAACCTCCTGCCTAATCTTCAATCGGGTATAAGAACCAAGCATAGCTGCACTTCAGCGTTGCTAAATATACTAGATGATATTAGGAAATTATTTGATAGTCATAAATTTACGGCACTCGTCCTCCTTGACTTTTATAAGGCCTATGACACAGTTGACCACACTGGCTTTTAATTCCAATTTTTCTAATTCTGCATACACGTTGGTTTGGTCTTACTTTTGCGGGCATCATCATAGTGTGGTCTGTTCTAATTATGCTTCTGGCTTCCTACCTTTGCGGAGTGGAGTCCCTCAAGGCTCCATTCTGGGTCCCTTATTATTTACCATCTTTATTAATGATCTTCCAATGGTTCTGAGAAATTGTGATTACCACATGTATGCTGATGATATACAGCTTTACATTTCTAGGCCGTTGGGATTGCTGGAGGATGTCATATGCCATATGAACGAAGACCTCGCTGATGTGCTTGATCGGGCTGTTAGTAATAGTTTGACCTTAAATGCCTCTAAATCCAAAGCTATCGTGATCTATAAAAGTGAATTAGACACTTCCTGCTTTCCGAATGTTATCCTTACAGTAGTACCGTAAAGAATCTTGGAATAATTTTGGATCATACGTTAAATTGGTCCAATCACATTAACGCGTTTGTCTGCAAAGTTTATGGAACGCTGCGTAAACTGTCTGTCACTGCGTCCTTTACTCCTGTTGACACGCGGATTATGTTAGTTAAATCGTTAATTGTTCCCCTCATGACTTATGGATGTGAAGTTTTTCGTGGTTCTGATTCAATTTCATTGCGTAAGCTCAATGTGGCTTTTAACTCTACCGTGCGGTATGTGTTTGGCTTGAGGCGATACGACCATGTCTCGGGATATTTAACTTCAATCTTGGGATGCACGTGTGATATTATTCCTTCGTAATTTGATGATTACCGAGCAACCTGACTTCCTGTATAGGTACTAGACTGGATTTTTCTCAATCCGTAAGAACTTTTTCTCTAAACCGTTTTGTAGTTACAGGAGTGATTAAAAAACTATGAACGGTTTTCAAAAAACACCCCGTTCCTTGTTGTGTAACTTATTATAATTAGCTGAGATGATGGTAAACCGTCTGAGCTTTCAATGAATGCTGAGCCATCACTCCAACCTTATCAAGGCACTAGTTACATGCTGTCAAAGTAAAGAAATTGGATAAAAAAAGTGCATACTTTTTTTAAATTTTAACGAATTTCCCGGCAAAATTCCTAATAACCGTTACATTTTTTTGCATGCCTTGTGAATCTCAGAATATTACCTTTCATTTGGTAGGCTTGGTAGGAAGGTTCATTCATCCTTTTGACCGATCCTAACTCAACTTTCTAGAACTTTGGGAACAAAATAGAGAAGGCTGTGGGCCTATACTTTTCAGGAACGGAGACTAGTCTCTAGAAGAAATCATTCTATTAGTAATAAAAGTTATTTTGATTTTTGCATGTCTGTCCGGCCGTTTTTCCGTCTGTTCATCTGTCCGTCTGTCCATCCATTCTCACGGTAACTCGAGAACGCGTTTACTTAGGTAGCTGAAATTTTTCACCTGGGCTTTTTACAAAAAAAAGTCAATTTAAGTTCGAAAATGGGACCAATCACCTTCGTAGGGTTGCCATACAAGAATTTCGCTTTTTACTATATATTTGGACACTACCTAAAAACACGTTGACGTAACGTAATAGTAAATATAATTTTAATAATGGGCTAAATCGGGCTACCCCTTCTTGGTGTTGCCATATAAAATTTTTGGATTTTTACGTATATTGCAAAAACGATCAGTCCTACACGATTTATTGTACTGAAAAGTTCTTCAGAATATGAAATCCTAGGAAATTGGTTATAATCAGTTTTATTGTCCGACGAACCGTTCTGGAAATATATGGGATACGATATTATATACGGGCATTCATCTAGGTATTGGGCTTATACCAATTCGAGCTCTTTAACTTGTTATTATAAACTTTTATTTAATTTTCTTTGTTGTTTGTCTGGTACAAATCTTGCAGTCAAAAAATCGACTAGCTCTAATTCTGTGACAATGCAATATAGTATATCCAATATAGCAGACGACTCAAGATAACGGATTATAGTTTTCTTCACAAAATCCTTGATATGAGTATCAAATGAAAGGGCTTTACGAGTATGTTAGAATTGCAGACTGTGGTAGAGATGGTTTCCACAAGATTAATCCAATATCAAAGCAGGTCTCTGCCAAGTTTAGCTATAGCACGGTTGAACGGAGAATGCTTCCAAAAGTCTGACCATGGGCATCTACAGTACACAAGATCCAAGGTAGTTATGTAGAACATCCTGTCGTATATTTGGGATCAAACAAACCTATTCGTAGAAGTTCTTAGCATTAAGCATTAAAGAAGCCAAATTACAATAACGATCTTGCAGAAATTTATAGAATACGACAATATCGATTGTACTAAGCTAAAAAATAAAAAAATAAAATTACATAAATAATATGTTTATTTAAAATACAAAATGTATTGAAAAGTAAAAGATTAAAATTTTCCTCTCAAAAATGACATTTTTCGATGCATAGAAATAAAAATAAAATTATGCATAGCATAAACATCTGAAAAATTTTCTTTCACACATTTTAACATGTTTGGGTTCATCATCTGAAAATTAATACAAAGCTTCTCATTCCGTTTTTAACTCATAGAAATAATGCTTCTTGAGCAAAATGGAATGTACACCCACGCATAATATTAAAAACTATTTTGATTTTTGCATGTCCGTCTGTCCGTCCGTCTGTCTGTTTGTCTGTCTGTCTGTCTGTCTGTCTGTCTATCTGTCTCTCTGTTTGTATGTCTGTTTGTAAGCTGAAATTTTGCACACGGGCTTTAAAAAAAAAGTAAATATATGTTCGAAAATAGGAAAAATCGAGCAACCCCTTCGTGGGGTTGCCATACGAAAATTTTGTTTTCACTAAATATGTACACTGCCTGAGAATGCGTCAACGTATTGAGAGCTCAAATTTTGTACACGGCATGTTCGTAGAAATATTAAATATCAGTTCAAAAATGGGCCAACCGCTTCTGAGTGTTGCCATATATAAATAAAGGGTTTTTACATATAATGTGAAAACGATCAGTCTTAGACGTAGTACCGAACAATTTCAGAATATGAAATCCTATGAAATTAGTTATCAGTTTTACTGTCCGAAGAACCGTTCTAGAAATATGTGCGGAAAACCACTTCAAAAATCAAACTTTCATAAGAAATGCTCTTCGATCAATTCTAGCATTTTTACTTGTTTTAAATAAAAGCTTTTCGTAAAAAATGTTTTTTTTTATATAATTTTAATTTCGAATCAGACCTAGATGAGAGCTCTCCAAGGAGATGGAAACACCGACTTAGACATGCGTAAAGGCATGTCCTAGAGAGGAAGTAATTCAAGCTTTTTCTTATGCTTCCTCCAAGCTTCTTTAGAAGCAAAATGGATTCGACACCCACGCATATTTAAAAGAACTTCCATTTTTGCACATATGAAATATATTGTACTTTAGTTAAAATCACAACAATTCACAATTAAATTTACTCTGTGGAAGCGAAAACACAATTGGGTTTCACAAACGAAACCAGAACGACCTTGAAAGCATACGTTGAGCCTTCGAACTACCTTCTTCCGGGATCAATCTGGAATGGATCAAACACCACTAAGTTTTACTGTTTTCACAAGCCTTTCCCGCTGGGATAGGACCCAATAAGAACAAAATCGTGATGTGTAACTAAACAAATTAGGGTCAGGTAAGGATACGAAAAGGATTGTGGATTGTAATCGACAAATTGGGAGTAAGGATAAGTAGGTGGCAATGCCATAAAATTCAAGGAACATTTTGTAACAAGAGTTTTTTTTCAAATAAATGATGTTCGCGTGATTTTTTTTCCCGATATTATCACGTTCATGATATGTAAATGGTGACATCCAATAGAGGAGGTACACAAAATGCATACTAGAGATTGACATGTCAAAGAGCTTTGAAGAGCTATCGATTGCGACCTTGCGATTGAGGTAATATAGTATGTTTGACCTCATATGTATTTCACATAGGTACACCTGTCGAATATCCTCGATTGGATTCTATGATGTTCAGTCATGCATATAGAATCAAACGGAAATTGACCAAATCGCAAATCAGCTATGCGACATCGATACTCACCAGGGTGTACTCATGATATGCTCCCTGGTAACATATTCATTTTGTTGGAAAGACAGAAAGTAGCTTTCCTTGTTCCCGTACATCATGTCATTTCAAACACGACAGTTCTGGGAATTTGGTTACCTATAGGTGTATGGTTTTGAAGTCATGACTTGTACGTGGGAACAAGATACGAAGTGTATATTATGTGGGTAGATAATTCATTTACCTACCCAATATTTTTTATACCTATATTATACTCTCAAAGGTATTCACTCAAACTGATAAATGGTGGTGACATTTTTAACTTATCTGTAGCCTCTGTTGCTAGTTATGACATGCTCAGTGATGCTAACTATAAATTATTCTTGATTTAGATAACACGAAAAATTCTCTGCTCCCATCATAACTCTCAGCGTTTCTGTAATAAAACTTCTGTTAGCAAACGACGACTTATCATGAGATCCTTTGCTTTGAACAGAAAGTGTTTCTACAAACTCATGCTCATTGTGAGCTTATATGTCTGCTCGTATGTTACGGGTATTGTGTTCTTATATGATTGTTATAAATGAACCACTTGTGACAGATGAAAACATATTTCTTTCTTTTCAAATGTCTGTTCACCGATATTTAGTAAAAAGGTTCACTGCCCCACTTTAATTTCCGTTTCCGTTTACAATAAAAGAACTGCCAGAAACGTTTCACACAGTCATGAAGAGTACTTATACTTTCGACATCTCTCCGATACCCTTCCGATCAGATTTCTAAGGTTTTTCTTAACGGAGTTAAGTTACCTACTTTCAGCCATCCATATACACACACACATACATATATACAAACAATCCATCACTGGTGAACCTAACCTTTTCATGACGAACTTCAGCAGAGTCATTGACAGACAGCTAAAAACTTTTCTGATTTTTCATCTTCGGAAAACCAAAGTGAAAGCCATTCCATAGCCACATGGTCACAATAACAATTGGGGGGAGGAGGGGTTGGGCATTAGAAGTTGATAAGGGTTCTACCACAATTTCATCAAGGCTGTTTGATTGGAAAATAATTGGTGGTGTAAAATGGAGAGGAAAATTAATTTATTCTTAGAGATGGAATTTTTACACTTCAATATTTCAAAATTTCAGCCACTTTTATTTCCCTCTCCAATGAGTATTGAGAGAGACTCATTTAAATCGTGTTTGTAGTGCTATGTCTCCTCGGAATATTGATTGACTTTTTTTTTCAAAAAGGACAAAAAGTAGGAGGCTTTTGTTGAAAAAGAAAATTTTAAGAAGTTTTTGTATACTATGTAGATGAGAGGGATGTTAATAAATATGCACTTGATCAAAGGAAACGAGTAACCTTTAGACTTTATTTTCATGTGTAGGGTTTGTAGTTATACTAAATAAATTTTAGTCACGGCGACTAAATCCTAAGAAAAATCGGCGAGCGTGTACTAACAAGAGAAATCTCATGAACAGCTGTTCAATAGAAAAATATTACCCCTCAGAGAAGGCGTCATTTGAAAAAATTAAATTAAAAAATGAATGAAAATTTTGAAAGAACGAAATTGCATCTAGCATTTAAGGAAATTGAGCATATGTGTGACAGAAAGAAATATACTTGATTATTTCTGAAGGAGAACCCTGGTAGACATATCATGATGAGCTCATCAATGAGCTCCTCATGAGGAATCAGATGAACGTACTGATGAAATTTATTCGCATTTGAATCAAAGCCGGGAAAAAAAATCATTTATTTACTTATTCACAGATAGTATGCATGAGATATTGCATCTCTTTCACTTATTTCGAAATGCATACTTTGCTTCTCTTTTGTGCATTTTACAATTATAGATGAGCACTCCGATGAGTACATAATGAGTGTTACGATGAGCTTATTAATGAGCATGTCAATGACTGTCACGATGAGCTTATTAATGAGCATATCAATGAGTGTCATGACGAGCTTAATAATAACCATATCAATGAGTGTCATGATGAGGTTATTAATGAGCATGTCAATGAGTGTCATTATGAATTCATAAATGATAATCTGCATTTACGATTAATTTCATATTTTTTTCCGAATTCAAACTCTAACACGCTGAGGCTTCAATCAATTTGGGCATAACGTCTTTTTCAGCATACCGGCGACAGTCTTGCCGCGGAAGATAAATCAAAAAAGTAATTTAAAATAAATAATTTAAAAACTTAAATAAATAAATCACAAAAATCAATTCAAATTTTCCTAGTAGAAATGTCATCTGACAAGGTGATGACAATAATAAATATTTATTAATTGCTGGTTTTGTATATAGGGACAGTTTCATGCTATCCAATGAGCCCATCTATGAGATTTAATGAATGCTCATCAGGAGGCTCACGGGGACTTTTATGAATTTATGAATTGCACACACCTTGATACTTTTCAGTCAAATTAATATTGGGTTACATAATAACTGCCCTTTGCGGGGCAGGATACAAGTTAAAACTGTGAGTAATTTCTACTAGGGTGGCGGATAACCGTGTATTGAACAGTACGCTCACCGGAAAAAGATTGGCTATAATCTGCGTATTTTTCATGAAAAATATTTTATGCCACCAATTTTGATGAGCATAGGCTTGTGCGGCGCAAAATAAATGGAAGTTTTTAAAATAAGTCCAAGAAATTGAATAATTTGGTTCACTTGAGTCGAGACAGAGCCCCACATCTTCCATATTAATGGTCATTTCCCTACATATTCGTTTTTTATTATCATATAATAATACAACAATATTCAATTTTCTCTTCTTTATTCTAGAACTATTGGCCCGAATTTTACTAATGCGTCCCATGATTAAATAATAGTTACTCACAATTCGTTACCTATAACCAGAATAGACCTGCCAAAAAATGTCTCGCCTCAAAAGCAAAAATAACAAATTACCAATGATAAAAAGTAAAATATTCCGGGAAATCTACACACATACGTATTCCTAATGAAAAAAATGGCGGGACACACTCTCCGGGCATGCAGCTACAGCCCGCTAAGCTTTCAAAACAAATGAAAGCCTTCCAAAAGCACATTACTCCATCTGACGATGATAAAATGAATTGAAAACGCCAAATTGTATGCAAAATATATAAAATCAAGAAATTTTTGCCGTTCTAATATTATTGACTTTATTATTTCCTTTATCATTGCACTAAAAAATTTGAGTTTTACAAAATAAACAGAAAAAGGTTCGATCTTTGTTACAAATTGAACTTTCTTTGAAATAATATCATAATTTTGTTAGTTAATCTGAAAATTGCAGCTTTCGAACGAAAATATATTTGTACCGAAAACCTTTTTACTGGTTTTCTTTCGGTCACTGCCGCTTCTTATTTCATAGCAAAACTTTCTACATTAAAACTAGCAGGAAGCAACAGTAAAAAAGAAGAGTAAAGCGAAATAAACCGAAGACTTTGAGCCTTCACTAAAGCTTTTAGAAGCAAAAAAAGCCAAAGCCATTGATGAAGATAATACTGCTGCCAGCTCAAATACCCATAAAAACAACAATGAGCTAAAATCTAATGCTTATCTGTTTGCAAAAGATGATTTAGACAATAATGGGGATTACATAAAATGTATTTCAAGATCTAGAATGTTATGCAAATGACCAGAGAAAGAAGATTGTATCTTTTATCCTCAATAGAATATTAAATTCTCTGTTAGCAAGCCAAAGCAAATGACTATCAATCAAAAGGAAACTTTTGCACGTGCCTAAGCTTGATAGTTTTTTATTTTTAATATGGTACTTGATTTAAGAATTTAGATTAATATTCTTGTGGATTTTTTGTACGGTTTATTTACTCAGAATTTTGCTAATATATAATAATAATAATAGTAATATGTGCTAATATGAACGTTATGTGAAAAGTGTTCGCGTTAATCAATAAAAATATATCTTTTCTTTTAAAGCTTTTTGACTGCCCTCCAATATAGTTGTATATCAGTCGTCCAATTTTAGACCAAGTTCAACTATTAAGGGAAATATGCGACGGACTATAGTTTTGTCTAAAGTTTGACGAAACAAAATAAAACAACAAAACAGTACCAATACAGAACAATGTTGTAACGAACCATTTCCAAATTACCTCTTCTCTTCACCAAAGTTACATAAATGTATAATTTTAGACCTCACTGTAGTTGAAATTAATCACTCATAATTTCATATCCGACTGTAATCTTCTCATTCCTATCCCTACTCCAATAGAATGTAGGAATTATGCTAATGTTCTAGCAACTGCGGTCAGAAAAAGTATAAATGCATGAACACCATTCATTCAAGAGCTCAGTCGGTGGCTGGCTGCCGACGAGATGGGACCTCCCGTGATGTATTTATGGAGACTTCTTTCTTGTCAGACACCGGTTCATTGGCTGTAGCCCGCTCCAATCCTCTCCTCCGTACACCTTCATGATGTATTTCTGTAGGTGTTTCCTGTTCCGTACACTCTCCTGATGTATTTCCGTGAGTGTTTCCTTTAACCTATTTCCTCGACACGCCTTCGTGATGTATTTCGGTGGGTGTTACTGTCCCGCTCATTCCCGTAAGGTAGAACCGTAGAGAGTAATATAGTACTGGTCACGAAATGGTTTCGACTTGCATGCATTAAAATTACCATTGTAATGAAATAAAGGACAGACAGAGAAATTTGTGAACAGGTATACTATTCCTATAAATGCATATATTTATAAAAATAATTAGAATTAGTAACATACATTGAAATTTTATATTAGGGTAAATGCTAAGTAAGAATATACAATTGATTATTTGTTTAAGTAAATGGACCTTGTTATTTATTTACCCTGACGTAACACACGAACACCCGGAACCTCTAACAAGGGCTCACAAGGAAAACCCGTTACAATGTAAACCTTCAAGATCAGTTTCTTGGCCCTTCATGTGTTTTATAGACAAAAAACGATTACTTGACTGATGAAGAATCTAAATAATGGGACGATTTTGGACAATTTTTGTGAGATATTACGAGACTCAATTTTACACTAAATTTAGAATAAATCATAAATTTTGAATATTTTAAGCACATTAAAAAGTTTTTAGCTTGCAGTTATTGCTAGCGGGCTCGTTTCGTTGCTCCGGCCTTGTTCAAATTTACGTCTCCGGTAAAGCTTTTTCTTAGGTCGGTTGTATTGAAATCAAAGTTTTTTATTGATTTTGTTAATTACTACGAATCCTGACCAATTGCGGTAACGAAGTTTATTATTTTAGACTTTGGCTTAGTCTTGTTGGAATTGCTTTCTACTGTTGAAGGTAAGGTATTAGACGCCCTCTGTGAAAACCGATCTTATCACCTAACTAAGAAAATATCTGCAAATATATGCAATTCTTTAAAGATGAATGCCCATTTTAAGCCCGACACCTCCAGATATCAGAGATGTGTTAAACGATGCATTATAATACTCTGAACATATTTTATTAACAATGTTTATTTCAGTTAAGCGGCGGAGGGCTTGGGGGCTCAAAGTTTGACTTGGTACATTTTGGAAAATCAAGTACAAAATCGAATTCCTGTGCTCCTGAGAAGAAGTTTGAGGAGTGTGGGTAACTCCATACTAACATTTTATTATTTCCCTCTTTTTTGTTCGAACTGAGATACTAGATTTTTCGCACTTTAGATCGGATCTAATTTGGTAGGGTTATATCCGATTGAAAAACGGGTTCCACTGCTCACCTTAACTTATTACCAGCTACAATTCATAGAAGAAAATTTTTCTCTGCATAATTTTAGGGTGGGGGGTATGAGTCCCCGGTGGACGGGTGGTTACAATACGGCATGTTACATATAAAATTAAAGGTATCGCCGGATATTATCGGGTGGTGTACAATTTTCCCGATTCAGAAAAATCGTGTCATTTTTACTGCCGGACACCCAATTTTCATGCAATTGGGTCACATACACCCCAGTTACTACATTTCACATATATATTTGCAGCTCTTTCTTAAATGGCCTGTTATGAATATATTTATCATAGGAAGTCATTTTAAACGACGTACCAATTCCGGACAATCACGAGCGGTAAAAAAAGTCCACTATTTCACCCAATAAACTCGATCGAGCTACATCCGATCGCCAAAGCTTTACCCCGCTTGCCAAAGCTTTACCCCGCTGGCCAAAGCTTTACCCCGCTTAATTAAAACAAGCATTTTTTCATAGTATCATAATGAATCTTTTAAGACATCTCTCATGTCTGTTCATGTCGGGCTTAACGTTGTATGAAATGTGGGCATTCCCCTTTCCTGCTAAGTTTATTTGAAATGTTGTTAAGTACGTGTACCGTTGGTTTGAATTCCACAACCTTGAGACGCATAGTGTTCTAAGCACTTTCCTTAATCTTGTTTTTGGAAGAAACAACTTATAAAGTTGCAGTTCCTTTTAGTTCTTCATGTGATCCTGTTTACGCTTCTATTTTGGACGCCGCCGTTGAAGGGTCACAAGATACACTTCACCAACTGTTCTAGTAATCCTGATACATTCTTTGGGCGTGGCTCCATTACGTTGGCACCTGTAAAGGAATAGCGTTTGATCCAATAACTGATGTAATGAAACGAATGATTTTTCAATTGAAAAATTGTCGTGCAGTGAGTTCCTACATCATGCAGTAATCAACATTTTGAAAAAGAGATATGAAGTAAGGTAGCGAGAATATAAAACGTCCTCAATATGTTTCGACCATGTTATCGATTCTTTGCAAGTTACTCCATTTTTCCAATTATGCATTGAAGAAGATTTTTTTTTTTCTAATTTCAGTTGGGAGTTCCTTCGTCAAAAATAAAGAGTCAATTTGCAATTTTAAATAGTTGTGACATTTTGAAAATATCCATACGTACCTACCCGCTTACAAGATATTCACAAAAGCATTCGAATAGCTCTCCTATAAATTACTTCCATTGTTTCTTTGTACGCGTTGATTGGTGTATACGTCTTCGTAAGATGTAAACAAAAAATGTACATATATATAATATAGCACATTCGAGTTCTGGGAAAGTATTACCCACTTTTTCATTCTAACCACCTTAAATTGCGTGAGAGACGTAACAAATGTGTCACCCAAGTAAATTATCAACATTCCAATGGTTTCGCAGTGAGTAATCTATTGTCAGCAGAATGTCTTAACTTTAGTAGGCGTTGGTGGGGCTATAAAATCATGTACCATCGTATAATCCAGTATACCGGCGGGGACTTAAAGATAAACACATACTAAAATACTTGGTGTCAAGATTTGTACACATAACATCTTTACGTTAGTAGTACGTGCTTGAAGTCGTCTATTTAACAAACATTCTCGAGCTTCTGACGTATTTATTTCTATATGTAGTGAGTGCAATATGATGGGCCTTATATCAAAAATATTTATTTTTATAACCTCTTTAATAAGACAGGAACTTATTATCATCCTTGTCTCTATCTGAAGCTGAAACAGCAACCTGTTGGCTACGTTTCTCTCCTTAGTTTTCCTACCATCAACTGAAAAATTACCTTGAAGAATTACGAGCATTCATGTGTATATAAATGGATCATTTCCTTATCAAATTTCATGCATTTTGGCGAAAAACTATCCGCTGGCATTTTGTTTAATTTATGATGCCTTTTAGTCCAGTAAAATAAGACTTTGACTTCGAAAAAATGCCAACAAAGCAGATTTTTTATGGAGACTCTTATTTTGTTGCTCTAATCATATCTCATAATACTCTTACTTTGAGCCGTGGTTTTTTTTTTGGTATCGAAGAGGCTTAGTTCTAGTTTTTGTTTCCCATTATCTCGAAAATTACCAATTTATCGACGAATATATGAGAAAAATTGACGTTCATAAATTTCTAAACAAAAAAGGTCCGTGAACTTTTCCTGGCAAAATCAACATCAATTTTGAGTAATCGGTGCGATAAATTTGCAACATTTGCTTCTTACTCTGTAATACACATCACTAGTGTGTAGAGTACTGGCCTTTTTTTTTTAGTGGTATCCCCATGGAAATCATATAATAGGAAAATCAATTTAAAAGTATCCCGTATCTTCCTCTAGATCTCTTTTGATTAGAACTTCCTCATCTTCCTGAACGACTTCATCAACGCCTTTATCTATCCCATGCAGATTTTCTTGGGCTTGCTTAACGGCGATGCTTGTAGCTTTCAATTTTTGCTTCAGTATAGAAATGAATCTACCTAGTTTTCATTTTTTTTCTCCATTGCATAAAAATGTATCTTAACTCATCGGGACATTCATGGATGCATCAAACAAAACATAGAAAATCGTGACTATTATTGTGACCTCCAAAGCTATTATTACAATTGCTCCGACATGATTTTTTATATAACAAGTAAAAAAATTAGAATTGGTTTAAGACCACAATTCTTATGATACCCTAGATGAATGTATGTAATTTCGTATGGTCACCCATCTGTACAAGTTTGATTTTTGAACTGGGTTTTCGCATATATTTCTAGAACAGGTTGTCGCACAGTAAAACTGATTATAATCGATTTCACAGGATTTCATATTCTGAAGAACATTTCAGTACAATAAAAACGTCTTGGACTGATCGTGTTTACATTCTACGTAAAAAACTTAAATTTGTATATGGCAACACCAAGAAGGGGTAGCCCGATTTAATCCATTTGTGGAGCTTTACTTACTATTACTATGAAAGCACCGTGTACAAAATTTCAGTTTTCTACATTGATGTATTCCCAGGCAGTGTTCAAATATATAGTAAGGAACGAAATTTTTGTATGGCAACCCTGCGAATGGGTTGCCTGATTCGGCCCATTTCCGAACTTAAATTTACTTTTTTTTTCTAAATAAGCTGTGTGCAAAATTTTAGCCCTCTAAGTAAACGCGTACTCGTTTTATCGTGCGGATGGGAGGACAGACAGACATGCAAAATTAAAATAACTTTTAATATTATGCGTGGGTCTGCAATCCATTGTTCATTATTATCAAAAGTGTTCCAAACAAGATGGCGTAGTAGATGCCCACCTTGTTGAATTTAGTAACGACAGGGTTGTAACAATCATAAACGGTTGATTAAATTGTTTTTCTTATTCCGATCATCGACAAAAGCCAATGAATTCGGGACCAGTTCATTTTGAAAACATTTTTTGAGTTGCTCTATAATTTTGTTTTTGTTCCAGTAATTAAAAGAGTAATGGTAGATCAAATACTAATGTGGCAATTATTAGCATCGTTAGCTTTCACAGACATTTTCATAGTCAGAAGAGAAATTTGCCTGCATGTTTTGGTTTGATCTTGTCAAACTTTTCTGAAAAGACTGATCTAGCTGACTACTTAAAGTAGGTACGCATTAAAAACGAGCAGATATTGCAACATTACCGCGCCTTTATTGATTTTGATAATTGAAAAAAAAACTAGGATTCATCCCTCTCACAGGGTTCTCTTCAGAATATATGTATTTAGGAGATCAAAATAAAGGTGAATCTATCAAGATCAGCCTATCAGAAAAATGATCTCGGGCTATGCACGCTTTAAAACGCTGTTTCCAAGTGAATAAATAAGTTTATTGCCTTTGAGATGCAGTTAGTCTGTGCAAAAAACCCTAATACTATGATTGGGTAGAGTCTTTTTTTGGAAACACAAGCAGGGAGAGCAATATCTGATTTAAGAAAAAAAATAATAATTCAAGGTAAAAGCGATGTTGAAACCACATGACATGGGTGAAAGAACTCGATCGGCAAAGAATCCATTGTCTCGGGAGGCTGCTGAGGCGTTTTATAAAGCCAATCACTATCAAGATTTCTAATGCGAAATGCTCTAAATTGAGAGGATCCCGAATCTGGCGAAAGATATTAGAAACTTGAGCGACTCGGAAAAAGTAATCATGGACGATTTTCCCAAGAGGTGGCAGCATCGGCCTTCTAGAAATAGCAGCCAGTAGTTATATCATTATAAAATGATAGATGGCAGCACAAAGCATTTATTTAAGGAGGAGTTTAATGCTTACGACAGACATAGGGTATCGATATATAGATATTCATAGATATCACGAATATCCCCTGACAGACATTAAAATGGGATTGAAGTGACAAACCGTACTTTGACATTTCAATTTAGTTCACAGATTTTTAAGCGTAATATATTTTGAAATAGGAGTGACAATGCTTTAACGCATTCCAAACGGCAACAATTAATTCTAAATATACGACAAATTCAAGAATTGAAACGAAATAGAGAAAATTGCGTTATTTTCCAATACTCGTAAGATCCTGGTTGAGGTGCAAAATGTATCGGCGGATGTGGTATCTCAATTCACAATTTTGTGTGAAACGAAGAAAAGTTTTATCGAAATTGGTTGAAAATAATAAAATTGTAATGGAATAATTTATTAACTCTGCTGAGTTTAGTATTTTACTTTTTTTATTACTTTTCCGGGAAAATGTGTCGTTCTTCTTCTTCTTTTTCGCATTTTTGAGTAAGCACAGACACATTTTTGTTTAATTAGACACATTATTATATTATTATCAACAACTAGATGGCGCTGCGCAACGTAAGAAGTGCCGATGATCAGACTATACCCAGAAATTTTTGAGGATATTGCAATTTAGATTTCTAGTCTGTACCCACTAGTTTTTTTTTTTTGGTATATTGGGAGTATTTGATGACACACATGGTGTATGAACGGGATATTCCGAATATCTGGTAATCGATACCCCATGTCTGTCATACGCATAATCTACTGTTAAAAAGACAACCGAAAATGGGAAGCAAATGTTATATATTTACACATTATGCATGAAGTAAAATTCTTCCTATCCAGTTAATCTTATGAAAATTATCTAATTATTTTTATTTTATTTTTTGTGTTGTCTAGTAATGTGGCCTATTCACAAATATAAAAAAAAAATCTAATCATTTTTATACTCTAGATGAAATCATTGGGTATACAAAGTTTGTCATTGCTTTTCTAATGCTCAGAAATAATGCTGGTAGACCAAAATCGGTTGGACACCCGCGCATAATATCAAAAATTATTATTATTTTTGCATGTCCGTCTGTCCGTCGGTCAGTCTATCTGTGCTCACGATAACTCGAGCACGCGTGTACATACAGAGTTGAAATTTTGTACCCGAGCTTTTATATGAAAAAAAAAATGTAAATTTAAGTTCGAAATGGGACCAATCAGACAACTCCTTCGTAGGGTTATTTATTTATTTATTTATTTTACATTAGTTGTAATTTTATAGAACTAAAAACTAGCCTAACCTAACTATCAACTAATGATTTGGGCCCACGAATACTAGGCCATCTGGGCAGCTACATGGTGTTTTGCCTGGCTTAATTTCCTTACATTTAACAGTTTATTTTTATCCGACCATACAAATTTTACGTTTTATTTATCAGATTATTATTTTTTTGGCGTAATGCTGGGCCTAGCTCATCTGCCGTAATGCCAAGGGACTTAATTAAAGAGGATAATAATAGGGAAAACTAAACCTAAGAACACAGGGTATACAAGATAGAAGGGAAGTCCATTGATGTGCGAAAAAAAGAAATAACTAGGAGCTTAGTATTATTAATGCTAAAACTAAGAGTTTTGCTTCTAACGTTAATTCTTATGTGGTATATAATTCATTTTTTTTTTTTTTGCAATGATCTGTAGACGAGAAGCATAAACAGACCTCACACAAAATGGGATTAAGCTATTTGCATTAAATACAACTTAGGTCTACAATTAACTTCTTCTCAGATTTATGTCTAACCAGTAAAAGCACTTTTAGCTTGATAAATAATGTTAAAAATTCTGTACTAAAGTAAGTTAGAAAAAGCATTTTTAGATTTAAGCTATTTCATCATTTTTATTTAAATTTTTTTCTCTTACTTTTTTTTTGTTTTTTATATATTTTACAACTTGTTTTTAAACTTATATTACTTAAAACAGTTTTCAGATTCTCTTACCTTATTAGTATCTTGTAGACAGTGTGTGTGTGGCAGCGTGCCTGGTAGTATGTGTGTCGAATGTTACAGTCTAGTGTTCTTGTTCGCGTTACGTAGGTAAGTCCTTAGTCCATCGAGAAGTATGTCCGTGTCCTCCTCTATATAAGTGAGGAGCTCTGTAGGTGTCTTTGTAGTACCTAGTTCGTCTAGTAGTCTCTGTAACTCGATGCACTGTTGCAGTACATGGGCAGCAGTCATGGTCGCGTTTGGACAATATGGACAAGCAGGGATCGTTTGTCTAAGGAAAAGGTGGATTTTCACTGGCAGGAAATGGCCCAGTCTTAATCTGGCGACAGCAACCATGTTCCGCCTTGGAAGCGCGCTCTTGGCGAGTGCGTCCGCTCTCTCATTCCCATTTATCCCCACATGGGCTGGGCACCACGCTAAGGTGATTTTCCCAGTGTGCAGGGAGTTCCTTATATTAACTGCCAGCGGGTTTTTGTTTTTGTGTTTTTTATGGCCTTGAGCCAAGAAAGGCTGTCCGAGAAGATGGCACATGTTCCCTCCTGCTTGGAGGCCCATCTGACAGCCTCCCAGACAGCCGTTAGCTCCGCGTTTTTAATATATTTGGACACTACCTGAGAACGCGTTGACGTAGAGAGCAAAAATTTGGTACATGATATAATAGTTAATATAATTTTGAAAATTGGCTTAATCTGGCAACTCCTCCTTGGTGTTGCCATATAAACATTTTTGTATTTTACTTATACTGTAAAACGATCAGTACGTCTAGTACTGAAAATTCTTCAAAATATGAAATCCTATGAAATTGGTTATATTTGTCTGTCCAACGAATCGTTCTAGAAATATATGCGAAAAACCACTTCGAAAATCAAACTTGCATAGATGGATGACCATACGAAATTATATACGGGCATTCATCCATGGTACCGTAATAATTGGCCTCTAATTCTACCTTGATTGAAATGGAAGACGATGTTGGCGTTGCTGCCTCAGCGATCAGGTCTCTCATCACAGCGAATGTTCGCATGAAACATCAGCACCGATGGGCGAACCTTAGCACTTGCAGGTGTACAAAACTTTGGGCCTAATAGGAATTTCTCCGAATTTCTTTTGCGACTCGGAAGAAAGAAATGCAGAACTGTGGTTGGCATCATCACCGATCACAGTTCGCTTCACGCTCATCTAACAAGGATGGAAGTTGTTGACAGCCCTAAGTGTCTGTCTTGTCAGGAAGGAAAGTCTGAGACAATCGAACACTTTCTATGTGTTTGTCCGGTCTTTGTACGGAGCAGATTGAATACGCTTGGGTCTGCCCTTCTATCTGTGGATGAGCTAAAAACTTACGTCACCTAGACCTGATGCGCTTCATTAAGAGAACAGGAAGGTTTTGGTGAGAAGGTTCTTAGCAGGTGCGCACCTTCGTACTTGGGATCTGTAGTCTCCCTACCAATGAAAAGAAAAAATGGGCTATTCATAAATTTTCTCGGTTTTGTAATTTTTTAGATCTCATTTTAAAATATCTTAGATGGCTATTGAATAATTGAAGATAAATTGCTAACAATGTACTAATATGGTTTTGTAATATTGGCTCTACCTCTACCAATGTTCATTCAGGTAAGGGCTGCCTCAGATGGTATAGCTTTTGCCTCGCACCCAATTGGAATGGAAAGAAAAGTGCGCCGGGCTCGGGCAATACCACGTCGGGTGCCTCTCTTGCCAATACAATTTCATGCAAGGGTGCAAAAGTTATACTGTCTAAGCCAGGATGTAAAAAACTTCATGATAAACTTGTTCCATATATAGGTAAAGAAAAAAAATAATTCGTATATGTACCTAAGCATGTAAGTCAATGAATACGAGGTAAATTTCCACTAGACTACTTCTAGATTTACAAAGTTTATCTACATAAGAAGCTTTAACTGTTTCGTTTGCCTTTCACTGACATTTTAATGTCAGTCCCTCATCAAAGTGCTTATTTCCCTTTTCAGACGTTATACAAAAACTGCCAGTATAATGGAAAACCTTCCTTGAGATTCATCCAACTGCACGACAGATTTCATTAGTGAGAAGAAGGCAAAATGTGAAATGTTCAATTGAATAAATTTCAAATGTGGAAGTTTTCCAATTTACAATTTCCATGCACATTGCACACGTGTTTTTCTTTTGTAATTCTAAATGTATCTTTTTCCTCTTACAGGTCAGATGATCAGCTGGACATAAATCTCCATTCATTCTCCTACATGTAAGTACGCTTTTTCATACTGAATGATCAAAATATTTTCCAGGTGGAAGCAAACAATGTTTCTGACGAGAGTTCAGTTTTTATCGGTGGAATACATATGCGCGATGCTATCAAAAATTCTATTTAGCTCGATTTCGTATTCCATGGAATTTATAGTTGCCTGTGGAGGTGCAATAAATATGAAAAAGTAAATTTGTTGCTGAGCTTTATATGGCTGTGTATATTTATGATTATATGCACGTGCTCATTGGTACGGTGAAATGTGGAATTTTACATGAGAAATTTTCGTATATTCTAACTGCATATATGAATCAATTCATTCAATTAGAGATAATGAGATAACAGAAGAGTACGAGATGATTGTTGCAGGTAAAGAAATTAAAGTAGGCTCAGTAAGCATATTTCCATTAGTATAACTAGGCTCGTACGAGACAGCATAGCATTAGCATTTTTTTGGAGATCTTGAAAGAATGAAAAGCTCTAGGACTACAGGAGAAATCCAATGGTTGCTGCAAGAATGGAGAACACTGTATGAGGTATATGCTCCAAGGACAACTAATATCGTATGCGTGACGATACGCTCAGTACTGATTGTAATGGGTATAATCAATTAGGAAGTCCAGTAAAATCTTCAGGTCATATGGAGAAAGTCATATATAAAGAAGGTAATTCCGAGATTATCGCAATATAAATGTTGACGCTCTTACGAATAAGGCTGGCTCAATAAACGTGTCATCCTCTCTCTCTCTCTCTCGCCCTGTCTTAAGAAAGTAAGTTGCCTTAATAAAATATGCAGTGAATTATCTGTTTGACAAATGTGTACTCTGTAAGACCAGGTTGTGTGAACATAATTGCCCTTGGTTTTTGATAGAAATTAAGAGGCTTATTTTTGCGTGGAACAAAGCATTTCAAAGGTTGAAGCCTATTGCTGCGGGAGCAATTCCATCTTCTAAGAAATGCTATCACAGCAGCTATTAAACGAGCCAGATCAAAATATTATGGCACAAAATTAGATCCCAATTTAAGACCAAGAGTTTTATGGAAAAGCTGAAAAGAATGTGGTATTCACTAATCCGGTAAGGAATCTATAAATCCTGATCCGAATGAAATAATTATTTTGTCCAGTCCACACGCTGCAAAGTTCCTGATTCTATAATTTCATTGTCATCCGAGTCGATTGGAACTAAAGTAATAGGACTGATTATCTGCACTTTGATTTGTTTGAGTTGTATCAACAAATTGGAAACTCATAAAACTTTAGTAGCATCAAATCGTATACGACGGGAGTGGACGGGGTCTTATTATAATTTTTGAAAATTATTATAAATTGTCCATTACCATCACTGACACCTATAACGCCTGCTTGATGAGATTTTAATTCCCACCTAGATAGACACAACCAAGTGGTATCCCCATACAAATCAGGTCCGGTTGTCAGGTTGAGGATCTCCGTCCAATCACTATATTACCTTGTTTATCTAAGGGTTTGGAGGGAGTCATGTCAGACCAAATGACGGTTTTTCTTGAGTCGCACAATATCCTTTCTGCTTCACAATCCGAATTTTGAGTCGAACACAGTTGTATCACAGCGTTATTCAAGATAACTGATGATCTTCGATGTAACATTGATAATGATGAGGTATATGTTTCCTACCATTATTAGATTTTTCAAAAACTTTTGATAAAGTAGATCACGGTATTATCCTCTGTCGCAAATTAAGATTTAAATTTCGGTTTAATTGCAGATCGGTTAAATTTATTAATCATGTTTTAGTAAATCGATCTCAAAGGGTCTTAACAGAGGCATCCCCCAAGGTTCAATACTCGCTCCTTTACTATTTTCTATGTATATTAATGATATAGCCAAAGTTATCAGTCACGTTAAAATACATCTGTATGCTGACGATGGTCAAATTTATATCTCTTGGTCTTTAGGACTTATAGAGGATTGTGCATGCTGCTTAAATGTTGATCTTCAGACAATACTCACTTGGTGCATATCTAATAAATTGAATTTAAATACTGAGATGTGCAAGAACATTCTGGATATATATATGTGGTTATATGTGGTTATATTTGTTCGAGTATTGGTATATTTCGCTGAATATATCGCCAAAAAAGAGACAAATTATTCAATATCATTCCCATTGTTGCTAGATTAAGGGGGGAGTAAGGTATTTTTTATATGTATTTTGCCGTATGAATGTACAACATATCATAATTATTGAGTTAAAACTTGATGTCGATTGGAGTAGAACTACTAGTGATATGGATCTGTAAGTCTCCGTCCCGTCAATGAGCTGCAGCGAGCAGCTACCTGGCAGTGTAATGAAAATTCTTAGCAGATGCTTCGTTCACTTTGTCTAACATTATAAAATTATCGAATGTATGCTTTTTTTATAGCGAATTAACCTACCCCCCCCCCCCCCCCCAAATAATTTCAAATATCATTTTAAACTTAACGAAATGTCGTTCATAGTTCCAGCAATAACCTGGGGCAAATAGCTTTCCAAGAACTTGTTTTCGTGAATATTTTCATAGTCACGTAATGTCAAAATTACAATGTCTATATTTTCCTCTACGTGTCAATACTAGTTTGAAGATGATCTGTAATGGACAGAAAAATTTCTAAAAACATACAGTACGTTTACATGAATACTTGAGTACTTGACTTGAAATCCCCTTGAAGCTCAGATAGCGTGGTTGATTGAATTAATTCCAATTATTTGACTTGAATTTTTCTTGAATTTAATTTTCCAATTACTTGAGTTGAAATTTACGCATTGAATGAGCGTTTTCATGATATTTTGATTACTTCAAGAATACTTCAAGTTTGTTTGATTATTTTACTAAATATTACTCGACATATAAATGTCGTCGTGTATGCGCATCTTTAAGGAATGTGGTGCTAGCACTAATTTGATTAGAACGACGACTTTTGTCCTCCCATAACTAACCTTTTTGCCATTTCTTGATAACTGCATACGGCTCTGATCTTGTTTAGTCCACCAACAAACAAAAAAAAACAAAACTTTAAAATAAACCAATAAAAAGTGACGGGGAACTTCCTTCCTTTGGTCCAGCGCCGTCCAAACAAGCTTCCGAAATAACCCAATTTAAAATTTCTAATATTTGATAAAATGATTAAATATCACAAAGTTTCACTGAACTCTCGGAACTTTGAAGTGATAACTTTCAGAAACGTCAAATTTTAGTTAGGTATGAAAGGTCAAAGTGTGGCTTACTGACGTTGATTGTATTCGCAGGATACCCCGCTTCCTTATTAGTTATTTATTCAATGTCTAAAACACACGTACCTCTGTGTATTTACACAATTTTGACATATCAAATTGTCATGACACCAGTCAGTCCACTCACACTATTGAAGTCAAGTAAGTGAAACAAGTGTAGCCTTGCCAGGGCCACATATAATGGAACCAGAGAACATGACTGGCTATAAAAAGGCGACGTACCGCAGTGGAAGGTACCATTTTTGGTTCAGAGTTCATCTGATTTCGAGAAAAATCTGAATATAAGAATGTTGTCCCAACCTCCATTATAGAAGCTAATTAATTCTATTTCAGAGATTCATCTGATCACACTTTCCTATCATTTCCTACAGAAGATAATTCAGTTTCAGAGATTATTCTGAATATTTCCTACCTATTGCAGAAGTATCAATCTGCTGCGAAGATTACTCTGCTACGCTACCTCTCACACCTAGCCGGAAGGTTCATTCTGCGGGAGAGATTAATCTGCTACACTCCTGCCTACACGTAGCAGTGATTATATTCTGCTGCAGAACAGTTTTTCCTGCCCTTCTCCCTACACGCAGCAATACTTTCAATTTGCTGCTGAGCTGGTTTGCTACCTTCCTGCCTACCCGGAGCAATATTTTCACAGAAGTTTTAATCTGTTTGCAGAAGATTTATTCCGTTCTTCTTCTGAAAAAAAAAAATGAAGTAAAAGAGCAAATTTGGCGGACACAGTGGAGTCATTTTGGTCGTTTTTATTTGAAAACTTGAAGTAATGAATTTTGATTGAACTATATTTGATTTTTTTGTTGTTTTATATTAAATTGAATTGATTAAATTTTGTTAAGTTAGGATCTATTGTTTCTTTTGTATTTTTATTCAGGACAGCAAGTCTGACATGACGAAGTTTGAGCTGAAAATTTAATTTCGAATAAAAAATAAAAAATATTTTTTAAGTCTGCCCACCTGGATTGCTGCGAGTAGATGTAGAATATTCATCTATCATACATAGTTTAAATATTTTGTCAAATTTGTCGTACTTATGGTATCTATTTTGACTTTTAATCACTGCAAACCCATTTTATTTCATTTTGTGGTAGCTGAAGAGAGGCTAAATTAAAATGAACTATGGTAAAAACTTCGACAAATTTGTGGAAATTTGTTAAAATATGTGAGAAAAATATACGACAAAAAGTAAGGCAAATGTTCAGAATCAGTACCCTGATAAACTGTGGAATGCATAATGTTTCTAAAATCTGGTTTTACCTGCTTAGGATGGGCTTTAGAAATTTGTTTTTTTTTGAAAAACTGGCTAGGTTCAAAAGCATTGCATAACATTTTTATAATGATCACAAAATATGTGTTTTTTAAAAGCATAAACATTTCTACATTTAATTTGCAAATCTTATATTACAAATTCGGGAAAGCACTCAGGGTAGTTCGTCCTTAATTTAAAAAGTCTAATATTTAAAATTATCATCTTGTTGTAGCCATGATTCACTAAATTTGTATTCACTTTTTAATTTTCTTTTCATATTCATATTTTTGATCATATTGCTATCTTTTCTATTCTTGTGAGCATTTTCAATACTTTCTTTGTTAAAAAATGTAATTTTTTGAAGGAATATAGTTAACAATATTTTTATTTATTTTATACGTGTGATCAAATGGCATTACAAAAGGTATTCATCCTAAAACCGTACCCAAAAGCATTAATTTTTAAGCGACTTCAAAAAGAGGAGGCCCTCAATCCGACTGATTTTTCTTTTTATCATTTAATCAAATCTAATCAAAGCAAACGAAATAAATTACACAATTTCCAAGAAGCGTATATGCGAAAATATTTTTCTAATTAGCGTACGCATAATGTATTCACAAATATTGTTGTAAGAGAAAAACGTATTAGACTTTCGTAAAACGTATATGTGGTAAGCGAACAGGTATTGAATATAAATTTTAATTTCCATGGAATAGAAATGGACTTCCTCCATTCTCCTTAGTTAGAAGGAATAATACTTTTTGAGTGTTTGAGTCTGCAGAACGCACATGAACACACATAAAGAGGGTAACACTAAAGTACGCAGCAAAATCGGTTTAAAGGTGGAAAAGTTTTACCTGTTGTCAGCAGATTAAGTTAGTTTTCGTAATAGTAGGTACTTACAAAATATATGCACTGGAAGTGGAATAAAATTACATATGTAAGGGATGCTTAAAGCCATGACGTTACACATACACATACACAGGTCTTATGAAATAGAAATCCTTTTTAGCAGAGATAGAATTTACTTCGTGAAACTACTCATCAACATAAAATCCCTCAAAACTGCAATGGTAGAGGCAGGTGCACAAAGCATCTTCTAAGATGGAAACATCTGATAATTCAGTTAAAAGCTACGAACAACTTATGTTGACATTGCTCACAGGAGATGGAGTTTACTTCTGAAATCTGTTCATATAAAATGCATGAATAATCATATAAACGAAATTGTATAAGCAACGTTCTGCAAAAGAACGTCACACAGAAATTTATGGTAATTAAAAACCTCTCAAATAGAGCTACCAACAATTTATTTAAGAGTAATTAAATTGTGTTTTCTTCAAAGAATCCTTTTGATATTGTCTGAAAGACAATGAATACGACATCAATTAAGAATATTCACAGCCATATAAAGATAACAGGAAATGTGTGCTAACCCAAGTTTAGTTGAAAGCATTTCAAGTCATTGTGCTTTTGGCTGAAAATTCAGTACCGAATGAAATAAAGAGAACACGCCCGCCGCGGGGGGTGGGCTAGAAGGGTTGGGAATTTCATGATTTTACGATGAAACGAGCTTTTCAAAAAAATCATATCTCGAGAACGGAGCAACAGATTCAAACGCGCATATCTTTTATATAGTCTAGTCATTGTAGATTTTTGTAAAGCTTCGAAAAGCTTAACATGAAGTTGCATACCAAGATTTCCAATGAACTTTCTCCGCCATCTGAAAAAAAAGGGTAAAAGTTTGTTTTTAACGATAACTCGGCTCTCCGTTATGATTCGAAAATTGCGATTACATACACAGCCATGAGAGATGTCTTAAACGATGCATTATGATACTCGGAACATTTTTATTAATAATGTTTATTTCAATTCAGCGGGGGGAAAGCTGTGGAGGAGGCGTTCACAGTTTTGATATATTACATTTTGGAAAATCTAGTACAGAATCATATTCCTTAGGTCCTGAAAAAAAGTTTGAATGCCCCACTCCTGTACTCGGAGGCTTAAAGATCTATTTATAGTTATCCCAATACTCACTTCTTTAGTACTTCCCTCTTTTTATTCGAACTGAGGTACTAGATTTTTCGCACTTTAGATCGGCTTTAACTCGGTAGAGTTAGGTCCGATCGAAAAACGAGTTTCATTGTTCGCTTCACCTCAATACCAGCTACAATTCGAAGAAGAAAAATGTTTTTTCTTCTTACTTTTAGGGTAGGGGTAGAGGCCCCTGGTGGGAAGGGATGGTTCCATTACAAAGTACTATCCCCGATTCAGAAAACTTTCTCGGGACGTTTTTACCGCCGAAACACCCAATTGCATGCACTTGGGTCATATACGCCCCAGCTACTACATTTCGCATATATTTTTGCAGTTATTTCTTTCACTGTCATTTGTGCTCTGTTCTGGGCTTTTTTCTCATAGGAAGTCATTTTCACCGATGCTCCAATTCCGCACAATCAAGAGTGGTATAAAAGTTCAATTTTTCACCTAAGACAATCGCTCAAGATTCATCCGATCGCCCAAGTTTTCCCCCGCTTAATTGAAATAAACATTGTTAACAAAATATGTTCAGAGTGTGATAATGCATCGTTTAAGACATCTCTTATGTCTGGAGGTGTCGGGCCTAAATTCGTATGAAATGTGGGCTTTCCCCTTTCCATTATTAAAACACTTTCAGATATCTTGCAGATGACACCAGTGGCATTGGTTAGGTATGCGTTTAAAATTGGTAAGCACCATTTTATATTAACCTACCTAAAACAGAAGAGTCGATTTTATAAAAAATAATTTTACTTTATAAAAAGTATTGAAGTTTTTAATAACCACAATAAATACGAGATCACCGTTTTGCGAACTAAAATTTATTTTCATTTACAAAATCTTTTTTATCTAACGTGCCCTTACGGACCTACTAATTATAGATACTCACAAGGTGCCCTCAAGTCGACATTGGATCTTCTTGAGCTTGCACCCGGAAAATAGACATATCTGTGATTTGTCTCTCAACTGAACGCACTAGCTTTCAAGTCGACATATGTCGATTTCCATTGATATTTTAAGAAAAGTGCACGTCAAAAAAATAAAAACGAGGTTAATCGAACAACTTTTGACGCGATGAGAATGGAATAGTAGCTCACATGCGTGTAATTTGTCAGATTGAAATTTTCTAGAAAAAATGACATCACGAATAACGTAAAAATTATGAAAATAGTTTAAAAGATTTTGACGTGATTGCGGATGAATTTGGTGGAGTAATAGTTGAAGATTGATATGTGATGCTCAATGACATTCAGTTGTGACATTTCTCATGTAGATGTATGCGTTTTTCGGTGTAACAGCGCCGATTTTCAGGTGTAGCACCAGGGTCGTTTGACGTACACTTTTTTTAGCAGTGCTGGTCAGTGGTACGATTTCGGTGTAAAACTGCAAGAAAAGTGTAACACTTCTGCTAGAAAACGTGATCAATGGAAATCGGTAAAAGGGTCGGCGTGATCAGTCAATAACTCTAGCTGAATCAGTTGTAACGAAGTCACAAATTTGAAACCGAATTAAATTATTTTTGTCCCCCCTATGGGTTATTTAATTAAAACTTGCACTTAAGTTCAAGTAACCACGCCACTGGGGCATGCCGACAAGCTACCATAGTCACAGGCTGCATGATCAGCACGCTAGCGCATGTACTAGTGAAGTACAAGAAAAGCTTTTCAAAAGAGCTTGCAAGCTCTTTTATACTGACGCCAGTAGAAGCATCAGGCAGTCAGCCACTGAGAAGCTCTGATCCCCGGCTATATAAAGCGCGCCATTCGCCCACAGAAATCAGTCTGGTCAGCGAGCTCGACGATTTAGGTGATCAGACATTTTACTGGGTGAGTAGTGGAGCGCGAAATTCCCACACTAGTAAGCCCTTGCACGCCGTGTGAATAATCCCCGTGCATTTTCTAAAACATCCGTCCTCATCCGTGGTGTTAAGGTTAGCGTGAATCATCCCGCCTTAACACTTCCTTGGTACGTCGTGTGATTTTTCCCCGTACCATCCGTCCTCATCCGTGGTGTTAAGGTTAGCGTGAACCATCCCGCCTTAACATTTCCTTGGTACGTCGTGTGACTTTCCCCGTACCATCCGTCCTCATCCCCATCCGTTGTGTTAAGGTTAGCGTGAACCATCCCGACTTAACACATCCTTGGTACGTCGTGTGATTTTTCCCCGTACCATCCATCGTCATCCGTGGTGTTAAGGTTAGCGTGAACCATCCCGCCTTAACACATCCTTGGTACGTCGTGTGATTTTTCCCCGTACCATCTGTCCGCATCCGTTGTGTTAAGGTTAGCGTGAACCATCCCGCCTTAACATTTCCTTGGTACGTCGTGTGATTTTTCCCCGTACCATCCGTCCGCATCCGTTGTGTTAAGGTTAGCGTGAACCATCCTGCCTTAACACTTAATTGGTACGCCGTGTGATCATTCCCCGTACCATCTGTCCTTCATAGTTTATTTTCATGATACGTCACCGGCTGCCTCTCAGGTTATTATAATGTTGAATTTAGAATTATTTTAGTAGTGGTAAGCCGTGTGAAGTTTCCCTTACCACTACCTAGTTTCAGTATAGGATACATAGGTCTAGGATATACATATATTGAGTTTGTAAGAACTAGTCTCTTTAGTATTAAGTCCAGAATTATTCTAGTAGTGGTAAGCCGTGTGAAGTTCCCCTTACCACTACATAGTCTCTAGTATAGGTGATAAATAGATCTAAATTAAGTTAGCTGTGTAACTGGTAGGCTATTTTTTTTCAAATAAAGAAATATTTTATTTATATTGTAACTGAAGGAGTTTCATTTTTAAGAAACCCTGGTCCGACGAGCTATCCGCAGCCATCCCACCGAAACTCCGTTACACAGTTTTGTGCAACTTTATGAATTATAAGCCAAGCACATATGCCATCTAGCTATCAGTGCTAACACGAACATCCAGCAGCCCAATTGAAAGTCATTTGAGAACCATAGATCGTCGATCGTTTCTATAGACTTAAACCTAGTTACAGTTACAGTGTGACGCTGTCGCGATACGTGGACGCTATCGCTAAACCTGTCAAAAGTTAAAATATATGAAAATACTCAAAGCGCAGGTAGACTGTGTCGCTAAGGGTATTGCTGACGCCTGCCGCGTTGCTTAAAATTGAAAATATTTCAACTTTCACCTTGACAGCTGGAGTTGAGGCAATTTATTTTTCCAGTAAATTGAAATTGTGAGTGGAAATTGGAAGTTTTAGGTAATACTACAGTATTCTAGTTAATATATTTATTAACAATTTTATTTAATGATGTAACGAAAATTCAACACATGTTAGAGTGTCATCATTGGAATAGCATATGCAACAGTTACTACGTCCACATCAGCATCAGCAACATCATTCGCAACCGCGCCTCACGATAGCGTCACATTGTAACTCAGGCTTTATCCTGCATATTTTCAGTTTCTGTCGCCTTAGTGGGTGTAACGGCGACAATTTCTTCACCTGTCTATAACGCAACATAGGCTTAGCCTGGCCACCATTGGAACTTTCGGAACTAGTCCTATTCTGGTTACTGAAAGATTCTTTTTAGATTACATCGTCTTCCTCACAACCAACCCAGGTTTACACATTCACATTCAGAACAAGACGTAGCCACTGTTGTACACGTAAACCTTGCTTCTACAATTCAGCTACGACATTAACCTTAAGTAGTACTAGTCCTACATAACCAACTCTTAGCTCACAATCATATCAAGTTAAAGGGTTTACAAGAGTTAGTGCCAGTCAGTTCAACTGATACATATAACCAAAACCCTCGAGAAATACTTCCCAAGCTATGAAACAAAAATCTCTATATGTGCGTCCGAGTCCGTTCTCTAAAATGTTCTATATTGATACTTCTGGAAATGTGCCAGACGTTGACTTTATAATGCCATGGAGCCTAAACTACTATTCACACAACGAAATAACCTTGCAGAAATTTTAAGTTTGCTCCTTACCTTCACAAAGGCTACACTTACTATATACCTTAGTTAACAAAATAATAAAATAGTTTTAATAACTCTCAGCTGAATAATATTGTTGTAATTGTTGCAGATTGATTCGATTTCATCAGACCAGACACAGCGGCACATGCATTCATTTTTGTTAGGAAAAGTATAAAAATTTTATTTCGGCTCGTAAGATAAGAAAGCAAGCTTAAGATTATTAGAAGATCATTTTTCTATATGAATAGTAGTTTTAGACGCAAGAGCTATTCAAATCAAACGTTTGTCAGTTTTACATAAAAAGACTGCAAATGTTCTAGAATGTTAGGACTCAGTTGAGGGTCTCATGTAGTAGTGAGTGAGGGATTCTGTTTCATGGCTTGGAAAATATTTCTCGAGGGTTTTGGTGCAACCCCCTAATAGAGGTTTAATATTATATATATCTTGACATATTTCCGGTATTTTGAATTTTTATTATTCTATTTCGAAGATAATAATTTGTTTGTAATTATGAAGCCAATTAACCAAAGAATTTTTAATTAAAGTTTTGAAATTTTCATCAGTGTAGACTTGTTTTTTATTAATTGCCAAATCTTAAGTAGCCCATCTTGCCACACTCTTTGCTACGTTTTACTTTTTTTTTTTAAATAGGTACTTAAAATTTTATTTATTGTGAATATTTTATTATGTTATTAAAGATAAATCTATAAATTTTTCTTCCCTTTTAATAACTTTTAAAAATACGCTTAAATTGATTTTTACAGCTGAATAATAACTCTTTAAACTTTTAACATTGAATATCTCATTTTCAATTAAATGAGTACCGACCTACCTTTTTCTTTCCACATACCTTTCAAATGTATATCACCTCATCTGAGTTTATCACACTGCGAGTTATGAACAACTTTATCTCCATGTTTCAGTCCAAACAAATAAATCCTACACTTTTGTGCATAAAATTCAGAAGTAGCGATAATTAAATCTACGCTCGCATGTGACAAATAATAAGTAAAAAACTCGCATAAAAATAAACTCTCCAGCACCATACACTTATTATCCCTCAAAATATTTAGAAAATGTATCAAATTCCTTCGTTCGGTATCCTTGGTTACTGCCGGCATTATATTTTAATTAGACACTCTAATTGTGTACTTACCTGGCTATCTTTTCGCCATAACATTTCTTTAGTGTAGATATACATCCATATAATATGTATGTAAGTAAGTATAGGCGTGTAGGTATATGGCAAGCTGCGAAGTGTGCAAAAATATATGAAACTGGAGGAATTAAATGGCAAATTTCATTAACAAGCATATGGCGAAATTCTCATAAAATAATGAACGTCCATAAAACTGAATTTCCGGTTATATACTCGTTAATTGAGGTTATGCATTAATGTCACCGTCAATGACACTTGTTTCAAAAAAATATGAAATTTAAATTTTCAGGGAGTTTAATTTAAAGCGCGCATTCAATCATTAAATAAACACATTACCATTTTTGTAGTCTAGATGAAATTGTAAGGTTTATTGGGTTTGTTATTCCATTTGAATGCGCATACATCAATGATGCTACCTGGATATTGATTCGATTTACATTTTTATATGTCCATCTGTATATATGCCTGTCCGCATGTTAACTGTCAAACGCGCTAATTGTTATACCTGCATCATGCAACTAAAACCTACAGTTATTATAGTACACGCATAAACGACGTATATGTCGCTGCAACCTATTATTATACTAGCTGTGCAAACTGGTACGAAATTAGAATCAATACCAGGATTTTTCCATGGTATACGAAAATTTTTAATGATTTCAGCGCCACTTTATGGTAGTGACAAAATTATCTAGTTTATGACATATGTCAAGTTAAAAAAAAAAATTTATATATATTTATATATGGGCATGCAGCGAGATTTTTTCAGTGAAGAATTAATTTTATGATATGGAAAGAATTAAAAAGAGGAAGGTTTTAGGAAAATCGGAAATGAGAAATTGATAGATGTTTACTTTTTAGCCTTGGTCTATACTTTATTGAATCGATTTTCGGCAAAACACATTTTGAACTACACGCCGGCATGTGGAGAGTCTTTTACTGACGATCCTTCCTCCATCAATCTGTTCTACATACAGAAAAGAAAAGGTTTCTTGAATCATTTGTCAATCTAAATGTTGAACCACTTATTAAAATAATTGGTGTTTGCGTTTTACATTCCTTCTGAAGATTTCACTAATATTGTTCAATCGTTACATCGACCTGGTATTTCTACATACGAATAAATCTATACCGGTAGTCAAAGCAGCGAATAATATTGTAGAATGTCACACCTTAAAGTTGAAATAATCGGTGAATCCTTTTGGCGGGTTCACTTCCATCAACTGCAACAACGTAGATACCGCTTTTCTGCACCTCAACATCGTTCTTTAGGAACTTTGTGTTTGTGATAGTCCTGCAGTTTGATCCCCGCGGAACCCCCAAATATCGATTTTGAGTCGAAAAACATGCAAAAAAATAAAACTGGGCTGCAATATTGCCGGTGCCATTTTGAAATTCTAAATTTTCAGCAAAAAAAAAAAGAAAACTTTTAAAGAGAAATTTAAAAAAATATTTCTACAAAATATACAAAGTTTTTAAAGGTATTTCACAATATTTAAAATTTTTTAATAATTTTGGAAGCTTTTACCAATAGGAGACGAACGATGATAAAAACAACAACTGTTTTCTGTGCGCAGTCAACTTTGTTTTGATTTTGAGTGGCGCAAATATATTATAGTCTTAAGATAGAACTTAAATAAGTAAAAACAAAAATAGAATTAGTCTAAGAGTAATTCTTGCGATACCCTAGATTAATGCCCGTATGTAATTACGTATGGTCACCTCACCTCTCAGAGCTAATTTAATTTTTTAAGTCAATTTCGCATCTATGTAGAACGGTTTTTCGGATAGTAAAAATATTCACAACCAATTTCAAAGGATTATGTATTCTGAAAAGCGTACCTGTAAAATAAAAACGTCTAGGACTGATCTATTTCACATTTCTATTATGCGTGGATGCTAAATACATTTTGCTCTATCAGAATTATTTCTATTCGTTAATATATCTTATGAGGGTATAATAATAATAATATCATATGAGATTAAGATTACAATATTCTAATAGTACAGTAATAATAAGGTAAGAATACAAGTTAATTTAAGCATAAAAGAACAAAAAAATAAAAAAAAACCAAAAAGGTCAATGAATTAGTTAAATATGAATCAAAGCAAGAAAAAAATTTAAAAATAAATATATATATAAAACTTAGAAATAAAGGAAAAATACTAAAGATATAAACTAAAAACTAAAAAACAAAACAAGTCAACAATAGCTAGCCACAATAATATACAAAGTTGTAATCACTGCGTGACAGGAAATCATCCAAGAAATATTAAATATTTGCCGTAATATTGGAAGGAAATTGACGTTAAATGTGATCTTTAATGAGGGTCTTAAATGCACTGACAGTTTGGGCCCTCTGAGCGTTTACAGGTAGACTACTCCAAAGACGGGCAGCCTGAACAGCGAAAGAACGTTCCATAACTAATTTATTGAATCGCAGAATTAAAATATTATGAGTACGTGGCGAAGAAGAGAGCTGAAAAAATTCTCTGGTTGGTTGCTCTGTAATATTTTGAATAGAAGAAGAATCATTCTCCGCTTAAGTTATGTACTCAGTGAGCAACCAAGTAACGTGCTAATAAACGGAGAAACATGGTAAAACCTTCGCAGGTCATAAACAAACCATACGCAATCGTTGAAAGCCACTTCCATCCTACGCCTACACTCACTGTCCAAGCTAGGAAAAATATGACTTCCCAATGTGAAATAAGGCATAATCAGTGTAATTTTACTAATTTTATCCTCATATTAGTGCTCAGAATACTCGCCGAAAGCCATAACCTTCTCAACCCCGTATACACCTTATTGAGAATCGACCTAACGTTATTTCAGCACATCATATTAGAGTTCAGAACAATTTCCAAATTAGTACCCCTTCTGGCCACCTGGATTACAAAACTATTCAAGATAACCGGGGGTATATCGATGACATTTAAAGCGCTGTTGTAGAAAGCCATGCACTGTGATTTTGTAGGATTAAGTAGAATTCCATTGAGAATCGACTACCTGTGTATTCGACATAGATCAGAGCTAAGACGCTCAATGCCATCCTAAAGCAGACCAATAGGTCTGCTTAGATATATCTGTACATCGTCGGCATGTATACCTTCACATCCTCTACTACCAAATGAAGGTCATTAATAAAGAGACTAAATAATAATGGGCCAATCACAGAACCCTGCGGAACACCACAGATCACGGGCAATGCGTTTGAGAATATGTACATCATCGGCATATATTTGTACCTTCACATCCTCTACTACCAAACGAAGGTCATTAATAAAGAGACTAAAGAATAATGGACCAATCACGGAACCCTGCGGAACGCCACAGGGCAAAGGCAAGGCATTTGAGAATTCATCAGCAACCTTAACCTGCTGGGAACGACCACTTATATACGCCCTGACCAAGGAAATAGCTGTTGCACTAAATTTAAAATAGGTTGCTAATTTATGAAGGAGAAGGCTATGGTCAATATTATCGAAGGCCTTAGAGAAGTCCAAGAGAACTAAAATGCTAAAATCATTATTATTCATGGCAGCCCTAATGTCCGTAGTAACCTTCACTACTGCAGCTCCACACCAGCGAAAAGCGCGACATCCAGATTGCCAAGAAGACAGAAATTTATTCACCTCCACCTAACCAAGGATCTGATTATACACGAGTCTTTCAAGCACCTGCGATAGAAAAGATAAGCTGCTTATAGGGCGAATGTCACTAGGCACTTTGGCATTAGCTCTCTTCGGGATCGACAGAGCAGTAGCAGTCTTACAAATTCTTGGAAAAGTGGATGACGTTAGACAGGTATTCAAAATATGAGATATATACCTATCAACTACAGGTAACAGTATTTTTATTAGGCGAGGTAGGAGGAAGTCTGGACCAATCGCATCAGACTTCATCGAAAAAACAGCAGAGATCATCTCCTCCAGATCTACTCCATGAAAATAAAATCAATTATCTGAGAAGGAATGCGGATGCAAGCCTTAAATATCGTGGGAGGTGTCAAAGTTGTATGTAGAAGGTATTCCAGCGGACAAAAAATACGCATTTAGGTCACCAGGACGTAGTGAGCAGGATGGTCTTTCCGGACCACACATACCAGCTTGAGGGAGATTACGCCAAAGAGGTTTGGGTTTCAGGTCTGTGCTAAACTTACTACCATAGTATTGGCGTTTAGCATTTGTTATAGCTAACGTGGCTTTGTTGCGAACAATTTTATATTGAGTACGAACCTCATTAGCTTTCAAAGGCCGATATCGATTGTACAAAAATCCCCTTGCAGCGATTAATAAACGAATAAGAGGCGACAACCAAGGGTACCCTTCACTCAATAAGCGTCTGGATTTAAGAGGAACATATGTTTCTAATAGATTATCCAACTAAGAAGGAAAAAGTATCAACCTGATCATTCACTGAGGTACAATCAAATATTGTGTCCCATGGCAATTGTCTGCATTTTTCAAACAAAGATTTAACGTCAATGCTATTGTAGTCTCGGTAGGAGTAGTTTGTTGGAGGGTTATTGTACATTAAAAAATTGTAGCCCAAAAACAGAAGATCATGATCTAATGAGCTAAAAGACCTGATCTGCTCGACGAACAACACCTTACTTCTATCAGTCACCAGGAACATGTCAAGTAGTGAAGGGTTTGTTGCATTATAATAAGTTGGCTGAGAGTTGACTACATTGAGATGAATTGATTGGAAAAAGTGTAAGAACCGATCAGCTAAGGAATCACAGCGGAGAATATTTACATTAAAGTCGCCTCCAACTATGACATCAGCACAACGTTGCGAGGCTCCTGATAGTATACCCTTAAGCTCGACACACTATCGCACCTAAAATTCCCTGGGGGACAGTATACAGGAGATAGTACAAACTTTTGGATCCCTGAGCAAACCTCCACACCTATGAATTCCAAATCATCACTCTGGGAAGAAAAAGCCAGTTTCGCCTTCAGATCACACCTAATATATATTCCGAAACCTCCACCAGAACGCCAACTACGATCATCTCTAAACAAAGTATAACCTGGAATTGAAACCTGGGATGTAGGTATAATATCATTCAGCCAAGTTTCACTGACTAAAATTGGGTGACAGCAGTCCCATGGAAGATTTCACGAAATTCATTAATTTTGTTCCTTAAGCTTCTGGCATTTAGCGAGCAAATATTCAAACCTATCTTTCGGCCACAAAAAATATTTAGCATAGTTCACACCCTGTCCAGACCCGTAAAATTATGCGAACTCATAAAAGAGCTGCAAACCGTCTAATCACCCACAAAAGACACTTCTAAAGAACCGAAAATAATGTCGAAAGTGCAAGCCAAGATATGCCCATGCAAGAATGCTCAGTCCATTCTTATTATTTGTCAGTGGCTTTTGCTAACGTTTGTTGGTTGCAACGGGTGAGACTCTCGTATGCGTATATTTTGCTATCACCCTCTGTCTACACAGGCCATGAAAAATGGCTTACCATATTTTATGGTAAAGCCCATGTTGGAAAAAGAAATTTTGGTGACATAATTAACCCTCTCATGACATTTTATTTTTGGTTGGCGGATGGCGTTATCAAGGCCGAAAAAGACTGCGATCAGAGGATTAATTGCATTCAAGAATTTGTAGCTCGCCTAGTGAGAAGAGATGAAAAAATTAAGAAAACGAATATGCACCTTTATAGTTCCACAAACACTCATTGGGTCAGTAAAAATTAATTAATTTAATTAGTTTCCGAACGCGTTAGCTGGTTTTCAGCCATTTTGATTATAAACGTCAAATTTATGGTAAGCAATTTCCGTGGACATCTATGGTACGCCATATGGTCTGCCATATATGGCCTACCATGAATTATTGCCACGGCTACACGGTGTGGCAATTCCGTAGCAAAAACATGTGGTAGGCCATAATTTATGGTCAATGTAGACAGGGGGTCAGAGACAAATGAAGTGGAAATTTTATTCCGATGAACTACACCAAAACTTTTAAATTTTTGAAGAAAAATTCTCTGCTCGTTCGTAGAAGAGAACTTTGCGATTATTGGAGGATTCTTACGCCTGCTATTATGGCTAGGGCTGGCTTTGTTGGGATTGGCGCGAAAAGCAATAAAATATGGTGAGAGATTATGACCAATCAATTTAGAAATTCCTCGATGATTTGTTGCGGATTTTCATTCTGGGCGTAAGGGACCCCAATTATGATAGCATCTGTTAACCTATTACTCCTACGAATATTCTCAAGGTCAAATTTAGTCTCAGAGAGCTTTGCCCCACAGCAACGAGCTCTTCCCGTAGTTTATTTACATCTGCATTGATAACCTGTTGTAGTTTATGAGTTACACGATCCTCAAATTCACAAAATCTATCATTAAGCAGTTAATTTTTCATCAGCTTTCTCTCCTGAAGCTCCATCGAATCAGTTGAAATAATGGAACTGAATCACCTCGACATGTTAGAGTTTGCGCTGACACTGACAGGTATAAATAGAAGTCGCAAAAAAATTAAAATCAAATAGTTCTATTCATATTTGGGGGTTTTAGAAGAAAGTCTGCATTTGAAGAGGAAGGTCTGGTCTGAACCACCACATCGGAGATTTCCAAATAAGGAGAAAGATAAATTTGATTATATTTTTGAAAAGTAAGTAACATTTTTACGTTTTTAGTTTGTTTTGTTTTATTTTAAAATATATAGTTTGTTCAATATTGTACACACTGCTTTTATAGATTCGGCCTGTTTTTTTTTTTGAGTTGACTAAATTAAGATTCGTGTTTTTTTTTTTGTATAAAATTGTTTTGCTGCTCTGATTCCACAACCTGTTTTTCTTTTATATTTTGGCCGAGACTTAGTAAATTGCTTTTCAAATAATTTTTTATAACGTTTTCATGAAACTATTATCGATCCTTTTTTATTGCTGGTTATGAGTTCATAAATTCTTAAAATCACGTGAAGCCCGATTTTTTTCTTTTTTTAGGAACCAAACCCTCAGGACGAGCATAATTACATCTAAAGTGGTCGTAAAACCAGAAAAATGACATAACATCAGTTTTATGAAAATTGTCACTTGTGACCTGTTCCAAGTACCCAAATCAATTTCATTAATGGACTAATTCGGGCGACCTCTTTCGTACGATTGACATATAAAAATTCCGACATTTCTCGTATACTGGGAAAATGGTCAATTTCAGATATTTTTATTGTTCGCACGAACCATTCTAGAATGAAAAATGAGCTCATTTTGATAACAGGATGGTGGTTATATCAGCCAAAATTGATCTTACACCTATACTAATGTTTTTTCTCCTAGTTCAATGATTATTAAATTTCAAGATTTCACAATTTTCTCGCTGTAGGAAGTTCTTAATGGCAAATCAAGAGTCACTAGAAAAGAAGAAATTCCAATTTTATTCAGCACTTAAAACTTCTTAAGAGAAACCTCTATAATTTCCTAACCTTTTCTGTAATTGACCCACTTCGTTTCTATTGGTAAATGTAAACTTAAATTATTTTCAAGAAGTGGACTCTTACTTAAGATCTAATCTCCAAAGCATTCTCCTCTAAAGACCTTAAGATCTCCATCTTTTACCCATAGAATAACCCTTTTGAAAGTACTTAAAGTTTTGATGGGCTTTTGATTTCTTTAAGTTCTCATTTAAAATGGTTTAGGCTAAGTTTTTCATAACAATATCTTGTTGAGGGAGGCTTTCTATGAAAATGTGTAACGGAACAATTAACCCTACCTAACTAACAATTTTGTCTTATAATGATTTTAATTATACATTAAGGACCACTTTTGTTTACGTATAATCTTAGACACGAGGGTTGTTTCATAAGACTAAGGTAAACCGAAAAGACTTCTAGTAAAATTGTATTTATCTTTTTGAATAGCATCTCCTTTTAGTTGTAAACTGGAATTTCGAGTGTCATTATAAAATTTGATTATTCTCTGAATTACTAGTAGTATCCCCACCTGTGGATAAAATGGAAGGAAACCTTCTTTTATGAAGAGGTTCTAGGCTGTGGAGAAGACAGATGGTATTTGTTTATGAACACTTTGATATTATTGGAGATAGCTTTCTTGATAAGTCATGTTTCGCCTCTGTACATAAGTAGAATAGATTTTACGAAGCAATTGAATATTCTGAGTTTTATATTCAATTCAATTCAATTCAATTTATTATTTATGATTATAATATATAATAAGGGAAGTGCCCCTTTAAGTTTGCACAAGCAGAAGGTATCGAATGAAATTGTGAAAGACTTAATTAAGGGATGTTCTTAAGGTCCGAAGATGCTGTAGCGAAATTTGCGACAGGCTGGGGCTGTGGGAGGGAGTAATTATACTTCTAAAAGTGATCTCGACCCTGAAGAGCTAAATATATTCTTTACATCATCCAGTACTGCCCCCCACTGAGCTAAGTATTTCTAATCCCTGCGTAGATAATTTAATAAGATTGTTTTCTTTGCCTAATAATAGTGGCAAAACCTTTTCTTTTAGGGGAGAAGATTACAGTATACTTCTTGCTGCTATCTCCTTAATAAAATCTGAAGCTACTGGACCTCACAACTTACCATCACGGTGCATTAAACTTTTCTTCCCGTTTATAGGCAAATATATGCTATATATAATTAATTCATGTTTGGAAGATGTTGTCAGCCGCACAACAATTCCTAAGTGGTATTCTTCAAGGCTCTATATTGGGTCCTTTGCTTTTCAGTATGCTTATCAATGAGTTGCTTGATATTTTTCAAGTTGTATATATCCATTTATATGCGGATGATGTCCAGATATATTTCAACAGAGATATTGGGCTTTTAGAAGACCGAATTGAACGAATGAATTGTGATCTCTACAGAATTTATGTCTGATTGAAGATCAATTAGTAGTTTTAAATCCTATCAAGTCTCACTGCATTTACTTCTACAATAAAAAACTGATTTTTTTTTATATACCACAATACAATACAATACATTTATTCGGCCTTGTACAGAAGATTACAAAATCTTATGACGTATAATTAGGTGGAAAAAAACATAAGTAACATTAAAATTAAAGCAAAAATAAGATAATAATGAAAATAAATATAATAATAAATTAATAAATAGCGAAAAAAAAATAAAAAAAAAGAAATCCAAAGATGAAAAAGAAAAAGTGAACAAAAATAAAAATAAAAAAAAAAATAAAAATACAACAAATTAAAAACAAAAGACAAGGCAAAAGAAATAAATAAATAAAATTAAGAATTAATTAAAACAATGCATCAAGAATTTTAAGATCTGAGAATAAATACCAATCACAATCTAATAACTAGTTAAGGTAATCTTTGACTAGCTTAGCAAATGTCAGGCGAGAACCTGTGCGCTGAATTAAATTTGGAAGAGAGTTCCATTTTCGGGCAGCTTGTAATGCAGGGGATTTAGTTTAAATTAGCTTAATTATGAAGGAAGATAAGCCTCCGCCGAGTCAAATAGGCCTCTACAAAGCTACCGAGTACGAACGTAGCAAGAGCCGATACACGAGCGCTCCGAGGAAGTTTATAAATATAACGGATGACGTCGCTAAAGGCTACAGTTAGTCTGCTTTGACAAATTGAGTCTAGTCTGCTAAAAATAAGGCTCCCATAGTTAAAATTGGCAGGCAACCGGAGGAAATAGAAAGTTGACAAAGACTGTCATAAATTTTCCCCATCAAAGCGTTGATGTAGTCGCAACAACTAAATTTCGAATTGAGTTGAATACCCAAATTCTTAACTGACTGAACGTATTCAAGCGTGGAATTATTCATTCGAACTGAAGGCAAATCAGATATAGGGAAAACGGTTCTATATATCGGCAGACAGTAAGACTTGTTTGGGTTAATAGCAAGATTATTACCCATTGCCCATTCGTGTACGTGCGGTAGGGTAGAAACACAGCCCTCGACCACGCCTATGGGTCTGCTAAGGTACAACTGAACGTCATCGGCATACAAATGCACAGCAGCGCTATTCAAACATAGGGAAGGTCATTTATATAGAGGGAGAAGAGAGTAGGGCCTAGAACCGAACCTTGAAGAATACCAGCGAAAAGGGACAATGTAGCGGAGATAGAATTCTGCACTTGCGCACGATTCGAAAGGAAAGCAGAAATTAACCCAACGGCCGATGAGGAGAAGCCATATTTTGTACCAAGTTTGCAGATTAACTTGACATAACCGCCGAATCAAAGGCCTTACTGAAATCGAGTAGGACCAGCAATGGTAAATGATCATTGTTAAGAGCCTTATGAATATCAGATGTGACCTTTAAGAGAGCAGATTCACAACTGTGACCTGGGCGAAATCCTGATTGCCAGCCTGACAATATATTCTCTGCCCCCACATACTTCATTATTTGCGTGTACATAATTATTTCTAGTGTTTTGGCAAGAAAATTGAGTATACTAATAGGGGGGAGATCACTAGGTAGGGAGGGACAAGATTTCTGTGGAATGGGAACAACAATAGTTTTTGTATCCGCTAGATGGAAATAGTATTCAATGAAGCATTAACCATGTTTCGCCTTGTCGATCTCGAGTGCTGTCAACTGTTGCCATATTTGCGACGTTGTTCCCTAGTTTTCTTATATAATTTAATTAATTTTGATAGAGTTAAATACTTACGATAGTTAATAGGAATAATGTTCCCACGTTTTTGTAAATCTTACATGGAACATTCTTATCTTGTACAAATTGCCCATCTATGGTATAATCATCCATTGAATGTTCATTTAAGCATTAAAGCGATACATTCACACATTTATAGTATACCTAATATTACTCTATTATTATTTTGGATTATACTCATGATCTTCACAGTAGAATTTATGTGTATTTTTTGAATTTTAAATTTAACTCGAAAATGAAACTAAGTTCTAATAGCAGAAGTTAAGAAGTAAAGTAAAGTAAAGTAAAAGTCTAATCAGTTGCCGTTTTCGTCAATCTTGTAATTTAAGACTGAGGTGATCGGCAATCGCAGACTTGAAACAACCAAGCGATATGATGCTTTTTACATAGTTGGCTTGAGGTCTGTGAATTACGAGTGACATTTTCCTTTGAGAGATAAAATGACCTGGGATATTGAGATTATTGGTACGGGTTGATAAACTATAAATTCTTGTGAAGATATCGATACTCTGTCACTTTATATTGCAAAGGTCTTCGTTAATTTTGCTTGCAGCATCTTTAGTTAATACAAGGGGAGATCCAAGATATACCTGGACAGCATCGACATAGAAGTGGAGGTGAGAATGGGTAATTACAGCTGGCAGATCATTTTTATGAAGCAACAGAATAATAGTGGAGCTAGAATAGAGCTGCTGACAATAATAAAAGGAAAATTCGATAAGATATAATTTACAAACAATCTTTACGTTCACCCGTATAGATAAAAAAAATATGAGTTTAGCTGCAAATCGTGAAAATCAAACCTACAAATAAGTTTCGTTACTAATACCATTGACACACAGCGAGTATGGGTATCATATTTCGGATACCAGTGTATTCGCAGTACCATGCTAGGTGACACATCGCATTATAGTTTCATCTGACAGCTTTTAAAACTTAGTAAGTTTTGCTTTTCAAAAAATCGTCGGAAATATTTTTAGTGTGTCAACCATTAAATAAATAACTAATAAGGAAACGGCATTTCGGGTGAAAACATAAGCATCTCGGTGAAATGTATTAGTGTGCTCTGTTTGTATTCATTTCGTCATGACAGTAATGAAATTCTGACATTCTGACGGGGAACATTTTTTATAATCAATTCAATGGTGTCAACTTGGCGCATGTCATAAACTAGTGAATATCCCCGAAAAGGCCTACTTGAACAAAAAGTCATAAGCTAGATAAATTTGTCACTACTTGTAAGCGGCGCTGAAATCATTAAAAAGCTCCATACACCATGGAAAAAACCCAAGTATTTATACTAGCCTCGTATCAGTTTGCTCATCTTGTATTATGCTGGTGTGCAACGACACACAATAGTACGCAGTGGCGGTTCGTGGGATTCAGAAGAAGGGAAGCAATACATTTTATGTAAATTATAGCTCCGCTTTTCAGACTATTTCATTGCTACTATAAGTAATTATACATGTATCAAAGTCAATGATGTCAATAATACACAATATAAATATTCATATTTATTCTTGCTCTTGAAAGAGAAGGAAGCCATTATCATCGTTAAATAAATCAGCGATGCAATCATATCTTTCATTTAATCTAGTCACAGCAAATACTGCCTGCACCATAATTAAGCAAATACAAGAATTTCACTCAATATCCCGTTTCACAACTAACGCAAAAAATCTCTAATCATCTAATTCATTCTTTTGAATTCAATTACCATCGTTCGCCGGAATACTCAAATAAAAGCAAGAATTCTACATTCTCTCGCAATTAAACAGAAACGTACGTAATACTATAGATAGTCAATATCTTATTTTTGCACAATATGAATAAAATAAGTTTAAAAAAAAATTTATAATAAAAAACATTCAAACATTTAAAGTCAAACGAGATAATATAATTTTAAAATATTGTTATTGTGTGGATTCAGTTTTGCAATGAAACTTTTCTTGGGTGAAAGCAAAAATAATTTTTTACTTAGCCTATAATTTATTTATGAAAGTTATTTATTTAAAAAGTTTTTTTTAAATATTTTATTTTCTAATCATTACATTTTTGCTAAAAACTCATATAACTGTATCAGTACGTTTACGTGAATACTTGAGTACTTGGCTTGAAATCCAGTTGAAGCTCAGGTAGGGTGGTTGATTGAATTAATTCCAATTACTTGAGTTGAATTTTTCTTAAGATTAATTTTCCAATTACTTCAGTTGAAATTTACGCATTGAATGAGCGTTTTCATGATTTTTTGATTACTTCAAGCATACTTCAAGTATACTTCAAGTATTCATGTAAACGTACTGATAATCTATCTAATATATGCATATTAACTTGCATCTACGTTCTTTTGCGAATGTTGTGATGTAATTTTTTACCTCTGCGGTAAGTATAGTGTAGTAGATTATCACACTTTAATGTAAGTACTTCCATGTAAAAACGATTTACACGAAAAAACTGGAAAATTTATTTCACATCAAAACCCATCGGTTAAACATATAAAATTTAAATGTTCACATGAGATATGTAAAACATCATGCGGAAGCGTTTAAAAGAAAAATCAGCCCCCGCAAGAACGTAACCCTCCTTTGTACACAAATTCGAAAATCACGCATTTTAAAGATATTCGGGTGAAAAAGTCGGTTATAAAGTTTCTTACAGAGCAAAAGAAAATATGCTATTTAATAAATCTCATCAAAAGCTTCAATTTATTCACACGGGCAAAATTGGACAACGCCATGAGTGTAGCTACCATCCTCTCCCCAAAACCCCCAAAAACGTAAACAATTAAGCCCACTGACTAATTCTAAAACAAAAAATCCCATGTAAATCCATCCACGTTTACTATTCTAAAACTATTCCTAAAATTTCACAATATTCGTCACGAAGGTCGGATAAAAGTTATTTAAAAAAAGCTACGAATTTGTTAACATCTGGCAGCATTTAAATAAATCGTGAGCAAGACCGACACCCACTCGCACCGGCATATAGTTCTGAATTTATCAATGAAAGTTACTATCACGGGGTGTAAATCAATTGCCAAACGCTACGCTGCGACCAGCGTACAATAGCAATGTACGCATGCAAACTCTTGAGTGAATATGAGTCTAAAATGTTAAATGTATTTAACTTTTTACATTGGCTTTGTTGTTGTAAATACGCTGTAGGGATTTCAGCGTCACTGCGATGATTCTAATGCGGTTCCATCCATACCACGCGAATATTATGTAGCTTGCTTAACAAGACAAATCGCGGTGGATCTGGTGCTGGGTGGAATGATGGTGGGTGGGTCATACGCTACATTTTGGACAGCGTACCATACAGAATGTTAGTAGTGATATAATGACATTGGGCTGGGTGTCACGGTATACATACTAACAAGGTATGACTATCCGGCACCATAGATTCGCCATTTTCTGCGTTAGTCGATTCGCATGACGCGTTCCTTAAAAAGTGAAAAATATAAAGTTTAATATTTATGTAAATTTATTCAACTGGATCCATTTAAAATCTTAAAATAAGTACCATTTTACTTTCTAAACAGAAAGATAAATTGAAGGAAGATTATTAGAACTGTATTCCACATTTTAATTTGCACTAACCCCACTTTTTACACTTCGTTATGATGCATTGCAATTTTGCCTTACATTTGAGAAAACTAAGATTACCACTAACTATTTTCAGTATAGAAATAATAAAAAGATCTTAAATAATCAATTAAGAATGTAAGTCACAAGTATTTCAGTCTTATTTTGCATTTTTTATCGATAAAACTTTCGTGGAACTTTGTTTTGATTCGAGCTGATTTCGCTGAAATGAGATTTAATCTAACAAATTCAATGTATATTTATGGTAAGAAACGCATATTATATTTATTGTAACATTTTCAATGGATCCAGTGGAATAAATTTACATAAATATTATCACTTTATTTTTCCAGTTTTAAGAGTCGATTCGTGTGCCGTCACACGCACTTGACAGCCCGGACAATCATACCTTGTTATGCTGTATATCGTGGCTGGGTGTTATGTTCTTAGTTTGTAGGAGAAAATTGGGCGTTACTTATAAAATATTTCAGGTTGTATCTAGTGATGCCAGAGGAGTAAGCTTCTTTGAATTTTATACAGTTTTTTAAATATTCTAAGAATATTTTAAAGCAAAATGTTATGATTGGATTTTTTTATTTTGTCAAGGGAAGCAGTGCTTCCTTTGCTTCCAATGAGGAGCCGCCCCTGATAGTACGGTATTCCATATTGTGAAATATAGGCACACAGGTGGTTTATGCGTGTACTATGATATCTGTACTAGCTGTGTGTCAAAGGTATAAGATGCCAAAGTCAACTGAGTCGAAATCAGAAAGTTATCCGGGTCTAAATTCTTACACAAATCGTCACACAATCGTTTCACAAGAGCTAAGGTGCAGCTCATGGCCTGTAGCAAGATTGAAATCTGAAAAGTAGGTTTTTCGAAGTGCGTTAATTGTTTAATTGCGAACATATTATGTATTCCAGGCCTGTCGACCATAAAGAGACCATTTGAATTTGTCTGTTGTCATTATATGAGGACGGCCGAGCAGTTTTAGCGATAGGAACTATCTTAACGATGTTCCAGCTCTTGGAAAACACAGACTAATTTAGATAATTTTTGTATATGGAAGTAAGAGTCAACGATAAATAGCCGTATGAGCCTGATAAATCTCAGCGTAATTTCATCCATTCTGATGGCGCTAGACTTAATTGAGCACACTATCAACACTATATACCTACTACGTCCCAAGTAACTGGATGGATGAAAATCAGGGATCAATTGACGCCTCCTGCAAATGAGTATCAGCATCTATATATGAGGAATGATCATTGTAAGCTACACGTGTTTCCAAACTTTTCAAACTCTTCCGAAAATTGTAGTTTTTTTTCTCTGAACCTTTCGTTTATGTCTTCATTCTCCACATTTAGTAAATATTCTATCGAGGTAGGTGAATTTAGACAGTTCCTCTGTTACGGTATTCTTGGTTTATCTGGATAGTATTCGTCGTACTGAGTCTCATTTATACCTTGACCAAGTTTTTGTGGGTATGCTTCTACAAAAACACTAATCTTATCTTGCATGCCGTTTAACACGTTTAGGCCGGCGCTCGAGTTCCTATTACGCATCACCTGGCGGCACTGTACTATTGCATCCGACAGTCTCCGATTTCGATAAAACTTTCACAATGTCTAGGGAATACCAAAATAGTTCACCCATATTTTGTTGTTTCCCCTACCATGCCTCCACTCCACCACTAGGAGTGTTAGAAATTTCGTGATTTTACGATAAAAAAGTCATATGTCGAGAACGGAGCAATCGAGTTTTCATATTGAAATGGCAAAGGAAGCCTAATGATTTATATTTTTCATACAAAAATATAGCAGCACCGAACAAAAAAACATTTAATAATATTATAGTATTTTTTTTTTCAACAAAAAATAGTATTATTGACTAATGAGGACTACAAGCACTTTTTATTTTTCTATTTTTATTTTCAAGCTAGAAACCTTTTCTATCTACATATATGTAGAAGAAATTTCGATGGTGCTCGGCTTCATCGAAACATGTTAGAATTTTACCGAGATAAAGGGTGATGGGTTTTCAATAGCAACTGAATTAGAAAGTAATTTAGCGAACCATGCAGTAGAATTTCGTTAGTTATTCCTAAACAAGTTGGAATGGCTTAAAAGTTGCTAAATTTAGCAGAAAGATGGCGTTGAAAGTAATGTAATGGACAATAAACCGTAGTATGTTACAGAAATCCACTTTGATTCGGTAATTAGAATCGCATTGAGGTTAGGTAAAAAGAATTATTTTTAGGACAAATAGTGGGTTGTAATTAACTACCCCAATTTAGCTCTCTTAAGTAATTTCCGGCCTAAAAATTAGATTTAAAAAAAAAAACTTATTTTATTTACAACCCGCACCCCGGTGGACCGTTTAATTATTATGTATTTAAATTTTTCATTCAATAGAAAATCATATTCGTGATTTTCAGGGGAAAGAGACTTCAAACTTAAAAAAGAACGTTCGTCTTGAGCGAAAGCTGTACTCTCATTACACAGCGAATTGGGTAGAGTTTAATAAAATGCAGAAACTCTTCGTAATTTTGTTCAAATAATTATAATTATGTTTTTTTTCCTAAAAGTAAACATTTTGACGTACAAATAGGCGTTAGAATTATCATCACCAGAAGCGTTGTTTATTTTATATAAATTTTCAAACATGAAACGTGTTTGTTTTTCCATAATGCGCAATGCTAAAAGTTTTCAAACAGCACGTTTCTCGTACATATGCAAGGAAAGAAAGTTTTAGCACCACGGTCTGTAATAAAGAAGGCAATGTCTAATCACATCTCAAAATAGTTTTTAATTCTGATAATTAGTTTCGGAGATAACCTGAAAAGAAAGGAACCCAGTCCTTTTTAAAGTGAAAAATGTCCGTTTTTTAGCGAAAAATTGTTGTATTTTGCCACCAAAACAAAAAAAAAAACGTTCACAACAGCCCCTAATGCATGCGAATAAAAACGGGCAAAATTTAAGCAAAATGAAGGAATGGGGTGTATAGGACCCAAGTGCCAAAAAATACTTTTTTAACTGTAAAAACATTCGTGTGAGATTTTCAGGATAAAAAAAGTATCCCACCATTCGATCAGACTTCTTCCTTCTTTAATTTGATATCGCATACGCTCATTTTAGACAACCCCTATATGGGGCGGTACAACGCCCAACCCCCAGAAGACCTAAATATTTGTTCATCTGTTCATTTGTTTTTCTCCTGAATACCAGAAATACAACCAAAAACGACATACGGCCCTCCCACAAAAAGTTATTTTTTATGACGTTTTCAAGTCATCGCATACCGTAAATTCACGAAATACTATTATTAGCAGAAAATTGTGTCGATCGGAGCTACTTTTATAATTTTTTTACGGAATGTATAAAGCATTAGGCATTAGGGAAATCAGTTGGTCCGTTCTGGAGATATGATTTTTGGAAAATTTCGGATAATTTTCGTACAATCACGAAATTACTAACCCCCTTGCGGGTAGAGGGAGGGACCGGTAGGGGGAAACAAAATAATACGTGTGAGCCTCTGAGCTATTTTGATTTTCCATACAAACTGTGAAAGTTTCATCCAAGTCAATGACCAAAAAAAACACATAAAATTGATTCCTTCCTTTTTACCATAGTCGACCGTGTACCTCCAGATTCGGCAGAAACATGTTAATGAGTTGGCTAGAAGGGCGATGTAATCTGAGCAGTCTAAATTTGATTCCTTCTTTCCTTTATTTCAAACTTATGTTAGCTATTTTCATTAGATACTTCACCTAAAGTTGTGACAAATATAAGGGAAGACTTACATAATTGTTATTTAAATACTGTCTATTGTGTGTCTATTGTTGATAATTGTAGATTCAGCTTCGTTACAGAATGCCTTGATCATACGAATTATTTTATCTACCTAGAATTCCGATTCGGGTTATAGTGTTCCATATTTTTTCGCAAGGATTTTTATAGATCTATACCTACCTACTTTCAACTTCTCGTTTGAGTTACTGAGTTTAATAGTGTGTGTGCAGTTGTGGTGTCCCTAAGGCAATCAATCAATAAACCCTATTAAGTAACCGCGATAAAACTTTCTTCGAAGTAAAACAACGCTCCGATTGCTTGGACGTTATCAATCTTTATTTACTAAAAACTTGACCTGGCTTAACAATTCAAAAGCAAAACCAATCCGAACCGAACTGTAATTTAATATCACGATGACTGAACTACTAACGAGCTAAGAACACTACAGGCACTCGACAGACCAGTCATCGGTCTTTTATGAACCTATACTCGGAAATAAGCTTTCTTTGCTCACAACGCGGATGTAAACAAACGACAACAACTTTGTCATTTATTCTACCGGTTGCAGGTCGCTTAGTAGTAAGCAATCGCTTTACATAACAATTACCATGCGAGGTTAATTGTTATCGTAATAGTCAATTGCTCCACTAAGCGCTCATCGCAGCCAGCTGTTGAGCTAATCAGCGAAATAACCGACAGTTGCAAAACAATACTATGCGAGGTTACTGTTTAGCAATTGCTAATTATTTCACTAAAATGCGCCCTTGGCTGCTGGAAGAATCTTCCTTATATTGGGCCATAACACAGTTACATTCTATTAGATCTCCTTTCTTTGAAAGCTTTATGATAATTTGTTCATATCTGTCTAAGATAAACTATATAACTTCTATTGTGATTTTCGTACTTGTTTTTAGTATGGATTTTCCTTCGACACTTTCAGATTTATTATTTTTAAGCTTGGTGGCAGCTTCATTTATTCATTTCCTTGGTGGAGGATTTTGATTGATCGATATCTCCGGCTTCATGTTAATTGAACCAGATTATCCAATTCTGGGATTTATAATCCCTCCATTTACTGCAAAAAAAGTATTAGTTGGAATTCAGTCTGGCGCAACATTGCTGTCGGAACTATGCTCTTACTAAAAGATTACAACAACCCACCGTCAAAATGAAATCTTGTTTGAGTCCCCGAGATACAGATGCAAAAGTTCTTGTCAGAGTGTTGTGCAGTTTTGTGAAGTCTGGCGGCGATTTCAAGGCAGCTGGTATATAGTAAAAAAAACGCCCAAAATTATACTTTTTGGATATACATACTTCTTTCTCTCCTTCAACAATCATTTCCACGTAGAATCATTATTTGAAAACTAAACTACGAACATAATCAGGAAATCATAAAATCATAATTGACAAAATCATTATATCCAATTTAGATGCATATAAATCTGGATATAATATCATTTCCTGCATAATTAGACATAATATAGTACCCACATATAACCCATATACATATTTAACAGTAAACTACCGAAAACTGTCATATAAGCTGCATATCCATCGCTAGTAAAATCGGTAACTCATTAAAATTCCTTAATTACTTGTTGGCGGAAAAGTAACAAACTTTTGGGCAATGAATGACTGTCAAATGCGTTAATTTATATGAAATTAAAATGAATATGAAATTTTCACATTTATGAGGAGAAATATAAAACTGCAGCAGATATCAACTGAACAATGCTGAAAATTCTTGTTAATTATGTAAATGAGGGCAACATTATTCTCAGCTACAGGGGAAACAAACAGACTGCACTTTTGAAAGTGCACCCTGGCTACAAAGTTGCACAACTTATTGTTCGGAGCATTCTTAATTTTAGTTTTTTGTTGTTGTTTTTGTTATTGAATAAATACATATACATTTTGCAAGGAGCAGAAAGAGGCGTCTATAAGAAAGCTATACAAGGAAGTTTTTACATAAATGCATTACATATACAACCTCTGTTCCCGCTGAGTTATCTCAGTTACAAACTTTACCGTACCTAGTTAATGTGCTTCTATCAAACTCAGGCGATATAATTAGTGTAGAACTGTAGAGAGGTATTTAACATTAAAAACTTGTTCGAGAATATTGTTGAGAATTTAAATGGACTTTTAAGAGATGAAGGAGGTAAGGTAGTTAAAATACTCGAGAAAGTTTTTCGAGATTGTTTATGCAAAGAAGTCTTTCAATTTGGTTTTTTTGTATTTTTTTTCTTGGAAAATGATTTTTCTGTAAATATAAGAACTGGACGTCCTTGAGTGAAGGATCTATTAATGCGCAACTACGACAGTTGCCTGAAGCTTCAGAATTTTTTTTTTTGAGCATATTATTCATGCTATGAATTACCTAGGTTTTGTAATGCTAAGTGTGTTTACTTTAATTTTTCATTATTTCTTACTGAGTTTTAACGAAGCGAGATGGAATATTTTTTTAATTTGTATGTCTTAGATTAAGAAGAGAAGAGAAGAAAGGACGATAAATATGTGTGTCACATCATCATTAGCTATAATAGTTATTCAAGATCATGATGAAGTGACGAGATTTCAGCTAGTGATGAGCAAAATTGGTCTTGGTCTTGCAGAATATGCAAGACCGATACCAAGACCAAGATTGTAAACATGCCCACAAGACGAACACCAAGACCATGTGTACGTTAACAAGACCAAGCCCAAGACCACATTATGCAAGACCAAGACTCATTATGCAAGACAACATTATGCAAGATAAAAATCTGGTAATTTGTGCAATAGCAAAGCATAGTTATGATCGGTACGTACTTTACCGGAATTTGAGAGAAAAACTGCCTAAATACAAATAAGCAACGCTTTTATACAGGTTAAGTCTTGATTTGTAGACCGGCGTTAAAGTGGCCGAGTAGGAAGGGTACTTGGTTTCTACTCTTGGGATCTAGGTTCGAATCCCGTCAAACGTAATTTTTTTCTAAGAGAGAACTTGACGAGTATTTCGGTCTACCACGAGCTACAAGTGTCAAAGATATTTTACAGTGGTGGAGACGAAACGAAACAAGATTTCCCATTTTGGCCAAAATAGCTCGGGACTTCTTGTCCATTTCAGCAACCTCAGTTCCTGCTGAGAGACTTTTTTCCAGAGCATCTTTCGTGATCCGAAAACACCGAAATCGGCTCAATAATGAATCTGCTCGATGGTTATTGTGCATTAACTCGTGGGCAAAAAAAATGTAATAAATATATTGGATTCACAAAATGTCGTTTCTGTTGCTTCCTTTCTCTTTCATTTTCATAGTTCAATCACAAGTCATAGCACTATTGTATTTTATTTATATAAAGACTAAAAGGACACAAATAACACATCCCGTGTACAGCCAAGATTTATTTAGACGGGGATAAGGTAGTTTTTAACTATTTATAAATTTATGGCATGATACATCAATTATAGAATTGCGCAAAAAAACGAAAACCTAGATTAAAACTAAAACCAAAAGTTAACTGTGCAGCTCAAAGCTAAAACCTGCTACGAGATCACAGACAATACCAAGACTGAATTGCAAGACCAAGAGCTAGAACAAGACCAAGACCAACACCAAGCCTGACTATGCAAGACTGAGACCAAGACCAATATTATACCAATCTTACCAAGAGCAACACCAAGACTAAGTTTGCAAGACCAAGACCAACACCAAGTCCATTATAGTCTTGGTCTTGGTCTTGTATTTTCACATCACTAATTTCAGCTAAGTACCTACTTGAATTTAATAATCTCGAGTTGAGCTTTTAATTCAATAATTTTCAAAAAGTGGCGGTAATGCTTCTTTTATGAAGGACTAGGCAGATGTTTGCGTTGTTATCAGGTAATGTACGCCTGGAGTTGGGAAATGTGATAATATCATCACTTTGCCGACATTTTTTTCAAGGTAATTTGTACAAGAATTATCAGTCTATCAATACATACGTTTATTGCGTGCAAGGAATACATATATAAGGGACGGGACCAGTGTGGAGGTATCAACACCCAGCTTGTAAACGTATATTTCTCCAGATAAAAATAAAATAAATATAACAAAAATTAATTCGAATATTTTAGAATGCAAGGAACAGAAATATTCATCCTAATTAAATTTTTAAGTTCACCAGCCCTCAAGCCTTTTCATTGCTTACAATGCTGCCAGGGTATACAGACTAACAAGGTATCACTGTCCTGCACTATATATTGAGAGTTTTATGTGAGTGACCGTATGCGAATCGAATCCCTATAAGACAAAAATAAAGTGTCACTTTTTTTATCTATTGGGCCCATTTAAAATGTTAAAATAAATTACTTTTGTAACATAAAGAATAACTAAATTTGTCAGTTTAAATCTCCTGCCTGAAAGTTTTGTCGGTAAAACATGCAAAATAAGAATACTACTTGGGGCTAGTTTCGACGGTGTAGTTTTCATTTGCTTCCTATGAGTTTTGGGGAGTTCAGGAAGTTTTTTTATTCTTATTAATTTCTCTTTCACTTGTTTTTGCATTCACGGGAGTTCAGAAAAATTTGTTAATATCAGGTGAATTTTTTCAGTTTTGAACCATTGGCGGTGAAAAATTTTAAATCTATTTATTGTTGTGTTTTTAAAATAGGATCTTAATTTAAAAGTTTTGCGTAGGAAAAGAATAAAACGAACATAAGATGAAACCGCCAATTAGTTGAAAAACTGTTGTTATGTTATGGCTTGTACAATACAAAACATAAAAACTATATAAAAAAGAGACAAGAGAGAAAAATCTGTTAAAGTACTTTAGCACAAATACTGTGCACCATATACGCAATAAAATTCACGTTAACAATATGCAAAATAAATGAGATTAATTTCAGAATCTAAGAAAATTGGTCCTCTGATGCTCTTAATTCCCAAGTCGCTTTTTCCACGGTTGCACCCAACACTTGCATTTTCCTTTTGTACCTGCAAGTTGTAGAATGAAAAATGAAATTATCTACACTATCGCTACTTGAGTAAGCATTTAAAGCAAGCCTGCATTTTCTAAAGTCAAAGTCATTTCCATATCTTCTTCACTGCTAGAACTCGTATTCATGTCTAAAATTGAAATCAAATTTTCATAATGTAAATTTTGCAACATGCTTGTGAGAACCTAGTCTCGAACGTAAGGAGGAGAGACGAAATAAAGGATAACCCAGTTTTTTTTTATAGTGCTAATACAAAATTTATTAAAATTCATTGCAAGTGAATAATTCAATGAATATCACAAAAAATTCAATATAAAATGCAACAATTATAACAACATATTAAAAAATAAAATTCAAAGACGTTTGCGTCTTCTTGCTTCCTTTAGTTCTAAAAAAGAAAAAGACCAGAATTAATTATCTGTCAACAGAATAACGATAGAAACGTTGATGCTGCTATTGCTACTGCGTGAGAGCACAAGGGTAGCAAATGCTCGGTGCTATTGCGTGACAGCACCAGGGTATCAAAATGCTTGATGCCATTGCGTGGCAGCACAAGGGTAGCAAATGCTCGGTGCTATTGCGTGACAGCACAAGGGTAGCAAAATGCTCGGTGCTAGTGCGTGGCAGCACCGGGGTATCAAAATGCTTGATGTCATTGCGTGACAGCACAAGGGTAGCAAATGCTCGGTGCTATTGCGTGACAGCACAAGTATAGCAAATGCTCGGTGCTAGTGCGTGAGAGCACAAGCGTAGCAAAATGCTCGGTGCTAGTGCGTGACAGTACCAGGTATCAAAATGCTTGATGCCACTGCGTAACAGCACAAGGGTAGCAAAATGCTCGGTGCTAGTACGTGACAGCAGCAGGGTAGCAAAATGCTCGGTGCTAGTACGTGACAGCACCAGGGTAGCCAAATGCTTGATGCCATTGCGTGACAGCACATGGGTAGCAAATGCTCGGTGCTATTGCGTGACAGCACAAGGATAGCAAATTCTCGGTGCTAGTGCGTGAGAGCACAAGGGGAGCAAAATGCTCGGTGCTAGTGCGTGACAGCACCAGGGTTGCAAAATGCTCGGAGCTCGTGCGTGACAGCACAAGGGTAGCAAAATGCTCGGTGCTCGTTCGTGAGAGCACAAGAGTAGCAAAATGCTACCATAGAAAGAATAGGATTCTGAGATTATCTCTGACCAGAATTTTCTTCTGTATGAAATGATAGGAAGCGCAGGTTATCCCTGACCAGAATTATCTTCTGTGAAAAAGGTAAGAAACACGATTCTTTAAAATCAGATCAGCTCTGCCAAAAGTATGGTGCCATCTACTGAATTTCGACGACTTTATATAGCCTCTGTAGCCCGTTCTGCTTGTCTCGCCTCTTGGTGTTGCCCTAGTGATGGTTCTTGAATTTGCTTGCATTCTATTTGGGCCGAAATCGACTGGTTATCATAATGTCATTTGATGACATTACAATGACATTACAAGTGAAAATACACGGAGGTGCCTGTAATTTGGTGATAGTTTTGTTAATACGTTTTATTTATTTGTTGTTTATGAGCCTCTCTTTATTTTTTGTTTTAAAGAGGATTGTTATTAGATAAGTATTGTGTTGACTTTTAATTAGGAACACGATACTTTGCGTTTATATCTTTTGCTTTTTTCAGGAGATTGACATGCTGTCTGTAATGTAACTGAATGTCGGATAGTGGATACAAAGATACGAAGTGTCATTCATGAATGATATTTGTTTTTAATTGACTTAGAGAGTATTTGTGCTGCACATAACCTATCGATTGTAGATATATGCAGAAAGAAGATATTAGATAATAATAATTACTTGGTTGCTTTGTTTTGAATTCAGGGCAAGAAGACTACCACCACCAGAGAAAAATGTCCTAGACGAAGAAATAAGCGATTACAGGCGTGCTTTTGTTTTCGTGCGCAACATGCAAAAATTATACTGCATTGACGCACAGCAAGTTCTTCCCTTCTTGCACAAAAGAGAATGGGCGATCATGCAACGCAAAAACTTGACTGTCTGAATCAGCCCATACCTATGATTTTCACTGTTACTATTATGTAGAGGAATATCGTCAGGGTTGGCCTATCGTCTACGTCGGTGATCTGCGATTTTTTTTACCACTAGTGCCACCAATGTTCGAGCGCGGAAGCACTTCTCTGAGTGATAGCGAACTTTTCGTGACATTGCAGATTTGGAGCAAAGTATGTGCTTTCAAATTCAAAAAAAAAGTTTTTTGTTTAGCATCAGGGATACGAAAAATGAGAAGAAAAATATGCAATAATCAAGGTAAGCATTATGAATGTGTTATGTGACTCATCCTTAAAAATAAACCAACAGGAAAATTCAATCCTGTAACTTGTTTAGTTGTGGTATCACGTGATTTAGCAATGGCGCTTGTCGTTAAGGTTGGCCTTTTTGTGTAGTCAGGGTTGGTCCATAATGATTGTGTGATTGGATGACACCTAAAAAATGCCAGGACCAATCCCAACGAAGGCAGTTAATAAAACACCAGCTAAAGAAAGATGCCCGCCAAAAAAGCCCAGAAAAAGTCCTCTTAGGACAATGCAAGAGAGAAGTGTTGTGCGACCAACCTAAAAAAAGAAAAAGAATCTTACCAGCATCTGGGAAGGCATAGATGCAGGGGGTTCCACAACGACCTAAAAGTAAACAAAAATGAATTAAAAAATGTGAATTGAACTAAAATAAAGAATTAAATACATAAACTATGTTATTTAATAAATTAAAACATACGCAGCCAACAACATTCTAATGTATGCTTAGCAACATAAAGCATGAAATTAAAATACGTACCCATGCCAAGGCACATATAAAATCTATTTTATAAGAGATTCATGGATACGTAGGTGAGCAATTAGCGAAAAACAACTTTTCTTGCCAGGTACCCGCGCATTTATACAAAGGGAGATTTTCCAATAAAACTACATATAAATTTTAATAAATCATATAGTAACCTGTGCAAGCATAAGTAATTTCCTCGATGACTACTTATAAATTACACCTAACCACTGAATTTAACACAAAACGTACAAATATAAAACTCGCGCACAACACGTCAAATTCCATACTCTCGCGTGTGTAGATATATCAAAATAAATATCAAAATAATAAAGAAAATAAAGAAATGGATAATTCCCAATCGTATTAATTTGCTCATTGCGGAATAAATTACTTCGGAAAACAGCAATTGATAATAAGTGCATCAAATCTAGTGCAAAATTGCCGTTTCTTCGTTCAATTTTTCAATTATTCCACCAACGTCGAAATTCCTTACAGAAATAGGTGTATCGGTACATATTTCTTCAAGAAATATTGACATAAATGGATTTTTCGACAAGAACGACATCTTTTTGTCAATCGAGACGTAGAGTTTTTCTGTTCGAATTTTTTGTCTGTACCATACTACTTCAAGGAATCGGCAAAGAAAAAAATTCCTTAAGCATTCCATGACTTTTTTTACATAGTTTTTGTATATAGGAACCAAAATTCCTTGGCTCTAGCATACCGGGCTATACGGAATAATCGCGAATTTTCGAAATTACCTTTACACCAATGAGTGCGAAAGAGACACAAAGGTGTGAAAGGGACAAGGATGAAGATGAATAAAAATGTATTCTGAGAGGAATTTGCTAAATTGAAATTAAACATTGCGAAACAATAAGTTATGGCAAGAATTAGAAATCTTATCATAATTATCCTAAATTAATACTGATTTCTATGGGAAAGATGTCGAAAAATTCAATTTGTAATTTGACATCAATTGACAACAATGAAATCATATATTGTAGTCAAATTAAGCCTGAAAATTCAAGAATTCATTTTTATGGATGCGAAATCGGAACAAAATTCTCGATAATAATCAAATTTCCCTAAAAAACAGATTCATTCAGTAAATTTTTCCAGGTCATTTAAAATCATTTCAGCACATTTTTCGACGACTGGGCAACCTTGAGAGCATTTCATTTTTTTTAATGCCTATATCTTTTTTTCATTTTTCAACCAATCAATTTGCAATGTTCGGCAAAAGAGTTCCATTTTCCCAGACCTTCGAAAAATATGCTTGCATTGACCAAATTCTTTCTAATACGGAAATTATGAGCAAAAGGGTGTCCAACCCTGACGACACTCCCCTACATATGCAGGGTGATTCTGATCAAGATACCTTCCAGTATACCACGCGATTCCTTGAGGTAAGCTGATCAAAAAATTGTTCCACATACATTCCCCCCCCCCCCCCCCCTAGAAACCTTCCTTTAGGAGTGGTGGCCAGTTGAAGATATTCGTGAACCCTGATGGGAATAAATGAGTTTAACTTTTGAACCACGACATAGATTTTCGTTATTGTTAGCTTATTACATAGCCAAGAATAGTAGCTGTCGAAAAGTGTATTACTCTGTATTTTCTAATTAAGCATCTTTAAATTATACTCAAATATTTCCAAAATTTTGATTTTTTTACATACAAAAGTTTTTGAAATAAATAACGGTATTTATGAAATTTGCGTGTAAAAAAAATCAATGTTTTGGAAATATTTGAGAATAATTTAAAGATGCTTAATTAAGTAATACATAGTAATACACTTTTCGACAGCTACTATTCTTGGCTATGTAATAAGCCAACAATAACCAAAATCTATGTCGTGGTTCAAAAGTTAAACTCATTTATTCCCATCAGGGTTCACGAATATCTTCAACTGGCCACCACTCCTAAAGGAAGGTTTGTAGGGGCGGGGGGGGGGGGGGGGGGGGGGGGGGGGTTTGTGGAACAATTTTTTGATCAGCTTACCTCAAGGAATCGCGTGGTATACCGGAAGGTATCTTGATCAGAATCACCCTGTATGCAATAGTCATACTACAGCCATTTTTATAAAAAAATACAGCGACACTGAACGAAAAAATATATATACATTTATTTTTCTTTAAATAAAAATAGTATTATTCACTAGAGAGGACTTCAGTAACACTTTTTTTTCTATTTTTATTTAGAAGCTAGAAACCATATCTATCTATGAACAAAAAGTTGCGATGGTGTTCGGCTCCGTTTTTTGAGATATGATTTTGTAAAGTTTTCGTATACCTAAAGTAACGCGCTATAGGACCACTGCACTAAGGGGAAAATGCTCAAATTTGTAAATTTTCACGGAAGCTCTCGCGGTTAAATTGGAACTATTCCCTTTAAACTCGCTAAAACTAAGAAAATCAACAAAATTAGGTTATTTTTAATAATTTTTAATAAAAATACAAATGGGCCCCCCCCCCCTCCCCCGGGGAATAATAAGGCCCCAACAGATTTAGGTTTAAATTTCTTAACGTACAACAGAGCCAATCCAAACAGTCTTCCTTCTTTAGAAAAAAATAATGTCACAATCATAATCATATATAGGAACATTAGTTTCTTTGAGAATTTAGGTTGGTTAGGATCATGAGGCTCGCGGTCTACTCCAGTGGGATTTTACATAATTACTCATTAATAAAATGAGCACGAAAATAAACACCGAAATCATAAACTACATTACCTAACGCTCAAACTAAACAAGTTACTGCATGTGGAAATAGCAATTAAGCAACGGAGCTTACGATTTTGTCTAGGCGAAAATAATAATTCCAACCAGCCATACTCATCTCGGTGACGTTCCGTTCGCTACTGGCAAGATGGCGACATGAGCTGCCTGTCGCGCCCTCGACGGTGCTCATGTCAACTTAACACGGGTGCGCATAAAGTATGAGGTTGCTACGATTAATTTTAGCATGAGTTTTTAAATGTGGGCCTTATTATCCTCCGGGCTTTATTTGCCGCAGGTACCTTAGTACATTTTGATGTTATTTTTAGTTTTTATTGGAGCAAACTTTTATATTAATTTCTCAATATTGTTCGATCCTGAACACCCGGCTAGGTAGGCACCTCGCCATTGAATCAGACTAGAAATTTCGCCAGTATATTCATCACATGTACGTATTGTAATGATAAAAGAGTGAAAAGTTGCCGCGCGGTACTCGGACGAGTCGATATGATAAATTATGGCTACATCATCAATAAGCTCGAATGCCTTCTTTGGAGAGTACCTCATAGTGCTTGGCAGTCGTGTATCATAGGAGAAAAAAAAAACAACTTTTCGTGACACTCCGATTTACAGAAAAAGAACGCAAACTTACGTAAAATTGCAATTCATTAAATCAAATCGCTTTTCAAACCCCGACCTTACTCACTAATTAATTTGACTTCTGATTTGACTATCACGATTGAAATCTAACACCGAACTTGTCATACCATCGAAATCTCGCACTTAGTTAACCTAAACATGGAAACGAATCCGTCCGGTACTGCGAAAAGCTGGGATGCGACATGGTCTGTGAAACCATCTCGAGCTCGGATATAGAAATTGTATTCCATTCTAGTTAGGTCTGATATCGTAATAGGCCTTGTAAATGAACACTAGATTCGATTGGCTGAAATATTTCTTACACCTTTTCAGAAATCCAAGACATTTCGATGCATATTTGGCAACAGAAATGAGCTCAATTTATTGGAAATATTAATGCCAAGAATGGGGAATGACGGTATTTTAAAAATCAATGATCTATTAAGAGAAGAAAAAAAATATTCCCACCTAGGCCATATGTGATCCTTTTGATCGTCTATACATTATCTATTTCCAAAACACTTTTGCTATTTCCGCATTGAATTTCACAGATTTTTCATACTCATTCATAATTAACCATAATTTGTGAAATGATTAATTAATAATATAACCCCATTCCCTAAGTAAAACACAAAAAAAAGCAAATCAAATCGTTTCATTCACGAAAAACGCACATTTATTTTGACCTATAAGCACGCAGCTTGAAACTTCCTTAAATATCTTTTCTTTATATACCTACCGTAAAAATCTTTTCCTTAAAGTATAATTTTCATAAAATATATAACTTCTTAAGCAATATATATCGGGCCAAGAAAGCAATATTCCCAGAATTACCATTTCATTCAACATAATTCACGAAATCTTAATTATTTGCACGCAACGAGCTCAAAATTTCTAAAGAATTCCAACTTTGAAAGAAAGTGAATTCTTTTGTTTTTTTTTTGTTTTTTTTTCTGTAGATTGCCATGTAATATGCCTTATTCATTATCTTAAGATCTCATAATCCTATTTGCGTTGTTAACCACAATTTATTTAATTCAAAGAGGAGACGTCCAGTCAACCAGTAGTCCAGGAAAAATTAGCTCTAATTGGGCAGAGCTGTACGAGACGAATATCAAACCAAAGTTCCAAAAGTCCTAAAACTCACAATTTTAGAGCTTACGTAAGATATTTTCTTCATCCATATACATACATATGTATACGCCTTTAGATAAATCTTTATGTATCCGAATCCTAAGGAATTTATGGCGGATGCTTAACTTTTGTTATATGGCCGTGAGTCGTACAAATCCCTTAATTTCATCTGAGTTTCTTGAAATTAAGGAAATTACCAACGAACTTCGCAGTAGGCCACAAATTCCATAACCATGTTTACCATCCAGATCCAGAGAACGATTATTATTTACAATTTGCGTGGGGATATTAATACACTTCTGCACACTTGTAAATAAAAGCATACACACATTTATATATAAATACAGGAATAAGATATCAATCACGAGTCGACATTAATTTTTTTTTTTTTTTAGTAATACTTGTAAAGACTTCTTGGAGTTCCCTTAAGTTATAGAATTCCAAACCGGTAATATGGTGATGTTTTAACCGAATGGACCGATTTATTTCAAAATAACAAAAGACCGAGAAAAATCAATCAAAATATTCAAACAATTTGTTTTCATTCAAATATGATGAAGTCAGCAGAGAAATTTTCTTTTCTTTCTATCTTCTATTTATATTTATTTCTACATCGCCTCCGCAAACTCTTTCATGCTGTTGCACTACAAGAATGATTATGAATTGGGATTGTGATATATCACTTAAAGTTTTATTTATCCGATGAGATACCTTGAATGCCCTCCACTCCTACTAAAAGGATCATCTGGTTGGGTGTACACTAGAACGAATATTCATCTTGAACACCCAGGAAATGATGCTACAGAATTATATACAAAATCGTGAATGGAAAAGTAAATTCAATCAGAGACTCTTCAAGAGGCCGTTTTATTGTTGTAATTAAATATAGTTTTGATTTAATTAAAAAAAAAATTAATTGTTAAAATGCATTTAATAAAAAAGTAAAATTAAGAATTGGGAAACATTTAAAAACAAAAATAATTCCTTTATTGGATTTTTATGTTTCTATGTTTTAAGACAAGAAAGCATGAAAAAATCCTAGTGTTGTGATGTCGTTTGCTCGAGCGGCAATAGTTCATCTTCTAGAAAATTTGGATCGGACAATCAGGTTGAAGGTTAAAGGTCGAAGACGGTCCTTAGTGAACCTCTATTGGCTTATAATAATGGTTCAAAAAGTAATTATGAAATATAAACGACGGAAAATTTCATATGGAAAAACTTCACAAATATTTCTACAAAGGTCTCGTTATATAACGTGTTTCCCTCTAGGTGGTCAATAGAGCAGGAGGTTATACTACGCATCTAGATACACAAAAATGGCAAGGGGGGGGGGGGGGGGGGTATCAACTGTTTCCGAGTTACATGGGGATTAAGAAAAAATCTGATTTTTCACAAAACACCCTGTATCTTAACAAGTACAGCAAAACGACCGCTCAACCAACCCTGTACCAACAGAGTTATGGTTGTCTAAACTAAAACAATCGGATTTTCTGACCTTTTTTTAGAGTTCCGTACCCAAAGGGTAAAAACGGGAACCCTATTACTAAGCCTCCGATGTCCGTCCGTCCGTCACCGGGCTGTATCTCATGAACCGTAATAGGTAGACAGTTGAAGTTTTTACAGAGTGTGTAATTCTATTGCCGCTTGCTGCTATAACAACAAATAAAAATAAAATAAAAAATAAAATCAAACCGGAGAATCTAAAAAAAATTCCTTCTTGAACAAATATAAGTTTACCCCGGTAAAAAATCCTAAAGAGTAATCTCTACTTTTATTAATATATAAGGTAAATTGAAGAGGATCCAGTATGGAGCCTTGAGGAACGCCACCAGTAACTGATTACTAGTATAATAACTATACTGATTATAAATAATTGCTTGCAAGGAATTTATGTAGGTTTCTAGCTAGTATTATATAAAATTTGGGTAGGATACAGAAAATCAAAACATTCCTTTCTATTGTAGTTGGTATTCTTATCTTATGCAGGTAACAATGACTGCTTCTATCGGAAAGGTTTAAAGATAGATGGCACTTTATGACGCACCCGTTTTTATGATAGGAGCAAAATAAAAGAAATAATGAATCACATAAATTGGCTCGGCTCAAAAACGGTTGCAGGTTTAAATGAAACGTATTATTATGAGGTTTCCATATCTTACAAGAAAATGTAACCGTTATCAAGCATTTGGCAGGAAAATTCTTCAAATTGACCAAATTAGCAAATTAGCGGTGACTGGATATTTATTTAAAAGCTCAGGTAGTACATTTTATGTAATTTTAGATGCAATTGCTCTTTATAGGGTATATAACAAAAATTCGGCAGGTTGTTAATGAAAAACTTACCCATAATCACAAAACCTATCCTACCGCCAAAACTATGTAACTTCCTTTCGCAAAACGATTTTTGGTTCCTCTCGACATCTGCTGTCATGCCTCGAACTATTTCCTCTGCAGGACACCCTGTATAACTACATCTGTAACCCGTGTATAAAGACATTAAAAGAAAAGTTACAATTATTCATCAAACAAATCTCATGCACACACACACACACATCCAAATCGCAATAATTTGAATTGTTTACTTATTACTAAGCCTAATTGCATTAAGAAAACTCAACTTCATAAATTTAATTTCATCTCATCTTATCTCATCTCATAAGCACGTGCATAGAACACTTAATACGTTTCTGTTCACTTTAGGACATGTTCAGCAGCATCCCTATAAAAAAAAACCAGCTTTACTGTATACGTGCCAGAGATATTCTTCAAAATGTTGTTGTAAAACGGTTATAAGGCGACAATATCTAAATTAATTCATTTCTCCCCTTAGGAAAACCTCGTAAGCACTAGGAAAAGCCTTGGAATAATTTGAATTTCTCATCATAACCCACTCAAATACTCTGGCCTAATACGCTTTGTTTCTGGATACTATATTTACTTACGACTACGAGAGTATCCTTGTACATGTATGGCTCTGCTCCTGTTATAGACCTTCCTGTCTTCATCTTAAATGTTGCCATATTCTCATGTGAAGTATGGGTTTGAGTCGTAATTGAGTTCCATGCTGTTAGCATGATGTAACTGTGGTATGAAATCGTGCCGGAATTTGTATGCACAGTGATCACGCAAAAAGCTGGCACGTTTTTCATGTTAACCCTGTAGAAATCTAATATTTTTTTGTTTTTTTTTTTCGCTACATGTTAGCCTTAGCAGCATCTCAGACGTTTTCTGTTGTTGTTTTTTTTTGTGTAGAATTAATAGACAGAGTATAACTTCAGTTCCGTTGTAGAAGCATTCATCAATCGACGTTGGATGAAATTCCTCCATAGTGCCAGAGCGTCTCACTTACATCTAAAAGACGTGTATTATCCTTTACCTTCGTAATTTTTTAGAAAAAGGATGAAAGCCGCTCATAAACAAAAAAAGTGTGTGCTCTTTTTTTAACCTGAAAAGCTCATTGCTTCCTTCATGAATAATTCATAAATCGCGTTTTCAGTGCACAGATAAATTTGGTAAATTTCAATCAGTGAACATTGACTAAAATTGGAAGTTTGTTGAATTGTCCTGGAAAGGGTTTTATTTTTTCTTAAAATTTCGGGAATTCGACAGGATATAATATGTTGATGACTTTGGCACTGTCTATTAATGGTATAAATTTAGAGATACCTAACAGTCCTCCCCTCTTTATTTCTTCAACTGATTGTCTTTAAATTAGAGATTAACTTCACCCAGCGCAACAAATCCTTCCGAAAGATTACCTGCAAAATGTCGTGCCAGAGCAAATATTTATGTAAAACTCTGTCATCTGTGAGAAATGTTGGCACAAAAAATTGAGTTTTATAATATTTGCATTTAATATAAAATTTGAGTTTTTTTTTTCTTTTATTCATAGACAATTTTGCTGCTCTTTCCCTATGCCCTATGTGTTTCGTTATTTTTTAAGGAATTATTTACAGGATTCCTTTTAACGGGTAACTGAAATATATACCTACATAGGAAGGGCTGGAAAAGAATAATCCTGATATGGTTATGGTAATTCTTATGAGCTTACAAATGCTTTTCAGGTTTTTTTCTTCTTTTCATGTGTATGAATTTTTCATATATTTAGGGAGTACCTACCTTAGTATAATTGAGTTTTAGAAAGTTTCGTTGTAAAATATGGTTGAAGTGTTTTAAGTATTTTTTATGTATAGTAATTGAAATCGGATGAATTTAATACATGTAGGAACATGTAAATGTTTTTTTTTTTTATTCAAGAAAAATAAGGATATTCTCTAGGTACGCTCTCGTTACTATTTCGGTAATGGTGACAACAATTAGTTTGAGCCTTAGCTTAGGATGACGTTAATTCGAATACAATAGTGCGGCTTTCCTACAACATGTGTTTAATGTTGCTGCAATTAGGTAGCTCCTTTACACAAAAATTTAAACTTGTTAATTGGTAGTCTCCGCGCTAATCACGACCCGACGGATTTACCACGTACTCTGGACGAACGTTCCGGCTGCGGTGGGAGGACAGCTGATATTCTTGTGATTCAAAAGCACTCACTATTTTATGAAGCATTTAACATTATTTTTAGCATCAGATAATTTTTATTTCGGAAAAATGTTTTTCTTCGAAAGGGTTCAACAAGGCTTTCAAAACTTTTCTATATCTATGTGCACTTTTAAAACAAATTCGAAATTCAAAAACAAATATAAAAACAGATTTTAAATACTGTTTTTATTTGCTAATGTTTAAGAGATCAAATAATTTTATTTCATGTCCCTGGTAGAAATTGCTCACACTTTTACCTTGTCTCTCGCCCCGCAAGGGGCAGTTATTATGTAAAACAAATACTAATTTGACTGAAAAGCATCAAGATGGTTGCAATTCATGAAGAAACATATAGAAAATTAAGTCCCGTTGAGCTTCCCGATGAGCATTCTGTAAATCTCATTGAAGGGTTCTATCCAATGAGCCCTTCATGAACTGTTTCCTATATACTGGGTGGCGCAAAAGTACTGGCACTATAGAAATTACTTATATTTTTTTTATATGACATCTCCTGTCATTCTGATATTGACAATTGTATAGAAAACAAATGTAAAATTACCAAAAATAAACATTGACATGGACAAAATTATTCCACGTTCTTGGGGAGTATATCTTGTCAATGTTTTTACGGAATAATTCATCAGTGATAAAAATACAACGTGAATTTCGTCGACGATTTCCCAGCCGTCTGGCAAGGGTTGGTCGCACATGCGACTCTCTACCACACGCCTCGAAGCAACTAGTGCAACATTGGATAGACCTAAGTCTGGCAGACCAAGAACAAGTCGAAAATTTCGATGCTATGCGCGAAAATGTGGAAGAGTGTCCAGAAACAGCAATGAGGCGACGTGGCACGCAATTGGGCATTTCCAGGACTCTCCAGCGTATTTTGGTCAAAGACGTGAAGATGTTTCCGTATAAAACTCAGACAACTCATCAGCTGCTGCCTACTGACCACCGAGCTCGTCTGGAGTACAGTCAGCTCGTCATAAACCTCAACCTTGAAGAGGATAATTTTTTTTTTTCAAAATTTGTTATGAGTGACAAAGCGCATATCCATCTCTCGGGGCATGTCAATAGGCAGAATAGTCGCTTCTGGAGCTCTGATAATCCGCGCATTATATTCAAGAAACACTTTTACACCCACTAAAAGATACTTTGTGGTGTGTCGTCTGTACTGAAAGAGTGATCGGACCCTATTTTTTCGAAGACGCTGCAGGGAATGCGATAGCTGTCACTTTCGAGCGCTACAGAACCATGTTACGTGAGTTCTTGATACCCAGTCTGGATGAATTGGGGCTAAAGCACATCTGGTTCCTACAAGACGGCGCCACAGCACACACAGCGTACGACACTATATGGACATAGTGAGGGACGCTTTTCCAGGCCGCGTTATCCCTCATTTTGGCGATTTACCTCGGCCTGCAAGATCACGCGATCTGATCTGTCCAGACTTCTTTCTTTGGGGTTATTTGAAATCACAGGTGTATGTGAACAAGCCACAGATTGTTGCAGCCCTAAAAGAAAACATTCATCAAAAAATAAGGAGCATATCGGAAGAATTGTTACGCCAAGTTATTTAAAATGTCATAAATAGGACTGAAATGTGCATCAACTCTGGAGGTCACCATTTAAGAGACATCATCTTCAAATCCTAATGCGACGAAATTTCATGGCACAAATATACATACATAAAAAACTAATTCTAGTTTTCTAATTTAGAAAAGAAGTTGTAGCAGAACAAAGTAGGGTCATTACTTTTGCGTCACCCGTTATTAAATCAGCAACAAATAATAATTTATTCTTGTCATCACCGTGTCAGATGACCTTTCTACTAAGGAAATTATAATTAGTTTTTGTGATTTATCGGATTTTAAGTTAAATTTTTAAATTATTGATTTTAGATAAATTTTTTGATTTGTTCTTCCACGGAAAGACTGTTGCCCACATGCTGAACAAGATGTTATGTTTAAATCCTTACGCCTCAGCGTTTGAGAGTTTGATTTGCCACCAGAGTTTAAATTCTGAAAAATATTGAAACAAATCGTAATATTAGATTTTCATTTATGAGCTAGCTCATCTTGACACTCATTGACATTACTAAGCTCATCGTGACACTCATCGACATGCTCATGAATAAGTCCATCGTGTCACTCATTATGTAATCATAGAAGTGCTCATCTATTATTGTAAAATGCACAAAAGAGAGGCAAAATATACATTTCTAAATAAGTGAAAGAGATACAATATCTCATGCACACTATCTGTGAATAAGTAAATAAATGCATTTTTTTTTCCCGATTTTAATTCAAAGGAGAATAAATTTCATCAGGACATTCATCTGATTACTCATTGATGAGCTTATCATGATTTGTCTACTAGGGTTGTTTATGACAAATTTTCAGTGTAACTAATACAATACAGTAATACTGTCAGTACCGATTACAAAAGTAAAATTGTGACTGCCAGTAATCAAAATAATTTTCATTTGTACATTAAAATTGCCACCGTTGCCCGTAACAGGTATACTGTTAACAATAAATTTATGAAATTTTCTGTCAGAGTGAAAGTTTACGATAACTAAAGAAAGTACCCGAATTTTAGGTCTCAAGTTTTCCACATTTTATGAAGGAGTGGCATTGTTTTTGTTGCTATATTGCGAAATTCAAAAGTGCGAGTAAACTTATAAGGCCGTTGTTTACACATCGAAAGACAAAAACGCTGAACCGAAAAACCCACTTTTCTACGTCGTAACAGCGTGTATTTCCAAATAAGCTTAACTAAAAGATCGAAAAAGCTTGGGTTTTCATTATTCTCAAAAAATTGTTAATTTTTTTAATCGTTTCTGGAGAAAAGTACATTTCATTGTTTTTCTGAAAGAAAATTCTACGAAAACATTTCATATTTCGAACTGCAAACGGCTTAAGCGGTTACAAAAAATTTGCAAAAACAAAGAGTACGGGACAAGTGATTAGGAGTCCTCCTCAGTTCCATAAGAACTCGTTTAACCTTATTTAACTTTACCTAACTTGACGTGGGCTAGTAACATTTCATTATGAGAAGAATATTTTTTTAATAAACATTTTTTTTAATAACATTTTTTTTTCTATTTTTTTCTCAATCTTTTTCATTTTTCATTTCTTTTCTTTATTCTTTTTTTCATTTGTTTTTCAAGTCAATCAATTTTGCTATTTGGGACCTTTTGATTACTCACACCAAGTCTTGAAATTAGCCACCAAAAATATAATGGGTTGTGTGATAGAATAACAAATTAAAAACATTTTTTAGCTTTTGCTATATACCGGAGAATCTAAAAAAAATTCCTTCTTGAACAAATAATAATATTGTGGTGAATTTATATTGATTAATGCTGATGCCACGGTAGGTAGAAGGGGTAGCCACAGCACTTGCAATTTTTTTGCAAAATTTGATTTTTTTTTGCAAAATTTCATTGCTTTTTTTTGCAAAATTTGTTTTTTTTTTTTTTTTTGTAAAATTTGATATTTTTTTTTTTTGCAAAATTTGAATGATTTTTTTGCAAAATTTAATATGCTGAATACAGATGACAAACTTACGATTTTTTTGCAAAATTTGATGATTTTTTTTTTGGATAATTTGATAATTTTTTTGCAAAATTTGATAGCTTAGGTAAGTACACGGAGAAAAATGAACATGTAAAATTGAACGAAATCATTGTTCAAACCCATCGATTTCGAGTTCAAAACTTCTTCTCGATGTAGCTATTAATTCTGTCATTCAGCTGTAATTCCCTAGGACTAGCATTAACTCCGACGGAGCGACTTTTCAGCGCTAACTCCAAGGTAAGCAGGGGATGATGAAGGGAGAAGCTAAAGAGCTTTAACTCCTCAAATGAATAACGCCTCTCTGAATTACTGTCAAGAACTTTGTTTTATTGTAAATTCGTATCTTATTTATACTAACATTGATCACCTAATTTACAATTGTTTCTCATCCCTACAAATCGCTTATCTTGCAATATTTTGCATGAAAACCAACCATGAAAACCTATTGGGAAACAAAGTTTCGCGCTTCACTCTGGATTTTTACTTCGTTAGTTACTCATTGTAACTTGATCTTTGACGCACGACCAAGAGTCATTCAATCAGTGCCGTCTTTTGTTTATTTTATTTCAGTGTGATGCTGGGTAGGTGTAAATGACCGATCGAGTAGGTCAGTAAGTTTACATAATATTTCATTGCGATGATGCATAATCAAATCGTTGACCTCACTTGAAGTGTGTTTGATAAAATTCTTTTTGTGTATAGAAACATATGTTTTAATAATAATTCTTTATGATCTATGCAAATCATTGAGCTCACTTGAAGTGGGTTTATAGAAATGATGCATATGTTGATTGTGTTGCGTATGAAATCCAGAAAGACAAAATCCAAAAGAGATGAAATCCAGAAAGACAAAATCCAGAAGAGACCAATCCAGAAGTGATAAAATCCAGAGAGAAAATTGAGAAGTGACAAAATCTAGAAGTGACAAAATCCAGAAGTGACAAAACCAGAAGAAATCCAAAAAAAAACCGAGAAAAGATATTCGCGCGCGCGATATTCTCTTAGTTTAAATTCTTCATGAACTCGGAAATTTTTCGTTTACGTTAAAAACAAACAAATTAAATATATATATTTTTTACATTTATTCACCCCACACTACCACTTCAACACACACATTCATTTATTTCCGCACTCATTAATAGAAGAGATCTAGGCACAGACCTTGATATATACCATACCTATAAGCATTAATTCATACATTCCAGCCCAGGATAATACCTCAACACAAACATTTTTCTATGTATTAGTAATTTCAAAATATAAACTTTTTTATTCTAATTCGAATTATGATGCATTTTGGACGTTGACCATCACAAAATCGCGATCAACACTTCAAAATTTCATATAACGTTTCTTGACCGCCGTTCACACATCATGCCCATGTGCAATATTGCTGTCAAGACAAAAATGGGTAGCGTGTGACACGACTCCCCCCCCCCCCCCCCCCCGCCACCCGTTGGTTTAGCCTGTTTCGTTGACAAAGGTGCTACGTTTCCATCGGATCGTTTCTGAATTTTGTCACCTCTGGATTTTGTCACTTCTGGATTTTCTCATTTCCAGATTTTTTATTTTTTTATGGATTTGGTAATTTTTGGATTCTATACTTCTGGATTTTGTCATGTTCCCATGTTGATTATGCATTGGATTCTGCATTATGCTTATTAGAATATTTCTTCCAATAATATCAATAATATTTATTAAGGCAGGATTTGAAGTGAGTCAGTCTGATAGACATTTTTGCAAGATTTAATAGATGAACTTTTCTAGTTTTTTTTTTCACCGCGAACTAGTTTATAATATTCTGTTATTCAGAATTATTCTCATTTCTTTTTCGATGGACAAAACAGCCACATTCCAGATTCGATAATGTTTCTTGACACATTGTTATAGATCGGAGGTAATTTCTTAGTAACTTCAATTTACTGAAACTTCATTAACATGAAGCTATCGTCATTTTCAATGTCAGAAAACTCAGAGTGAGATTTCAACGTTTATATTATTGGAGGCTATAGTCGTGAATTGATTGAACAAAATCCAAAAGCAGCATTTCTCAGACTATCGGCATCCATTTTGTTATGAAGATCGCCTGAAAGGAATCTAAAATCTTGTGAAACTTGTTCCAATGTTTCATACCTCTGCGTCAATTCGAATAAAACAACATCAATCGAATCAAAAATTCATGTATGAAGCTTTAGGTTATTTGACATTTTTTGATTCAAAAAGTTCGAGTCACTCCACGTTTCTTTTTCTTGTTTCTTTAACGTTTTTAGTAAGTATATCCATATCTTGAGCAAATTTTGTCGCACTGGCACGTATTTTTTCCATGTCAGGATCACGAGCCTCGTCAAGTGGGTAAATTCAAATCGAAAGCAAAAAATTTATTTAAATAAACAGTTATAACTCAAAAATAATTTATATTTGTGAAAGAAAAACCACCTTACACATATTTTGTGCATACATATTTCCTGTACAAATTCCTTACTTCCTCTTCGTTATTAAATCTTGCAAATTCTAGAAAGAAAGCCAATTTTATCTATGTAGTGGACGTGGACCTGTATTTAGTATGGAATCTAACATTCATAGGAAACGTTGTCTCACTCTCCTTGTGTAGGAAATCAGCCTAATAATGTTGCCCTGTTTGCCTCTTATAAATAAGTAATTTTTGGAGACCCTTAGGGGCTGGCTTGTGGTCATTTTCCCGGGCAGGTTTGAAGATCCAGTCTGGCCCTGCAAACAACCCGTACCAACTTATTTCAAATATTTCGGCAAGCTTTCTTTTCTTGTATTACCATGTAGGTGATACATGTTAATAGTGTCATTAATTACCAGAACTCCAAGAAATCATAATCATTAGTGATGAATAACAGTTATCTAAGAAAGGCTGTGGATATAAGGCCGCTCCCCGTCGTATATATCCTACAACAATTTGTTATATGTTGTCTAACTGAAAACAATTAACACTTAAATTGGGGGAATAAGACGTATCCCCTTTTGCGTATCGTCTCTAGCCACACGTTGTATGTTAGTAGCCCTAAACACTGGTAGCACCAGAATAAGCTATCAAGATTCGATACTCAAGAAGAGGTATTCGGGTTTTATCCCTTAGGAATACCGATTATAGAGTGTATCTTATCGATTGGGAGCAGAGGGAAGACTGATAAGTCTTGGCTTAACCTTCTTAGCCTTACCTCTTATAGATACCGCCTGAAGTGCGTCTGAAATACGAAAGTATACTGACAAGTCTTTTCTTCAATTCCTCCGTATCTAGATGCTGTTGGGGAGGAATAATTATTTAAAATATTAAAGTTTGTTTGAGGAGGAAGTCCAATACAAGACGTAGGTTGTAGTCATAAATATTTATTTGGATTCGAAATCCACAAACAAGAACAGCTTTTATCAGGTTTGAACAATTATTTAGCTCGTTGATTAATATCTAACGTGTTTCCTGTACGGAGGACGAATACAGACTGACTTATAACCTTATAACATTATTTCAATTTTCGGAAAGTAGAAATTTGAGAACAGTAGAATTTGGAAACGTCCCTAATATTTACGTCAAACAGCGCCAAAATATATAAAGTTCAGTTCCTGAAAAAGTGCACTCACGTCGCCACATGCTTTTCAAGTTTCCTTTTTGTTAAGGTAATACTAAGAAAAAAGATTTGAAATATTTACTTAATTTTAATTTAATTTGTTGCTCATTAGATATTCCACTGAAGAAAACCTGTAAAACATTTAATAATGTTACTGAAATGGAAAATATAAGAATTATTATTAATTTGTTTATTATAAAACCAACTAAAAATGCCTTTGCTTTATTCAGTTGGAACGGTAACTCTTTTCGTCAAATGATCGAATGTTTCATTGAATCGTTTGAGTTATATTCTTAGACTATAGAGAGTACAGGAAGTGTGATAAGCCAAAGCTCAGAACAGGCGTGTAGTAGAATCAACATAGAGCAGAAGGCAACAAGATGTATGGTTGAAAATATTACCTTGCTCCTACCGAAAATGCTCTTAGTCGCTGTTACTAAGCCAAGATATCCAGGAGTTTCTCAGCTAAAATTAAATTTCTCTAATTTTCCCTACTTCAAGGACACCAAAGAAATGTCACCCTCATGTTGTTATACGAATTTTATAGGTATTAAAACTTCCTATTTTCTCTATATTCTAAGGTTATATTGAAGCAACATCTGTTGTTTCAGTTTGCTGCGAGTCAGTGTTGAAGAGTTTATTCTGTTAAAGGCACCAATTTGACAAGTTCTTAGTGCATTTATAAATGAAACGAAATATTTTCTCAAAAAATATAGAACATGATGACAATATTGTTACGTGCAATAGGAAAGGACAAGCGGCATCTATTGGTTCGGACATAAACAACTTTTGGTTCAGAAAATCGATTTTGGCGTTTTGAACTGTATATAGTAAATAAAGGAGCGAGTTTTGTCTCAAACAGTGAAGTGAACGTAGTAAACTTTTTGGATTGCGACAATCTGAAGTACAGTACTAGCGATAATTAAAGTAGAGTTGATTGATAATTAATTGTTTGTAGATTTTATAAAAGTAATAACCAGAACTTCTGAGTTTTATCTGAGGAATTGTGTTTTGAATAACAAACAGACAAACATGCTCGTGACAAGATCTTTAAATTTTAAATTGCATTGAAGCACATAATATCGAAGCGTAGCACTGATTTACTTACTGTATGGGTCATTCCATTGGAAATCGATTGTATTTCAGCCTGATCCTCACAGATGTGGTTCTTCTTTTGCTTAAAGCTATACGTGTATAGTCACATATCAGATATGAATACAACTCATTCATTTTTGTCCTGCAATGCACGCTGCCTGAATTAAAGGACTTCATTATTCTAAAAGTTAGTCTGCTTTAGTCTGCTGAGCTATATTTAATATAATATATAACTTTGGAATTAATTACTACAGTGGCATATTCTGTAGATTATTTCAAAGGACAATCCTAGTGTGACCATTCATAATTTTTTTTTCTTTTAATGAACAAATTTTATCATGAGTCCTTTATTATAGAAAAACAAAACAACTGGTGTCTTCAAATTAAATTTATTTACAAAGTGTCAGAATTCAATTCTTCACGAGTCCTCTGCCCGTCGGGAGTCTCTCTCACTCTTCCTCTTGAAACCAAAAACAGAGAAGTGAAGACGCTACAATATTCAGTGAGCAAAAATATAATTAAACTAATAAAAACCTAAAATTGGTCCAAGACCGATTCTAATGATACCCTAGATAAATACTCGTATGTAATTTCGAATGGTCACCCGTCTCTTGGTTTTCGAAGTGGTTGCTCGTATATTTTTCTAAAACGATTCGTCAGACAAAAAAAATGATTATAGCCAATTTTATAAAATTTCATAATCTAAAGAACTTTTAAATACATTAAAACCATCTAAGACTGATCGTGCTCAGACTATACGAAAAAATCCTAAATTTTTATATGGCAACACCAAGAAGGAGTTGCCCGATTGTTTGAAATTATATTTAGTATTTTTATGAAAACACTATGTATATAATTTTAGCTCTCTACGTTGACGTGTTCTCAGGTAGTGTCCAAATATGTAGTGATAATCGAAATTTTTGTATGGCAACCCTAAAAAGTTACCCAACTTATACCATCCTGGTACTAAATTTTACTTTTTTTTTTAAATTCATGTACACAATTTTAGCAATCGAAGTACACACATTTTTGAGTTATCGTGACAGACAAAAGTTTGATTTGAATAGCTCTTGCGCCTAAAACTACAATTCATATCGAACAATGATCTTCCAATAATCTTAAGCTTGCTTTCTTATCTTCCGAGGCGAAATAAAACTTTTATACTTTTCTTAACAAAATTATTTAAAAAAATTTAGCTGAACCAAATGACTATGATTCACCAAACAAAAACTCTCAGCTGAGTAATAATTGCTCATGCCGCCGTGTCGTGGTCTGATGAAATCGAATCAATCTGCAACTATTACAACATTATTATTCAGCTGAGAGTTATTAAAACTAGCCTTTGAGAAGGTAATGAGCCAAGCTTAAAATTTCTGCAAGACTATGTCCCTATGTGAATAGTAGTTTGGGATGATAGCATTATAAAGTCAATGCCTGGCACTTTTCCAGTAGTATCAATATAGAACATTTTAGAGAATGGACTCACACGCACACATATAGATTTCTGTTTGATGGCTTAGAAAATATTCTCTAGGGCTTTACTTTTTCATTTTGAACTAATTCCGACCGGCCGACACCCCACCGGTTTAGAGAATGTAATAAAGCCAGTATGAGGTAAACGCCCATCCAGATACAGTCATACCCAAAACAATCGCCCCAAGAAATCACACAGACGAGATTTTATTCCAATACTCTTACCATTGGATTATAGCACAAGCTTCGATAATCGGTTTGATTTTGTTTTTTTAATCAAATCTCTTTTTTTATTTGTTTCCGGCCACTGCAAGACGATACAAAAAAAACATAACAGTGCCTGATGGTGGAAGATCCTATTTCTTTGAAAATTGTCTGACGAAAAAAAAAAGATTATTAATCCTGAAGAAAATTCCGGAGTGGTATGGTAGTTTTTTTTTTTTTTGTTTCGATGAAAATTAACTATCTGCCCATTTCAGACTCGAGTATCGATTTAGCCTTTTCATTTAAAAAATATGAATATTTAAAATAAAAAACACCCCCTTCGGACGTGAAGAATAATGTGACTGAATATGAGACTCTTCTTTTTCCACCATTTTGAAAAACGACGTTTCGAGAAAAATCCGTTTCAAGTTTGCAGTTATGAGTACGACTTTTTCATATGAACAACGGTACCTTTGATCAATTGACGATGGTATCTCCATACAATATTCCATTGGCTTCTTCTGAATGCTCGATGTTAGCAGAAATGACATTTCTATGTGACTTTTATATCACTCGGCTCATTTTAATCAAGACGAATTCCAAAATTAGCCGCCTAGTCTTACGCAGCGGTCGAATCCCTTTTTCTAAGAAAGGCTGCAGTGACCGGAACAATTCGAGTTAAAGTCAATGCACACTTACCGGGTACAGCACGAACCGGGCCAGACACACATCGACCGGTACCGGCATTTTCGTTCACATATGACGACATAAAACGGAAAGGAAATTTTCAATTAAGGCAGATATTGAGAGACAACTACTGAAAAGTGAGCCCATGTTAACTTCGCAACTAACCAGCAACCGACAAATGCCGGTCTATTTTCTAGCCACCGATAGCGACCGGCAATCAAGTTTCCGTGACGTGCCGTTATCTGTCGATGCCTGTTGATGTGAACTTTGTTTCATATAAAAATATTTTACCTGCCTGTACCGGAAAGTGTGCACCAGCTTTAACACGACCAAAATTTTACAGCATATCTTTATGGAAGTCCATACTTTTGCATAATGTCGAAAAATAAAAACAACATTTCTGAAAATCATCCAGGAAAAAGAAATGTTCAATGTTCCTGCGAAAATTATATAAGAAATGCCTCATATAAGAAAAAAATTAAGGATAATAAAAATATCAAAAATTCTCGAATATCTCAAAATGCATCCTTTTGAATTTTCTTATACTTAGGGTTCCGTACAACAAAAGGAAAAACGGAATCCTTATAAGATCGATCATGCATCCGTCTGTGTGTCTGTCTGCCACAGACAATTTCTCGAAAAATACGTGACATAGGAATTTGAAATTTGGCAGAATGTTAAATTTTTGTGACACGCACATGTTTCGACAGTGACAGAAAATTATATCTATATTTTTTTAATTTTTAATGGGGGTGGGTTGGGCCTCTAAAAAAATGGTTTTGTATCGCTACTTTGAAGGCCCAAAATATTATGCAGTGTAGAGCATTGGCAAAATACTATTTATCCTACTTTCAATTGTGGTGGCCCTAACTTTTGAGCAAGCTGGATTCATGGCTTCATGGATTTTTTTTTAAATTCTAGAGCACTAAATTCAGGGAAGAAGCATTAAATTAGCTGTAATTGAGCCCTAAATTTTTATGTAATCAGAACTTTGCTACCATGCTTTCGTCCCAGATTAATTGACCTATTTTTGGAATTCCAAAGCGGAAAGGAGATGTTTACTCTTCCTAGTAGCATACAATTCCTATGACATCCTTACTATATCGAAAAAAAAATCCACAAATTTTTATTTTGATAATAATACTACAAAATGAAAACACTCCTGTGTTACAACAATCCACTTGACCATTAAAAAACAACAAGTCCCACAAAGGGAACAAAAAGACGTTCCCATTTGTCTAACAAATCACGTTTTTCATAATTTTCAAAATTTCAATTCCTGTTCATGTTTCTCTCGTCAAGACACCTCAATTGCAGATCTTTGGAAGGTTTTTCTAGTTTTTCTTCAATCTCTAAATTTCTAATAGAAGAAATGTGGTTTTCTCGACTTCACACTATCTCACGCCAACCCAACCACCCGCCTAAAATTAATTTCCAAACAAATTTTCAGTTACAAGTTAAATAAAGAGTTGTCAAGACATTTTTCCGAACTTTTCCGTGTTTTGTTCTAGCATATGTCTGTGCTTTTGTGGTCGACGTGTTGAAAGAAAATGAAAAGAGAAATTCGAAGTATTCAACTGAACCTGTAAAAATAAACTTTTTCCATATAAACTGAGGGGTGAAAAGTGTGCAGAAAATTTAAAAAGAAAATAAATAAAAAAGTTATTGACTCGCACCCCGAATTTCACTCACATCCAATTAAGCTCCAAAGGAATTACTCTCGAGTGACAGTCGAAATGAAATGATTATCCGCATCTTTAGAAACTTTAAAGACGAAACTGAAATGATTTATGGCTCCTCTTAATTTCCCTAGAAATATTTTCGAGAATTATTTAGATGATGACAACGAACGAAAATGAATTCATCACGTTCAAATCTGGGGAGAAAGTTGCCGCTGCCGCCGCCGATTTTGAAAGTTCGTTGAGCAGAGCAAACGTGTCTAATTCGTTTCGATGATGTGTGGCAGTGCGCTTCAGACATTTATGATGTCTCGCGTGAATAATTTTGTTTGATGCGAACTTAATGGGAAACCATTCGGGCGCAATAAAAATTGTGGAAGAGTGCGCTTTTACGACTGAGTGTTGTTTAAACGTTTCGAAAATTGGTGTAATTGCGATTTTATAGATTATCGCAAGTGTTTTGAGTGCATTTACATTAGAAGCTTTCATCTATAAATAAACTTAAATCAGACTTTCCGCCACTTATGTGTATACTTCGAACATACCAACTTCAAGTTATTTCGGTTTATTTTGCCGGCTTCCGAGAAAAATAAATACTTTTTTATTCGGCCAATGGTAATTAGTCATTTATACAACAAATTGTGTGATTTTCGTGTTTTGGCTTTTTCCTGTATTTTAAAAGTTCTTAAAAACATTGGATTTGGAGTATTTTTGGCTCAGCACGGCTTGATCTCTTGAGTAAGTCATTGATCAAAACACGAAATGTTAACAAAATCATTAAAAGTTATTTTTACGGCGGAAAGTAAGTATTTATAAAAAAAAAATCAAACTAAGCGAAATTCCGGAATTTTATTTTTTTAGCTAATTTGGCAAATTTATGGCAAAGACACTTGTTGCCAGTTCCTTTAGACATTTATGATGTTTGCTGTTAGGGGCGTTCTATAGTTTGTTTTATAAGCGACACATTTGGAATTAGCAAATAGTCCTGCCATAGGTGATTGCAGTCATAAAGGCATTTATGGTAATATGATGTTGAGGGGGGGGGGGGGGGGGGTTGAAATACCTGTTATCGTTTTTAGTTAGTCTAATGAAACTCTTATCAAGATCAATCAGATCAGATCCAGGGTAGAGTCCGATATGATTGTAATACGCAAATAAACCCAGCAATAAGTGACTGAGTCAGTGCAGAAAACCAAGGACAACCATTTTCTCTGATTCTGCGAGAGTGAGTTGGAGCAAATTTTTCATGAAGATAATGTAGTAGTACGTTAAGTACTTAGTGAAAATATTTCTGTTCATTAATCTCCAACGCAACTGAGAGTCGTATTGATACCCACCATCCCCCTCTAGACATATTACTAGCTTTAGATAAAATTCAACACATGACACAATATAAAATGAGTACGAGAAATTAGAAATTAGCCAATTACAATGAAATAAATGAATTTTTACATTACAAATAACGTTGACGATTCATTTGATAATTTATACACTGTCCTCAATCTATATATTGAGATCTTTGTTCCGAAAGTGTCTAATTTTTGTAATAATTAGTCTAATTGGTTTTTACCCCAATTACGTATGGCAATAAAATTACAACAGAAGTACAGAAAAATGCATATTCGCACGCACAAAAACCCAGAAATTTTCCAGACTTTCTCAATTTTTGCAAGATTATTAAGACGTTATTAAATGAATGTTACATACAAAGCTTAGAGCGCTGAGGCTGCCGTTAAGAATAACCGTAAGAAATTATGGAGTTTTACTAAAAGCCTTAAAGCCACTAATTTATTTTAAAAATGTACGAGGTATCAAGTTCCCCTGATACCATATTATGTAATATGTTCTCCGAATATTTTGGCTCCGTATATCAATCGGTGTGTGATACTTCAGTGTATGATAACTGTCCCCATAAACCGACCTATTCAATATGTCAATCAGAAAAAACATTTGTCCTACAATTTTAGAGAGATATTTAACTACACCTAACGGTCGACCTAAACGCGACCCTAAATTAGTAATTAATTACCGACCCATATATATCTCTAGCAGCTTGGCTTTGATAATTTAAAAAATTATACATGGGCAGTTAATCCACCAGACGAATGCTTTGATTAATCAATGGCAACATGGTTTCATTCCTGGGCGTTATATACCCAGAACGCATCCAACGGAAAAGTAATATTATGCAGGACTTCTGTTGAATATTTGAGCATATTACATCGTACATGGGTGCATTGGATGGGGTTAAACGAGGCGGATCGATTTCAGGACCTTAAACTTCTTGAGTGTCTCACAGCTAGTCTGGATCCAAACTGGGTGCGAACACAATAATAAAAAGGTAATAAAATAAAATCTTACCTTAAAATTATTCCAAAATAAGCAAACGATGAACAGAAAGTACATGTACTTGTAAAGTTTTGAGTGTTGGTGATTTAGTGGTGATTTAATTCAACACTTACAAAATCAGATTTAGATAATACGTCCTCAAAGAACAATGTAATTTTTTTACATGAACGTTGAACAAGTGATAACAGGGTCTGGGACTGATGTCAACGGCTGAGAATATAAAGAAGGTTTAGGCAGGCGAGTGACTGCAGTTGGTTGTGGCGGATACTCATTAAAAAACCTAAGAGCATGGACATTTACCTCACTGATGTCTTCTCTATTCTGTAGGAAGCTCTCTGGAATATGCTATTTGGTGTTCTAACTCACTCAGGGGCGCACCGAGAGGGGGAACGAACGGGACCAGTCCCCCTCCAGAATGTCAGTTTTCTGAACATAATTTACAAATTACGTTTAAAATGTGGTCTGTATATTATTACAAAGTCCGATAAAATAAAACATTTTAATCTACAATAGCAGTCCTTAAGTGCTCAGATGGGTGCAGGAGGCGACTTTAGAGCCCTATTTTGCCGACTCGTTAGGACTTGGGATACCTATGGTCCCCCCCCCCCTCCACACAAAGCTAAATCCTGGGTGCGTTACTAAACCCACTATTTACCGTTGAACGTTTGTCAAAATTGGGATCAACCCATTCCCAATATGACAGCGCATTCTTTATTTTGGCGACATTTCCAGTTAGTTCCTTAGGCTTAGTGGGATCTTCAAGCATGTTCATTCAATAGTTTTCTTTGTTGTCTTCAGCGCCTTGTGGCTATAGCATTTATCTAACTAACTACGGCGGGAGGGGGGCATGTTGTGCTGCCCCCTCCCGTCCAAAATTTTGGTTTAAAAAAAATACATTAAATTTTCAAATACCAATTTCTTAGATTTGATTAGCAATTAGCACATAATTAGGACATAAATTCTAAGTGAATCAACATTTTTTCTGGCAGGATTTTTACTAACGTGGGGTGGAAGATAACTTCGTCCTGCACCCTGCATTTTGATTTAAAAATTTAAAAAACCCATTAAACCAGCACAAAATTAAATTTTTAGATTTGGAAGAATTAGCATATACATAATTAGCACTTAAATCCTGAGTAAACCAAAACTATTTTGACAGCATTTTCAATATGACGGCGTGAACTTGCACCCCCCCCCCCCCCCCCAATCATTAAATATTTAGATTAATTAACACATAATTAGCATGTGAATCCTGTGTGAATCTAAACTTTGGTGGCAGAGTTAAGGGTGGAGCTTGACGTTGTCCTGCACCTTGAATTTTGAAATTTTCAAAAGAACTTTACGATTTCGAGCACAAAATCTTCAATTTGGTACATAACTAGCACATAATTTTCTCATGTTTTGTATTTCCCAGTCGGGGGAAAGGGCTAAACGGAGCTGGCGTATACGTCGAATTAATCGGCGCACATTAAGCTTTAAGGGTTAACAATCTCTTCTTGGGATCTGAATTTATTGTTTGTCCGCTATGCAGAAACATAACACTGAAATACGCTAATAAAAGCACCAAGTCCATTGCAATTGATTTGACAAACAAGAGCCGGAATGAAACGAAATTAATTTAAAAAAATGTATGAAAACTTCGAACTAAACTCATTATAAATTCAGTCTTACGATTATTTTCCCATCAGAGTTTATAACTCCAATTAATCAACTATGTCAACTATATTATCTTGCCGCATACATCTAGGCTAATCTAATTACATATATTCTTTAGGCTAGCTATAGATAAAATGCAGAGCTAAACAGATTATCTCTTCAAAGAAACATTTCCACGTATGGTTTTCAAGAAAGATATTTATAAGACTACGAAACAGCAATCACTCTTTCTAGATTTTTCCATCCCGACCTTTTATATCAACCGTTCTCATCCATCACAGCAATTTTTCATAAGAACACATTTCCCAAATGCTCACATTTTTCTAAACCCAGGAAAAATTTTCCTTTCATTGCGGTTTTCGTGAAAACATGGGTTCTCGGAAAACACAATTTCTTTAATTTTTGCAAAGCGCTCATGTTTTATTCAGTAACTCCGGAAGGACTGGACTGAAACATTTTTATTGATTAAATTTAAATTTTTGGGATTATAATAGATCCAGATGTGATGACGCTAATAATTTGGTATTCTTGAGGCCCATAGCCACTTTATTATAAAAGAATTGCCAATTACAAACCTTTCTAATATTTGTAATTTTTTTTTTTTTTTAATAATGAAAAGATTCTGAAGATGTACATGAAACCGAAGGGTGCTGCTTTTATACTTATTTATGACGGATATTTTACTTTGTTGGTTTTCTATTTTATAAATTTAGATATAAAAGATACGTATAGGTACTTATGTATAACGAATAGCCCACCTTCTTCTGGAAGGAGAGTAATTTTCCCTTATGCTGAGCTCCTAGAGATTGTCTACAAACGAACACATAAGATTCAGCTAGTCAACTGAGCTTTAGGCTGCAAATATTCTAACTGGCTAAAATGGCTAAATATAATCATACGTATCGCTAAGAAATCAGTACTTAAGAAAGTTACATGGAAGTAATATTTCGACAAAACTGAATACCTTCCTTTTGAAAAATGCACATCCCGCAGATAAAGAATTTTCGCTCGTAGCAACCAAATTTCCTTTTTTTTCATAATTTCATTTTCATAAAATACGAGGAAGGACATATCGATTCGAATCGAATCGAATCAAATTAAATCAAATCAAATCTAATCTTTGAGGAAGAAATTCTTTGTGAAATCTGCTGAGTATTGAAAAAGAAAACATACAAGTGAAAACATTTTTTTTTTTCTGATACATGATTTTGTTTGTACTCCTAGTGATGGGAAGCTGAACAATTATTTGAAATTGAACTGTAATTTAAAAATTGGCTCATATCAGTTCTATAATTAGTTTTCTGCTGGATAGGTGTTCAGAGAGCGTAGATATATTAATTAAAAATGCAATTCGAATTTAATCGATCAAACGTGTGGACAAGCATAACGAAATAACTATCAAGCACTTTAAACGTCATAAGGCCACACAAATATACACTATTAAGGCTCAGGATCAACAAGTTAAGGATACATACGATCTTAACAATACACCTTTGATTCAACCATACCCTGACCATCATCAACCAAGACTGGAGGATTGATATTAGACGGATATTCCATAAATTCGAGCTTACACACTTCTTTTTTATTTAATTCGTTCCCTGCCAGAAGCTATTTCAAGCCTGGAGGCAAGAACGGGTTGGTTCCAATGTACTAACCTGCTAAAAGAAAAGCCGGTCACTGAAACCTCTCTTAATGAAATGCATCAGATCCAGGTAAGGAAAGCATTTCAGATCATCCGCAGATAGGATGGAGTATTTATCCTGCACCGGACAAAGGCCGAATAAGCACACAGAGAGTGTTCAGTTGTCTATAGCTTTTCTTCTACGTAGGATAGAGACTCAGTGCTATCAACAACTCTCATTTTTATTAGATTAGTGTGAAGCGGACTCTGGTCAAACAATGTCCGTTAACTTCCAATTTCACCCGTAAAAAAATCGTTTCGTACACCTGTAAGTGATCAGATTCGCTCATTAGTACTGATGCTTCGCATAAAAATCCGCTAACATGTTCACGTTCACGTTTTTCACTGTGAGTCGGCACTAGAATTCATGTTTCGCTTCATCTGGCGGCACTGTACTGTCGCATCCGACCAACTCCGATTGGGATGATACTTTCACAGTTTGTAGGAAATACCACAATAGCTCACATGTATTTTTTTTCTCCTTACCAAGTCCCACACCAGCGCTGAGCGGTTAGAAATTTCGTGATTTTACGATTAAACGTCATATTCAAAAAATCATTTCGCAAAAACCGATTTTTCTGACTCAAATTCAAAATGAAGCTTAATGCTTTATATTTTTTACGAAAATAAAATGTTACTAATAGATTTTTTTTTCTAACAAATAATATTATTCACAAGTGAGATCTTCTAGCACTTTAATTTTTGTAGCTTTATTTTGAAGCTAGAAGCCTTATATATTTATTTGCAAAAAAAATTGCAATAGTGTTCGGCTTGATTGCAACAAGCTGTAATTTGGCCGGGATAAAAGGTGGTGGTTTTCAGTATCACACTTATGTGTGAAGTAATCATGCAATTTAATTTTTTTAATTATTCCTAAACGACTAGGAATAATGACTTGTGATTTTTGTTAAATAAGATGACAGACTATAGATAATTTTAGTAGAAAGATTACGTTGAAAGTAGTGTAACGACCGATGCGAAACGTAGTATGTTAAGGAAATAATCTTAGATTTCGTAATTATAATCGGACCGAAGTTTAGACAAAACAATTATTTTAAGGACAAATAGGGCTGTAAATGTATTTAGCCCTTCCAGGTAATTCCTGAACGAAAAAATTGATTTCAAAAGGATTATTTTGTTAAAAAGCCGTTAATTTTTCCATTTTTATCTCCACCTCGCCACCCCGCTGGGCCGATCTCTTAAATTTACATTCAAAGTATTGCTGCATATCTTAGCTATATTACGAAAAAGGAATTGTTGAAATTCATCGAACATTGTCATCGAAATATCGATTTTGGCGTATCAAGATAATTTAAGATTACCCGAAAAGAGCTCAATTTTGTAGTCCTCCAGCATAGAAGAGACTCCATAAATTTTTTAGGTATACACGTTAAAGCTTGTTTGTTGAATGAAATCGTACCAAAATTTTATTGCCTATTTTGTCTAATTAATTTTTAAATCTGAATAGTTTCGCAGATAACTCGAAAAGAAAGGAAACCAGGCCTCTTTAAAGTGGAAATGGTCGTTTTTTTGGGTGAAAAAATGTTTGCGAAGAATTGCTACTTCAGCGAAATTCGCCATGTAAACCAAAAACGTTTACAACAGACCGCTAATGCATACGAAAGAAAGAACGGGCAAAATATATGGAAAATGAAGGAAGAGAGTGTACCAAAAACGCGCTTTTAACAGTAAAAACGTTAGTATGAATTTCATTCGAGCGATATACGAACCCATCCACTCGATTTCACTCTCTTACCTCATTAGTTTTAAACCCCACACACCCTATTTTGGACAACCCCAATAGGGGTAGTAGTGCTGTGATCTGACAAGCGTAGCGAGTCTGTCCACTAATTCCCAGTTATTCCAGTGTGCCCAGATATTCATTGTGGAGACACTGATTTTGTATACTGCAAGAGGCTTTGAAACTCTTCGTTTTAAAAGTTGAATACATGTTAGAAGTACAGAGCAGATGTGTTTTGCTGAAAACTGATACGACAAAAAAACAAGGAAAAATATCTATATCAAAAAATTAATAAAAAATAACAAGTAAGCTTTTATTTAAAACAAACTTTTTCTTAGCTCTCAAAGGTTGAATTCAATATTTGTGTAGTTGACTTTTAGAGGGTAAGTAAAGATAAAGGAGAATGGCGATCTTATTGCCTTTTTTTTTTGTTGAAAAAGAGGGGGAGCAGGAGAAACCCATCCCAAGCACGGCGGCCCATTGTACTATCTTGACTCCCATTCACCAAAACTTCCCTGTCCTCTCAATGAAGCGCATCAGGTCTTGGTGAGGAAGGTTTTTCAGCTCATCCACAGATGGAAGGGCTGACCCTAGAGTATCCAGTCTGCTCCGGGCGAAGGCCAGACACTCACACACAAAGTGTTCGGTTGTCTCAGGCTCTCCCTCCAGGCAAGACAGACACTCAGGGCTGTCAACAACTCCCATCCTTGTTAGATGAGCGTGAAGTGAGCTGTGGCCGGTGTAGATGCGAACCACAGTTCTACATTGTTTCCTTCCGAGCCCCATGAGAAAATCGGAGATATTCCCATTGCGCCCATCAAGAAACAGTTTTGTACACCTACAAGAACTCAGATTCTCCCATCTCTGCTGATGTTTTCTATGAACATCCGCTTTGATGAGAGGCCCGATACTCGAGGTGGCAACGCCTACGGCGGGCTCCGGTCCGAGAAACGGAGAATCGGAGCCAACCCTAGCTAAAAGGTCAGCCCTTTCATTCTCCATGATCCCCATGTGACCAGGAACCCACAGGAGGGACACTTTGTTGTGAAAACACAACTTATCCACTGACGACCTGCAATCCCCCAGTAACAGCCTTACTTTAATAAAATAAAATTTAATCCATTAGGTTCACACTGTATCACTGAAACTGAAAATGGAATATTTCTTTTTGTTTATTATTTTTTCGTTTACCTTTTGGTAATTGCATCCAAATTCCTTAGCAGATCGAATGAGATTTATTATCCAATTAGATCCTGAGAATATAACAAAAATGTACCTATCTATGATTTGTAGTGGATCCTTAATGAAAAACATAAGCAAAATAAAATCGAAACGGCATTAATTGTCAACATAGCACCATCGCAGTACGCCATTTTCTTTATAATACTTTGCTACGGTTGGCAATAAAAGAAAACATATTGTCTATGTATCCTCCCCCCCCCCCCCGTATTCAACGTTAAAGGTTCTTAAGAGATCCTAAATTTTAGCAACTAAGTGATTTTAGCAGAATCAGTATTCTACATAAATTTTTTTGTTGAAATTTTAACTTTAAGAGATTAAAAGTATTTGGAGAATCTGAACACTCCCCTTTAAGTTAGCCAACCTGTAACAAGATGGAAAAAGAAGAAATTATTTTTTGCGATGATTGCGATATAGCTAACCCACACGTTGGTAGCACAAAACACGCGCATTTTACTACATTTGTGCTTACAAGTGTCATCACGTATATTTTGCTATAGTTCCTTATATGTTTACCGAGTTTTTATAAATTTTTGTGAATTTCCTAAGATTAGGAACAATTAACATCGCAATTAGCAATTATCCTAAATATCGAAGGTTGGCTTACATTGAGGATCTTGTTACATCCAATAGAATTTTCGTATAAACCTGTAGCAAAAAAATTAATTGTTGCCAAAACTAAGTGACGACAACATTGTCGAGTAATGGAGATTATCGTAAGGCTGAGTTATTTCGTTCACCTTAAAGGCATAAGATTTTGGCATTCTGAAATTCTTTATGAATTCAGCCCAAAAAATAACAAACGGATCCAAGTTGTCCCTCATATTCCTCACAACTATACTCCGTGTACGTAATTATATAATAATTTTATATTTCACAAACTTGTACATATTTACTTTAGAGCATTTTCATCGAAAATTTTGGTATTTGAAACAAAACAATTTCTTCGACTATCGCTATAAGAGATTTAAGCGTATCTCAGTCAGGTCCTCTTATGTTCAGAAAAATTTAACAGCTAAGCTTTTTTACTGGAATATCAAATCTCTTAATAAAAAAACCTCCACTAAAGTTAAGAGGTCAGCTGTCTTCTGATTTCTCCTAACTCTTTACACAGAAATGTCTGACAATTGCGTGCGTCCCTCAGCAGAATAGTCTTTCCAAACATTCTCTTCTTAATAATATGAAATTATGTCAACCAAAGCAATTTAACAATAAATTTAATATAAGTTGTAGGATTTTCGATTTAGTTTGGACAAACCTTTCTCATTCCAAATCGAGGATTACTTCATCCTTGTGTCGACTATCTGAGATAGATTCCTCAACCATCCTCCGCTCGATATTATATTAGATTTGGCATATTCAAGAAATTCCCGTAATGTTTTTGCTAAAAAAAAGAAATTTTCAAGGAGGCAATTACACTGGCCTCTCTGAATTTTTTGAAAATTTTGATTTCTCTCCCATTTTTCCGTTGATGTTGACTAATCATTTCATAAATTCTATGAAACAATTAATACTGGAATAGACTTGTTTATTCTCGAGGTAAATAAATGAAATCGCAACCATTTTCCGAAATTTTCCCAACTGATTAAAGTCCTGCAAGCAAAAGATAAATATAGAAGTCTGTACAAAAAAATGTCCACAATCATAAGAGTTCTTCTTACTTATTTGATTAATCAATGTTATCAAAAGTTCGTGTATAACACTAAAAAAATCGCTAAAACGCAACCATAAGGCATTTTGGGCTTTCGGTAAAAACCTAAATAGATCGAACACATATTCTAAAGAATTAACATTTAATGGTGATAGATCGTGATCTGCTCCGATTATATGCTAAATGTTTTCCGCACACTTTATTTCCGTATATTCTGAAACAGACCCTGACACTATCTTTTTACCCTTCTCAGAACGCTTCCAATGTAAATATTATGTTATGCTTTATTCATTTAGAATCAGTTCTTAATGTACCGAGCAATTTGACGGGATTCCAAATATTCTTTTTATGTGATGCGCACAAAGTCTAGCGGAACCGCTTAGTAGTTTCTTCAATCTTTCAATCACTAATAGCGACAGCATAAATATAAGATGAATTAAATTTTGAATCTTGCGCATGAGTGAAGTTAGCTCTAATCACACGACGAAAAACTTATTTGGCCAAAAGTTAAAAACAATATATGTACAATAAAACTGCCTGTAGGTTGCAGAGTTTCCGACTCCGGTCTTGCTGCCTGAAGTTATAGCGCTCTTTCGCATACCAAAGTTTTTTTTAACAAATAAGTTTATTTTTTAATGTTTTAATTAGTGCGTTTGATATTAAATTCCCCAAATATACCAAATAAGCACTACAAGTAGCTCTTAAGAATTTTTCGTTTTGCCTATTTATAAATTTGGTCACACTAAACTCGTTATTAACTCACGCTAACGTTCTTTCACTTATTTTTGAAAAAGTCGTTTTCTATCAGCTCTTATTCCAAATAAAACCATTAATCTGTGAAGAACATAGCTGATTTTTACCAGGATTATCTACGATTAGCAACTTATCTTTATTCACGTTATTCGCGTCCGCTCTCCTGATGAAAATACACAAATAGATTTTATCCACACTGACGTTGCCAAAATATTTGACAAGATTTATCACATGCGCTGCCTTTCAAAAATGGCACTAATGGTCTTTCAAACAGAAACCATCTCTGGTTCCAGTACCATTTATCTAGCAGGAATAATATCCTTATATTTAACATGGGCTACAATCCTACTGATTTAAAAAAAATTCTGGGGTGCCCCAAGGTACAACACTTGCACCATTGATTTTCTCATATACATCAAGGATATGCCTTCTTATTTTATGTTTGATTGTTTATTATACCCTGATGATGCCAAGATTTTTAGAAAAATTAATAACGTGACGGATTGTGTCCATCTTCAAAAGGATATACTACGAGTAGAAAAATGGTGCCACGAGAACTGTATTGATATCAACGTAAAAAAATGTAAATTTATTTCATTTCACCGTAAAAAGGACCCTATATTCTTTGACTACGCCATTCACTTACTGTTATCTCGCGTGTTGATGAGGTAAAAGATTTAGGCGTAATTTTTGACCGAAAGCTCCTCTTCATTTCTCACAAAAACTGTATTACTTCCAGATCATCTCGCGGTCATTTTATTCCTCTTTTAGGGCACAAATTGCGGCTGTTCAGCGTAAATTCACTAGAGTATAAATTCTATATAATGAAATATGGGCAAAATGCAACTTAATAATACTGAAAACTTGCAGAATCTACTTGGATTTTAATGGTCAAGTATATTGTCACGCATTAGTCTCTAGTATTGATATGAATGTCCTTCCGCGCAACTCGAGACTGCAGGCCCTCTTCAGACTACCTAGTTGGTGTTGCCATACAAAAATTTAGGATTTTTACGTATACTGTGAAGACTATCAGTTCTAGTCATCTTTAATGTACTAAACCCTTCTTTAGAATATAAAATCCTATGAAATTTGTTATAATCATTTTTCTGTCAGACGAACCGTTCTTGAAATATATGTCAATTGCAATATAAAATTTCACAGACACACTTGCGGTTTACGGTACTGTGAAATTAATTAGAGAACATACATTTAATTTATCATTTGATTTGTCATTTAATTTATCATTTGAAAAAATGCGAGCAAATTGTGTGAAATTACTTGCTTAATTAAAAAAAAAAAAACGAAATAAACACTTCAACTTGAAAAGTGTCAAATATTAAATGTCAGATAAAGTTCCACCCAACCTTGCAGTATAAAATTCGGTTCTAAAAGGTTCGTGTATTAAATGATTATGGTTTATAACTAGGGTCAGATTGCAATAAATTCTTTATACAGTGAAATTTTTCGCAATTTCAATATTAAGTTCTAATATTCTCTATTGAGTATACACCGAGTATACACCGAGCGTATACTGAGCTGTTTCTCAGTATATAGAACAGACTTGGGGTTTCGGGCAAATTGAAATATTGAAATTGCAAGTCTCTCTCCGGTATTACTTCTTACATTTTAATAAATCTTTCGATTTTTTTTTAATACTCTTTCTTAAGCCTCTTCCTTTATAAATAGTTATTTTAAAATTTGTTATGTCCTTAATTCTAAGGTACCATGTTATTGGAAATTTCGGTTTACTATCTTTAGAACTTCCAAAATAAATAAATAAAAAGACACTCAGGTTAAAAAAAATTGTTTCAATGACAAACTAAACTTAGCTAGAAAACATCGTTAAGTAAAGTGTAAACTTTCAATTAAAATCACTAAGCAACACAAAATCATCGACTTGTGTCAGCTGTAAATGCAATTGAAATGTCAAGCGAAAATTTTACTCACGTGCTTATAATTTCATTTCGAACGACGTGCTCTAGCATCGCCGTTTGTTGCAGTATTGAGGACGACCTTGGGGAGGGAAATCGCTCGATTGAAAAAACATACAGTAAAATGCAAACAGTTTCGTTGCTAACTGGTGTTTATATAATCGCAATGATTCTCTGACTTCTCCCCATCCCCAATCACTTTTCGTAAACTAAGTCGGGTCTAACTACCCTAGAAAGGGTTTGCAATGAAATCATGATGAGTAGAAACGCAATGCAAATAAATTTTAATTACACGTTTCGAACTCATGCATGAGTACAAAGAAAACACTGGAAAATTTTAAATGAATGAGAACCAAAAAATGGAAGATAAAAATGCTTGACTTTTGGGGCTCTGTTGCTGTGTGTTAGTGAAATCCATTTGTGTTGGATGCTTGCTTTGCTCATTTTTCCTTTATTTCTGAACTTTGACTCAACACCTTTTTACTTTTGAATAATTTTTTTAACCTTTTCCTTTTAACTGTTCCCCGCCATTCAAATTAACTCCTGTTTTCCAGGTGGAATTAGCCCATGAACTCTTTCGGAACTGGTCGATTCAAGTAATAATGGTGTTTCTCTATTCAGATTTTAGAGATTTCGCTCAGTAGATATGGATTAGTATTTATTTTGCGCGGATCAAAATGTCCTCTGCTTCAAAATAATATTTTTTATGGCACCTACTGGTAGGTTTAAATTATATCTTACCTTTTCGACTTTTCCTCAACTTTTAGTTTAACTTTTCCTTTTTGTTTTTTATGTCTTTAGGGAAGGTTTCGGAAGACTTCACTAAAGGAAATTTTTAAATAAATAGACCCATCACCTCAGATATGTGCCAGGAGGGTGTAATTTTCATTAATTAGTATTTAAATACTCAAATATAACTAAGTACTTCAAATATATGTATAGAGTTTGATTGTGTGTTTTGCGCTAGGGTGCATTAACAATTTAATTTAGCTGGGGCTTATCCAATAGAGGGAAGTCTTTGGTGTATTTGTGTTGAATCTATAGTGAATGTAGCCATACATATACATGCCTGGATGTGTATAAACCGAGCATGAACAGTCCCAGCAGGAAATGGAAGCATACAAAAATGCATGAACCAGCAATTTTTTTACAGTTTGGAACTGCGAAATTTTTTTTTTTTTATATATGTATAGTGGTAACTGTAAGATTTCCATTACCAAATTATATAACTTACGTTATATATGACTACTACTTGAAACTCCTTTGTGGCCACATAAACCCCTTAAATGGAAAATTATATAAAGGTTACTGTGGCTTTATTTCGGTAACGTTATATAACTAAAAGTTTTATAAAATGAGTAACAAAAATATCCTGGTTACCTTAATATAACTTATTATATGACCCTTATATAACTCATGCTGCTCTCGATTAATTTATTTTGGTGATAGTAGCATATCCGGGCGGAGAGGGCGTCGGTCGGCCCAGGGCTGCACATATTTTGGGGCGGCATTTTTTATATTTCTAAATTATATAAAAACAAAAATAACTAATTATGACACTTGCGCCGTAAATTTGGTTGTAGAAATTGGAACTGCGAAGAAAGTACTTTTTCAACGGGAGTCAGATTAAAAATGTCAAATGCGTACGTAGCTTGTTGTATAATGAGTGTTAGATTACAGCCAAACGCGACATTCGCGAAGCAAACATTAGGAGTATTTCAACTGTTCATCGCAAACGCGATGAATTTAACCTCCTAGATTTTTTAAGATTATTTTTATTTCCAGGAAAAAAAGTAATTTAGTGAAAAGTTAATTCAGAAAGTGGAAAAATCCGAACTACTTAATTTATAACAAAAAGTTGAAAACAAATTTGACGAATCTCAGATATCAATCGAACAGGATATTTTTTCCAAATCGTCAAACGCAACGCTTCCCATCCGTCGAAAATACCACCTATGTAACTTGAAGGGTCAATAGTTTCAAGAGTATTATTGCAATGTTGAAAGTTGATGTATCTAATAACTAATACAACTGCTATATTTTTGGTTGTTGCCATTTAAAAGTAGGTAGATCTCCGTAATTCTTAATAACTTTTGACACTGACATCTTTACGAAACTCGTTTTTACACTAAGCACAAATGTCGGTCTAAAAACATGTTTAAGCAAATATCACCTGTCAATACTTTCTTTATTGCCATAAGTAAGCCATACACGCAAGAGACTACTCGCACGCAATCGGTTAAATTATTACGCGAAGCATTGGCTGCAGGGTTGCCTACGGCACTGATAAAAGCTCTTCGCCCATACACCATACATTCATTCCCTAACAATCGAACGTACATTCTTAGAGCTCAAGATTATACGATTCTAAATTTTTGTTGTCTTCATTCCAGAAGAATGGCATCTGGAGTGTGCAAAATTTGTACGGTCCAGAGTCAAGATAGCCGCACCTATTATTTCAGAAATATCGTCAGTCGGTGAAAACGGCTGCGAAGAAGAGAAGTCATCAATAGACAGTGCGTTTTTATGTTTTAAAATTTTTATTTTTATAAACTTAAAAATCTCTCAAACTTTATATATTTTTCAAATATTTTCTAACTCAGTGTTAAAACTTTGTTAGGATCACGATGTACAAGCGCTGGATAAAACCAGACAGGCTATCGTCTTCGTGTAGGGCAAGAACCATACATGAAAACCGTACGGTTTTTCAAACAACATTTGCAGATTTAAGCGTGGCACGTGCTGTTACCCATACACATACGGGCTTTCCCTTATAGTCTAGGAGCGTACGCGATTACGCGCGAGTAATCCCTTGCGTGTATGGCTTACACTTGTTGTTTTTGAAAACAGCGCCCCATCTTCATGGACATCGTCAATAGACAAGAGGAACGCACTTGTTACCTTATAGTGGTTGAAGCGAAGCCAACTTAAGAACAAGTTAGGAAACAAAAAGAAATTTCCGATTGTTTTCCATTTAAATATTAACAAGTAAAAATGATAAAAAGCAAGGAGAAAAAAATAACAAAAAAATCAAACTCCCTTTGATAATTTCACGAATAAAGACAAAAAGTGTGAAACCACAGATTACATTCAACAAAAAAGAGTGGCAAATGATTAATTCTCGAAAATAAATGATAAATTAAATTATATTTACTATTTTTATAAAAACACTATGTACAAAATGTCAACTCTCTACGTTGACGTATTCTCAGGCAGTGTCCAAATATAGTGAAATAACGAAATTTTTATGTGGCAACCCTACTAAGAAGTTGCCCGATTTGTCTCATTTTCGAACTTAAGTTTTTTTTTTTGTAAGCCCACCTACAAAATTTCAGCTCTTTAAGTACAGGTGTTCTTGAGTGATCGTGACGATGGACGGACAGGCGGACGGACGGACATGCAAAAATCAAAATAACTTTCAATTTTATGCGTGGGTGTCCAATCCATTTTGCTCTACCAGCATTATTTCTAGGTGTTACAAACGGAATGACAAACTAGCCCTTTAGATTACATCTAGGATATAAAACTATACGTTGAAAGACTCTGTTCCCAACATAGAAATATTATTAAGAATTTTGCAATTGCCATCAGTGTAGCTAGTAGTGAACAGAGCTTTTCTAAATTAAAGTTAATTAAAAATTATCTTAATTAAGTGATTTAAGACTGCGAAATCTATCGATACTCTTCATAAAAAAACAACTAAAAGATGATATTAATTTTTGAAATGTTATTCAAAAATTTTCTAATAAAAAAGTAAACAAAACAAGCCGCATGAAAAGTCGAAAATAAACTTTTCTTCACACACAGAGGTGGACTCAGATTTATTGATTGGGACATTTCTCTTGAATATTCTTTCTCTTCACGAATCAAATCACTTATTACCTCTGATTGATCATACTGAAATATATCTGTGATTGTCAGCGAATAAACTACTTTTTCATGCGGCTTGGCCTCAGTTTTGTTTGGAAACTCGTTTGTTACTTATTTTATTTTCTGCCTTTTTCGCGTTAACTAAATTGTTATTATGTACGTGCTGCATGGAGATATTTTAAAACAATTTTTAAGTCATGTTTCGTGCCGATCCGAAGTACTGCAACGCTTTTCTGAAATTCAAATTTTGTTTTAAACAGCGCTTTTCAGCTGTATTCCAACTTGATCCCACATAACATGAATTTTCCCGATTTTCCATGTTTTCCACAGACTTTTCCTATTACTATGAAATTTTTTTTTAAATTTTACAAGAATTTTCCTTGATTTTTCATGCAAGATTTAATGATTGTTGAATAGAAAATATTGATGCCAGTAGGACGGAAAAAAATGATTCCGCATAGCTTACAAAATCTTTTTATCGAAAAATTTTCCGGAAAAGTCGGAAAATTCCGGAAATTCCAGAAAAATTGGAAAATTGTGCACTTTTCCTGAAACAGATTTATCACTAATCATATCGATGAAAATATTTTCGATGGTTTTTCCGCTTTTCCGGGTTTTCCATGGAATTTTCCACAGAAGCAACTTTATGCAATTCATTTCGCTCTACAACTTTGTCTTAGGTTGCAAAACGCTCAAACGCTTCCTTCGTCGGAAAAACTCCGGAAAAGCGTTTTACATGATATGAACCTGTGTGCCAAATTTCAGCTCACTGTGATGACGAAAAGTGAGTCTACGAGAGTGTCAAAAATAGTAATAAAGAAATATATAAATAGACAGACAAATTCGTGTACGAGTTAAACGGAATGGCTGGTCTCAAAAATATATATAAACACGCTTACATTTTATATATGTACAATCTGTGTAAACAAAAAAATATTTTTTTCCGCATTTTTGTCAATAACCACTCTTGATTTTTATTGACTTAGAAAGGGCGGCAAATTGAGGACAGCCCCAGGCGGCAAAAGCTCTAGGTACGCCAGTGGTTGCGATAATGTTTCGGTTATCTTTATAAACTTTTCTCAGATTGATTTCTTTTAGTGATTGAAATGTTAAGGAAATTAATTTTCGTTACCTTAATAAAACAATATAATGCAAATATTTACGAAACCCATCTTGACATAGAATTTCAATATTTTTTATATTGTATTCGTACTTAATGTTTTAACATCTTAGAATCTAAATTGTTTGCCATATACGTTGTGAAATTCAGCTGCAATTAAAATCTTACTGTGAATATCATCATAGATACTTGTAAAAAATACAGACGGTTCCAAAGATAAGCCAAAAAGAATCTTAATTAAATTTGACAAATTATTCAGTTTTCAATTCATAAAAGTACCTAATACTCTTTCAGAAATGTTAAATACCTAAAATGATCTATTTTCTTCATTTAAAAATAAAAACGAAAGCCATATATCTTCATTTTCAAAAAATTGGCTTGGTATGCTCCGAAACTACAACCTGCGTCAAACAAACCCTACTGGGAAGGTGCTTTCTTACCTTACTAACACTAATACAGTAATATATGTCGTTAGGAAGTGTTTATGTTCAGTTAAAAGCATTTCCAAGCAAAGTACGTTAGTTTAGCGTCAGTACATGTAAAATTTAAACAGTCGAAATTTTTCACGTTAAGAACTCAATTCAAAACTTTAAACGTGATTTTCTCGAAACACGATTTTTCAAAACGGCACGCATCATACCTACAATAATTTTCATTCTCTTCATTTGAATTTTTAACAATATCTTTAAAATAACATTTTGAAGTGAAATACGTACGGGATTTTCGATACGTCCATTTAGAAATTATTTATTAACAAATAATTACCGCTATTTGTGTCGCAAATTGAACGATTTCATTTAATAGCTCTTGTCTTAAATCCGGAGATGTTTTGAAACGATCCGCCAAATATCTACGAAATAAAAACCGATCTTGACGAATGGTAGTCTTTCGCTGTCTTCCCGATCCTTCACGACAGTCTACGCTGTTAGTCTCTTCAAATTTTTTAACTAGCTATTTCACGCATAGAATGATTTTCCGCCATAACGCGATTGTCACAGTTTTTGGTTCACTACTTAGTTGAACAATATTTCACAATATTTTCTTTCGATACACAGATGCCTTCACTATCTACACACTAAATTGAAAATGAAATCAAACTCACATCTTTTGCATCTTATACAGGCTATTGTATCATATTTTTCAGGACCCTTCGCGAGACTACCTACTAATTAGGAGAAATCAGGATTTGCCAAGGATATCTGCCGGTACTGCGTTTTTTTTTTGCACACTAATGTATGTATATTACGTCACCAAACGTAATAATTGGTATTAGTAAGTCTTGGACTACTCTCATCCTCGTAGATCTTGGAGGAAAATCTGCTGTGGTCCATAGTCTGAACAGACCACCATAATAGAACTATTAAATTAAACTACCATCTTAAACTACACTTACTGGGAGAAGGGGAACGAGTTTTTAATCTTTTGAGACCCGTACAATATAAGAGTCGACAGGCAATTTTTCAACCTACTACATAGGAATAGAGAAATTAAAAGGCATTTAAGCAGCAGGCAGATCAGGTTTCATTGCCCTGCTGATGAGATCTCCCTGTATATCGAAACACACAGTGTACTTTCAAATTTTTTTCATTAAATAGCACCAATAATAATGCAATGTCTATTTGTACGTAGCCTGTGCCAACTCCCTTACAAATGAAAAATGTAGTTTGCACGGCAGCTTTGTAAAAAGTCTTTAGCCAAATTTACAATGTTGTTTAAAATAAATGTTGCTCACTATTTTTCTAGAATATGTTAATTACAATTTCGTAGAACAGAACACAATTTTCTGTGATGATCATTACTGCTGTATTGAAGCAAGGGTATTTAGCAAAACTATATGCATCCAGTAGATTTTAAGATTTTCATATTTACATACTTACATCAGACATACATAAAACTACAACCAAGTTTTTTTTTCATTTCAGATAAATTCTTAAGGTGTGAACCGCCTCCAGAGTATCACTAAAAAAAAAAAAACAATGACATTGCTACGTAGTCGATAGCGACACATTAACATGCACCATGTACACCATAATGCCAAATATTAGTGGATCAGCAGTTAATATCACCGAAGAAGGATGTGCGAATACGGTGAAGGTTCTACATCCGAGCCACCTTGGAGTAAGCCTTGCTGTACCAGAATGGGAGGCAATTCTCACAGCTATTGTACTCTCAATTATCATCATGCTGACCATAATTGGCAATGTTCTAGTTATACTAAGTGTTTTCACCTACAAACCGCTAAGGATAGTCCAAAATTTCTTCATAGTTTCCTTAGCTGTAGCAGATTTAACTGTAGCCGTTTTAGTCTTACCATTCAATGTCGCCTATTCAATATTGGGCCGATGGGAGTTCGGCATCCATTTGTGTAAAATGTGGTTAACTTGTGATGTTCTATGTTGTACTTCGTCAATATTAAATTTATGTGCTATAGCGTTAGATAGGTACTGGGCAATAACCGATCCAATTAATTATGCCCAAAAACGAACAGTTGGCCGGGTATTGTTGCTAATATCTGGTGTCTGGGTGCTTTCTCTAATAATTAGTTCGCCCCCATTAATCGGATGGAATGATTGGCCCGAAGAATTCTCAAGTGAATATCCATGTCAGTTAACTTCTAATCAAGGCTATGTAATATATTCAGCACTAGGTTCCTTTTATATCCCATTAATTATAATGACAATTGTCTACATCGAAATTTATGTGGCGACAAAGCGACGACTTAGAGAACGTGCCAGGGCATCTAGAATAAATGCCATCACATTGAAAAGTACAACACAACATGACCAGGAATCGGTTAGTAGTGAAACAAATCACAACGAACATCCAACTAGTTCAGAAAAGAATTGCGGAGAGATGTCATCGAAAAAGAAATCCAGACGTCCCAAAACTAAGGATTCAGTTAAACAGGAACGTATGAAACAAAATTCCGAACGATTGCTGCAACCATCTGCACGAGAAGAATCAGTCACTGATAATAATCAGGAAAATTCATCAGAAAGTACGAAACCAAATGGTGATGGAGGCTTTTCAGAAAAAGGGACAAAATTTGTGGGAAAGTCTTCTACTCGGATATCATTAAGAAAGGCCGGCGGCGGTGTCTATCAATTTATTGAAGAGAAACAAAAGATTTCCTTGTCGAAGGAGAGAAGGGCGGCTCGAACTCTTGGCATTATTATGGGTGTTTTCGTTGTATGCTGGCTACCGTTTTTCCTTATGTATGTGATCCTTCCCTTTTGTCCTTCATGTTGTCCTTCGGACAAACTAATAAACTTCATTACTTGGCTGGGATACATCAACTCTGCTCTGAATCCAGTCATTTATACCATATTTAATCTCGACTATAGACGAGCTTTTAAAAAGCTACTCGGCATTAAGCACTGAGGGAACCATTACGTTACACATATGACCAGAAAGTTTTAATTGAGTTCCATACTCAACTCCGCTAAAGTTAGCTTCCTGTAAGTACGCGTTTGCAGACAGAGGTTGAATTTTGGTTATGAAGCTGGGTCCGCGCGTATGGAGGTCAAATTTGCAATTTCATGAATCAGTTTATTTTTGTTTCAGAGTATTCTGCTTGGATGTAAACAAAACAGATTTAATTTTTTTTTTTAAGGATTTAAGAAGGATTTTTCTTTTGTCTTTTGAAATTATTTGTGAGTGAGATTTTGTTACGTCAATTAGAAGCTCGTCTCTGGTCTAATTTTTAGAGAAACAATTTTTTTTGTAATTCATTGGTAAAGTGTCTGCAGGTGATTTTATTGTTAATGATTTTTTTATGGATATATTTTTAATTAGTTTTAATACTGGAAAACAGTTAAGAAGTAAAGTAAGAAAGTAAGATAAATTAACTGAAATTAACTTTTATGCTGTTATTAGTTAAAAAATATAAATTAAAATTAGTTAAATAAAACTTTTGAATGTGGAACGAAAAAAGACTTAAAGGACATTAGGCATTGATTCGAAATTCTGATTCTAAAGTGGTGTATTTCGAACTTAACGTTCGAAAAACGCTTAATCGAGAATTGATTGGAAAAAAACTCTTGCAATTGAAAAATCTCTTTAAAAAAGAAAAATTCTATGCAAATGCGGGCGTTTCGTAACAGCAGAAACCGTATTACGCATCAGTACGGCTTGATTCCTGCCTGCCGCATACGCCACAGTGACTACATTCGCTATGAATTTATTTCATGGCAAAACTCTCTAAATTTGTGAATTTTATTAAACATTTTTAATAAATTGAAATTAAGAGTTTCATACATATTTAATTCACAAAACATTAGTTTGGTTATTCTTTATTATTATTTTTTTCATAATTTTGATGCAAGTTTATGTGATATAACCCATTTTTGTAACTTTTTTTGAGAATGGGTTTAAAAACTACCTTACCCCAGAAAAAAAGTGAACCAGTGAGGGAGGTCTTGATAAAATGAGGCAGACTACACCGATGTGTCATTGGTAGGAAATTTACGGAAGGAAGAATTGCATGTAGGGAGGAAAAAAAATGAACAAAATGTGGACATTATCTTATCCATACTTTCTGGTTATCGTAGAAAGCTTTAAAAAAAATAAAAAACTAAATCTAGTACAGAATGAAATAGATTTTTCAATGAGAACTCTCAAGCGACAAGCTGCGAAGGTAGGACTAAAGCGCGCATGAAAAAAGGTAGAAAACATTTTCGGAAGAGCTCAAGCATGATTTTTGGAAGAAGATGGATAACAATTTTCATTGTTTATATTCCGTTATTCACAGTGCTAATTATCTGAGTATATTTTTTGAAATGCTCACAGATTCTTTTCAGCAACGAATCGACCCTCCAAATCCTTACTGGGTCAGCTAGATTGGTGTGAAGGCATTCGAATTACAAGTTATATCCCTCCTTTGTTCATGAAACTGTTGGTGTGTACTGCTATTAGCGGTGTAGATCTTAGAGCGCCTCCCCCCCCCATTTTGTAAAGGGTATGACGAGCTAGCATCAATACCTTAAAGTACTAAATGATATTGTTTTGCCATACAAGGCTTCTTTACGGAACAACGGGAATGATATGACTTTTATACAAAATAGAGGGCTACGTGACACTGCAAAATCGTTATAAATAATGTCCCTTTTCCTCTAAAAATATCTGCGCATTTCTCTGTCTCCTCTCAATTCATCATTGAAAATGTTTTGAATGTCCTAAAAATTCAAGTTTATAAAAGCCCTAATTCTACCAAACAAATCCTCTTCAAACATATTAAAGACGTGTGACATGGTTCCCTACTTATCAAAGATTGCATACGAAGTTGTATTAAAAGTCAGTATGCCCCAGCGAATTAATAGTGTTATAAAAAGTCTGGGCGGATGGACAACGTATTGGGTTTAAGCATTTTTGTATTGTCAAATTTTAGATAAGGGAATAAGAAATTAACATTTTGTATAACTTACTTTTCTATGACTATATATACCTTTAAATGCTTTAAATTTCTAATCAACTTAAAAAAACCATAAGTTTTTCTTAACTGCCTCATACAGCAAATTGGCTTTCAAGATCTCGGTTCTCTTGCTAGATATTCGTAAAAAAAATGTCATCCTCATCCATTCAATCTTGGATCTTTCTCAAGAATCCATTCATTCGAAATAATATTTTAGCAGGCAAAGAAATCTATAGAAATACAATCATTGGTTACAAGGTCTCACTACTTAGAGCAGAAAATATTCTCTTTTTCGTTGTCTTGTAGTAATGTTATCTATGCAAATAATATGGTCATTAAGTTACATATTTTTTCCAGATATAACAACAATTTAAAATTTTTCGACTTTTCTTTGTGTATACCTATAGAAAAAGTTATGGATGTATATGTAGGTGTTTAAGGGTGCCTAAAGTATTGTACTCTCATAGCCCACCAGATGTCTTGAGTTATGAGTTGTGTTAAGCTGGAGCGTGTCGTACTGATGTATGCTTAAGTCTTGAGTCTTCGCTACACACTAGTTGTCTTGATCTAGAGGGTCCTATGGATTGTGGCTTGTCGTGTAGCTTGGGTACACTAGGTATCTTGTGGCAGTCGAATTCCCTTGATCGAGTGCTAAGTAGATCTTAAGGTGAGGTGCGACTGTGGAAGTTACTAGCGGGTTTCAATGTCAGTCGGGATGCCAAAGACAACCCAGAACTTACTATACTACTAACTAAGTATACGGGCAAACCTGAAAATTTGTTAACGAATTTTTAGGACCAAAATTATGTTCAGTGCGCTCTAGGGCGTGAACGCTTTTGGCAGAAGACCGATAGTACCTCAATGTAGTTAGTATCGCTGGGAACTTTGTCGAGTACTTCTTGATACCATTGACTACATGTAAGCAGTGTAAATAGCCAGCTGATCCAATACCAACTGTCCAAGGCGAATTGACTAATTCACCCGTTGAGACTGGTTAAAATAGTCCTAGGAACTTTGATGCATAGTCGGTGACAGAGATCTGTCGGGGATTTTATGTGAGCACCTAGCTTTTAAGCCTTATTCTCATGGTAGCCTTAATCCACGGATTAGTATACAAGCGAAATTTAGGTAGAATATATTGTCTCAAAAGTACCAATTTATGTCAGTATATAGTTGACAATTAGACTTAGTGGTCGAAGGGAGACCTATCTAAAATCTCCATCTATCTATGGGTCACGGTACCTGGTTGATTTGGCGCAACTCCACGCCGAAAGCCAATTATCTAAGCATACAATAATAAATATTATTAATATTTCCTTTTAGTTTAAACATGAATTCGAACGTCATAAAGCATCCTTATTATATTACATACTTCATCGGAACAAATCTGACATGAGGGATGGGTAAAAAGTACTGATTCGTTACTTAACTGACAAGTATTAGACAAATACCGAAGTAACGAATCGGTACTCAGCAAAGAAATCGCTACTTTCTTATTTCGTTACTTTGTTTTCATGATGTGATTCCCGTTATCATTTCACCGAATAACGACTTTCTTGCATTTTTCCATTTCTGCTTTTCTCTTCCTCTTGAGTAAAAGACTAGCAAATACCGAAAGAAAGATAAAACGAAACATGAAGGATATTGACTTGGCCAAAGTTAAGACAACGTTCTAAATTACAAAAAGAGAAGTGGGAATTTTTGACCGAAAAATCCTAAGATGAAAACTACTTTGTAAACAAGAATAATTTTCTCCTTTTGTATTTCTTTGAATACACCTTATTTGTCTTTTAAATTTAAAAAAAATATTATTAAGTAAGTAATAATAATATTATTAGTAACGTGAGTACCTATAGATAGGTAAACCCTATTTAATATAAAGTTGCCAACGTGAAAAATACATAAACCAAGATAAGGCGCCGCTGTAGAACAGAAATTATTATCGAAATTTTGAGAGCAGTACCGAAAGTAACGAAAGTACCGAGTACCGATTTCAAAGTAACGAGTATATGCTTCCCATGTGACGAATCGTTACAAGTACCTACCGAAAAGTAACGATTTTTCCCATCACTCCAGACTAAATTTCTTATGTTTACAAAAAATTTTATTGCAAATCGACGCTACGACTTTCTACGGTCAGCAAGGTATTTCTAGTTGGGAGCTCCGAAAAATAAATTGCCCTATTTACACGGTGGTTGGTTATGCGTTCAAAAAAGTACGACCATAGGCAGACGGGTCGCCACAGGTGTAGCCAAACTATGGACGAAGGGGTTATTTTTCGAATGACACATCAAACTTCCATACAGTATGTCGAGAGAAAAATTAGAGTAGGTATTTAAATTATTAAAAATTACCCTAAAGCCCTTAGATCTCGGGAAATGTTTAAAATCCCCCTATATATAAAATTCTTTGAATGCTTAAAGATGACCTAACCTAAGCCACTGCGTATAAAGCGTCAGACTGGACACCCTGTATAACAGATTAAACAGTAAACTGTTATAAAAAATGCAAAAAAAAAATCTTATAAAAATTTTACAAGAAAAATTAGACAATACACTCCAAAATTGTTCTCAACTAATTTCTGAAGAATTTTGAATTACAAGGGGATTCCCCAAAAATGAAAATAAATTTGTCGAGTGACTACAATTGCATATTATCAAATTTACGAAATTGGAAAAAAATTGATTTTGGTTTTTTTTCTTGTTCTAATTCTACATCGAATTCTCATTGGTTTCATTGTTTTAGCGATTTTAAGTTCACCTTCTTTTATTAAAAATCTTAAAACAAATATCTAGAACCGCTCCGGGAAACAGAATTCTGGAATATATAAACATCAGAATGTCGACTGATATTTAATAGAATTATGATGACACTCTGATAATAGTTCTTTGATGGATTTCAAAAATTCTCAAGGGTATCCAAGGTTTAATACATCAGTGAGAAGTTATTATTGCTTTTTATTATTAACTCATGAAATGCTAAAAGTGTCCAGCTTAACAATTCATAAATTTGAAACGAAATTCACAAATTCCTTTCCAGTTCAGTTTTATACGAAACTTTATTGATACTGTGGTGAAGAGATGTTGTCCTTGGGTATTGTTGACAGTAAAAGTCGAAATTAAATTTCCATTTATACCATACTCATCCCGGAAGAGTTATACAAAAAATAATAATTTTCATTTGACGTAAAATGCAGAAGTAATGTTACCTGCATAACGAGGCTTTTAAAATTATGACATCAATTTCAGTTTAAGGTCTCTGAAATGACCACATTAATTTCTTCGTGCCAAATTATAAAAGTGGAAAAGGGATATACGTTATGTAGTAAACGAGTACCTATGTAGTATGGTATATAGGATATGGTAATTTTTAAAAGTTGCCTCACTTGCGATGTATACATATAGCCATTCTACTGGGATTCTCACTGATAGTGGATTACATTGAGCCACACTCACTATAGTTTTGAAAAGCGGGAACTAAAGGGCCCCTATATATATTTTTTTTATATAAAATGGCCTTTGAGGTTTTTGAATGGCTTTATCTCAAAGAAAAATAGGGTGAAATGGCAAGGCACAGAATTACAAATGTAATTGGATAAATGCTTGAATCTCACCGGTGATGAATAGTTTATTTTCTATTGAAATGTACATATGCCACTTACATTTATTCGGTCAGCATAATGAGAAAATGAAGTTTGCTAATAGTTTTTGCAGGAACATCCCAAATAAGGACTTTCCTAGAAAGTTATGCAAGTTTTTGCAGCCTATTGTAGGTCAAGTCACTATAAAAACTGTTCTTTGTGAAATGTCTTCCAAGCAAGAAGAACTGCACCGTAAAATTTTGCGAGTTTGGTTAAAATCGTATTCTTGGATTTCTAAAAAGGTTAAAATTCACCGATGAGTTGTAAAAAGGTATTAATTCCCTTTCTTGAAAATCAGACAATAGCATAAAAACCAAAACATGGTAGGTCGAAAATTGCAAGTGAAAATTTTAAGTAAAAAAGATACTGAAATTTATTGAGAGAAACATAACCGTCTCAGTGCGTAATATTGCGAGAAAAAAAATTTATTTCCAAATTAGACGCTCAGCAAATTAAAAAAAAATTAATAAATAAATAAAGGGTATAAAGTTCGTCATGTCCTATCTAAGCGTTTTTGAGTAAAAGCTCCTACACAAATGACAATAAATTCACTTTTGTTGGACATGGAAGGGTTTTGTAAATGATTCAAGATTTCAAACTGATTTTACTTTAGGATAAAATCATTTTTGAGATTTCTCATCAAACACATCTGTTAAGAGACGATTACGTGATTCAATTCCAATGCTAATTAAATTTCGGCCAAATATGGACATAGCGAGTTTTGTTTCTATACCCCTCAATAAATAAAAACATAAATGTGCAAAACGAATAAAAAAAACAACAGAACTCTGCCATTGCACGTGCCAGAAAGTTGTGTGATAAATTGTGTCAGTTGTGGGAAATTTGTATGGTAACAGACGATGGATCGTACTTTAAATATGATTTTAGTGCTTTAGCTGGACCTCAATTTTATAATTCACACATTAAAGCCTGGTACTGATGCTAGCGTTGACGTTTCTCAAATCGCGTAACAAGTGTTCACATAGCAACTTGTTACTATGCTGGTAAAAAAAACGTCTTATCATCTGGATATCTTGGATTTTTATCAGATATTAAGTTGTGTAAGAAAAGAAGTTTACGAAGGACCAGATTATTATCTCTGGTAGTACCAAGAAGAGATGAAATATAGGCAGATTATTACGAGGAATCATGTGAATGTTGCATATAACATCGTTATATGTTTAAAAAGGATTTCTATAAAACATGGAGTCGAGATGGCAAAATAAAGGACTACAGTATGTAAAATGAGGTAATATTATTATGATTTTGATATCAAATACAGTTTGAATTAGGTACATAGAATTCCAAACAGTGTTAGTAGAAGAATTTCATGATCCGAGCGGCTCAATAATCCTAAACGTACTTCCAACAACGATAAACATCTTTACTCTTTATAACAGCCTCTAGTTAGTGAGAATTGTTTATGCCCCCAAAATGACTTTGTGTGCATCCAAAATTTTGTACGTAATGCTTGCAAGAATTACCCTGAAAATTCTTAATTCCAGAGCCGCTAATATCTTAATTCCAATTTCAATTTGCACGGACAAAATTATGGGCTGTGAAACTTCGATGATCCAGCGTCGCCCATTTCGTTACATCCTTCCGCTCCGTAACCTCGTTAGTTTTTTTCTTCATTTTATCTAAATATGCTAAATCAACTTGTTCGCATTAATTAGAGAGTGTCTGTCATCCATCATCATCATAACGTAACAACTATGAGTATTTAGCAGAGTTGACGGAGTCACTGTTGCGACTTCCAATAGTTACAGTCGCATCATAAACCATAAATTATATAGAAAGGTAGCTTATAGTTATGTGGGTGCTTTCATAGTCATACTACAGAGTTTATTCTGTCTTTTTCTTCGTTAAGGATAACTTCTAGTTCTAATTAAAGTCTGGTTACATAAGTAATTAAATCTGCATGCCTAAATTATTACCGATAATAGATTTTGATTTTTTACTATCCACAACTATTGTCCAAATTGTACTTACCCTAACATTTCTCAATTCTCATACATTTTTTATTTATTTAAAATTTGATTTATGTATATCTCTCGAACTAATTAAAAAAAAAAGGAGAAAAGAAAGGTAGTGCAATTGATTGAATTCAAATTTCTAATAGTTATTTGAGCACCAAGTATGGAAAATGGCTAAATCAGCATTTAAAAAACACAAACGTTTTCGTCCCAAATTATATGAAATAATTTAACGTCGTCAGCATAGCAAAGAATCTGGAATTAGTCAGAATTGAACCAGCCTCGATGATGTAAATAATAAAAAGTAAAGGGCTAAGGTGACTATCCTGTGGAACACCAGAAGTATTCTTAATTTCTGCAGGCTGAGAACCACTAAAACGAACTCCTTGGGTTCGATCTGATAAATAGCATCAAAACCACATTATACAAAGAGAGGGAAACTTAAGGTTGGTGAGCTTATTCAAAAGAGTATCTTCTGTAAACTTCTTCATGATGCGCGCCGCTTATTCTTTCACAGCTTAAACGGACTAAAATCTTATTCTTTTTAATGCAAAATTGATCTTGGGAAACAGATAAAATTCGCGTGGTGTAAGATCAGACGAATAAGGTGGATGGTCCAACACTGGGATGTTGTGCTTGGCTAGAAATGTCTTGACAGACAATGCAGAATGAGCCGATGTGTTGTCTTGATGGAGTCACCCATGACTTGTTCTTCCATAATTCGGGTCGTTTTTTTCTTATCCTTTCGTACAGTTTCAGTAATCGCACGAATAGTTATCCAATGGTCAGATTGAATCAGATTACCGACTCTTTCAATATTTTCATCTGTTTTTGATGTGGAACGGCGACCCGTACTTGAATCATCTTCAAGTCTTCTCACCCATCTTGGAAACGCTTAAACAACTCAGAAACTCGCGCACGTGATAAACATTCATTGCTATACACTTCTTTTAATAAAAGATAAGTTTCAGTAGCGCTTTTTCCAAGTTTAATGTGAAATTTCACACGATTCGTTGCTCTATTATGACAATTCTGTAAAAAAAACAACAGGTACTATACAAATAAAGGCTACGGCCAGATTCATTTGTTACAAACGTCGGAGGCACTGTAGGTAAGGCTTCACCCTACATAGGTGTCTATAGTTCATATTTGTCGCATACCTACTTCTTTTGTGGAAGCACCAGTCTCGCTATTTAATAACCACACCTCGTAAACACAGTCAATCTGCCTACAAGCTTCTTTAGCAGGGATTCAAGGAATTCCCCTACGTTAGTAGTAGTAGATTTACCCTAGTGAAGACATCTTGGAATATTGCCATAAAAGGCCTACAGTGAAGATTCAAAACATCATCCACTAAGGCTTCAAAAACCGTTTCAATTCACCAATAATTTAGTAACGAACTGATAATTTGATACATCGATCCTCTTGCCATCCTTATGTAAGGATTTAATTAAAGATAACTTCCATGATTTTGGGAAAACAATGTTACAAAGGGATATGTTAAATAAATAACAGTAAACGAACACAAGAGACAGACTATACTTTTTCAATACAGAAGCAGGAATACCATCAGGAAGTCTGAAAAAACTCTCAGATATGGCTGATATTCGACTAAGAACAGATGCTTCATCAAATACAAGATATCCACTCTTGAATGAAGTAAACGGAAATTTTGTCAATTTATGTTATTTAAATTACTAAGAATTAATATCACAGTCAATGTCAGAAAAGACGATACTTAAGAAGTCACCAAAGAGGTTGAAGATTAAGTCGGCTCACTGCTTTCAATACCCCCAAGACTTAGAGTGGTTGGATAATCATCAACCTTGCGCTTTGAATTCACAAATTCAAATTCAGAACTGCTTCGGTTTAGTACACAAACATGATTCAATTCTATCAATATGGTCAGAGTACGCTGCCTCTGAAGTCAATATAAATAAGGATTCGAGTATATGCTAAATAGTCCTCATCACACACCGAAGCACAAAACCTCTTCCAAGCTATGTTTTTTAAGTATTTTAGATGATTTAAGGAGTTATCAATCCTAAGCTGACATGAGTGAATGATATTAGATCTAGAAATCGGTACACAATGAACAAAACTCGTAAACAATACATCATAAAACAATTTCACAGCATTGTCAACATCTCGCTCATTTAGAACATTCGACCAATCGCAGTCACAAAGGTATAAATTTAGTCTTGAAAAATCAGCTTTTTTAAAGGTCGTAAGAGATATCGTGAATAAATGGATCAGAATCAGAATGAAACACAACATAAAGAGCAGGACGATGATTTGACTGGAGAGCCAAGGGATCCAAACGTCTCTTTGCCACAATGTAATCGCAGTCAGTGGAGAATAACAAATCCAGATGCCTATCAGATCCATTCTTAATGCAACTAGACTGTATCAATCCACAAGATGAAAAACTATTCCAAAAAGATCTACCATCTTGAGGACAGCAAGCAGAGTAAGCAGCTACCAACCAATCTACATCAGAGTCGTATACCCTTTGAGCGGAAGGTAGGTTGAAGTCCTCGATAACCAACAAAAGCTCGTCACAAAGCAGCATAGCTTTCGTTAACTTGTCAAGCAATGAATTCAGCTCTTCGTAAATATGTAGTTGATGCTGCGCATAGTGGCATATAAACCGTAGCAATATAGGGTGTCCCATAAGTCGACGTCAAGCCGGAATCGGGTGACAGACCAAATCATAACAGTTAACAGAAAAATATAAAAAAAAAAATCTAAGTCATGTAGTTTTCAAATTATCGACATTTCTTTTGTTTTCGAGAAAATGTACACCCTGTGATTGTGTTTTAGCTCCTTTTACTACAATTCTTTACATTTTTTCAATTTTATTATTCTTCTGAAATCCCGAATAGTGCTTATGTAACCTGTTGCTTTAAATTCTAAGCCAACTGCTCCAGCTTGGAAGAAAATGTCACATTTTGCCGAACCAAGAATAGGAAATTAATATTTCACCCAACTATAACTGACTGTAATGAAAAAAAAATGTACTACGCCAGTTTGACAAGTAACTTTAAAAGTTGAAGCATTTAATATGGATTCCGGAAAAAAAATTTATTTCTTCAAGAAACCCAGTTTCGAAAAATTTCTTTTTACCTACAAAAAATGATTCTAGTGTACCCAAAGCTTGCCATAAGACCGTAACCTACCTTTCAGCTCTCCAAATAAGGTGTGAAAAGACTCCGGAATTCGGTAGTCCGCATAGCTTGTGACAACCCATACATGGAGAAAAAATTACCATTTTTCATTGTTTTTCGTTCTTCCGGCTATAAGGTATACCTATACATATTTGAAAAAGAAAGAGCGGGGAAATTCTCTACAAAAACTATATACCTTATAACTGTGAGACCAACAGAGATGAAGATATTCACAAAACATCGCAAAAAGATTATTTTCTACGTTTTTTTTTGGGCTGTATCAAAAGTTATGCATACAACCGAATTCTGGGGACTTTTCACACCTTATTTGAAGAGCCGAAAGGTAAGTGTATATCAATTGTTAGTTTGGTTGGACTTTTTCCTAAGTGAAATCCTAAAGTTCCTGGACTATCTGTACTTTCAGTCAGTTTTCAATAGCTGTGGATAGTGAAAGCTCATTTTGCAATTTTTTAGTAATAAAGTGTTAATCATGAATGATAAATGGGACAAATTTAATAGAATTAACTATAAGATTCTTGCGAAATTTCGACAGATTGTGAATTTATCATTCAATAAATCAATACCATTGTATTGTAATTTTCTGTCCAACAATATTCTGGATCACCAGCTCCTTTTCGAAAATTTTGCTCAAACGTTGAGGGGAGTATGACGAAAGATGCTGCATTCTACGTTACTTTACAGAATACATCATTAAAACTGAACATTTGGAAAAGATTTTGAACACAAATATTCTAGCAGATGTTTGACAAATGTTTGACAAATGTTTTTTTGCCAATGTGTGTGTTATGTTTGGATGGACTTTAAGGAGCACGCAATACCTCGTCGAACAACACACAAAACTCGTCCACCAACCAGGACATTCATATTGCTTCAGAATGACGATCTCGTCATATACAGAGCTTGGAACTCCGGACAGAAGAACTCAGAATCATAGCCATGTTAACTACATACATATGTATATAAACGAAGCTGCAAATTTTAATACACAGATTTTGTGGTCTCCATGCTTATCGCGAAAGACCGCGTGGCGCCCTACTTAAATTTGCTATTTCTACTAATGTAGATGTACTTCTCTGCTAAGAAGAAGAACGTACGTAAGAAGTTTCCGTAATATCCTCAAATTTATTTTTAACGGAAAAAATCATAATTTTCTAATCTAAATTCTTCAAATTTATAAACTAAGAAAAATATCATAATGTACGATGTCACATAATGTTGCAAGTAGACACTGTTATGCAAATATGTATTACATTACATGCATAAAGGACATTCCAACATGAGTAGGATAATTTTTTCTAACGACATTCTGCATATCTGCCAGTGACGTTTTCATGCATATTAAATTCCTGAGAACATAACTTCCATAATTGCACTTTGCTCCTCGACATAATTCCGACCGATGCTCATATGTATATGTGTGCGGTGACACTTGAAATGATGAAAAGTTACATTAAATCTCATAACCATCAGGAGTTTCCATAAGACTTGCTTGCATACAGTTATCCTCCGTCACCTTGGATAACCTTCCAAAGAATTTTAGCTTTCCTTTTTGTACGTAGGTACCTATCATGTCGCCTTATCGCGTATGATGCTATTCCACGGAGCTTCCGTTCGCAATTTCACTTTTCCGGGGATAAACTGGGTATCCATGGATGTCCTGATCACACACACAAAATACATACGGGGGAGATACAGTTGACATTTTCAAAACTTAAAAACTTAACTGCACTAGGAATATCTTGTGAACTTTAGCTTGAGTATGATAAATGATAACACCAAGAAGAGATTCTGTTGAGGTGGAAAGTGTTGTTGTATATAGTAATCATGATAGTAAAAAAAAATATTTATACTAAAAAATACTAAAAACACTCCACATTCAATCCACATGAGTAGAAAAGGAGATTTAGTGCAACGAGTTATAAGCGGACGAATGTTGAAGGGTTTTCAAGGTTCTGGAATGGTAAATATAATAACGCTACATATGTATCTAAGACTGACAGGGAATTCCTCTTAAAAGCTTTCTACACAGCAGGACTGACAGAAGTTTTAGGGATAAGTGTCTGTAGGAGGACGTCTTACTTGTTTGCTTTTGATAGATTTTCTGTATATGTGGTTGAAAATCGATTTGACAGTTTTTTTTTTTTATGTCAACTTATCTAATGTCATTTGATTTTTATAGATTTTGACGCTATCCAAACGAAAACTATGATGTCACTGAATACAAAGCGAACAATTTTTTTATTGTTTTCCAATGTTCATTTATCTTTCATGTAATAAAATAAATCGTTTGCAATAATTTTTCACAGAACAAATAATCATGCAATAGCATTTGGGGAAGATGTTGTAAAACAGGACACTTGGGTAAAGCGGGATATCAGAAATATCCCCAGAATTCAAAAATGGCATCATCTTCCTTGGTGACGCGTGATAATGCGATTACTCATGCACAATCAGGTTTTGGTGAGTTGTCTAAGTTCAAATAGTCGTGAATATTTTTTTTACGTTTCGCACGTAAAAGGCAATTAGCAATTAACGATTTTATGTTTATTTTCGTGTTATTGTTTAAAATTATAGATTACTCTTTAAAATTTTTTACCGGGGCAAACTTATATTCAAGAAGGCATATTTTTTGGATTCTTCGGTAAATAGCAAAAGCAATTTTCTCAATTTCTTGGTTTTTTTCATTTTTTCATTCTTTTAGTTTGTTCTATTTTTTCATTTGTTTTTCAAGTCACTCAATCTCGCTATTTGGGACCTGTTGATTAGTCAAAACCAAGACTTGAAACTTGTCAACCAAAATCAAATGGTGTGATGAAATAAAAAATTAGAACATTTTTTAGCTTTTGCTATATACCGGAGAATCCAAAAAATATACGTTATTGTTTAAGAAAATTATGGTGGCGAGACGAAACGAATTTTCCAAAAATGTTTAGTGAGATAACTCGCACTATTTATTATCTGCTTTGCTATATAAAAAAGTTGAACTTCGATTTTATTGTATCATATGATATTGCTATCAAATTTTACCCAAATTCTCTTTACACCTAACTTAAATCTTTTATTATACATTTTTCCATCAGTTCTGGAAAATATTGCATCCAAGATCATCAACGTGCCTAAACCAAGTAACATTGGAGGTTGAATTTCCTATCATCGAAGGTCGATCGACCTATTTTGGTTAAAATTACGTTAACTAGACTTAGAAAATTAACCTAAAAGGTCACTCTGCTATGAGGTAAATTAAGAAGGAAATATTACTTAATAATTCCTTAAATTAAGCCTTCAAAGTAATCTTGTAATTAATTCTTAGATAAAAATAATGTAATAAGTCCTTTTTAATTTACCTTATAGGAATGAAGAAAGGCAGCGAAATCAATAAGGAAAATTTCCTTAATTCTGAAACAGATGTTCTTACATATTACCTAAAATTTATTTTACTTTGAAGTTAAATTTAAGGAAATTTCTGAACGTTGTAGTTGGATCTGTTCCAAATTTACACACGCAATTCTTATAACATATTTTTCTTTTCTGCATTTTCAATGCATTTTCCAAATTAATTTATTGATATTATTTTCAGGGAACTTCAGTCTACTATAGACAAGAAATGGGAAGGCCCCCCACTTTTCATACAACTTTAGGCCCGACGATACCTCCAGACATGAAAAATGTTTTAAACGAAGCATTAAGATATTGTGAACATATTTTATTAGCAATGTTGATTTCAATTAAGCGGACGAAAGTTTTTGCGATCGGATGTAGCTTGAGCGACTTTGTTGGGTGAAAAAGTGGAATTTTCTACTCCTCATGATTGCGCGCAATTGGTGCGTTGTAGAAAATGACTTCCGTTGAGAAAATTACAGCACAGCGCTAATGGTCATGGAAGAAAGAACTGCAAGAATAGGGAAATGTATAGTAACTGGGTGTATGTGACATAAGTGCATGAAAATGGGTTTTCCGATGGCAAAAACGTCCCGAGAAAGTTTTTTTTTTAAATCGGGCAAAAAGAACACCATCCGGTAGTACTCGGCGAGACCTTTCACTTGATATGCAATATGTTGTATTGGAACCACCCCCCCCCCCACCCCCCCCACCCACCCAGGGACTCATACCCATCAATCCAAAAGTATGCAGATAAAATATTTTTCTTCCACGAATTGTAGGTGGTAGTGAGCTGAGGCGAACCGCGAAACTCGTTTTCTGATCGGACATAACCCTACTGAGTTAGAGGTTAAGGTGCAAAAAATGTAGGACATACATCAATTCGAATAAAAAAGAGGGAAATACTAAAAAAGTTAGTATGGGATTGCTCTTTAAGCCTCCCAGTATAGGAGTGTGGGTACACAAACTTCTTCTCAGACTCTACGGAATTCGATTCTGTACTAGATTTGCCAAAATATACTAGAGCAAACTTTTGCCCCCACCAAGCTTTACCCGCTTAATTTATTTATTAATTTAAGATGTTGGGAGTATCATAATGCATCTTTAAAGATATCCCTCATGTCTGTTGATGTCGGGCCCAAAATGGGCATTCCTCTTTGCCCCTATTCTTATAAAATGAAATTCCTTTTACATTAACACACACGATAACATGGATTAAACTTGGTAAAAAATAGGTTTACGTAAACTCGACGTTAAATTCACGTTCAATTTACCAAATCAAGGGAATGTGTCCTTTGCCCTATTCAGAAATATTCCCCAACTTGCCTACAATTTACGTTGATACGACATCTTCTCCTTCTCTACTTACCTATGTGCCTAGCCACAATTACGTTGTCGATCAGAATTTACTAAAGGATCACCAAATGCTAATCTTCTAAATGGATGGAAACAGAGATTTTCGAACAGTGGTTTGATTATTTTCTCAAGCAGAAGCAGACAAATGCTTGCCCAGAAAATCAAGCTCTCCTGATATTTGATGCACATGAAACGTGCATTACAGCAAATCTGGGTGTTGCAGAAAAGGTTCGCAGTAACATGATGTAACTTTCGTATGCTTACCACCTCCTTGCAGCCACAGGATGCAATCTCTGGATGATCCCTTCATGCATATTCTGCATTCAATAGTCAACAGCTTGAGACATGGATACATTATAGCCCTGGTGACATCGTGGGTCTTTCAAACACACCCTGTGCATACATAATGACCTCAATTCTATTGAATGCCATTAATTAGATAAAAAAAAGGTATTTTTTCTTTAAGCCGTTATGTATTTACAGATGAAATGTTTATTGCTGCCACAGCCTATGAATTTTTCTGATATTGAAATGGGGGAAAAAAATAGGGAAGGAAATATGGAAATGATTGGATATTCCAAATACATCTACTGTTATGTTTCGAGAAGAAAAAATTACTGGCTCAAAAGCAATACGGCGACCTTTAACAGGGGGAAAAATCAAAGTGGGAAAACCGCGAATTTCACTAGAAGCTCTTATAAAGCATAGCTGGAACGAAAACCAAAATTGGATGTACAAAATAAAAGAACAGAAGATCCATGAAAACCAAAGAAAAACAAAATTAATGCTGAGAAAAGACAGATAAATCTCAGAACGATCAAATGGACTACTTATGGCATCCCTAAATATAATCCCCATCATGTTGAGATTAAGTAGGTATGTTTTAGGGTGTGGGGGTAGGGCGTGTCAATTAGCGAGGCACTTACATGTTTATAATTCTTTACAATTACAGCATTTTCGTATTTTGAGTTTATTTTACATCCTCTTGGGTTTGTCATGTCTGTGGAATTTTTGAAATCAGAAAAAGGAAAACCGAACTTGTACTTTACTGGAAATTTATTTTATAAAGACAGGCAAAATGAAGCAAAACTTCATTTCAAGTGTCAAAATTATAGAAAACCAAAGTACGGCTCATGTCATTACGGTACATAACATTATCGTTAAAATATGGAAGGATCACCACTTCGGTCCCAGCCTTCGAGCTGGTAACAACTCAATAAAATTATATACTCCAAAATGGAGCTTACCACTATAGTGAACATATTTAATTATGTTTAATCACTACAAAATGGAGCTAACAAATAATCTAAACAAATATAACTAATGTAACTAATATTTTAAAAGTTTTAACCACATAACCCAATTAAAAAAAAAATAATAAAAACAATTGTAATATAAATCAGCACAGGCGCGTGGCGTCGCAAACACAACCTCACATTAGTGTGAAAACTTTTAATTGGTCCCCCAACTACTATTATCATCCCAATTTTTGGCGTTATACCTCGTAAGGTCGAGCCAGGGAGAGCAAACTCCAGCTTCCAATTAGTGGAGCCCAAAGTTTTGTCTCCGAACCAAGAGATGAAGAAGAAGAAGAAGATGGAAGGATCACCAGCATCATTGTGGAGATACAGTAGGAGTCTCATAGAATTATTTCAAATGTTTCGAAAGCCTTCGTCTTTTGGTCAATTGATATTCGAACATTTTATCAAGCAAGTTCCTCTGTTTCAATCGAAACACTAAAAGTTCTCCTTTGCTTTTAGAAAGGTATACTAGATCCTTTATTAAATCACTGAGGTCTTATTTTTTGATAAGATGTGATTTCTCATCTTCTATGAATTTTTGCAGTTACCAATTTTATTACAAAGTGTGCGCAATTGTTGGTTGTGCCTTCAATAGAACGAATTCCTCAGCGGGACTAACAGGCTTGCTTGAAAGAGAAATCTGTACTGGCTTGCAGCAAGGAGCTATGATGGTTCGACCTGGCTACTTTTCAATCACTTGCTCGGTAAGCCGCAAGATTGAGACTGATTAACTTATGGACCTGAAATAGCTTTAGAAAGCACCAAGCCGCCTTAATTATGTCCACAAGAGAAGCTGATGTAACGCCGCTCCTATGGATGAGTGCACTTCTTCGACTGAAGCAGTCTCTATGAGGGCCTTAACGGGTGCTATTCCGAGCGACAGGCTGGAGCACTGGCACCAAGTTGATCCCATGTTAAGGAAAACAGTTGCACGCTGATATTTTTTGTGGGATTCGCTTCTTCAGCACAACGCTGCTGAACAGTTTACGGCAACCCTAAACGGCCATAGACTCTGAAAGTAAACTTTAAATTTAGGCTGTACCAATGACAGCCCGTCTGGATTGCTAAGATCAGCAGGATTGATAAAATGCTGGTGTACTTCAGTACCGTATTGAAAAAAATCTTTATTAACAACTTTTCAGTTTACAAGTTGACACAAAACTATTTACAGTTTTTGTTTTTTAATTTTTGTAAATGCAAAAGCCCACCAAGCTAAGCCTTTGTACGTTCAGTAAAGTGTTATTAGTTAGACGCGAATTTGCTAGGTTTGCAAAGTTGTTGCCCAAGTGTTCGAAAATATGCTACTCGATCAAAACGCACACACCTGTGAATATTCGTCAGAGATTTTGACCGGACTGCTATTCGAAAATTGCTTATTTGAGTAAACTGAACCGATTACGTACAATAATAAAAGGGGAAAAAATCTCATAATAATAACTCGAAGAATTCATCCGTAATTAACTTCCTTAGACCTTAATAAACATTTTCATCTCCTAAAGTGACTTTTCTGCTCTTACAATAAACATCTGGAGCCCAAGATTTATCTTGGTTCCGAGTTTGCATATTAATTAAAATAACTTTGGGAAAGTTTTAATCCCTTCGATTAATAAATTCGTTACATATAAAACAGAAAGAGTCTGTATGATGCTTACCTATAAAATTCACTGATATGCTACTATCAGCTGATTGCAAAGGCGAGGCGAGTTTTAAAGCATTCGATTTTATCTTTTCTCTCCACTCAACTCTTCTCTGTTATTAATTTCGCAACATTGCTCTAATCTATATGTAAAAAACAGGATTTTTCGAAAAATATATCTCTTGATAATGAATAAAAACTATACTTACGCAAAGTAATTGATATCACCTCGAAATAATTAAAGCAGTGAAATCAAAACATGTGACTTTATTCGAGGAGTGAAAAACGAAAAAAAATCCAGTGATTTGTGGAATGGAAGCTCGTAGGGAATTACAAAAGTCAATTCTCAAATCGGCTGTAAAAAAGGATTTCATTGGAGATTTGTTACCCTTACGAAATGTGATTCCCTCGTAAGTATAGAACCCACCCACCCACATAAATAGTATTGCGTTTGACGGAAAGTCTATTTGTCCTACTAAAAAAAAGCTTTTTGGCACAAGCTTTATATTAGAAATATCTATAAATCCCATGGTAATAAATTTCTGAAGACAAAACCTAGTTTAGTTGGTTTTAAAAGCTTTTCACGCTACTTTCCGATTTTTTCTTATTTGTTGTTTTTTTTTTTTCTATTAATATTGATGCAGTAGGAAGGGGTATTTTACATTGTGAATCGTAAATATTGAAGCAATTAATGTAAGTCTGCCAGATCCTCCAGGATACACAATATTAAACCGAAGACTATAAAACATTTGCAGTGGGAATACAGACATTAAATTCCAATAAAAATGGGTAAAAAAAGATTTATTTTCTGAGTTATGTGATTGGAAGAATATTTCGTATGGTATATAGAGTCAGAAGGGAAGTAAGATTTACATGTCCTGGAAAAAAGAATATCGATCATGTAGAATAGTAGATTTGCAAAAAACAAAAAATCGGAAAGCTTCTCATATTACTTACTACTGTCCCAGTACCTAAGTAGACACCGAGAAATATATGGCAATTCTACAATGATTTGTTACATACCACATGGAAAATTGAGATAAATGAATTTTTTATTCCAAAATCATAACGTTTTCGTTAAATTCGAACTCATGGGAATACATTCTATGAAAAAAGGGAATTCCTGCTACTTATTTATGGCACTTTCATCCAGAAAAATTAGTAAATGTGTACAGTTTCAATTTTAATTTCAATTTTCAATTTATTTACAAGCTGGTAATGTACGTAAGATTACAATCTTATAAATGTACATGATAAATTATTAGGTTACAAAAATAAAATACTATAAAAAAAAACAACGATTAAACAAGAACATAATAAAAAAATTGGAAAATCAGTTCAATAAGTAACGACAGTAATCTTAAATGATACAGTGTGAATATATGAAAAAAAAGATAAAGAAAATATAGAAAAGTAAACAGCAGAAGCAATCCCATGGAAGCTCATAAATAGCTAATAAATAACAGAGCTAACTAAATTCTTAAAACTACCAAAAGCACCCATAGGGCCCACACTCTGTACATTGTATGGCAAATTGTTCCAAATTCGCGCTATTTGTTATGATGCCGCGATGACTGCAGAAACTGAATTTGGTCAGTTAGGTAGGTTTGTTTACCACGACCTATGAGCCAATGGAGGAAAAATAAAGATTTACGTGTAAGATAACCTTCCAGAGGGCAACCAAATAGAATAGACTTAAAATGGGAAATATGATCGAACCTTCGAAGACCAAACCGCCGTAAACTTTGCCAAAAAGTGCTGCAATTTGATCGCAGCACGTCAATCTAGAATTCATTTTTACACCCAGATTAGTAATGGTTTCTACAATCGGCAGCGCTTACCCAGCAAGTAATACTGGGGGGGGGGGGGGGGGGGGATATTAATACAATACTGTGATATAATACGAGACATCGAGATTTTCCAGCGTTTAGCGGTTTAGTTGGTTGTGTAGCGACAAATTACAACTCTTTCCAAATCATCATTTATTCGAGCCATACAGTCCCCCATAAGGCCAATAGGCCTGCTGTAGTATATCTGAATATCGTCGGCATACATGCGGATGTTATCATCGTGAATGATATTGGGTAAATCATTTATGAACATACTAAATAATAAGGGTCCTAGGACAGATTCCTGAGGTACCCCATAGGGCAATGGTAACAACATATCAGAGTGCAAATCATTTACATAAATCTGCTTCGTAGATATAAAAATGTCTCGCCTTATCGTGACCAGTAGGTGGGTGCCCAGTTATATATTACCTCATGAAAAGAGCCTTAGTATTTTTCTTCAACTTGAAAAAAAAACAATGAACCATATTACCTCAGAGAAATTTTTAATTTTACTAATTCACATCGAAACAGGAACGTATTTTTTCTCATTTTACAGTGCTAGTCATAGAATTTGAAGTTTTTAGAATGCTCTTTCATCAAGTATCGTACTGTAAATTCCTTTAAGAGTCTCGTTGATTCGTATTTCTTACTTAGGCGCCCGTGAAATGTTAGTCTTCAACTTTACTTGATTGTTATGTCAGGTTAATTTCTCACAGTTGAGTATTATCCCAAACTATAGAAACTCATAGTTAGGGCACTTTTCTATTCCATGTCATTTTTAGGTACATACTTTCTATTTTTTTATTGATTTCGTAGCTTTTTCTAGTATCAGCTTTGTTTCATTGCTCTTTATCATTTGTTTTGTTAGCCTATACTATGTATCTCTAATTTTTATTTCTATTCTGATGTACCATTTTTATATTTGTAGGAATACTTCTTATTTATTATTTGATATCATTCTTTTAAGAACTTCATCAATTATTTAGGTACCAGCTAAAGTTGCTCGTTCATTTTCTTACATTTTTTATTAAAAATAATTCTATCGCCCCTAATAAATGTTATGTTATATTATGCAAACCTATAAAGTACTTAAGTACTAGTGCCAGTATCACGACCTGGACTTAATTTTTTTTGTAAGTACAAGTCCCTTTACTGGTACTTAAAAAATTTTGAAGTACAAATCCAGGTACTGATATTGGTACTCATAAGTCCCATATATAAGCTCAAGTACCCTATAAGTACCAAAATATGCACTTAGCACATATACCGCCATAACTCAAAGTACTTTAGCTCGTTATTTAAAACGCCTTCTAATAACAGAGGTTTAGGAGCAGGGACAGAGCAGAAGTACTTCGCGTTATGGCGGTATTTGTAGTAAGTGCGTACTTTGGTACTTATAGGGTACTTAAGCTTGTTTATGGAATTTATGAGTAGCTGTTCCAGTTCCTTGATTTATACTTCAAAATTGTTTGAGTACCAATATTGTGACTTCTATTGAAAATTTTTAAAGTACTTGTACTTACACTTGTATTTAAAAGATTTTTAGTTGTCCTGGTACTTATACTTGGAATTTTATAGGTCTGATATTATGTTATGAATATCTAATCTATGTTAGGCGAAGTCTTGTTTTTTACCCCAGGAGGAAATTTATTTCGAGCTCTATATCTACAAAATTACACTGAAATTCTTACATTTTTATTCTACTGAATTAAAAGACAGATAAAAAAAATCGTATTCTGTTCCTATCATTTACTTTCCAAATCGTCTTACTAATAATAAATATTTCTATCACAAAGCATACTTCACCCTTCCAAATAAATAAAAAAAAATGTACATGGTAACTACATAAAATTAGCATTTCTCTTCCCTCTCTTTTAAAATCATAAAGTACCTACATACGTCCATTGATATACATACTACATAATGTATACCTACTAAAGCAGAAGACTCCCTCATCTAAATTAATGGAAAAATAACATGAAAACTGTCCCAAAGCAAACCGTACCCCAGGGGAAATTTCAAATATAAAATTCTTTGAGTTCCTTAGAGAATGATTGGTGGAAAATTTTGAACATTTTTAGTAAATTTCGGCCCTTACTTTTGTATACACATAAACACATATCTCTCTGGATTGAAGCCTCAGGGCCTTAGGACTTTGCACAAAGCATTCAAATTTGAATTCGAGTTGAAGTTATTCAAAAATCGATATCTTTTATTATTGAATCTAGTGAGAAAGGGAATATCTGTGGAAGAGATATTTTCATTATTTACATTCAGAAAACTTTCACACATTTCACAAATAACTTAAGTGTATATAGTGTCAAGCAAAATGCTCATTCAATTACGTATGAGTCAATGTACACACAAATTTCATGCAATCCCCATGTAGTTTTGTCCATTTCACTAACAGTTTCAGCAATTTATACACCACGCACACATATATTTCTTGTGTAAACTTACCCCAAATGCTCCCCAATCCTCATCCATTTTATATGAATTGATACGACTATGAAAAAGGACTCCAGCTACAACTCTAGTCTCCTCCACCCAATTCGACCTTAACTTGAGAAATTTTTCTATTTACTTTTCTTACGTCCATTTCTAATGTGATTTTCTATTTCTTTCCATGGAGTCAGTTGGAGAGATCTGATACTCTTGACTTGGGGTCAAGTGGAGCGTGTTTATTGATGACTGAATATATTTTTGCTTAATAAAATTCTATGATTGTGCAGAAGTCTATCTGGGAAACATTTTCTATATGATTACCTCACCCATATAATATAATGACGAATAAATGAAGTGAGATTCGTTAGGGAAAATAATATAGTCCTGCCACCTCAACACTCGTGTCTTACTGATGCGATGGCTGATATAACTGAGAGAATTGTTTTTATATCTCAATCGAAATGGTCAATCGATTCGGGTCATTGATGAATATTATTATTAAATTATAGTCCTCCTTTGTTCAGAAAATAGTTTCTGAATAAAACAAAAAAAATCCATTCCATTTCAAATACTCAATAAGTCTTGATTGCCAGGATCAAAATTGGACATGTTCCAAAAATGTAATTAATCAAATGAGCCTATAGCATATCTTTAGGAACGGAAGTGAGTTGATATGTGTCTCTTTACCTGACTTCAATGAATTCTGGAAGCTATAAATGTATACATAATAAAAGCTATATAACTTCATAAAATTTACTGTTGTAAATTTAATATTGATTGACGAATAAAGAAAATATACCTATCTTCCTGGAGCAGATATCACTGAGGAATTCCCCCAGCCATTAATAAAATTAAAGTAAAGTTAGTCTCGGAACGGATAGAGCCTCAGGTTAAATATTAACTGCGCATTTTGTTGTGTATCTTGCGACAAAGGAAATGAAGAAATTAATCTTGGTTTCTCTATAGAATACACAACAATATTTATCTTGACTTGACTTTTTGGCTCTTATGGCAGTCCGAAAGGAAATTTTACCTACTACAGATATTCTACTCCCGGAGGAAGAGTAATTTATTGACGAACTCTTGACAATATTTTATGGAGGAAATAAGAACTCGATGATTTAATGAAGATAATTTTTTGTTTTTTATTTTTGTTGACTATTTTTACTAATTCGCAATTATGAGAATATTCCTACACCGGAATCAAATTACATACAAACCTGTTTCATAAAAGTAAGGCCGCAAATGAAGTAGAGCGTTAATACAAAATTCTCTTACAAGTTCAAAAAAGCCATTACTAAGACAGTTTCCAAGGAGAAACAGTTCAAGTCAAGTGATCTGATTGGTCATTGAAGTATCTTAAAATTAATATGCTTCAAGGAAATGACGACAGTATCTGATATAATCACACGCAAGGACTTTGTTAGACCAATTGACGTGGTTTTGGAAGACCGACAATAATGGCGCTTCTTTAAACCGTCCTTCCAGAAAAGATCAAAAGTGTGATATACAGAAGGTTCAAAAACGAGCAGTGGAGTTGGAAAGTGAGGTATATGGCCCTGAGCTCTACCCCTACCGTATTCCGAGTTGAGGTATTAGCCACAGAAATACAGCCAATACTGTATTAAAAGATCCATCAATAGCTCAACTATGTATCAATAACCTGTCGGATAGTTAAGCTACTCTCACGGTCTCAAATTCCTACACTATTAAGTCAACGATATTCTGGGGCTGTTTGCAAAACCTTAAAAATTTACCGAACAAAAAGAAAGTTATCCTCATGGTCTGTACCAAAACATGAGGGCTATCAAGGCAATGAAATTGCTGATGGCATAGCCAAAATAGGAGCGGGAACTAAATTTGTCGGACCACAGTTATTTGGTGACACTTCTAAATATTACCTCAAAGCTCCCCTAAATAACTGGGAGAATAAACAAAAATCACTTTCACATCAATAATGGTACTATTTTGGATAATTCGACAATTCTCCATTATGCTGACGCCATTCTCGAATAATCACTGATGATAATGACTTTGATCTATTAAATGATTGTGACTTACCCAATCATTTACCTCTGAATGTTAATAAGGGTACCTCTATGTCCTTGCTTTTTGATTATACTCTGGACGGAACTCTCGGCTGTGAAGAAGACCAATGCAGCGTTGGGCTTTGTAAAATGATGGTCTCGAAAATTTAATGACCCACGTATTGCGAAGTCTCTCTACTACACCTTTTTTTAGATCTATTTGAAAGTATGCTACCCCAGTTTGGACGCCTTTCTACGCGATTCGTGTTAATCGCATTGAAGCAGTTCAGGGTAGGTTCCTTGGAGTTCCTCGATTTTACTCATCATCGAATAAATTCTGGTATGTAGGAGCCATTAACCTTAATGTCTCGCCTATTTTTATATATATATTTATATTTAAAAATAATATCATTTAGATAGCTTCGACTTTAATTTGATTAAAACTCAAGTGACAACTGAGCATGATTAAAGAGTAGTTTTTCAAATGTTTTATAGTAGCCAGCTTTTTGATGAATTGTAATAAAGAAATACAGATGACTCTCTAAGTCATGAGTGATTAAAGATTTTGTAGCTATTCCTGAGCAGTTGCAGTCGCTTCAAATTTCCCAGAAGTTTTACTGATTCTAGTTCTATTGACTTAAGGTAATAGCTTCTTAAAATAGCCTTCGTTTTCGCGGTCGAAACGAATATGGATGAAAAACAATTTGAGCCTTGCGAAATTTGGATTTAAAACGGGTTGAGAAAAGTTAGAAATTTTTTAGAACTTAGTCCAGAAGAGGGCCTATTGCTCACCCTCCAGATTTATGAGCTTTAAGCCTCCCTACCCGATCCGTGCAGTTCATAACGTCTACCAGAGAGTGCCGGACAGTGACAGAGAAATCGAGTCATCAATTCAGTGTCCTATCCATATCCTCTGCACACGGGGTGTCAACAAATTCCATCTTCTGTAGGTGATACCTATAAGAATTGACACTAGTATTCTCACGTTTGGCTTGTAAGTTTTTCGTTAAATTTGGGTTAAGTTTGCCCCACAGTTCCTTTATAGTTCTATCTGAGAGGTCATCTACCCAAAGACTACTCTCATACAGGCGTCAGATAAAATTGGTCAGATAACGCTAAGATCATCCACGGTTTAAGTCCCGACTTTTCGACATTGTTCCGTGACACATTGTGAAGGCTCTAAAAGCTTTGCTCACTCTGTCTTCTATATGTGGTTTTCAGTTCAACTTTGTACATTTTTGTTGTCATTTTGAATTGTAAAAATTACACTTAGTCGACTCTGTCTCTCCAATGCTGGCACCGTTGAATAAATAACTAATAAGGAAGCGGGGTACTGTGCGAATACAGTGTACGTGTTTAAGCAATTCAATGATAGTATGACCTATGATCGGGGCCGGGGGGATGATAAGAGGGCCTACTGCCTATTGTGCGTCATATGACATTTCATATTTTATGAAATCCTAATTGCTGCCTAAATAATGTCAGTCATACAAAGGCAACGCCAAGAAATATTATCTGAAAATAAAGGGGCGCTAAACATTTGTTTATTTTACATAGCAATTTGGATTATAAAAAATGTCAGGATTTCATTACTGCCATTACGAAACGAATACAAACACGGCACACTAATACATTTCGCCGAGTGGCTTAGATTTCCACCCGATATGCCGTTTACTTATTAGTTATTTATTCAATGGCTGGCACTGAAGAGTTAATAGGTATGAATTTGACATTTATCATCCATAATGCCTACTAACAATTTAGCATATATAGGTAAACTACGAATTGCATAATTATTTCCTGTCCATTCAGAAGAATTTGTGGATTTAGTAGTTGTTCATTTTTGTTTCTGTTGACATAAAAACAGGATGATGAGAATGAGTTTTATAGGTTTTTATAGCAGTCAAATTTTTTATGCCTTTTGCTGAAATGCTATTGTGCAAGAGACTTTTTGCAAGCCTTACTAAAACCTTTCTTGTTTTTCTTAAGCAGACCATTAAATCCTCCTTTTTTTCAAGTGACAAAGGATGCTTTTTATTTTTTCATTTCACTTAGATTCAAATTTTGATATTTTGATTTTCACTTTTCTATCAATGGTAACTTTATCAGAAATTTTATTTTAACTGACCAAATTCAAGTGTTCATTCAATTTAATTAAGCAAAGCTCTTCCAGGGGGCGACAGCATCAGCGTCACTTAAAATGATTTTTTTACCAACACATAGAAAGATTTGAAAACTCCAAATACCAGAGCTTTATTTTGACATTTTGAGCCTTTATGTAGGAAATATCGTTTCAAACCATATTTCTTTTGGAGGGGTAACTGATAAATTATTCAATGGACTTAATACAAAAAAAAAGAACTTAGTAGAAGGGGTTTTTTTATGCTTAGTCAAATATTTTCTAAACTTCTTACATCTTTTTGACAAAAATAAATAAATGAACAATTTGAAGATTTGCCAATTTTGGTGCTAGCTTATATGCAATGTATGTATGATCTTTGGTATCTAGTTACTCTAATAAAATAATTTGATTTCAATACCTTAATTTAATTCAACTCAATGAAATTGAATTGAATGGAAGATTTCACATTCTCAGAGTCGATTACTTTACGTTTGCTAGAGCCAAGGAATTCATGTTCCTATAAAAAAACCTATGTAAAAAAAAAGTTAAGAAATGCGCAAGGAATTTTTTTCCATGCCGATTTCTTCAAGCAGTACCTATGCTAGAGAAAAACAATACGCACAGGAAAACTCTAGGTCTCGATTGACAAAAAAATTCCGTTTTCTTTTTCGAAAAATTGATTTGTGTCAATATTTCTTTGAGAAATAAATACCGATCTTAGAATATAAAGAGAACGGGAAGTGTGATAAGCCAAATTTAGCGTAATCAAATCCTGGTTGTATTAGTGTCTGTTGCCGCTTCAGTCAAAGCTTAGTACAGCCGTGTAGTATAATCAATATAGAGAGCGGGGCAACAAGATATATGGTTGAAAATACTGCAGTTGCTCCCACCGAAAATTTTCCTGGTCGCTGCCACTGCGCCAAGATACCCAGGGAATTTCTCAGCTGTTACAAACGTTAGTAAGTCTTCGATATTTCATCATTTTTTTATTAATTTTAATTTAATTTTATATAAAAATGTGTGTAACGTACACAAAATAATATTTTATAACTATTCTTGCCTAAAAAATTATTTCCCACGTATTTTTTCACCAGATTCAAATTCTGTCAAATTAGGAAGCTTCGTTTGACAGCTGAAAATATATTTGTCTCTTTCTCAATATAATTCTGACCTACTTAACGATACCCTGAAAAAAGTCACGCTTATGCAGACGAATTTTAAAGGTATCAACATTTCAACACTTATTTTTGTTAGAAATTTTGACGTATTCCACAAATGCCAAACGTTTGAAAAATTGAAGGAAGTAACTGCGATTTTGCAAGAGGTTAGTCAATTTTAAAGTGAGAAATGGTAGAATAAAAAATGTTTTGCTTGTATGTTCATTTTTCATTGAGAATTATCCATTTCTTTATTTTCTTTATTATTCCTTTATTGTCTAAAATATCACACAATTGTCAAAACTTTTTTAACCTAATGTCAATTTTTCTTTGGGAAATTGATGGAAAAATTTCTTGACCGAATTCCTTGACTCCAGCATATCGCCCTTAAGCAAACAAAATCTTTGACCACACAAACATCAAATTCAAATCACGAACCACCCAATTATTTTCCATTTGGTGTTCGTGCTCATTTGATTTTACACATTCTAAGCAACATCTTTCGATTTTCCTTAATCTTTTGAACTTTTAGTTGTAATCGTGTTTGTGGTTCAATTACAAATTACTTTAGGTCCTTTCTACATTTTTTGATACGAATATATTACTTTGGTTAGAACTTTTTTAATACTTGAGAGAATTTCAGAAGGAATCAACCAGCAACCAATAAATGTACAACTTTACTAAAAGGTCTTTCCTGAATAAAAAAAAAACCATTGCCATTGTTACATGCGTGCTATTTTCACCCAATGAAGCTAATTTCTTAACCGAAGGGTCGAACAAAATACTCACAAAATACCAACTCGTCCTAACTAGCTGTGGTATATCCATCCATATATAGCTATACTATGGAATACCATTATAATGCTCAGCAACAACAGGAGAACTTTTCTTGATTTCTTGACCTCATTTCCAATCGTCGTCCTCGGTCCTCTTGGTATTTTCGCCTTATGTACCCAGATGAGATTCAAGTGTAAATAGGACTTGAAGAGCTTTTAATATTTTTTTTTTAATTTAATTTATTGTTGTCATCTGCTCATGAACCGGGCACAAATTGCATTTGTCTTGGCGTATAATATTCCCATAATTGAGTTCGCAGCAGTGCTCCTCCACATTCCTGTAGCTATGGAAAATTTGCCACCATTCAGAAGATGACATTCAAAGTAATTGAATATTCGATCTAAGAGCCTTGTTACAAGTCTGTTTAGTATTTTCTTCCTCTGGATAATAATTGTGATCTTAATTGAAAGTCAGAGGATATTACATTTTATATAACCCGAAAAGTATATGTCGGGTAACTACTTTCAGTTTTACTGTGACATTTGATATTGACATTTTATTTTATAGTTTCATTACAGTATTTTTGAATTAGGAAGAAAATTTTCTAATATCAGATAATTTGGTTAGATAATTTCCTCACAAATTCACATGTGAAACATTGCAAAGAAAATTGGATTTTTTTGTCAATTTCATGATAGTTTGTAGACAAAGTTTACTGTGGTAATGGATAAAATGGTGGTTTCGGATTCTATGGTCTTTGCTCGAATTTCACCAGCATCAGCAAAACACCAGAGCCTAGGCATGAGAAGTGCTTCTAGAGATATTCAGCCGCTTCACTTAGACCTCTAAGCTCAAGTGGATCCATTGTCTTGTCTCCATGACCCAATGGTGTAAACTTACTGGAACCGCTTTAAATCCCTGCTTGTCTGAGGAATCTCCGGATACATTTGAGCTCTTTAATTTGTTACTACCCCAGATTTGAAAAGTAGAAAAGAGTAGCTACCTAATAGCCTACTTCTTGTGTTCATCAGAAGGGGGAGGGGATGGCACTCACAAATCACGTGTGAGACGTTTTCGTTTTTTTCCGAATCTTTACAGCTCCTGAGCTCCAGCAGAAATTGTTCGTCGCTATTCCCAGTCTGCTAGCATGGTCTTCTATGGACAAATGAGCCGTTGATACCTCTACTATATTCCTGAAATCAGGTGTACTAAAGTAAGGAGTTCGTTTGTTCTCTTCTTGTCATATACAGGCCAATATTTCCGTGCAATATGGGAGGTTTGAAAATTTCTCAATTATGGTTTCTTAAAACATTTTTAATGCGTATAACGGATATCCTTCGATTCGACTTCGAAGAAAAAAAAGTTCCTGAGGTTATTTTCTGACACATAATTAAATAAAAGATGAGGAGAATTGATTTTTCACCTAAATTAAATTCTAAATAAAATTGACAAACTCAAGCAGCTTTAAGGGACATATAACTTGTACTCTACTCGCATCAGAAATGTATGTACTTTAATTGTCCCGGCTATTCGGTGATCAATTTCATTTGGGAAATTATCTATACCAGCTCCAGCACAATGTTTAGATTTCTTAGTTGACCTTGCGTATATCCAGGAACATGATGTGCAGAATGGTTTTCACGGCTTGAAATGTACCATGATCATCTTGCGTGTTTAGCATTTCGGGAACACCAGGCGATCTGATTGTATTGTCGATCCTCTCAGAGTGATCTTAGACAGAAATCTCAATGATCCCAAACAACTGGGAATGTACCAAATAAAGTGGATGAAGAATCTGCATAAATATACTTTCTGATGCTGACAATTGATGATTGGGAAGTATATGGATCCTAGAGTAGATGTACGCCTTAAAAAGCAACTAAAATTCAAAAAAATTTATCTATCTTTGAAAAGAAAAGCAAATTTTTCAATCAAATTTTCATGTTAATTTCAAAGAGAGAAATAATAATTGCACATTCCATTTTCAAATCATATTTAAGTTATAAGAGATATTTCCTCATATTTTCTATTAAAATCCTGAATTAAGAAAACATAAAGAATACAAAAACAAACTGCGGAGCTCTTAAACAGGAGCCGTAAAATATTGACGGAATTACACCAACTACCCAAGTAACAATTTTTTTCAATTTTTGGTGACTGAAGGTGGATGGGGTATATAATGTTTACTCGGTTGTATAAAAATTTGAGTGGTTATATAAGTGTTTTATAATATTACCAATTGGTGACGTAGTTATAAGTTGGTGATGGAAATGTGTCAATCACTGGTCTATATAACTTAGAGTAACCATTACTAGAAGGTATATAGGAAAGTTGTATAATTGTTTTCATCACCACTTTATATAACTAATTTGTAATAAGTGTTTACTGCGGTATCCGTGATTACCCTTACATAACTCGACAACATTCAGTAATGTTGGTGACTCTAATAAAAATTGGGAACTTTCGGTAATACATATGTCCATTATTAAATATCGTAAAATTTTTTGGTGGCCTTTAGTAACTACGGTGATCGTTATAAAAACAAATGAGTTTTAACTTTAATATCGAAGCTGACTGTTATAAAACTTTTACATATTATGACTAAAAAAGGCATGGTAGTTCCTTTAGTTTCTATAATATTTCTAGAAGTTTTATAAGGGTCATTCAGTTTATATAATAGATCCAGAGTTAATATAAAAGTAGGTACTTGAATTGTTATAATGGTAAATTTGGTCATTTAAGTACAAGCAGCCATTTTTTCATCTCTAAATTGTAGATAAAAAAGGATATGTGGGTTAAGCCAAATTTTTAAATTGCTGATATATGGCCTCGGTTTTATTTTATTTTAATATCACCTAAGCGAAAATTTTAAATTTTGTCATATTTTATTAAAATTATTAAAAATTGCTTATTTTTGAAGCGGTTTGTATTTCTTAGAAGTATCTATGATGATATTCACAGTAAAATTTTAATTGCAGCTGAATTTCACCAAATACCTACGTGGCGAAAAATTGTAATTCTAAAATATAAAAATATTACACCCTTACAATATAAAAATGCAGTACAAAAAAATATCGAAATTCTATGTCAAGATAGGCTGGGTAATTATTTGCTTTATATTGTTTTATAAAGGTAACGAAAATTAATTTCCCTAACATTTCAATCACTAATCGTACTCAGTCTGAGAAAATTCCAAGCTTTGTGGAAATGTCACCATCACCATTATAAACAAAGTTTATAAAGGTAACCGAAACATTACTGCAATTGCTGCTATGACCAAAATAAATTAATCGAGAGCACTGTGAGTTATATAAGGGTCATATAAGAAGTTATATTAAGGTAACCAGAATATTTTGGTTACTCATTTTATAAAACATTTAGTTATATAATGTTACCTAAATCAAGTCACGGTAACCTTTATATAATCCTCCATTTAAGCTCTATAAGGGATTTATAGTGGTTACAAAGAGGTTTCGAGTACTAGTCTACATAACTCAAGTTATATAATTTACGCTTACTACTATATAAAAAAAAATTGTCATTTGTGTAGCACGGGCCACTTAGGTAATAGGCGATTATATGGCCAGGCTGAAAATTGCTTTCAATACATACGTGGGGAATTCAGTCTAAAAAGAAATCCTCATCAAGTGCCCACCACTATCTACAGTCAAGGATTTGGTTCCAGATAAATTTTTCCATAATGATTTCAAGTAGTTATGTATCAAGGTTAAAGATAAGGAATAAGTATTACTACTTTTCGAACTCCACAGGTTGGACTTAGGATTGCTGATCCCCGTCTTGCTGTCTAATTTTCAAACAAAAAACGAAAACGAAAACTGACAGCCTCGTATCAAAACAGGACTTAAGGTGTTAAGCTCTTGTGAGATCACTCGATGTCCCTGCACAAACCAATAAACCAAGATCTTATCCACCTTCCACTACACCACGTTTCGATCGATCCCCGAAGACATTCGCTCCAGTCAACAACTTACAGCAGCTGAACATTCCGGTCCGCAATATCTAGTCACAGCTTTGCATATTTCATACAACCTTCAAAATTTTCCTCTAGCGTGCGGATCTTAAGAGCGTTTTGCTTTGATACGTTTCCAAGTCTTTTAATTCTGCCAAAGTTAACGTTCCTTTATTTTATAATATTGAAACCTGAAAACATCTTATTAACTTTACTGTTCATCTTTCGTCGATATTCAACATCTCTGTCTCAGACCTCAACATATAGATATTAGTATATATGCAGAGTATATAGAATATTCCTCACGTAAGCTAGTAAAATGCCCTTGCGTTACATCAAACTCCTCAAAAACAAATTTTATAATTGCTCCACAACTTAGTCTTCGGTGTGTCAACAGAGACATCTATCGAATAGTGACACAACTATTTATTAAGTCAACAGAGAAAAGCTCCTACAGCTAAGCACTAAAAATAACTTAATATTAAGTCAAAAGGATATAAATATATACTATATGAAAAAATAAATGTAAAGAATATCTAAAGACGTGCTTATCGATAAATTTTCTGTACAGTATATCTGAAACTACTACGTTCTTCAGCGGCTACCCAGTTAAGCCCGCGTAAAGCATAAAGAGTGAATGATCTTTGTATAGATTCAATACGGTTTTTATGTAAAGCAGTATAAGGGCACCCAGCTACAGAGGAATACTCCAATATGGAGCGAAGGAGCGAACTAATGAAACGTATAAAGCTTTTAAAGTGTAGGGGTCTTGAAAAACAGTGCAGGTGACATACTCAACATGCAAAGAGCGGTTTAACTTGTTATCAAAACTGATACCAAGATCTTTAATCTTAGTAGGCCTACCTACAGTAATGTCTTTGATCACGTAATTAAATAAAATAGGATTAATGCAACAATAATAGCTGAAGCCCTTACACTTACTAGGATAGAGTTCGAAACCATTTAACGAGCACCAAACCAGAAGTTTATTTAGGCAGACAATCTGCGAGATCTCTAATTGGCAAGAAAATTGATAGGTCATCAGCGTACAAAAGACATTTAGCGAAACGAAATAGTTTAACCGCATCATTGATATATAAATAATAAACAATAGGGGACCAGAATGGCTGCCTTGAGGCACCCGTGATTTTACTATAAATTTACGGGATTTAAGAAAATCAATTTTTCCACACTGCAAGCGATTATTTAAGTAAGAATTAATCCACTTAAGAATGGAGAAATGATACCTGAAGGCATGCAGTTTCTTTGCAAGCAGATCAATATTAACCGCTTTAACACAGTTAGTATAGATAACGTCGACTTGCGCACCATTTTTAATTTTGTTAATACAAAAATTTTTAAATAATACCAAATTAGTTTTTGAAGACCTACCCTTCAGGAAGCCATGTTGCTGGGAGCATATCATTTATTTTACGTGAAAATACATCCTATCCATTATTATGCTTTCGAAACACTTGGGAATAGGTAGAAGTTTCGCAATTCCTCCGTAGTTTTTAATTGCAATATACGATAAGAAGTGAAGAAAGGAACTCCTTAGATGGAGCAGAGTCTACCCCAGGAATCAATTATGGGTCATAAATGGCCATTGAGCCATAGAAAACTATGCTAGTAGACAATGAGGACAGCAAATGGTCTCTGCAGAAGCTCCAATAATCCGGATGAAATTGAATCAGTTCAAAACGTACCTACTTACTTTACGAGTGCCCTGCTCTGATGAATTAGAAGTGTGGCCTACTTGGTAGCAATTTCTACTCAGATATATGTAAACTACAAAGTAATCGGATCTAGATATATCCTGAGATTTAAAAGGAAAGCAAGATAGACCTAGGATTTTTTTTTTTGGAAATTAGAGTCCCATGAATCTGGAAGATAACATTGAGTCCGAAATAGAGGTATGTAAAACGTGTAGGTTATCTCCGACAGATCCCAGCTTGGAAAGTTAACATTTATTTTATTTTACTATTTTTAAATTTGAATAAATTTTCCATTCAGTAATCAAAATCAAAATCAAAACTATAAGAAATTTGCTAAAACAATTATTTTGATAAAATGTTTTAACATTAGAAAATCATGCGGACACATTACCAAGAACAAACACTTCACCTATTTAGAAAAATTGAATCTAAGAGAAAACCCAAAAGCATAAGTCACTTTTAAAATCGAATCTGTGGTATATTGCAAGAGCCCGAAATATAACGCAGATTGCGGATCAAACAGCATAAATGCAAATACGCAAAAATGCCTATATAATAAGTAGTTAAAAATGTCTATATAGATTTAAGAATTTCCTAAACAGTAAGTAAAGGTGATCTAGTTAAATTTTAAGTTAATTTTTAAAACGTAGATATGAATAATGATGCTAGGTATAAGATTTAAATGTTGTAAAATAAACTGTTACCTATAAGATAAAATTACATGTGTGTAATTGAACACAATAACCTATGTACCTATTGTTATAAAGAAGAAGACACAGAAAGGTACATACAGAAATTTGATATTTGTAAAATTGTTTCCTTCAAGGAACACATTAAACTTGTGGAAAATTAAATTATTAATAAAGTTATTGTAAATGAAGTTCTTAGTGGTTTTATTAAAATTCATTTACTCCTTCTGTCTCAATGGTGGCATCATATAAGATCCTTAGGATAATGCCTAGTTGATACAATTAAGTTTAATTTTAAAATTTTGTAATCCTAATGTAATGCCACCTTTGACTTTTATTTATTATTTGTGTAATTCATTTTCATAATTATGTCTGTACTAAGACAAGAAACAACGGATATAAACAAGATTCACAGTCAACTATTCTGGAAGGACGTTCAATTCTATACAAGTAAGATGATGTAGGTATACAAGTATACTTCATTTTGTTGCTGTATTAGTTTAAAAGATGAGGTAAAGCAAAACGCCATGTTTCTATGTCTCATAAGTGATTATTTGAATAATAAAGAATAATTCCGAGCAAGGAGCTTAAATTGCCACACTCCTGCCTACACCTAAGCAGAATCTGCAACACTTTTATTGTGCTACATTTGTTCATTACCACCCGTTGCAGCATGCAGCAGCAGTTATAAGTTTAGAGCTAAATAAAGAATTAGTCTAGAATAGAGAATGGACTTTGTTAATACAAAGAATCCCAATTTATAACTAGTGAACAACAAATATTTCGAGATAAATCACTAAATAACCATAGTTAATACTAATACAACTGCCAATATGGCTTCCGGACTGGACGCTCAACTGGAGATTTGCTAACTTTTCTTACGGAACGTTGGAACCGTAGTCTCCACAATTTTGCTGATTCCAAAATCGTTGCTTTGGATATTTCAAAGGCCTTTGCTAGAGTCTGGTATCCTGTCCATTTAGCCAAACTTAAAACACTTGGCCGCTCCCCTCCTCTTCTGTCATGGATTGAAAGTTTTCTATCTGATCGCCCAATTCGTGTTGTATTAGATGGCGTTACATCTGAACCTAACTCTATAAATGCAGGTGTAGTGTACCCTAGGGTTCTGTTATCTCTCCGTCTCTCTTTCTAGTTTTCATTAATGATCTGCTTTCCGTTACATTCAATCCAATCCATAGCTTTGCCGATGACAGTACCCATGATTTCGCTTACTCCTTTAGTATTCTTGCGGACTCCAGAGGCACAGAGCCACATGCATGACTAGTTCATTGAATAACGATCTTGATATTATCCTAGCTTGGGGCAAAGCGAATCGAGTCGAATTCAATGCATCTAAAACCCAAAGCTGTCTCATCTCTTTAAAAGAAGATCACCATTTAACCACTCCCGTTTCATTTGATGGAGCCTTAATTTCAGATTCACCGGCACTAAGTATTCTTGGCATTATCATTTCCAGTAAGTTAAGCTGAACAGACCACATCTTTTCTTTTGCCATAGAAGCATCGAAATGTCTTGAATTTCTGAAAAGGTGTAAGAAATATTTCAGCCCATTAAATATAGAGCTCCTCTACACGTCCTATATCAGACCTAGAATGGAATACAATTCTCACATCTGAGCTGGTGCTGGCCGTACAACCTAAGTTTCATTGGATATTGTCCAAACGAGAACCTTTAAGCTCATGGGCGATTTCGCAGTAACTTGTCATATTGACTCACTCGAGCACTTCCACAATGTTGGATGTCTTTCGCTTCTCTATCACTACATGCACTGCCAATGTTCCGATGAAATATCTAGTCTGATCCCTTGTAGATAAATTCCTGCAAGCAATACTCGCGCTGCGAGCTGCGCACATCCGCTCACCCTTCAGAATACTTTTGACCATACAGTACAAATTCCGAGATGCTTTCTTATCCCGAACTATGCGAATGTGGAACAGTCCACCATCTTCTGTTTTTCCTCAGGCTTACAATCTGCAAAGTTTCAAGAGTGACATAAATCGGCACCTTTGCACTTTCCTCATGTCCCATAATCCTTTCCCTATCTCCTTCCTGCCATGCTGTGCTTTGCATCATAGGGTATCCCAAGTAATAAAGCTAGAATTAGTCTAAGACGAACTCTTATGATACCCTAGATGAATGCTCGTTTGTAATTTCGTACGGTCACCCATCTTCACAACTTTGATTTTTGAAGAAACTCTTGAATATATCTCTAGAACGGTCCGTCGGACAGCAAAAATGATTATAACTAATTTTATAGTATTTCAAACTCTGAAGAACTTTTCTGTACATTAAAACCATATAGGACTGGTCGTTTACACAGTAGATGTAAAAATCCTAAATTTTTATATAGTAACACCAGGCAGGAGTAGCCCGATTTAGTCCACTTTTGAAATTATATTTACAATTTTTATGAAAACACTATGTACACAATTTCGACGATCTAAAAATACGTAATGAAAAACGAAAATATTGTATGGCAACCCTACGAAGGAGTACCCGATTTGTCCCATTTTCGAACTTAATTTTACTTTTTTTTTAAAAAAGCCCATGTGCAAAATTTCAGCCCCCAAATACGCGCGTTTCCGAGTTATCGTGAGGACGGACAGACGGGCATGCAACAAACAAAATAACTTTTAATTTTATGCATGGACGCCCAATCCATTTTCCTCTACCATTATTATTTGTAGGTGTTACAAACGGATTGACAAACTACCCTTTAGATTTCATCTAGGGTGTAATAATGATTTCTTCGCACAAACTAATTTTTTATTGTAAATACTTATTACTTATTATTTTTTATGTCGGATCAGAGGATGTACTTGAAACAGGACATTGCAATTGCAATTGCAATCATGGTAGAACATTTTGTTTCGCAGAGGTAAGTGAACCGAAAAAGGTTGTTAAATATGCTGCACATCTCCATAAACATTGGATATATTTCTTCACAAATTCCAATAACTGTTTTGAGACGTCGCTCTTGATTTCAAAAATATATCGAATTTTTAGTTAAGGATCTCATTCTCAACTAGTCCACATCCAAAAATCCTTTTAATTTTATTAATATTTGTTTTATGTGTAACAATCATCGCCAAACAAATCCAATCTGCCGAGATCGTTGTGAACATCTAATTAAATTCAAGGTCCAAGAAACCTTCTTGACGGATCGACCAATAAACCGACAGTTTAGAACAATTACAAATTCTCGACGTAGACGAAGGATAGGTCACAGATTATATGACAGGTTGTATACGTCGGGTCCAGGATTATCTGTAGTGTAGCTAGAATAGAGTAAACATAATTAACAGCGGCGACAGCATTTGAAAATGCATAGCTAAGCATAAGTAAGGTATTCAGTGGTAGAAGCAGTTCATTCTTAATTTGGAATTATAGCCGGTAAATTTAGATCTTAACATACATATGTTTATGTCATCATTGAATGCGAATGAAATGAAAAATAAATTCAGAAAAAGTAATAAAAAGAGTGAAGAATTCTGTGCGGTCTATGCTGAGTTCAGTTCATGTCATATTTTGGTTTTATTAATGTTAATTGCCCCGTTCTACATTAGTCGAGGCATGTGGAAGATCATTAAAAAAAAATTAAGAAAAATTCGAAAAAAATATTTAGAAACATTCGAAAAAAGAATTTAGAAAATTTAAGGAAAACTAAAGAATCATCGCGTTATTACCAAGTGACAATTTTTTAAAGAATTTCTCATCCGTTAGATTTTTAAAGAGACTAAAATCAAAAACCCGCAGTTATTTGTCTTTATTCATAGCCCGCCTAAATTTCGACCAGCCGGACTTTGGCCACTTCTGCCCTAGATGAAATCATAGGATGTACTAAGTTTGCGATTCGGTTTGTAACGCACAGAAATAAATTATTTATTTATTTTTACTTAAATTAAAGTTAAAGTACAAAGCAATTATTGAGGAATTTTCGTAATTGAGTTTTATTAATATTAAAATCTAACGAATGAAAATTCAAATTAAAAGTACAGCACAGTTGAAATAAATAGTTTATATCAGAAATTTTTCTACGAGTCTCAAGAGTAGGAAGGCGTATTAAATTTAATCTTTCGTTATAAGGAAGAAGATGAATTTTTCTCCCTCCATTCGAGACCTCTTAGAGCAAAAAGAACGAATCTCCTTTGCACACTCTCAATACGATCGGAGTGATTTTTGTAAGATGGAGACCAGAGAGGACTAGCCTATTCCAAAATGGTTCTGGAAAGAGTGGTAAGCGAGCTTTAGATAGCTTAGATATCATCTAATTCTTTTGTCCAGCGCTTTACAAAGCCTAACATTCATTTTACAATAGTAACGATGGGATATATGTGGAAGTTAAAAGTGAGTTTCGGGTCAAACAATATCTCCAAGTAACATATTTTATCAACTTTCGATAGTAATAATAATAGCATGGACAACATTCGATGAGGAAATGGTTACCCTACATTTATCGACGTTTAAAATGAGAGAACTCTTTACACACCATTCAACAAGTCTGTCCAGGTCATACTGCAATTTCAGACAGTCGCAATGCGATAGATTTATATAGTTTCAGATCATCTGTATATATTAGCAAATCAGATTTGGTAACTACATTTGAAACATCATTTATGAATAATATGAAGAGAAGGGGCCCTAAGTGACTACCCTGTGGAACACCGGAGTAAGCCGGTAGAGAGCTGGTAGAGCAAAAATGGTGGGAAACCAACGCATAGTATTGGAATTTATTTTTATTTTGGCATGTTAGTCTGTCAGTCTGCACACGTTTTTTTTTTTTTTTACTAAAAAAAGTAAATTTTAGTTGGAAAATGGGGAAAATCGGGTAACTCCTTCGTAGGGTTGCCATACAAAACATTCGTTTTTTACTGTATATTTGGAAACTGTCTGAGAACGCGTCGACGTGGAGAGTTCAAATTTTGTACACGGCGTTTCCATAAAGATTATATATACAAGTACAAAAATGGACCATATCGGGCAGCACTTGGTGTTGCCATACAGACCTTTGGGTTTTCACTATATATTTGGACAATACCCGAGAGCGCGTCGCCGTAGAGAGCTGAAATCTTTTACACAGCATTTTCATAAAAATAATAAATAAAATTTCAAAACTGAACTAAATCGGGTAACTTAACTTTTCATGTAAGGTATAATATTATTAGTCTCGGACCAATTATAACTGTTTGTCTTGTTACAATACGTGTTTCTTTCTATTCTTGTAATATCTTATGCTCCAGTTAGTAAGATAATCAAATTTTTAAATCGAGCACTATTTTTACTAATTTTATTAATGCGATTGTACACAGCTAGTCCGTTCTGCGTAATTGTTGTTATCGTGCTATCCATATTCAGTTTTGTGTGCAATTTTGTAAATAAAAAACGTGTTCAATTGAAAATGGTGTTAAGTTTAATTAAATCAATTAAAAAGCTGATGTTTATTTTACAGTGTTTCGTCTACTCAGTCAGTCTACTTGTTGGGTGCTTCTTTATAAGCGGGGGATCCGACGTGAGAGCAGCTCGTATTTCTCGGTGATAATTGAGATTTTGCGGGAAATAATTACGAGTAAAAATGACGGATCAAATTTCAGGCTGGTAGGTGTTATACCAAAGAACATCTAACTATTAGATGTTCTTTGATTATACTTAATTTTATTACGGTTGTTCTAGTATTAGTGTGAATGTCTCGCATATAATTAAGTGACGGATATAATTTGGTAAAAGTGCCCGCGCTCTAGAGAGAAAATGGACTTTGGTTCCAAAAAAAAGGCAGGCAGGACTTAACTTTAACTAAACTTAAACTTTAACAAAACTACTATTTCCTCGACAAATTTTTTTTCGTTTCAATTATGAATTTTTCGAAATTAAAATTTACTAATTTTATTATTATTTTATTATTTAATTATATTGAACCAGTCTGAAAAGAAACGATTGTCGTGGGATTGGATATTTCTTCTACCCGGTCCAGTCTTTTATTTTGTATTTTTTTATTGATTTTATGCTTTCTAGCCTATTGTTGTCACAATATGAAATAGCAAATTAGCGCATTCAGCGAAAGCCAATCGCGGGAATAGATAATAAAAAAAGACATGGACACGAAATTGGCATGAAATTGGAAACAAGTCTCAGGCTTTTCATATACCTCTCCCTTCCTGTAATGTTTCCATATTTTCCTAATCTAATGAACACCCAGAACGAACAAGACAATCGAATATTATTTCGTTTGGAAATATTTTATCAATTTTCCGTGTAATAATCCAAGCATCTACTTTATGTACTACTACTTCATACATATATTATAATTGTTAAGACAAACAACTTCACTTCCCAGATATTATGAACTTATATTGAAAATCATTTTCAAAATTCCTATCTAAATTAATTCTAAACTAGAAAGCTTTAATCACAATCGAATAAACCTTTTGGAAAGCATTTACATTTCTACAAAGGAATAAATTATGTAGTACGAACGTACCTACCAGCTGCCCATACGTTATTAGGAAATACATAAAATTGAGGAAATGGTAGGTACATATACGTTTCGATTTTATTTCCACTCCATTTTCCACCAACAAAAATCCTTCTTGAATTCTGCCACAAGCTTTTCACACTTGAATGATTTACCTGGAGTTATTCGTATTAAAGGTATGTGATTTCACTCTATAGGTAAATATCTCGATTCCTCCGCTTGAATATTGCTCGAATTTGAGAAGGAAAATTTCACCTAATAGAAAAGTTTCCGGCTGATTAAATCTAAAAATGTTTTTCGTCATATTGATTTGGTATAATATCGCGATTGCGATGATATTTTCTACTATTTATGATTTAATTTTTTTCTAGTTAAGTTATTTTCAATCAAATTTTTACAACTTTTAGAAACTTTTATTAGTTTTTTGTTATAAACTTAGAAACAAAGCATAGCCCGACGAGTCAGTTTTAGCATATATGGCACAAGAACTAGATGGCGCATGGCATACTAGAGCGGAGTATACAGATTCATGCATTCCGGAATGGACCATAACATATTTTAGAGAGTGCCGAAAGTAAATGTTTTTATAAAAGGAGTTTTGTATACTTTTTATCGTGTTCCTCAACACTTTAGATACCAAAAAAATATGAATCACTCAACCTGTACATCATTTCAAATGTTGTGGTCCATTCCGGAATGGACCGCCCAGCCATATAAATTTTGTATACTTTTTTGGTACGGCATGCCCAAACATTCAAAAATTTAATTTTAATCGCACCTATCCTTTCTTAAAAAAATTAAGTTTGCCTTAAGATCGGGCTCAAATCCAAATCCTTTGAAAATTTTTCATGGAAGGTTGACTTTAGGTCCAAAAATGGAGGAATTAATTCATAAAAAGACTATTTCAAGAACAAGAGATACAAGAAATAAAAAACAATGATTTCTATATTATTTAATGTAAAGAAATAATGCATCGTGTATATTTTGAGAATCCAGTACTAAAAACATTTTCAGGAATCGATACAAATTATTTAACTGGCTTAATATCTGTAATTACACTTTTTCCAAACCGTATTGATCTAAGTGATATCGATTCGTTAGATGGAAAATGATATCCTATGCAAAATCATTGATATTTGAAGAATACGGGAACTCTATTTTTAATGTTAAAAATGCCACACAAATCCTATATTAAAAATGGGCATCCAAGCTAATTCTCAGAATTCTTCCGGGTTTTGGTGAAATTTGGTCACATTTCCGAAGGAGAAAAACGTATCGAGCACGAGCATTAAAAGCCACATTAGGCTTGCGCTTACTATTGAAATCCATGCCGTTATATACGACTCAAGGTTAGAATAGGGACAACATTGCCCTGATAAGCTTCATGCCTACTCAATCGGACATAAATGTTTACTGTTAACAGACTAAAATCAAACCAATCAAAAATCTTATTAATTGCAACGCCTAGATTAATAATAAATAATAGAATCGTCAATGTAAATATGGAAGAAAACTAGCGATATTAAAGGTTTCTTTATAAATACCAAATACACTTCTGCGAGCTCAGCCTAAGATGATTTATTTCAGACTAGTGTAAAACAATAATCAGTTCAGTAGGGGAACATGGTCTTCGGGCAGTCCTAATGGCATTTGTGTATAAAGTTGTATATCGTCGACATACAAGTAAATATGACAATGATTTAAGGATTCACAAATGTTATTAATATGCATAGTGAACAGAGCGGAAGTATTCAATGAACCTTGAGGAACCTCCGCTAAGGCTGGAAGAAAGAAAAGATTGACCATTTATTTCCACTTGCTGGAATTTATCGATTTAATCAAGTAACTTGCAAAAAACCTCATCGCAACCTTCGAGTAATTGAAATGATTAGGTACATAGTCTATTCACAAAGAAGTTGGTGGCCATTATTTTGTAGCTAATAAAACCTTTCTAATTAGACTAAATTTGATACAAACTTGCTCTGCTCAATAAATCGACTATACCAAGAACACAAGAAAATTTTAACAGTAAACTTAGTAAAGTTCGAATGATTGAAAATTCATTTAATATTTTGACATCCAGATGCCGACTGCTGTTAAAAACAATTAATTATGGAATTTATAGATATGAAATATAAACACAAAGATAATTTTGAATTTAAAACATTTTATTTCTACTTGCTAGTACTTGCACAGTACTTGTACAGTAGGAAAAAGACTAGCCTAATCATTTTTCCAGTCCTCTTTTTTATATTTCACAACCTTCAACTTTTGCCAAAAATACATATCCATAGTGTGTAAATCTGACTGATAGTGAAAGGGTTATAAAATACCTGAAATTATCCCTTAGCATATCCTGTTATCTATGCCTAGACTAGCCAGAGGATCATGAAATGAATAAAAGGATCGGGGTTATAAATTACTTATCTTAAAGTGCGAGGGTGCTAACAAGAATTGAATAATTTTCACACATTTTGTTGACTCCAAAGCTATTTATTATTTTAAACTGCGCCTCCCAGCATCCATTTTTTGCATAAAACCTTTAATTTTATACAGTTTTAACCTTTCAGTCATAAATTCCCTGAATATCTCAATCAGTTTCCTTAAAACTATTAATTTCCCTGTCGATAAAAGTTATCAACTCTGAATCAAGTTAATCCAAATAAATGAATAAAGTGTAGCGACCGGAAAATATAGTGGTAACAAGACCAGCCTTTTATATACATACATATAGAAACATCCTGGTATAAGGTTAATTCTAAATACACAGGCTCTGGTAATTTTATGGGTTCCAGCGTCCAACACATAAATTACAATTGTACAACACACCGGTCAGAGCTGTGGTGATATATAAATTTTGCACACACGCCTCTAGCCCTAACTATTTGCATCTGATAGCGATGGTAAACTGCACCCGAGGACTCAGGTTCTATGGATATGGATATTTATAGTAGATAGGGGTTTTACACGCTTTACACGCAAACATGCCCTCGTTTTCCTGGGCTAACCCATATTAGAAGTTGACTGCTGCGAGAAGTTAAATATTGCCTGAAACACACATGTCTGGCAGTTTCTAAATCATTTAAGCACAGTAAGGCAAACTAACTCTCTTTAAAGAAATACAATTCTCGGCGAGTTTGAAATCAAATGTAAAATTGCACAAACAATGTCGCATTCAATGGAGATTTGTGGTTAACGTTAAAGCAATGATTATTTGCCATGGAGGAGAGATCAGGAGTGCCACAATTGAGTAATTGTGGTTTCTAGTTGTTGGTCAGGTGACAAATGTTTCTAGAGTAGCTTAGCGAAAATGGGAAGAAATTAGAAATAAATGCATGTGAGGAAAACCGCAGAGCTAAGATAAGGACTATTCAGTGTTTAAAGGCTTTTCCGATTGATTTAATATATGAAAAGCTTTTTAGAAAAAGGAGTTTAATTCTGTCAGGATAAGTACCTACTCTTACTATTTAATTCGAGCATAGGGCATTTCAGGGCAATTTACAAAATTATTCGCGCACTCCCATAAATCAAATTGCACCTATAATATTAAGTTGGCTTGGAACTACGGACTGAAATATCGTTCATTTTATAGCAATTACTACTCTCTTATCAAAAGAATATCTTAAACAGTCGTAGACATATCCCAAGCTCCAACACAGAACCAAAAAAATAATGGCATAAGATATAAAATGCACTTTATTTGTATAAACCCGGTAGATTCTAGCATACATTCTTTTGAAACTCGAATGCCACAACCATGAAATCACCTGTCATATGTGGAAGCATGAATTTAATCACAATACCATAAAACGTTTGTTTAGACTACATGCCATAATTAGGCAATAAAATTCACACATTGAAGAGGAAACTGCCTTAATTTTTTTATAGCATGTATAAAGAGAGAAATGTCTCAATTCTGCGGTTTTGTTTGATGACAATGGTATCTTCAGTACACTTGTCAGGAGGTAGCTATCTGTAGGAGCCCATCAGTTCCAGAAAACTAAGGATTCGGTGAGAGATAATAGTCCTGGAGGACTAGCATCTTGTCGAAGAGATCCGCGTCTTCAGGAATTATTTTCGGTAAAAGGCAGGCCAGGATGTCTGGCTTATAATTGAGTTGTCCTGGAAATTCTAAAATTTGCGTTAGAAGGGACTGCATGTGCCTGATAGGATCGGATATCCAGGCCTTCGGGTAACCCTGGAGTGACCTGCAAAAGGACGATCCTTGAGGGTAAGCGTCTGCAAAGATAATCATTGGGGATCCAGAGACTGCTTGGTGGGGGTCGATTCTGCAGGATGAGCGTCTGCACAGGCAGTCCTTGGGCAAGCATGGGCGTATGGACAGACAGTTCTTGATGACTGGATTCGATTTTTGGGGCAGTTCCTAAAATTAAGGAAGGAAGCTAGATTAATGCAAAAAGTAAAGAATAAAAGACCGACAATGAGGTTCTTCAATGTCAATTGTCTTTTATTGAGGGTTGAAGATTGTGAATATTTACAATTGGGAACGCCTTCTGATTGTTGGTCTAGAAGCCAGTCTGCTCGACTGACTTACAACATAACAACATTTTATATTACAATTTAGTATGACTACTCTCTAATTCTGATCAAAATATTCACACGTCACACAAAGTAGTTTGTTTTATATTTGGAAACCACCTGACTACTAAGGTCAATACAGGGCGGTTCACAAGTCTTTAATTATACTGATGCAGCCTAGATATAGCTGCTGCAAACATTAGGCCGACCAACGATTCCAAAGAAGTTTCACTGAAATCCTGAAATACTTTTCCATTGTTTAAAAATTTATTAAAATCCGCAAGTATCTCCGTCAAGGGTATGATGCCGAATTAAGAATATGAGGTTATTACCCAGGATTTGGCTTTTTGGGGCGGGGGGGGGGGGGGGGCATAGCTGTTCCAAGTCCTAAAGAGTCGGAAAAATAGGGCTCTAAAGTCTCGTCCTGCACCCAACTTTTATTTTATTTTATCGGACTTTGGAATAATATACAGACCACATTTTATACATAATTTGTATGTTAGTGATTTTATCCAAATGCGAGGATATTCCTCTGATTGTGATCTTTTGTGAGCATTTCTGTAGACATGATGAGTATCTATCAGCAGCAAGCCTAATTTTTTCTAACCGCTATATATTATAGCACATTTTCAAATGTCTTACATCTAGAAAGACCTGTAAAAATTCTAATGTGTATTACTCTTACTCTGTCTTCTTTAAATTTTTAATCATCACTTTCCATTTGGCAAAAGCATCTATCCAGATTAGACTATCTACGTTATACGATAGCCTTAAGGTTACTCCAGAATCTTTTAGTTCATTCAGTTTCTATTAAAATTAGTATCTTCCAAGTAAATCTTGATCTTCCTATGGTCGATGGGTTTTTTGCGCGTTCCAGTTAAGAGTTTACTTAATAATGTTGTTGTTGTTGTTGTCGTTGTTGTCACATCGTAACCTGTCACCAATAAATTTCATTTTCTTTTGTTTTATATGATCGTCATCCCTATTCTGGTCAGTCAAACGTTTCTATACTTGTCGGTATTGTCAGTAAGTTTGTTGAATACAATGCAAGCACCTATGTAAAAAAGTTTACAGATGTCGCGCTATCAATTGTGTAACCTTCCACCACAGACAATAAATACCCAGATATAGAAATAATCGACGGTTTTACTAACAAACGGATGTATGGGAAAAGCTCCTAGCAAACCTTAATAATTCACTGATCTCGGCTAAATATATCATGGGTACAAACCAACATTTTTTTTCAATGTAGGCAAAAAATAATTTTTTTTTCTTAGAACCATAATTTCGTTTATTTTCAATCTACGGAATAAATCCTACAGAATACAAGAATTTATACAAATATAAGTATGTATATAATACTGAATTCATCAAAACAAATCAAAAGTTATTTGGAAACTAAACTATATTTACAAATTTATAAAGCTTAAGCGGAAAAATTCCAAAATAGTAATTATTTTAAATCTCTCTAAAATCATGTAATAAATCATGTAATAAATCAACCAAGTTGAAGTTAGAAATAGCATGTGTGATCCAAAGTTCGATCTATGAAAGGGTACAACCAATAAACGTCTAGGACGATGAGGCACGTAGAAGGGAATTGAAGATAGTAGTTCTGGACATGAAATCCTACAACTAAGTACATTATGGACCAGCACTATTGAACTTATAACTCTCCTAGACTGTAAGTAATGCAATCCTAATAAAAGACAACTTGATTTATAGTCCAACGTAAAATCCCAATTTAGTTTTGACACAGCAAATCGTGTAAATTTTCTTTGAATCTACTCAATACGTCTAATATGAGTTATTTGAGTACACATCCATACAACGGATCCGTATTCTAAAACGGACCGTACTAATGACAAATATAGTGATTTTAATGTTAAGGGATCTTTAAATTCACCTGTCTGCTTCTTTAAAAATCCTAGCAACTGAAAAGCTTTAGATGTAACATAATCGATATGCTCTTTAAACGATATCTTCTTATGAAAAATTACACCTAAATCAGTTTCTGACACTACAACGAAAGGACATGTGATGTGCTAAATGGTAAAATGACATAGCTTTGCATTTAGAGGCATTTAATACGAATGAATTTGCCACACAGCAGGACTCTAGACTATTCAAATCCTGTTGAAGCTCCATGCAATTACTAAAGGTATTTATAGTCATAAAAAGCTTTAAATCATCTGGAAAAAGAAGGCAGTTAGCAAATGAAAAACAAGAGATAATATCATTGATGAAAAGAATAAACAGTATAGGACCGAAATGACTTCCTTCTGGTACGCCTGACCTCAAATGAATCGCTTGAGACTTGCAGTTACCAATTTTCACGAATGCGGCCAACCAAGTATGAACCAAGCCATCCCAACAAGGAAGAGTGGAAGCCAAGTGATCTAAGTTTATTAATCAAAAGTGTATGATTAATCTTATCAAAGTCTTTCGTGAAATCAGTATAGATCACATCAACCTGTTTACCTCAACATCAACCTGTTTACCTGACTCAATAGCATAGATTACCTTATTACAAAATATTATTAAATTAGTATTAATAGATTTTGCCTTAACAAAACCATGTTGTTCATCGCAAATCCCGAGTTTTACGGAATCGTAAATTTTTTCAGTAACTAAAGACTCTAACAACTTAGAAATTGGGTGAAGCTTTGAAATCGGGCGATAATTGTCTATCATATGTTTTGAGCCACTTTTGAAAATAGGTGTAATAAAAGAAATTTTCCATTTATCAATAAAAGATCCAGAAGACAGAGATGAATTGAAGATATACGTTAAATGAGAAAAGAGTGAAGAAGCACACATTTTCAGAAGTCCAGTAGATATCAAGTCAGTCCCGTGGGTATAATTAATTTCTAAAGTAGAAAGGGCTCCCCAAACATCTTCCTCTCCCAACGATATCGCACCAAAGTCTACCATTGATGGGAGATATGAGTAATCACAGCCTGATGAGGGCATATTAGAATCATTATAAACGCATTCAAAGTAAATAGCAAACAAATTACATCTAGATTGAATATTATTTGAGGAATTGTTTCCAAGATGCATTAAGTTGGGATAACCTGTACCAGAACACTTATTATTATATAGGTATGTCCAGAATGCTTTAGAATTTCTTTTAATCTTGGATTCTAAGTCCCATAAATATTGCTTATGCAGAAATCTATGCAAGAATTGAAATTCGAGGCATAGACGAAAAAAATTATTTCTATCAGCACTACTCCCACTTCTTTTATATGCTTTATGAGCTTCACTTTTAGCATTCTTTAGACGTAACAAACTACGATTATACCAAGCAGGGTGTAAGGTGTTCTTTCTCTCTTTTGACGGCACCAAAACGTTGATACCATCCATGAAAATACCAATGAACCGATCATACATTTTACAAAGATCATTACAAACATATATTACAGACGAGTCAATAGAATTAAAATATTCATTTAAACATTAAAGTTGGGATTTACGAAGTCGTAATATTTAACACTGTATTACTAGAATATGCAAAACTATAGGCAGATAAACATAGTTCAATGGGTTTATGATGGAAATCAGTTGGAATTAATGGATTTTCTACTTCCTTTACGCTAGTACATAGTTCCATATCAACAAAACCAAGATCCAAAAGCTTATTAAACGAATTAAGAACATTATTTACTTGCGATAAATTCATGCTAAAGAGATTGTCAATCACGAGATCGTACCAGACCGCCCCCCTATCCATCTGTCCGGATATTCTTCATTGAGATATTCTCTAACTGAAAGGGCATAGTGCGCTGGGCAGCCGTCTTGCTGATACCACATCTCTCTGTAAATACTTAGTTGCATGTCTTGCAGTAAATTAGGTAAATGGTTTTGTAAAAAATCTAAATAAACTTCAGCATTAAAAACCTCTGGCAACTCAAAAGGTCCTATGACTTTTCCGTTTAAAATTCCGGTCCACATGTTTATTTTAAAACGATATTGAGATCTATTTTGTCTCATTAAATTCGGATTCTCTACGTGCCACTAGTGTAAGTTGTGTAGGTTCATGTAACCGTCTTTTTTAAATGTCGATTCATCCGACCACAAAATTTTCTCGAAGAATCGCGGATCTTCCCGTTGTCTTTGTAGCATCGTTTGGCAAAACGCAACCCGAGGTTGATAATCCCGCGGTAACAGGGTTTGTACTCGCTGTACATAGTATGGGTTGAGCTCATGTTTTTGTAATATTCGGTGAGCTATACTTTTGGGCACTCCTGTGCATTCCTGGATTGCACGTACCGAACTACCTGGATCTTCTTCAACTGCTTGAAGTATTACGTCCTCGTAAGATAAGGAACTTCTTCCTTCACCATGTACTTGATTTGGCAATCGGCCCTCTGTGGAGAGTAGACGGTACACATTTGTAAAAACTCTATGATCTGGAGAACGAGCAGCATTTGGGTATCTCTCGCGATACAGTCTAGCCGCAGCACTAGCATTGCCTCTGCATTCCCCATAAAAGAAGTGCATGTTGCCATATTCTTGTGTGGAGTATAAAGACATGGTGGCACTACTCAATCACACTATAGTCCAGAAAAAATCAAAGCATAGCGTAAAGAGATCGAACTGTCCAAATACAATTACAAGCAAACAAATCCAATAAACGAAGCAAAATGTCGAAAATACGAAATAACACGAACGAATACGGAAAACTTTTAAAGTTACTTGCCAAACTGGCGTAATTTTTTGTTTCAGTACAATCAAAATGTGACATTTTCTTCAAAGCTGGAGCAGTTGACTTAGAATTTAAAGCAACAGGTTATGTAAGCACTATTCGGGATTACATAAGAAAAATAAAACTGAAAAAAAGTAAAGATTTGTAGCAACAGGAGCTAAAAAAACATCACAAGGTGTACATTTTCTCGAAAACGAAAGAAATGTCTATAATTTGAAAAATACATGACTTAGATTTTTTTTTATATTTTTCTGGTAACTGTTATGATTTGCTCTATCACCCCGTTCCGGCTTGACGTCGACTTACGGGACACCCTGTATATACCTATATATTTCCAATTATATTTTAATAATTACTTTTGCACACAGTTCCTAATTAAATTGTTGTTAAATATTCAGAGAATATTTTAATTTCTTACGTTTTTCCCGTTTCAAATTTAAAACTACGCTTCGTATATAATTACAAACAAGGCTGTAATAAATTTTATATTTTATAAGAAAAGTAAGAAACTGAAGAATTAATTAATCTGAGGTATATAAAAATCTTAAATGTTTATATTTCATCAAAAATTTTTATTTCATATATAATTCCTTTTAAACTTGAGAAATAAATATTGTGAAATTTTTCTGTATTATATTCTGTGTTGTTTTCTTGAATCAAGGTAAGAACTCCAACAATTTATGTTTTAAAGTTATTAATGCCAGATTAGGTAGGTACTGTAAAATTATCAATTTTTCTTGAAGAGTGGAAGGAATCAGTACTGGATAAGGTTTCTAAAATTATCGAGAACGAATGCACTATAATTTCCGAAGTAACCCAACATAATAGCTAATCTCCTGATGTCAGAATACCTCAGCCATTGTTTCGCTTAATTATAAATTTAGTTTCTATAGCCAGAATAAGGCCACCACTTTCACATCCCAGATAGAAAGGCTAATTACCTATCATATTGGTCAACTAAAAATATCTGAATCATGCTTGGTCTAATATGAATCATTCCTACATACCTTAAAAGATTAATTTCAGTATGTGCACTTTATACCTATGTATATGCGAGGATTGGTCTCTACTAGCCAATAACGATTATTTGTATTTTGTGGAATATTATCGAAACATTCTGTATTCTTCAGAGTGCTTATTCATTTTTCTTTTAATTACTATTAATTTTATTTTTTTATTTTTTTTTCGTGGTTGTAATGCATTTATTCTTCTTTAAGAAGGTTTTTTTTTAATTAATAAAATCCATTTCCTTGAAATATTATCTACTATAAATTGTTAAGCTACTAACATAAATTATTGCAATAAATAAGTTCCTTTTATATGTGACAATTTCCCTTTTTGTAAATATTTTTTTTAATTTCTGGCACACTAATCGCTCGTAACATAAAGAAAATACATATCTTATGTTGGCTTCACTTTCTGCGGGCTTTCATGAAGCTGTGGTGGCTGAAGACGATTCGAACAAGTTGTGTCTGGGAACATAAACATTAATTTTTTCTTACATATTTGCTGAACCTTTTTTCTTCAGAATTTCATGCACTATAGATCCGCCATATTGATTTTATACTGTAATAGATCTCCAGAAACTATTCTGTGTTACCATAGGCAAACTAGTCATATACAAAGAAAGACTGGACAAGTAGTACAAAAATTTCTAATGCTTCGCTCGAACATAAAATCGACGATGCCTCGACGATGTCTCGACGTACGCAACAAAAAACACAATGTCTCGCTCCAATATAAAATCAACGATGCCTCGATCTAATGTAGGGAAGACCCCAAATTTTTCTTAAAAATTTCCAGGAAATTTGTTCTGTAGAATTTGTATGCATTATTGGAGCCTGATAACGGCACATATGAAAGTTATCCCCTTTATCAATTGTGTAAAGCCAAATCGGAAAATCCTGCCGACTGGCTTTGTGTCTTTTTGTTTGTTGGTAAAATTGAGGCGCGTTGTTTTTGCGTTTAATTTCTGTTAAAATTTCTGGTACAAATGAAGCTTTGTACACTCTAAAAAATTTTGACAATTGTCGCCACAAAGCTTAGGTATTTTTCCATAAAATGTAGGGAATATTGCCTACATTTTTGGGAATATTCCCTACATTTTAAGGAATATTCCCTACAGTTTAGGGAAAAATACCAAAGCCTTGTGGCAACAGTTGTGCAAATTTATTACAGTGTATACCAGCAAATTCAGTCCCACGGGAAAGGTTTTATCCAAAGCTTATACAAGTACCTACTTTATGATAATAGGAATCCACAATTCTGCATGCTTATATTTTTATTTGGAAGCTATGTTCTTTGCCCTTACCCGGGGGTTACACGAGGTAGTACAACTTGTATGCAAGCCTCGCTTCCAACGCGATTTTACTTGACAGCAGAAGGCGCATTTCGGTTGATGTCTTATCATCGTGCATGCAAGTTGATTTAAAAAATGGCATCGAGACGTCAAGTCTGGCGTATATTGGAAAATTATAACAATAAAGGAAGTAGCAGAATAATAAAAACCCAAGAAAAATTGAAGTCGAAGGTGTTGGTAAATGATGTAATTCAAAAGATCCCAGAAAATCTCATTTTCCCACTATAAATTTATCAATTTCTCTTAAGCATTTCTTTTGCGCCATCTTGAAAACTGTATAATGTCAAATTACTATCACCTCAGCTGCCATGATTTTCATCATGCAAGCTGTACTATCTCATGTAGCCGCCGGGTTAATTCTATAATAGAAAAGCAGCTGAACCCATACCATCTTTCCTTGAATTCAATTACGAAAGAAGCGATTGAACGAGTCCGCGGAATAGGGTCCAAATTAGATGATCCGGACCCGAATCTTATTCCAAAAATTCCTCGGACCGACACATCTCTAGTACACGGTATTTTCATGGCAATAGTAAATGCAATTTCAAAAATGGATAAAATCGAGCAACCCCATTGGCCATTGCCATACAAAACTTTGATTTTTCACTATATATTTGGACACTGCTTTTGTATATGGCTTTTTCATAAAAGACAATATATATGTATATCCCGGCAATTTATCAAAAAAAAAATTATGTACAAGGTGTAAAAGTATGCAATACTGAAACCCCTAAAAGATGATGTGATTTGCAATCAAAAATGTTATATTAGTTTTTTTTCGAATTACAGCGGATTTTACATTTTTTTCGAAAATGAGGTCCTTGTAACGCTTTTTTGGCTGTAACTCAGCTCGTTTTGCTTACTGAACCGCCAATTAGGTCTTGTTTCATTCGTGTTACTGGCGTTAATTTATAATAACTAGCTTTCAAAAAAGTTTATAGATATGTAAAAAATTCACGATAAAACTTCAAAAATGTTTTTCTCTTCGAAAAATAATATTTTCCGAGGGTCGAAAAGTGAAACCTACTTTATAATTTTAAAATATATGTTTCGGACTGTTAATAACATATTTTGCACAATATTAATATTAATCTGAAGTTGTCAAATAAAACAATGCAAAGGGATATTGGTTTTTCCAAAACACGTGATCAAAATCTAAAATGCTTTTATCTAATGACATTTAAGGCCTGAGCACAATGCAACGCGACGGAGCGCAGCGCAGCGCACCGAAATGTCAAAAAATGCAACCAAACGGAGATAAACGTTGATTGCGCACAATGCTCTAAGCACCAGTTGCGTTATGTGTCAAAAGAAGTGTGAACATTATGAAAGATACGAAAAAACTCTTTTTAATGTTAAATTCATTATACACTATGTATCGTATTGTATTAAAAATGAAAAGTAGAAGACGAGGAAATAGAAGAAGATGGTGGGTCCGTGAGATTAACAAAAATAGGGATATAACGGGATATTACAATGTCGTGTTCAGAAATATGAAGGAGCAAGATCCTGAGCAGTTTTTTATCCACACGAGGATGAGAAAACCAGTTTACGAATTACTGCTAAGCTTATTAAAATCGAAGCTTACAAAAACTTCAATTCGTAAAGCAATTGATCCTGAATGCCGCCTGGCTTTGACGTTAAGGTAATGTGAAAATATAGAATTATTGCACTATTCCCACCATTTGTAGTTTCTTATCACAGGGAACCTCTCATCAATTTTTGGCCTGGTCTTTTCAAATGGGCAAGTCTACAGTACGGAAAGTAATTTTAGAGACCTGCGATGCTATTTGGGAAACTCTGTCACCAGTTTACTTGTCGGAGCCAAGGCAGGATGATTACGCGGAAATAGGAAAAGAATTTTCGGAATTATGGAATATGCCAAATTGTATGGGAGCATTAGATGGGAAACATATTACCATTAAATGCCCCCCTAATTCTGGAACGCAGTTCTTTAATTATAAGCACCTTTTCAGTATTGTACTACTAGCAACGTGCGATGCGAAATATAAATTTACGCAAGTTGATGTTGGTGCTTATGGGAGTCAAAGTGATGGAGGTAAACTTTCTGAACTTATATAATTTATTATCCTAAGTTCACCGTTTTGTTTAAAAGGTGTTTTAAGAGAATCAGAATTTGGGAAATATCTGTTGAGGAAATGCTTCCTATACCAGAGCCAATACAACTACACAACAGCAATACTGTATTCCCACATTACTTTGTTGGAGACGCAGCCTTTCCGCTAAAAAATAATTTAATGAAGCCATTTCCAGGGAAGCTTTTGAACAGACGAAAAACAATCTTCAATTACAGATTGTCCAGGGCTCAAAGAGTTATAGAAAACGCTTTTGGGATCTTGGTCGCAAGATGGAGATGTCTTCGAACATCATTGGAATGTTCTCCATCAAACGCCGAGCGGATAACCTTAGCAACATTAGCATTACATAATTTTATTATGCATCAAGATAAGTTTTCTTATTGTTCTCCTACTTTTGTTGATTGGGAAGACGAAGACAAAGTTTTACATTCTGGTGAGTGGAGAAAAGAAATAGAAGGCAATGACGGCAATTTTCACTTAATGTGCGATATCGCAATGCTTCTGTTAGTGCCTTCAATTTAAGGGATACGTTGGCAGATTACTTTATAGGAGAAGGAAGTGTACCATTTCAGGAAGCAATTTAAACCAATAATAATTTTATTAAAATAATAATTCTTTAATGAAATAAAAGTTCATATATCACATGATTTGGTATTTGTCATTGTTTGAAACTCTTGAAAAAAAAAAACACAAATAATGCACTTCAATTTTTAAAACGAGAAGTTAAAAACTAGAACTAAAACTAAAACACATAGAAATCTGTTAAAACCTAAGTTAATCAAGGCAATTCTTCTGTCGGGTCCATTTGTAAATTTTCAAGTTTTATTACATACAATTTTTCCAACTTCAGTGCCATCGACTTCATAAATGTTTGTATGAAACTTGCATTAGTATCCGTATCACACGCCTTTTTAAAAGCCTCGACTGCGCTTTGAAATGTTTGAGTAAGCTCTTCTGTGGTGCCGCTTTCAATTTTTTTTCTTTTAGGCTTAGGTGTAGAAGCCATATGAGATTGGGAAGAGGAAGTTTCCGGATAAAATATATCTGCACTGCTTGTTGTTGTGTCGTTAAGTTCCATAACAACAGAACTAGTAGCACCCATACTTTCACTCCTGTGTGTACCTCTAGTTCTATAAAGAAATACCATAATCACTTTAAAGAAAACAGTACTCACTTTCGTGGAAGCATATGATCTTTTAAAGGTTCATATAACTCCCATATGGAATGCTCAGAATAAGCACTGCCAGATAGAGCAGAAAACTTCCGAGTTTCCCGAACAAATCTATCCCGCAATCCTTTCCATCTCTTCATACATATTTCATCTGAAAACCAAATCTATAATTTCCAGGATTAAAAATATTTAAATATATTACCGCTAGTGCCAAGGTCAGTGGCTATTTTTCTCCACACCTCTGCTTTCAAATGAGTATTCTTATATCCAATCTTCGACTTATTATACAGCACGTCATTTTCCCTCACAGCCAATATTAGCCGCTCTTCAAAATTTTCCATTTTTATTTTTATTTCCGAATATAAAGAACAATGTCTTAACAGGCTCAATATAAATTGCATATTAAATAAACTGTCAGATAACAATTTGAGGTTATGTCAATCCGTTTGGGTCCGTCGATTTTAGATTTTAATAAACTTGCAGCGTTCAGATCCAATCATCTGCGACCTGAACCGTTCATTGTGTTCACTCATATTTGAAATTCATGTTATGAAAACCAATTTGACATTTCGGTGCGCTGCGCTGCGCTCCGTCGCGTTGCATTGTGCTCAGGCCTTTACAATGCAGTGTTCAGCCTATAAGTATGATCAAAGTAACTACTAATAACTACTAATTTAAAAATTGCTCAAATACTTAACCGTCTCACTGAATACATTTCCTGGCTCGCTTTATGATTGTCTTTAAGATGCCTGCTCGTTGCATTTCTCGACTTATACGGTTACCTGCTGCTACTCTCCGATTTACCAAATCGTCGCAAGATAAGATCTCCCTTTCGTCCTGATTAACACGATTTTTTATGTGACCCCAAAAATAAAAATCCAGAAGTGTTAAGTCTGGTTATCGAGGAGGCCAAGGAATGTTACTTCCACGTCCAATTCATTTGTTTGTAAACAGCTCATTTAAATATCAATAATATAAATCAATGATATGTATATTGGAGGAAAATATTATAGGACCTACTGATCGAGCCCCAATTATTCCTGCCCAAACATTAACACTGAAGGACCATTGAAATCAGGCTGCTCTTGTAAGCCTTGGGTTTTCCTCTGCCCAGTAGTGAAGGTTATGAATATTCAAAGTTGGATTCTTTGAAAAATTAGCCTCATCTGTCCATAAGCTTTTCCTCACAATAATAATATTATGTTGAAGTAACCATTGACAAAATGAAATGCGTTTTGAAAAGTCTGCCGGCTGTAGTGCTTGTACTCGAGGGAAGTGGTACGGATGAAATTTATCTTCATGCAAACGCCTCCAAACCTTGAATTACAAATGTAACTTGAGGTTAATATAATTATAATTTAATTTAGTAAAAAATGTAGTACATTTACAACAGGTTAATTAGTACGCCTTGAAATTACACGGATACTTATATTCGGATCGCTTCTTACCAAATATAATATAGTATCATCTTCGCCTCTAGGCCTAGCAGATCTCAGCTCGCGAAAAATCCTTTCTCGCATAATTGCCGGTAAAACCTGGAAAATAATCCGCGATACGGGGCCCGTCTTCGAGGATACCGCCTACTACTATAGTATATAAAGTGCATTTCAGCCAAATCCTGGTATATTAAATTTGCAGGCATTACTTCGCTTATTTTTACTGACTTACTTACTTGATCAAATGCTGAAATTTAATTGCGAAGAAAACACTAAAAAATTTTCACAAGTTTCACAAATGAAGAAATTTTGCCTACCTGAATTGCTACATAAAAATGAAATACTAATATATTTTTATGCGTGGAAAATTCTTTATCTGTGGAAAATTCCTTACCTATGCAGAATTATTTCTTTATGCAACGATATGTGTAAGGTTAGGGCATAATACACAAATACCAATATGTTTTGACCCACGGTTGATCTTGTATTTATGGTGCGATACCTGAACCTAAAACTTCATTATGATAACGACAGATTAAAAGTAATAGTCAAAATATGTTATTAACAATCCTAAACATATATTTCAAAATTATAATGTAGGTTTCACTCGATTTTCTTGCTTCAGTGCTTAGTTTTCCCACCATTATAAAAATAATTTGAATTTCGAAATAATTTCGTTCAAGTATGGGCGAGGTATATTGCAAGACATCTTATCCTGTATCCCGTGGGGGTACTTGAGCTAAGCTAAAAATGTTGTATTTGTCTAAAAGGTAACAGATTAGGGAACAGTTTGCTAATATGGCTACTGTAGGAGATTTTCGACCCTCGAAAAATATAATTTTTCGAAGAGAAAAACATAATTTTTCGAAGAGAAAAACATTTTTGAAGTTTTATCGTTAATTTTTTACATATCTATAAACTTTTTTGAAAGCTAGTTATTATAAATGAACGCCAGTAACACGAATAAAACAAGACCTAATTGGCGGTTCAGTAAGCAAAACGAGCTGAGTTGCAGCCAAAAAAGCGTTACAAGAACCTGATTTTCGAAAAAATGTAAAATCCGCTGTAAGTCGAAAAAAAAACTAATATAACATTTTTGATTGCAAATCACATCATCTTTTAGGGGTTTCAGTATTGCATACTTTTGTTGGAACACCCTGTACAGACATCTACATATACATATAAAATGAAGAGATTCTATAATGTTTAAATGTGTGTGTTTTTGTTTTTATCTGGTCATTACCGAATATATTCCAAAAAGACATTAATGAATAGTTTTGATATTAAACTTACCCATAAATAGATGGAGTAAGAGACCTGAACCACTTTGTATCTAGTAAAAATACATACATATACTAGAAAAGGGCTCACGAATGCAAAAAAAAACAATAAATATTAGTGAGAACACAAACAAAAATGTACCCTCAAGTATATCCTTAAACGGCATTTAATTGCAAACAATTTGACAACTCACCAACATAGACAACAGACATACCTACATAAATAACTTTCACCTCCTTCAGAAGCCTTAAATTTATGTCCTTACGATGCCGAAGAGATTGTGTTAACGTTGCACGTAAAACTTTTGCTGTTTACGCTATTATAGGGCCTCCATCAGGTGCTATACCGAGGAGAAGAAAAGTTATACTCTTCAAGGTAATCTATTTATGTTGATGTGGCTTTGCAGGCACCCACTTTGTTACCTACAACGAGAGGTCAATTGCCAAGATACGTTCGTTTCGGTTAATCACACTAATGAAGGGAAATTAATTTTCTTTAGCACATGTACACACGTCAACGTGTTGTATGTGTAGGTGAAGAACAATTAAGGCTCTACTAATTAACTCATTCTAAAAACACATAAGTGATATTGCAAAACCCTTATAATTACTTACTTTATAAACTTAATTTTTTTGTGCAGGTATGAGTTTTCTCTTTCACCTTTGATATGTGGGTGGGGAAAATTAATACTGCATACGCGATATATAGAAAACAATGTACAAGATTTCATAGGTATGCATACATACGTAGTGTGTATACTTACAATCCTCCCTGCACATAAACAATACTTACTGATTACAAGTTTATAACGCACACCCTATGAACAATTAATAAAAAACAACCTGGATTCAATTACAGCTGAAAAGTTAAGGTAGTTAAGTTGGATTTTTTGGTAAGAGAAAGCATTCATATAGAGATCTGAAATTTTGCACACGACATTAAAAAAAAAATTGGTAGATTTTAGTACACAAATAGGACAAAATGGTTGACTCCTTCGTAGGGTTGCCATACAAGAATTTCGTTTTTCACTATATATTTGGACAGTTTTAGAACGCATCGACGTAGAGAGTTAAAATTTTCTACACAGCGTTTTCATGAGATAATAAATACAAATTCAAAAATGGACTGAATCGGGCAAGCCGTTTTTGGTATTGCCATACAAAAATTGATGATTCTTACGCATACTTTGAAAACGATCAAATCTAGACATTTTCTATTGTACTATTGGTTGTAATCATTTTTACTGTTCGATGAACCGTTCTAGTAATATTTGCTAAAAACAATCATATTTGCACTTAGGGATGACGTACGAGCATTCATCTAGAGATTCTAGGATATCGATAAGAATTGGTCCGCTTTTTTCCTTTTTGGTTTGTATACATATTAGCTATAGTCTGGCAAGTAAATTGACTTACGCCTTAGGAACGGTCAAGAATTATCCAAATCGGATTTAAAGATGACTTCGTGAAGTTTATGGTGCACATAATGGTCCATCAAAGTAAGCCATCCGTCAAGCTGTGGACAGATTTCATACTACATAATCTCTCTACAAGATGCAAAAACACCAACATATCATCGGAATGCATATACTGAAGAAAATATTATCGCTGAATTTTATTTTTATTTATTTACTATTTGGGGGAGTGGGATGCAGATAGAATTCTTGCCCCTCATCTAGTCACCACAAGCTATTAGATCTTTTGCGACATTACTCCTGAGTGCCCTAGAGCACCTATTCGAACTTATTGTCTTCTACAAAGCCTAAAACGCTTTTGGAAAGCATATTTGTAACATCTTCCGAGAGCGGTTATGCCTTTTCTATCAACATTTATCGATTCGTCGTTGGCAGCTATTGAAACGCTCTGTGTCCACCACGTGGAAAATTTTTCATGGGCTACATCAAAACCCTGGAGAATACTTCCCGAGCCATGAAACAGAAATCTATATGTGTGCGTTGGAAGTCCGTTCTCTAAAATGTTCTATATTAATACTTATTGAAAACATGCTATAGAGCCTAAACTACTATCCATACAGGAAAATAGTCTTCTAGAAATTTTCAGATTGATTCTTTACCTTCCCAAAGGCTACACTTACTATATACCTTACCCAGTAGGAAATGGAACGTGTCCTGGACTAGTTGCATTACTTGTTACGGTAACTATGGAAGTAGTTACGTGTTGTATATAACTTGCATTACTTTTAGCATTGCTTGTCATTGCCAGAAACGTCGTTAGAATATAGACTTTTTAACTAGTTATTCGACCAGGACCAGTTATTGGAGGAGTGTGCTTTTGTAACTAATTGTTGTACCAGTTATTACGAATTAGTGGAGGAGTGTACTTTTGTAACTAGTTGTGGGACCACTTATTGTGAACTAGTTAGATAGCCATTCCCATAACGTTTTAAATAAAAGTGTAAGTAACACTGGCAAATGGTTTCACAAATTTTATTTCTTTCTTTCTAGTCTAATTTATACAAAAAAATTATGTACATATATTCTAAAAAAAAAGTTCATTACTACAGTACAGTACTAGCGATAACTATAAAGAGTTGGTTTGATAATTATTTGCGAATTAGTGAGAGTAAACGGTAAAGTTAAATATAGAAAGAACTTTTGAATTATATCAGAAATATTGTGTTTTAAATAACGAACTAAGACCACGCACGTAACAATACGGATCGTAACGTATAACCAAAGAACATATAACTTAACAAGAAGCATTATCTGGCCTCTAAAAATGCAGAAGTTGTATAGTTATTTGGCGATGCGGTCGGGAGGTAACAGAGACTGACAGAAATTTGCTCTATTCTCTCTGTTCTCCACAACCCCACAGCTATACACTCGCAGACGCCAGCAGCTATGCATAGTTTAATGTTTCACTATGCTGCCTATACGAAGAGTTGAGCCGGTTTTTCTATTAATTTATGTACTCGAAAAATTTTCATAAGAACTTTTACACAGCATATTTGTGCTACCTATATTCATGAAAATATTTAGCCCAAGTACACGAATCAATGCAACTGACAGTAGATTGCGACTAGACTACTTGTCGCCCACCAATTCCTATCCCATCCGCTCACCTTACTATTCTCCCTCTGTTCTGCTGCAATGGAATGTAAATGAAAATTCTCTCATGGAACCAGTTTTTTAGAGAATAGGTAAACGATGCACAAAGAACACGCGATGCAATGCATGGGCATGATGCGGAGTTCAAGCTCTGGTGCTGGCCTAGTGCATTGACGATGATGACCCGCCAGCCGCTTTCATCACTGGTGACTGGCGGCGGGTCGTCATGCAAAGCAGAGTTTTCGTAAAATTTGTGAAAGCGGGTCGCAATATCACCACCGATGAGTGGCGGATCGTTAATAAGCAGAGAGTTTTCATACAATTTTTGAGAGCGGGTCGTAATGGAACGACCCGCCATATAAAACTTTTCAATACATGAGATGCATATTCTTTCTGTTAGATGTCCTTTGGTATAACGTAATTGATTTTCATTTTTTTAAATAATTTTGTTAGGAAAGGTATAAAAATGTTATTTCAGTTCGGAAGATAAGAAAGTAAGGCTTAAGATTATCAGAACACCATTTTTCTGTATGAATAGTAATTTAGGGCGGCGGAGCTATTCAAATCAAACTTTTCTCAGTTTTACATAAGAGTATGTACTGCAAATATTTTAGAATCTTAGGATTTCATTGGGGCTCTCATGCGGTAGTGAGGGAGTCTGTTTCATGGCCTGTGAAGTATTATCGAGGGTTTCGGCTACATCCGTATACTCGTGTAAAATCCACTTGTAGCAGGAATCAAAGCCACAAGATTATCGCTTACTTCGTTCGTTCGCTGATTGCCACAAGAGCACTTGCCAATCTGACCCGTTATTTTATCGCAAAACTGTGTTTAGTGACGGGCTACGTGAAGTCATTGGTTTATGTATATAAACCAGTAACAATTCACGACTCGGAAGCTAACATTATTCGTGTTAACTTTTCATGACAAACGGTCGACACTGCATGTGTGCATCTCCAGCGAAAATGACTGAAAATGTTCAATACGTGCCAGAAAGTTAGGCAATTATCTTTTGGAAATGACCTTTTTCAGCCATTTTCGCTGGATATGCTTAAGAAAAAGTGCAAAAAACACAGAAAGAGCTACATTTTCCGTATAGACTGTGATAGCTCATTTTAAAGATAAGATAAGACTTTGGGCTTCTTAAATCCAATATGGAAGATTGGTCTTGATGACGTGTTTGTATGAGAATTGTAAAGAATTATTGGGTCACTTGAAGTCTCACATTTGGATTGATTTAAAGAAAAAATCAATCAAAATTTGACAACCGGAAATGGAGAGTGAGAAATAAGAGGAAGATATTTTTCAAAAAAAAATTTTGTACGATATCTTTGTTTAGCTATGACAATGGAACTATGTACGACAATTCAATATATTCAAAAATTATGCATCTCGTCTCTCCAACTCCTGGGGTGAGGAATGAAATATTTTCATATTTACTATCAAATTCTTGTGTAAAAACCCCCATTTGTTAGATACCCTGTTAAAAATAAACAAAAATTCTTTCTTAAAAAAATTACGGAAGGGAAATTCAGCAGAGTTAACCCATGTAAATATTTTCAAAAAAATGTCAGTTCAAAGCAGGCAGATGCTAGGTAGCAAAGGTGGACTGTATGTTCAATTTCCTTTTGATTTTCGCACATGATATCACAGAAAACTAGGTGAATTTAAAATCGAGGGGTGGAACCATTTTTTTATCAGCTTACCTCAAGGAATCGCGTGGTATACCGGAAGGTATCTTGATCAGAATCACCCTGTATATATAAAACAGGTAAAACTTTACAAAACTAATAATTGGCAATATACGAAAATTTCAGAAAGAGTCTCTTGGGCAGTACTTTGAGAAATACCATCCTTTGCTTTTTCCATGAAACCTGTGCGTCCAGGTCATTAAATAGCAAATTGCAAAATTACTGCTACATACTACTCGCATACCTGGAAAATTTATTTATAGAACATGGGTGCTGGCAGACTGTCAGCAAAGAATAAATAATTGTTCCAAACACATATGGAGTGAATATTTCAATAGAATACTTGCAAGAAGTATTTTCTACCGGAAATTTTGAACATCGAAGAGAAGTGTAATTGGATATCGTAAGGCTCTCGATTGATATACGATATGCCGTGCAAATTCAATGGTAAAGGTTCCAGCAGTAAAATAATTTCATTAGACTATAAATTTGAACTTTGCTCATGCAATCGAAACCATGTTTGATGATTAGGAAAGGATTTCAAGTCGGTGATTATGAACTTGCAATATATTTTAATTTTAATTTCATATATGCATATACAAATCACCGAGTTAGAAATTCGAATAAAAAAAACAACAAGTAAGTCTGATACTCTAGGATCTAGATCAACGCCCATATGTAATTTCGTTTGTTCACCTATCTGGTGCAAGTTTGATTTTTGAATTGGTTTTTCGCATTTATTATATTTCTAGAATGGCTTGTCGGATGATTATAATCAATTTCACAGGATTTCATATTCTGAAGAACTTTTTAGTACAATAAAAATGTCTAGGACTGATCGTTTTCACAGTATACATAAAAAACTAAATTTTTATATAGCAATACGAAAAAGGGGTCGCCCGATTTATCCCACTTCTAAAATCATATTTGCTATTTCTATGAAAAGGCCGTATAGAAATTGACGCGCTCTCAGCCAGCAGGGTGTTTCCTCCATGGTAGTCCATAGAGCGGGAGATGATAGTACTCACCTAGCCACACAAAAATCGAATGGCAGGGGAGGGGACATATCAACCGATTCGGAATTACAGGGTAAATAAAAATTATGCTAGTTTGTCACAAAACATCCTGTATCTTAAACAGTACAGGGTGTACGGTCACCCTCTAAAGCTGATTGTATGCAGAACTTTATGGCCTTTCCAACGACTGCTCAACCTCCCATTTCAGGAGTTATTGTGGTCTAAACTAACAATTTCGGATTTTCTGACCTTTTTTATAATTTGACTGTTTTTTTTTTGTGGATATCAATCAGCTTTATATGGTGACCGTACTTTTTAAGAAACAGGGTGTTTTGTGAAAAACTAATATAATTTTTTAATCACCCTGTAACTCAGAAAAGGTTGATATGCCCCCTCCCCCTCCTGCCTTACGATTTTTTTTTTGTCTAGGTGAGTACTACTCCCTCTCTATGGACCACCATGGAGGAAACACCCCTGTATATAGTAAAAAAACAAAATATGACAACCCCCCGAAGGAATTACCATATTTGTCCCATTATCGGACTTAAATTAATTTCTGTTAAAAGCCCATGTGCAAAATTTCAGCTCTCTAAGTACACGCGTTATCGAGAAGACGGACGGACGGATAGACAGACGGACAGACAGACAAGCAAAATCAAAATGACAAATTTCGTGGTACTCTGAAAAATCTAATTAGTCTTAAAGAAAATAATTTCGGGTATTTATATACTTGGCAATAAAAAAATAAGAAAATCACTTAATTTTATTTTAGTATTTTTTCCATCCTCCTTTAGTTTTTAAAACCGCTTCTATTCTTCTGGGCATACTTTCAATACACGAATTGATGGAGTCCTTGATTAGGAGCGAGTCATTAAGATCTGGGAAATTGGAAGGCCAAGGAACGATCTGGATTTTAGAGGATTGAAGAAAGTTTTTGACGGATCGGGCAGTATGGAAAGGAGCATTATCCTGCATAAATGTCATACTAACACCGTTGTACAATAGCGAGCATAGATACGAGATAAAAATGTCCTGAAGCACTTTCAGGTACTGATGTTGGTTCATCATTCCCTCTACAAAATAGAGGGGCCAGGAACTTTACCGCAAATAACGCTCCAAGCCATGACCTGAGGTGGATATTTTATTGATTGCACCACGCAGGAAGGATGGAATTTTTCTTTTGGAAACCTTCTGACGAACTTGGGCGCTTCAGTCATGGTTTGGATTGTCAATTCGTCGCTGAACAGAACCTGAAAAAAACGTCACATTGAGGGTAAAATTACAAATATCGAATATTGTGTTCAAAAAATGAAAAATGGTAAATTACCTTTTTCCACTGGTCGAATGTTACCCTCTTTTTCCTCATCGCCTCGGCCAATCTGGGCTTTCCTGTTGATCGACAGCATTTCAGACCTACTTCGTCGCAACGCCTTTTCAGAGTCCTGACCGATAACTCTATCCCGTCGTCCTGCAACATATTTTTAACTTCCCTTAAAGGCAGCCTTTGATATCCGGATAGAGTAGATATCACTCTCCGATCCTTTCTGTCGTTCTTCTCTCTTTTACGGCCACAGTTCGGCAGTAAGGACACGACATTTCCATTTTCGACTTCGAGGCGGCCACAGAGGCGTGGCTAATCTCTTGACTTAATTTTTAATTAAATGGAGTCAGATGTGCAGAGTGTCACACAAATGAAATCCATCAAGGACAGATTTGCAACATTTCGCTTCATTTTCAAATGGAGCAAATTTTACTCCATTTAGGGAGTAAAAGTACAAGTGCCACCTACCGTCATTGAAATGAGCTGAATTTATTGGAAAGTGGAAAGTTTTTTCAATAAAGTTAGCAGTGACAGCCATCAGCTGATCATCAAAGATATTTCTTTGCCGCTTTCTTCTCTTTTTGGTCTTTTTCAACAACAAAAATTGTGTACTACTAAATACCTTGCAACTACAGTAAGTAGTACTCGCAAATTTTCTTGATAGAATTAAATTCAATTATTGAACTCTCACCTGTTCATTTCCTTGAAAAGTGAATTTCAAATTAAGCCAATAGCTGTGTTCCATTGGGCTATGTAAAGTACTCGTAAGCACTTTCCGAATAGAGCACAAGTTTGTGTTGTGTTGTAAAACATAACCTCCAATTTCAGACATTTCTGTTTTATTTCTGTTGTATTAAGTTTCTTATGAAAATAGTTAGGTTTCTTAACTGTATTATTCAAATTAATTTCAATAAAGGCTACTGAAAATAAAATTATGAGAAACTGGATCAATATCCGTGCTACTTTCTTCGAGAAGTACCTAGAAAATTTAAGGATGAAAATTCGTGTTTGTTCGATATTTAATATGTTAAAAGGTCTTACAGTATTTATTTTCATAAGGATTATACGTATATAAATTTGAATATTTCTCTTGTTCTCGATGAGTTAAATAATTTTATTTGTTTTTTTTTCTATAAACATTTTCTCTCAAAATTCACCTATCTGACATTTCAATAACCACTTAGCATCCAAAGTCATCTCGCGGAAAATTCTTGTGAAACTACTGAGATCATCTACTCGCGGATAAGAGCACGAGTAGCTGCGAGTAGGCAGAAGTTCTTGGGAGTACTTTACACAGCCCAATGGAATACAGCTATTATGGCCACAGTCTGTCTAGGGTATTATTCTATGCAAAATAAGAGATGGATGCAGCCACAAATCACACCAAAAACAGGAAACAGCGCCTCCGGTAGGGGAAGGCAACAACAGACAAGTAGAATAATCAATAACCAGCAATACGATCCGTTAACCATTGAATCCTACATGGACTGTAGCACGAACAAGAGCCAAAAAGTAAATTTATCTCATCACATATAAATAGGGAATTTCTTCATCTCGGTACACCTAGAGCCATCTATTGAGTTGTGAACTCTACGCTGACTATTTACACAGTAAAAAGAAAATCCCTAAAGTGAGTGGCAACAATTTGTGCCACAAAGTTTACATATTTTTCCATAAGATTAGAGAAAGGTCCACCTTGGAAAACATTGATTAGGTTTTTAAAATGCAGGTCTGTTTTTCCCTAAAATGTAGGAAATTTTTATTTTTTTTTGTTTTTCTCCCCTAAAATGTAGGGAATTTTCAAAATTTTTGTGTGTTTTTCTTCCTAAAATGTAGAGAATATTTCCTAAAATATAAGGAATGGGTAATAGCTTTTATAAACTGTAGTTGTTACGTACTCCGTGATATGTAAGGGATCACTCAGGAGTCGGGGTGATTCGTTAGAAATAAAAACGTATGTAGGAATTGATATTACACAGGTGGAAATGTTGGGTGCCACGTGATTTGTCTCTGTGGGCGGATAAACCACGAAACCGATTTTGTAGAAGAACAGACAGACGCAAATTCGATTTCAATATTTATTCGTAATCAAAAAAAGTAATATCCTATATGTTCTTACATAATTATGTACAATCTCTCCCAAGGAAAAAAAGGAACTAATCTTGCGACGCCACAAGTCATGACTTTAAATATACCAAATATGATTTAATGGGGAAAAAAGCACATGCTTAACTTGCCCTCTGTCCTGACTTTCATAATCCAGAGCCCCTTTTCGTATTTTCCGCAGATTTCAGCACTTCACAACAGGTCTTGTACTGTTTTTTTTATTTAGATCGTTAACTTTTGTTTTTTTTTTTATTTAATTTTTTTTTGCCTTAATTCAAACTTTTTTTAAATTGTCCATTCTTACATGCATCTACATTCTATCAGGGATCTACCGGAAGGGTGCTCCCCACTTTTTCCTCTATTCGTCTCCCTCCCTGTTCAAGCTCAAACTCCCACGACGAGGCTCCCAAGTTTGAAATCTTTCCAGGCGTATAGTGTTGTACGCTGAAAATAAGTAAAAGAGAGGAAACCACAAAGAATCATGTCTTAAATATCAAAATGATGAAACGTACGTAATAAGATGTTTTTCTTCTCGGACAGGAATGTCAGCAGCCAGTTGTGATCAACAAAACATTTGACAAATGTCGTCTGAGATGTCTTGTTCTTCTTAATTAATGGGTCGGTAATGCATAATTGTGGCAAGGCAGCCAACAGCATAGTGCAAGAGGATCTACTCTTAACAAACTGGCGACTCGTTCCACACAATTTAATAAATTACACATCGACATTCATATAATTTTATTATTATTGTTAGCAGATGATAATTTAGAAAACTTAACATAAAAAGCTTTTAGTAATAAAAACCTATTTAGGAATGGCCACAGATATAAAGAATTTTTCGCGTCATTATGTGACAGTTCTTTGTACTGCTGAGAACAGCTGCTGGGGTCAATGTACGCATCTGATCTACGCACAGCTGTTAAGGTCAACGGAGTTTTCTGTTGCTACCTATACACAGCTGCTAAGGAAAACGTACTTTGATTGCTATGCGCAATGTAAAATAACTTATTGGTGCCGTGCGCATTTTATAATAATTTGTTGGTGCCGTGCGCAATTCAGAGCCAATATAAGTCGCAGGCCAACTTGAATCTTTCTCTTTTTGCATCCAGATCTCATAGATTGTGCATCATTTGGAATCGACTTGGCTAGTGGTAATACCTTAACATTATTAACAGCTTTCCTTTATTCTGGGTAACGATAAGAATGAAGAATACTAACATCATAACTTTATTTTGGGTACCGACTGAGATAAAGATATTTATTCTGGGTCTCGACTGGAATAAATTTTACTAACTTAAACCTTTATTTTGGGTTTCGACTGAGATAAGGATAGTTATTTTGGGTAGCGACTAGAAGAACGCGTACTAACTCAAGCCTTTATCTTGGCTATCGACTGAGATAAAGATACTTATTCCGGGTCTCGACTGGAATAAACTGTACTAATCCGAACTTTTATCTTGGGTATCGGCCGAGATAAAGATTCTTATTTCGGGTCTCGACTGGAATATACTTTGCTAGAGCAAATCTTTATCTTGGATATCGACCAAGATAAAGATGCTTATTCCGGGTCTCGACTGGATTACACTTTACTAGCGCAAATCTTTATTTTGGGTATCGACCGATATAAAGATACTTATTCCGGGTCTCGACTGGAATAAACTGTACTAATCCGAACTTTTATCTTGGGTATCGGCCGAGATAAAGGTTCTTATTCCGGGTTTCGATTGGAATATACTTTACTAGCACAAATCTTTATCTTGGGTATCGACCGAGATAAAGATACTTATTGCGGGTCTCGACTGGAATACACTTTACTAGCGCAAATCTTTATTTTGGGTATCGACCGAGATAAAGATACTTATTCCGGGTCTCGACGGGAATACACTTTACTAACGCAAATCTTTATCTTGGGAATCGTCTGAGATAAAGATACTTATTCCGGGTCGCGACTTGAGTAAACTGTACTAATCGGAACATTTACCTTGGGTATCGGCCGAAATAAAGATACTTATTCCGGGTCTCGACTGGAATACACTTTTCTAGCGGAAATCTTTATCTTGGGTTTCTACTGAGATAAAGATAATTAATATGGGTAGCGACTGGAATAAATTTTACTAACTCAAGCCTTTATCTTGGGTATCGACTGAGATAAAGATAATTATTCCGGGTCTCGACTGGAATATACTTTACTAGCGCAAATCTTTATCTTGGGTATCGACCGAGATAAAGATACTTATTCCGGGTCTCGACGGGAATACACTTTACTAGCGCAAATTTTTATTTTGGATAACGACGAGATAAAGATACTTATTCCGGGTCTCAACTGGAATAAACATTACTAACAACATCACTTTATCTTAGGTCTTGACTGAGATAAGGATCTTTATTCGTCTACCAACGCCATAAAGTCGATTCACCATTTTAAACTGGTGAGTACATTTCTTTTATTGATCATTTATTATATCACGTATTCCATTTATTATTATATTTGGTGCCATTCCAGAAAGTTATCACGATTTATTACGGTGTTGTGTATAACTTGAAATCTAGTTAATAAGTGACTTATACTTGAAATTACATACATAAGTGAAATCTAGTTGTTAAGTGACATTATTGAAGTATATATTTTGCGAAATAGAAGTGAAGTTAAACTCTATTAAATTTAGTTCTAGTCAAGGTTGGAATTGTGTGAATAAGCTAGACGTGTGTGCAATAAACCATTAACTTTAAATATTCACCGGAGCTCTCATTTATAGTCGCCGTCCAAATCTATATATTTTTTTGAGTGCTCTCATTAGGCAGAACACTTCCTTTTTTCGAATTATTTCTTTCGAGCTATCATTTTAGCACATCCGTCGAAAATGCGTTCGTTTATTACGGCACTGTAATTATTAGTCCTCATTTGGTGTTATTCAAAATTCTGTCCTTTGCTCTTTGTTTTTGTTTTTGTTAACATATTTTCCTTACATTATACCATAAAAGGCATATTTATTTTTACACTCTAGGCATTATTGATGTTTTCTTAAATTATATTTGTTACTGTTGTTGGTTATTTTATTATTAAAATTATTATTGCACATTTTATTTATTATATTGGTATATGGCTTTCTTTATGGAGAGCTTTATTTTATTATATTTATATTTTAAATTTATTATATTATATTATATTATATATATATTATATTATTTATTATATTATATTTATTATATTTAATGTTAAAGGCTTTTGGTCGAATGATTTTCTTTGCATCTTTTTTCTATTATTCTTTTCGTTTTTTTTTAATTAGGAGCCCTGGATATTTATTTTATTTTTTTATTCATTTTATATATATTTATTTATTTTGTTTTATTTAGCGCTTCCTCCGACAGGTAAAAGAGCAGAGAAGAGAGTGACTTTAAGTTCAATGTTGTAGAATATTACCTAATTTATGAATGTTCTCTTCCTTTTATCCGAGAAAACTTAACATTTCTGGATTTTTGCGTACTATATAGGTTTTGTGACGCCAAATACCTAAATTTATTGAATTGATTTGGGGAAATTAAACTGATTTTCCCTCTTAATCAGAAAAAAAGACATTTATTTTTAGGAAGAAATGTGTCTTAAATTTAGGGAATTATCCTAATTTTTTTAGATTGTACTTCTGTTTCAGTTAATTACCTATAGAGGTTTATATTTATGTACTCAAACCTCTTGGGGGCTACACAAAAAGCTACTCTGGAGTGGCATTTCGAGTGGCAACACTATTATGGATAGACATGTTTGCTTCTATAAAAATAAATGAGACAACATATATACGCACACACACATACACACTATTCCAGTTATTATTCACAGAGCAAAAACTTATTAATTTCTATGGAGGATTCCATATATTGAATATAAAAATGAAACCCCTCTCTGTGTTATTCGAACCATTTACCCCAAACCTTAGAAAATTACCAAGCCCTAAAGACCTTTTCAGAAAATGGAAAAGTTTTATAAAAGACATTCCTTTCTGTTTAGTATGCCGAAGAAATAGGAATGCCGCCCAACTAAGTACTACGTATTCAGTTATCTCGCTACTAACAAATATACTTAGCTCTTCTGAATCAAGACCACGTGGACTGAGTTCTTTAGCTTTGTAAAACTGTAAAAAAAAAACTATTTGTTTTCTTCTGATATTTGTGGGTGCTCTGCAAGATATTCCAAGTTCTTTATGCTTAGCACAAATTACTACTACCAATTGAAACTTTCCTCTTTAGCTTTGTTCGATCAAAACTCACCTACCAACCAACCTTACCTTTAGTAATATGCTTTATTCCCTTAACACTTAATTTCATCACCCACATAGAAAACTGCACATTGAATTGCAAAATCTGTTTAAAATGCAAGGTAAGTGCTCAAAGCATGGCAGGATGAAATATATTATTTACACAGGATAGTGCAGATACGTATACAACTACGAGAATTATCGATATAGTTCTGGAACGCAGGCAAGTAGAGTAGGGGAGAACAATTTCAATTGGTTTCCATCAAGACTCGGGCTACAACCCTTTTTTTGTCCGGATGCATAGCCGGGACCATACCAAAAGGACACCGCACAGCACCATGGAATAGCAGCATCAATCACATGCCTTCAGAATTTCGATTGGAAGTAAAAAAAAAGCAAATTGATGGCATCTGTATGAGTTTCCAGACAATTCCTGAAAAAGCAAACATAGCTGCTTGGGAAGAAAGGAATTTTATTCAAGGGTTCAACGATTTTCTACCCTTTATGATTTAGATTCATAAAGCTAATGGAATTGATAGGAAGGTGACCTGAAGGCAAACCGCTTGATTTTATAGCTGCCATAAGCCATGGTTGGTTTTCTGACAGTTGAGGAGAGATTGGACACTGTAGACTTTTTGCGACGAACTTTTCTTTTGTCCGAAAATATTGAACCGTTTTATGGCAACTGTTGCTATCTTCATCGTGGATACTCCTTAATTCACTCTTAGGCTGCTATATACTTATATATTTGGTCGTTCGGTCTCAATTGTGCCTTTAGCCAAATTTATATATTTCTTGCTTTGGAAACCCTCTTCTTAAGTTTTTTTTTTTTTTTTTTTTGTTAGGGTAGAAATTGGGACAATATGTGGCTCCTTTTAGGCGCTTATTGTGCAATTGCTTGGGCCTTCCAATACTGTTAGTACTGTTGGATTAGAGATTATACATTGTGCAGGGATTCTTTTGTGGAAATGGACTACAAGCCAGTTGTTGGATAAGAAATATATGTTATATAAAAAAAATGTTTTTTTTTTGTCACACGTAATTACGACAGAATAAAAATTCAACTGAATATTTAACATACTTTCGGCGGTGTGTATTTATATTAGATTTATGTAGGTGTTAGCCTCGCATTCACTGCGACCTGAAATATCTATTGCATTTACTCAATTTCTAGGTTCAGACTGTTAAGAAAGTGTAGACCCATCCTGGGATGGAGGTTCCACACGTAGGTTGGTGGAGGAAAAAAATGTTCGAGGTGAAGTAGTCTCCGCCTGGCCAATCCTTCACAGTTGCACAGCAAGTGCTCCGAAGTTTTGCGAACATCCTGACAGAAACGGCAAGATGAAGTCTCAGCCAATCTCAGCTTGTTTAGGTGATACCTCAAGAGGCAATGGCCTGAGAAAAGCTCAGTAATCATTTGAGCCCTGTTGTGTATAAAAGAGAGTGACACAAAATAATGATTTTTTAATGAAATTTTGATTTATTTTCTCCTGTTATAGCTCCTATTTTCACTTTTAATTTTTTCATATTTTTCCTTAATACAGCTCCTGTTATGTATCCTAGTAATAAATGCAAAACAAACAATTAAAGCACAATACACCGAATTTTATTTAAATACATGAATTTTTCTTTATTTATTGTTTATACATATGCAAATACAAAAGATTAGTGCACTTTTTGATATAATTACTTAACGAACCTTTTTATTCTTAAAAGGACGTTTTATATGTCTTCATGCTTTTGTGGAACACGCAAATTACTACGAGTGCGATCAGGCTGACAATCTATCCAATCTACCCTACCTTGTCAGACTCATAAAAATATGAAAACGTGAAAAAAATATCTACAGTAACTCCAGTGGCTCGCCAAAAGGAAGAAACTGCTTCCCTTATTTTTTCTTCATTTATCCGCATTGTGTCGTCTTGTGGCGTTGTTTTTGTATTGTATAGTGCAACTAATTGATTAATTTTGCACTGAGTGCTAGAATAGGGCAACCAATTGATTTACTTATTCAATCAATTGGTTACACAAGACTCCTGAAGTTCTTCCAGAAGCTTAAGTCACGCGAATCGTTTACGTACCTCGAAGACAGTAAAAAAAAGTCATCAGCTGTTGTGGGTTAGATTTGGTTATAGTGGCGGCTATCGAAATACATGCACATGGACCTACGGCCAGAGCCACACTTAGGTCCATTGTGATGCCACCTGCTATTAAAACTAGCCAGAAAAGTTAACGAACATTACAAGGTCCCCCAACTCTTCATCTTCTATTTGCTTCAATTCATGGAAAAGGTAGGTACCAAACATACACAGTAGGACTTCAACGCTCTCAACTTCATCCTGATGCATGCCATTTCTGCAGAAGTTATTGTATAGAGCTTTTATGCGTTTCACGGATTTTCAAAGCGACAGTAAACCGTGAATGCAGTAAGTTTCGGCATATCATTACGTTTTCTCCATAGAAAATTTTCTGTCTTTCTAAGACTTATTGTGAACCATAGCTGCCTTGAAATCGTGCATGTGGTCGTAAGGCATGTCCCTGGAAGGCCTTACGAGTAGTATTAGGAGAAGTAAGATTGTTTGAATTAATGAATTAATATTAGAAACAAACAAAATGAGTAATGCAAATAAAAGCCCCTATGTGGACGCGTCCAGCATTTAAAAAATTTTTCATACCTATATCTGTTCTTTATTTTATAATAAGCATCAGATTGGGAATCTCAAGTAGGTTAAAGAAATCAATAATATTAATCATAATAATATCTCAATGACTCAACGATAACTACGTAATAATACGAATTAATAAATAAATATTAAACGAAAATTTTAAATAACATTACCGAATAACCAGCTATTAAATAAAACCCAATAAGTCATAACGAAGGGTATGGCGCTTAGTTCCTTCCTAGCCTTAACGATTTAATTTCCCACTATTTTTCTTATGGCTGTTCAGATTATGACCACGAATTTGGACTAAACAAGTGAAAAAGCTAGAATTGGTCTAAGACCAATTATTATGATATCCTAGATGAATGCACGTATGAAATTTCGTATGGTCACCCATTTAAGCAATTTTGATTTTTTACATTGGTTTCTCGCATATATTTATAGAACGGCTTGTCGGACAGAAAAAATGATTATAACAAATTTTATAGGATTTCTTATTCTGAAGAAGTTTTTCCTACAATAAAAATGTCTAGGACTGATTGTTTTCAAAGTATATATAAAAAACCACAATTTTTATATGGCAACACCAAGAAGGGGTTGCCTGATTTAGTCCGTTTATGAAATTTTATTTGCTATTACTATGAAAACACAATGTACAAATTTTCAGCTTTCTATGTCGACGTGTTCTCAGGTAGTGTCCAAATATATCGTGGAAAACGAAATTTTTATATGGCAACCCCACGAAGGAGTTGCCCGATTTGTCTCATTTTCGAATTTAATTTTACTTTTTTTTTAATGCCAGTGTACAAAATTTCAGCTTTCTAAGTGAACGCGTTCTCGAGTTATCGTGTGCACGGACGGACAGACGGACGGTCGGACAGACGGACTGACGGACGGACGGACGGACATGCAAAAATCAAAATAACTTTCAATATTATGCGTGGGTGTCCAATCCATTTTGCTCGACCATCATTATTTCGAGGTATTACAAATGGAATGACAAACTTAGTATACCCTATAGATTTCATCTAGGGTATAAAAATGTGCAGCAGAGAAGAAGAAGACATCAATTTTTGAGCTTGTTGTCCAGTTGTGATCGGCCATAAGAAGGCGTACATAATTTTTTTTTTCTTCACGATAAAAGTATAATTTTCAATAAAGACATACAATTAAAAAAGTTAAAAACTTAAAAACTGCCCAAGTGAAGTAGCAATCTCCGTTCTGGGAAGAGTAAATTCAGCAGACCTAACCCTACTTTCTTATAAATCTTGGTAGCAGGACGGCTGCGCTAAGGACCGCATAGGAAAACTTCATGTAATAATTCCCAATCGACTCAATAAAATTAAATTAATAACAAAATCAAATTCTTACCTACAACTTAAAAGAATTATTTTCAGCTCAAATTTAAAAGAATTATTTGCAAACAGTATAAGCTCCCCTAATCTGCTGTGAAACGCCTGCCTTGCAAGCTTATAAATATAGAATGTTCCAATGTTTGTGTAGGCGCCTACCTTTGGTTTCTTCCAGTGAGCAAACATTCCTAGCTGAACTTGGACTATATAGGAGCGATCTAAGGGTTTTCGAATCCAGGCCTCTGATTTCTGCTTGACTGTGCATTTTGAAAATTGTTTCCAGTACCCTTACTACGATCTTTATATAATAAAATATATTTTTTATAGTAGCGGTGTATATCCAGTAGACGATTCAATAAATGGATTCCCCATCTCTTTTCAAATGTTCTCTTCTAAGCATAAAATTCAATAACCAGTCTTTTTGACTCACCCATTCACATTTTATCTTAGACTTTAATTTGTAGTTTAGTATTACTCGTAAGCAGAGTTATAAAATACTCAGTATTTAATGGCTTTAATACCAAGTATTTAAGTATTTGATAATTCCCAGTACTAATACTCCTGTATTGCAATTAAAAGTTTATAGTCCCATTCCCAGAAATGCAAATAACACTTTAAAAGACCGGAAAGTAATTGAATTTGCGGTTCAAATACAAAAATACCCAAAAGTATTTAAAAAGTATTTGGTCATTACTATATCATTCCTTTCAATTCTTTTCAAATACTTCCAATTACTTTTAATTACTTCAAAAACTTCAGTACTAAACATGATGAAATGAATTAAATCAACTGTCGTTTTAATTTTATTGTAAAAAAACTTTTTCCAGTTTTCGAGGTGCAATAAAATTGAGACAAATACATTTGCGTTTAAAAAAAAACGTCTTAGGCCGAGAGATTAAAAATACAAAGTCACACTCTTGGAAAATATTTATTATTTGTAATGTTTTCATATTTCAATTTCATAAAAAACAATGATTAAACTTAGTTAAATGTATCTTATTTTAGTAAAAATGGCACACCAAATAGTAAAATATCATGTTTAGTACTGAAGATTTCGAAGTAATTAAAAGTAATTGAAAGGAATTGAAATGAATTGAAAGGAATTATATAGTAATGCCCAAATACTTTTTGATATTTCTAAGTATTTTTGTAATGGAACCGCAAATTCAATTACTTTCCAGTATTTTATAGTGTTATTTGCAATTCCAGGAATGGGACTGTACAATTTTAAATCCAGTACAGTAGTACTAGTACTGGGAATTATCAATTCTTAAATATGGTATTGGTAATTGGTAATAATGGTATTGGTAATGATAATGGTGATGGTACTTGAAGTTTACAGATCTGCTCCTAAGTAGTTGGCTGTGGTAAGCATCAGAATAGTCTATTTACTATCCTAATGACTGAGCACTGCCCACTGAGGTATTTTATATGCATTAAAAAATGAGCGCAAAGTGCAGGACAAATAATGATAAAAACATGGTTCCATTTGGACGAGAGGACAAAATAGAGTAAGTATTTATTTATGTATAAAATAATTATACGCAAGACCTAAACTCTTAAATATATTAGTTATATATAGATATTATAATATTTAAATAATGCAAGAAAAACTCTTATTCACTTAAATACTAGAAAGAATGATTAAAAGTAGTAAGCTGTGATTAACAATGCCAAAAAGGAGCACAAAGGGAGAAAAAAGGAAAATTTAAAATAGTTACCTTAATCAATTACTAAAGTATACAATAAAAAAGCGATAACATTAATTTAAAAGATATAATTAAGGATTTAAAGATTATGAATTATGGATTAGGAGTAATCTTCTGAATGCAAATGGCGCGAGGTTCCTTTGAACACACAAAAGTAGATTACTCCAAATATGACCAGTCTGAACGAGGAAAGAGCTCTCCATGGCACTCTTATTAAATCAAAATGTCTCGGTGACTGTGAGAATTGTATCAGCAGCCAGTTTATAGTGTGTATATTAATCACATTAAAAAGAAATATTAAAACCTGTCGTGATGGGACCGTAACAAACCAAATATGAACTGTAAACAATTGTTAAATGCTACTTCCAATCTACCAGTCAAAATTGCATAAAGTTCTGTATTCAGAACACCACTATAGGTGAGATGTAGTAAGAAAAGAGATTTAGCAAGCTGCATGCGAATTGTACAGGAAAGATATTAGTAGAAAACCGTAGTAATCCTAGCCCACGGTAAAATTTTCTCTATCTATTAAGAGCTTATATATTCACAGCTTTTTAAATTAGATGTCAAGCTAGCTCCCAGATTTTTAGCTTTATCGCCGTAGGGCAGTAACATTTAAGTAAACTGGTTGACTGTTGGTTAGGATTGAAGCCTTGATTATAGAAAAACATGCCTTGGGAGTTCATGGAATTTAGCAGTAGATCATTGCTTAGTGACTACTGTTCTTTAGAGCATAGTTGATCCATTCAATGCAATTTTTCATCAATCGATGCTACTCTTTAAATAAATTTGCAAATCATAGACATATCAATTGTGGTGTAGTGAACTTTGACAGACCCCTTAGGGACACACTTATCCGGAAACAGCACTCTAGAGAGCACTTTACTCAATCCCACCCTTTGGTTTCTTGTTCACAAAAACTGACCTATCAAATAGCAGGCGGGGTTTCCAGAACATAAAGTTGGTTTTGTTGGTTTTCAATTTCAATCAGAGTTTTGAGTGACTTGCACTATCAAATGCCTTGAATGAAGTGCAATCAATACGAATTCATCTCTATCCAAAGCCACAAGCAAGTCGGAGGCAATCTTGAGTAACTCGGTCGCGCAGCTATGTTTTGACCAAAAGCCCGAACACCTCTGTGTCAACAAACCACACCTCTCCATATAATCCTACATCTGCAAGAACATCACCTTTTCAACAGCTTTTCCATGGAAACACAGGATGGTTATATTAGTCTTGGAAGTCGGACACAAGTACAGGCTTAGACTTTTTGGCAATAGTAATGACATTGGCCACTTTCCAAGCTGCTAAGAATGTAGAACCGGTAAAGCAAGTATTAAATACAGGGTGTTTCCGTCTAGGTGATCCATAGAGCAGGAGGTGATAGTACTCACCTGGCCGAACAAAAAATTGAATGGCAGCGGTGGGGGGGCGGGCGGGTTCTACATCAATTGTTTGGGAGATACAGGGTGATAGAGGGTGTACGGCCGCTGTCAAGAGCTCATAGTATGTAGAGCCTACACCTAAATCTATTCTAAAAGCTATTATCAAACATATTTTCAAAGATAATTTGTTCCCTTAGTTACTGAAAATCGTAATTTAAAAAAAAATCGGTGTGACCTGAATAGGTTATGAGCTAATAACTGTTTAACAGCTATAGTTAGGACATATGGTGTTATAGGCCAAATTAAAGAAGAGGAGAGGAGTACGGGACTGACTGAACAGTCATTGGAAGGACAATGAAATTCTACATAAAATGAGCTCTTGATAGTGACCGGACACCCTATACTTTTTAAGATACAAGGTGTTTTGTAAAAACTAGCATAATTTCTGAATCTGTATCTCCGATACGGTTGATGAGGATACCCCCTTCCGCATACTAATTTTTTCTTCCTATAGGGGAGCACTATCACCTCCTGCTCTATGGACCACCTAAGTGGAAACACCCTGTATAGGCAATTACGTTGGACATACTAGGAAATCTATATCAAATGAGGAAGGATATTTTCCGGTTCTATAGCTTCTGATTTGATAGAAAAAATAGCTTTCAACAGCTCCTCATGATCAAGGAATTATTTGGTGCAAAATCACCATAAATTTTATCGTTAGACAGATTCGTGGTATTTAACTACGCTGTTAAGTGGGCTGATAACAAGTGAAACTGCACTCAGAGGTCTTCTTAGAATATTCACGAGCGTTCCTAATATTCCTCCAAAGTTCTCTAAGAGACAGATCAGGATTGAACTTATGAAGGTAATAAGGGTGATTAGCATTCCGAATAGCTGTGGTTATTCTGTTACGAACTGTTCTGTAGATGTCGCGAGGGTAAGTACTACCTAACATACTATGTTTCCTTAGTGAATAGATTGTAAATCTAATAACTCTCTCCTCCATAGGCATTATTAATTCTCAGAAACATTTTAACTGTTCGTTTTATGGTATTTTGCCATAAATTACTACATGAGTACATGAATAAACGTAGTACAAACTTTAAATCAGATTTATTTATTTTTTTAAACAAAAACACCTCTGCCAGGTATGTTTATTATTTAATGCTTTTCACAGTAGGTATACTCTGAATAAAGTCCTGAAAATTCAACAAGTCTCCGCATTGTTCCACGAACAAAAAGCGCTTTTAAATCCGAACAAAAGGAATACATGAAAGCCATGTACGTATATTCTACATACGTACTTGTAAGTAGGTTTATAAACGGTAAATTCATTTGATCAAAAATAAAGGATTACATACATATGTACGTACAGAGTCTTTGTACAAAAGTTCTGTCTGTTCCTGAGTAATTCACTCAGTATACAAGGTAATTTTCTACACCACACGACGGTCACACACTTGCCCCAACATAAAAGCAGGAGAGCAGAGCGTAGAGTCTATTGAAGGATTTTGTGGCGCACTTCCCATTGAGTTGGCAAAGGTAGAAATGGTTGTGGTGTGAACCAGAAAAATTATACCGTCATGTAATTCAAGTCACAAAATAAAACAGCGAAATTCTACAAAGTCGCAATATCTTTAGATACCAACAGCCAGTAGAAAATAAGATACCTCCATACACTTGCAAAGCTGGAAAATTTCAAACACTAAAAACAGCCTTAAGCGATATTAAAGGAATCCTTTTCCCGGAAGTTCTCAAATTTTAAGAGGTTTTTTTATTTTCACAGAGTGCGTATGGAGTGATAGAATCAGATCTTCGTTCTATAAGAGGATGTAGAATGACATCATGAGCACTAAAGAAAACCGAATCTAGTGAATTTACTGTGCGTGGATAAATAAACAAACGCAAATACCGTAAAATTTGCTGAACCACTTAGAGCGAATAAGAGTGTTGTTGGAGGAAACGGAAGAGAGATCCTTGATTGATTATACTTCATCCAAACGGCAAATGAAATCCTCCAAACATTAATACGCTCGCTCGCCTTTTAAGATGTTTCTGAAGGATTAACAAATAACGCACACTCTCTCTCTCTCTCTCTATCCTACTTCAAACTATGTAAACGTATTGATTGAAGCCGTTCTGCTGGGGTTAACTCGACATTTTTATCCTACACAAGAGTTCTCCACAATAATTCAAACAGATATACGAAATCGTACTAACGCCAAAGATGCTGTACACAATATTTCCTACTTTCATGATTTTCGGAAGGATGTTAGTTCAATAAATTTTGGAAAAATACTATCTACACCAACGCATTTAGTTTTGTCGGTGGTGGGAGGGGAAGGAGATTTGAGGATAACTCAATTTACGATTGTAAACTTCACTTTGAAGGAGATTTAGTTAAAGTATTATTAAATAGTGTTGATAGGGGTAAATTTAAAGTACTTAACCGAAATACATTTTAAATGTGTTAAATTAAATTTTTCTTTGATATATGTTGTGTAGATTTTAATTATCATATAAAGTAAGTGATTTACAGGCTATATATAACCTTCACACTTTTTAGTAATGAAGGAAATTACCTCAGATTAAAGCATATTTATGGACAAAGTTGTTTTTGTACCGGTAGCTACAAGTTGTTTACTTTTTAGTAATTTAACGTTTTTAAGCAGATTTATTAAGTTTGGAAGGCAAAAAGTTATGTAAAAATGCAAATTTAGTTAAAATAAAACAAAAATAGTAAATACACGTACATTTTGTGTAAATTTTTATTATTTATTGATTTATTTATTTAATTGGATTTGTACAACAAGATATAAAATCGTATAATGATAAACAAGTTTAGAGATAATAAAACAAAATAGTAACAGACTAGTTGCTAACTAAGACGGAATGCTTAAAACTAGAATAGAACAATAACTAAAACTAGAGTGCACTATGTAATTTTTCAAATTGTTATTGCTATTAGGAACCCATAACGGAGTACAAATTTGTTGTTTAATTCAAAAATATTACTGGGAGAATGTCAGTTTTTTTTTTTTACAGAATAAAATAACGGTAAAATTTTGCACTTATTTTCGCACATAGTTAATTTCAATCCAATTTCAATTAGGCCATAGTACAATAAAATATTAGTAATCTTTTATCTGTATCAAACAATACAAACAATATAGGTGAAAAAATAAAAACAAATAATGATAACAAAAATAAGTATAAGCGTAATGCAAATCCGGAAAACTATTAATTATAAAACCTAGGGAAAATATTGTAATATTGTTTTATTCTAATAGAAAATTGCTTTAGCCGAACGGAGACGAGGGCGCAAATTTACTTACACGGCCCGCTGCCGTTTAGGTCTTATTTTCCCAATAATAGAGAAAGACTGAATGCGAAGCTTCATGGCGAAAATCGCCTATAGCTACCGAGATAGCTTGCAGTGTGTAGCGAAGGCCTATTTGAATGTTTAACTTTTATAACTTTTATAAGTACCAATTTGCCGCAGCGACAACGTACAAGTAGATTAGAAGCGGCCGATAAAAATATAAAGCAAAAGCTTCGTTTTAAATTGAGCTGTTGTCCCCCTGATAGAAAGCTCTTCAGAATTTTATTGCTAGCAACTAGGCGTCATTATTTTCATTTGTAGCGAATAAATTATTTGAGCCAGCTTGTGGCTATGCTCTTCAAGTTATCAAGTGCTGAAATTTTACAAGTGTGTATAATTTAAAAAAACGGCTTAAATCGGGCAACTCCTTCGTGAAGTTGTCATACAATAATTAAAAATATTTATTGTATATTCTGGGAAAATGGTCAGTACCACTCAAAATTTTTGTAATCTAATCATGAAAGTGGTTATAACCATTTTTACCTGTGCGATGAGTCTTTCTAAAAATATATTAAAAAATCAACTTTAGCGAGTTAACTTGGCCAGAAGGGTGGCATATACATATGTAGCAATTCTATACGACAACGATCAAAATTATCAATTTGTAGACCCGACACCCCTCCGATTTCGATAAAACTTTCAGAATTAATTGAGTATTAAAAAATGCTCGACTATTTTTTTTTTTTTTAGCCTGACGACCTGAGGTCTTGGATATAGGGTAACTCAAAATTTATGGTTTTCACTGTGGTCATGTTTTTTAATTTGCTGATTTCTTGGGACCGGGTTACTCGATTCTTTCGTGCGAAATGTTAAATTATTGGTATTAAATGGGGCTTTCCAAAAAAAATTACAAAATAAATTAAAAATTAAAAAAAAAATTATTGAAGAAAAACTAAATTTTTATTAATTTTGGATTTTTGACCTAAAAAATATTAATTTTGAAATCCTCTAACATTAATACATATCATATCAAAAATTTGCGAATGTTCAGCGCTTAGTTTAGGAAATTCAATTATTTTTTTATTAGCGTCTCTACAAGATTTTATTTAAAAATCTTTGAATTTACTCCAAAAAAATGATTTGTTTTATTGTTTTTAGATATCTTAATGAAATACGGGTTTGAAAAATATTATAATAATAGCTCTGTCTTATCATTTCATAAATATTATAGTTTCATTTTCACTACAAAACGAATATCCTTTAACATCTACGCTGTCCTTGAAATAGTTTAGTAGAATTCTAAACAACGAAAGAATAATTTTCGGAAAATTCGCAGATCATATTGAACTCGTTTCTTTTTAAGTTAACCTTGGAATGCTTTAAATATTTTGATTTTTACTTTAGCAATAAGATTATGTGGAATTAATTTTCTAACTTTCTCGCAGGAGACATCAATGAATCCATTTTCATAATAATAAGAAAAGAAAATTTACGGAATTCCGTCAAAATTTGTATTTTTGATTTTACTTTTAAAAAGTATATTTTCCAATATTTAGCTAAAAAAAATGAAAAAAGTGTAGAACAAGGGAAGTAATGCATTTTTCCACTTTCTCCAAAAGTTCTATACAGGGTGTTTCCCACTAGGAGGTCAATAGAGCGGGAGGTGATAGTACTCACCTAGACGAACCAAAAATTGTATGGCAGGGAGAGGGGGGGGCATATCAACGGTTTAGGAGTTACAGGGTGATTAAGAAAAAAAGCTAGTTTTTCACAAAACACCCTGTATCTTAAAAACTACAGGGCGCACGGTCACATTTAAGAGGTCATTGCATGCAGAACTTCATGGCCTTTATAACGTATTCTCAATCAGCACCACAACCCACTTCAAACAAGAATTATTGTTGTCTAAACTAAAAATTTCGGATTTTCTTACCTTTTTTCTTTAATTTAACCTGTATTATTTTTGAAAAAAGATCGTTAACATAACTTTTTTTATAAAAACTGTAAACTGTAGACTATCCCCTTTCATTTGACCGAGTAAACTGTAGCCGTTGAACAGTTATTAACTCATCACCTATTCCGGTCGCACCGAAATTAGACGATATTTTTTAAAATGACGTGCTAAGGGTTCAAATTATCGTTGAGATGAGAATAGGTTTGAAAATAAGTTTAGAGCTAATAACTCTTAAAGGACTTCAGATAGCACACTGGGTGTAATAGGTGAACTTAAAGAGGAGTGTCTACAGTTTACAGTTTTTTATAAAATAAAGTTATGTTAACGATCTTTTTTCAAAAATAATAGAGGTTAAATTAAAAAAAAAGGTAAGAAAATCCGAAATATTTAGTTTAGACAACAATAATTCTTGATGGGAGAGTGGGGTGGTGCTGGTAGAGCATATGTGCTGATTGAGCAGTTGTTATAAAGGGTATGAAGCTCTGCATACAATGAGCTCTTAACTGTGGCCGTACAGGGTGTAGTTTTTAAGATACAGGGTGTTTTGTAAAAAACTAGCTTTTTTTCTTAATCACCCTGTAACTCATAAACCGTTGATATGCCCCCCCCCCCCTGCCATACAATTTTTGGTTCATGTAGGTGTGTACTATCACCTCCCGCTCTATTGACCTCCTAGTGGAAAACACCCTGTATATGGTGACAGTCTACACACATAGATGAGGCTCACTGCAGTTCATTGAATATGTCCCTTCCCTCTGTCAGATTATTCATATTGAATGGGAGTACAATGAATGCATGTATGAACTATGAACGAATAACTCATACTTTCGCAACATTTGCAGCTGGTCACCAAATTCATTTATAAAGGAGCGTTTACAATGGCACAGTAGAGTCGAGTAACCAGGTTGCATTTGCTGTCATCATCTTACCAACGTGAGATTAGGAAATTTTTAAATCTCACGCTACTCTGTGAAATCCACTTATATTAAAGTGCAAGCTTGAGACAAAGAGAGACAATGAAATCTGGTGACTCCACTCTACTCTGCCATTGTAAACCCTCCTTAATAGTTGGCCACTCAAACTTTAAAAAGTATATCCGGGCTTGGAATGGGAGATTTCATATTTACTTGTGCGCTGTCGCTGTTGCCGGGAGCAAAGAAGCTCTAACAAAAACTGCTGCAACTAGGTGTGGAACTTGTCCCAGTAGCTTGGATCTGCGCAGATAAGCTCAATTGGCAAGATCCCCGGATTAGGATCGGAGCTTTGTTTGGGCGAATCCCCTTGCCTAAAGATGCTGCCTTTTCTGTGGGAAGAGAAATGCTTGTTTTCTCTATTCTGGGAGGAGGCGAATGTGGAACTTACTTGATTCATGCAAATGAATCTTTACTTCTACCTCGAAAGCTCTTTTAGTTGGAGGTGACAAAGAATGTGGAAATAGTGTGCAGAATGGGTTAAACAAATCGTCAGGTGCCGTCGGCCTTCACTGATCTGCACACAATCATCGATAATCAGGTAATTTCCTCGATTTGCCATCGGCCTTCACTAAATCAGATAAATAAAGACTTCATTTTACTTCCAACTGGAAGTGGACACAGGGACTTGGAGATGAGCACTTTCACTCGAAGTTAGTGCCTATCGCTTTCCGCGTGTCTTTGACAAACGATATAATTGAATTGCATATAAAAATTATTAACGTCGTCAGATTTGTAGACTCCAATAGCCTTCTTTTGATTTCACGTGAACTGGATGCAAATAGTTTCTATTCAATAAAAAAAAAGCTAACTGAAAGACAAAAAAAAATGCACACATCGTGTACCATACCAGGTAACGTGAACATATAGTTTCCGCTACTTTCCGTCCAGATGATGTTTCGAGAAAGAAATTTCTCACAACTCTTTTGTGAAATTTATTTTATTTATTTTTTTCTATGCAAAGTAAAAACAGAGAAAATCAAAAACCAATTACTTATCTTTGGATATCTTTTGTCGTTGGATTTTCTTTTGTCCTTCTGCCACTAGAACAAAGGAACCGGTTGATCCGTTAATCTGAACGGGTTTCCCTTTTCATCTTTTTTTTAATTTCATTCAGTATACCCTCTTTGACCTACTTTAAAAAAAAAAAGACACCTTTCTTCGTTTACATTTACAATTCAAGACTTTATTGAACTTTTTTTCTTTAAACAATAAATACTGCACAATTGGTTAAAATTAAAAAGTAACTTTTTCGCTATCTTCACTACTTCAGTGCTTGCCGCCTATAAAGTAATCTTTTCTCCCTCCAGCTCAATCGGTTTTGCTCTCTCGAGACTCCTAGTCGTCCCACTATTTGTCATTGGCAGTTCGATACTAATTTTCCAGTGTGCTTCTCCTGCCATCTTTTGGGTTTTATGGGTTCCCGCTAAGATGCACTGCTTCGCTTTCCTCACTAGCGTAGGATTTGAGCAGGCTTATCTTCATAGCGAGGGAACCTAAAGATTAATCAAATACCAATAATTACTGGAGAAAAAAGATAGAAGAAAAGCTAAATGCAAAGCTTTTGCCCTGATTAATAAGCTTCCGAAAGACGGTTCCCTGCAAATCAGCAGGAAGCGAGTTGCAAGCATGAATTGCTCGAACATCCGAAAACAATACGCGTGCGTTCATTGAAATCAACATTTATGTTTCTAACGAGTTGGAAAAATGCTGATGCGGAAAAATTGATACGCTTCATGCTAATTGACCTTGAGAGAATACTAGTTGATAAACAAAGTCTATGGAGACCAGTGTAAATTCGACGAACGACACTATTGATATGATAACAGCAAGTCCTCGAGGCATTAATATTAACTCCCAGGTTCTTCACGGACTACCGAGTCAGCATATCTCTATATCGCCATCGATTGTAATTTATATGGATTCAGTACCATCTGATTCTCCATGGCTCAAATGGAAGCCCTCACTAAGGTATTCCAATTTTAAGCTTTCAGCATATTATCTGAACACTCTTTTCCCGTACGGTTGTATCAAAATTGACACTATTTAATTTGGTCAAACTGATTTTGTGCGAAATAATAGAGTTTCTTAAGGGGGATTATTTAGTATTTTTATTATTTACTAGGGGATTACAGCCTGGTATCGTATAGAGAGTTGCCCGTTTCGCCATTACAGGAGCTCTTCGAAAAACACCAACAGCAATAAAGGAGATTATGCTCCGGCTCCTGCGCCTCAACATCCATGGGAAATGTATAGCGGCAAAGAATGCACTAAGGCTTAAGGAGACGAGCTGGTAACAACATAATACTGAAGATCTGTCTTGAAGACTGTATACAGGGAGCTACGGATTACATTGTTCCAAGACTAGACTTCGAGAAAGCGTTTTCAACTAGCATTCCTATCAGGGAGGAGTGCGATGGTAAACGCGTGGCAATTGACTCTAATATATGTTCGAAAATGGAGATGGAAGTGGTAGCCAGGGTATACCTACTAAGCGCTCCCTGGAATACAGGAATAGTGCCGCCTACCGGATCACTGTAGTGTGTTCTAGGCTTAGGTCCTGGCCATTTGCAAAGTAGCAAGGCTGCTCCGTACAATTTACGTTGTATACCTATCGATCGAATCATTAGGATTTCTTTTGACAGCCAAGCTGCAATCAAAGCTTTGGACTCGAGCACAACTCGCTGCAAGCCGCAGAGCTATTTCTTCTGGATGCCTGGTCATAGTGACATACCTAGATGATCGGGCGAGAATGGGTTCAGTTATGAATTTATGTCTAGCAGAGGAATCTGTAAGTCGGGCTCCCAGAATCAGTGAAGAGGATTCTAGACGTACAGGCCTGTAAGCTGGCAAATCGCAGATGGGGAGAATTTACCATATGTGCGATTTCAAGACAGCTGTATCCCGAGGTTTGTCCTAGGAGGACTGAAATCTCTGTTGAGGAATAACCGCAAAGATGTGGCTGACCTTATCGCAGGTTATTACAGAACCGTGTCTCTTGGGTGCCGAGAGCATGCAATGACTTCTGCAGAAGCTGTATGGATTAGGAAAAGGTTGGGAGCAGCACCTGCCCATGTGAATGCTCTAACCCTTGCCAAACGTAGGAGGAATACGTTTGGCAGCTGTTTCTTCGAATGTATTGTGGGAGCTAGCAGACAAGGAGTTTGGGGACCTAGTAAAGTTCATTAACACTTGTGGCTGGTTTCACCGAACCCCTAAATCTGACGTATCTTTCCCAGGTTGGGTTCCAATAAGGTGGTATCATAATGGACCATAAATGGTAGTGAGGCTGATCGCAGAAATTCGCGCGATGACCACCACCACAACCTAAACTAAGGGGGAATTATTTCTTTAGGCAGTGATATGTGTAAGGCTAAGGGATAACACTCAAATGTTATTATGTCTTGAGCAATGGTATGTCTTCTATTTCTGGTGCGATAACTGAACTTAAAAGCCACTATCCACGTGAGTTCGACATTGTTTTTTTTAATAACCACAGATTAAAATTAATTGTGCAAAATATGTTAATAATCGTCTTAAACGTGAATCGTAAAATTATGAAGTTGGTTTCACTCGATTTTCTTCAAATTTTAAATTTCGAAATAATTTCGTTCAAATAAGGGTGAGGTATGTTGCAAGACTTCTTTTCCTCAGGGAGTATTTGAGCTAGGCTAATTATGTTGGATTTATCTGAAAGGAAACAGATTAGTGATATTTGATATGGGTTCAGCATAGTAATATAGCTATTTAAGGAATTTTTTGACCCTCAGGGAAGAGAGTTTCTTGAAAGGAAGACAATTTTTGCAATTATATCGCTTATCTATTACTTATCTAAAATGTTTTTTGAAAGGAGGTTATAAATGAAGTAGTATTACAAGACACAAGTGTTCAGTAAACAAAATGAACTTAGTTACAATCAAAAAAGCATTAGAAAGAGTTTCTGCAAAAATCTAATATCCCATGTAATTTCGAAAATAATACGAATTCGACAAATATAAATATAACACTTTCGATTGCAAAACACCTCAACTTTTAGACGTTTCAGTACTGCGTACTTTTCCTGGAACACCCTGTGAAAATAATGATTTATTTCAGTTTTCAAATGGCATATTTTTGAGCATTTTACGTTCCACTGAGCTCTTGAAAACAGAAATCGTGAGCTTTTTCCGGTGGTAATCACACTTAATACTTGGAATGATATTTAATACCAAATAGCATCTGTTAATAATAATTTTCAAAATTTTCCTAAATGAACCAAACTTATTGCGAAGACGAAAAGTACCGAACAGTATTCTTGGCTGTAAATATCAAATTTGTTATATACATTAATATTTGCCTACCTTGAAGGGATTGTACTCATCTATCTAAAAAAAAAAGTTTCGACCCTTTCTCTAGTTCGTTTCAGGAGCACCCTTCGCCATTGAATAAAACTTTTCCTCGTTTTCATAAAGTGTCAAAAGCAAAACTGAGTGTCATTTACAGCTTTATTGGGTAACAAAATGAAAGCAATCTGTTGCCACAAAATTAAATTGAGTGCGGAAAATCGTTAAAAATTTACATAAATTAACAAATCCTCAAAAGGATGTCTTACTGTTGATCAAGGTAATGATCTGAAATTTTCTCATTTGTTTTTTAGTTACTGCCTTTGAAGAAATGGAGATGGTTAGAGAATATTTATTAAGATTTTACTAAGAAAAGTTTTAATGAAGAAATTTCAATGGAAAGGGGGAGATACGGAGGGGGAGAGACAGATAGAGAGAGAATAAAGGTAAATTTAACTTCAACTGGCGCAGTTACTTCATCAAAACTTATGCATGCTTTAACAAATGTCCCCCCGCCCCGTCAACACAAAATGTTCACTAGAAGAAGTTGGATGGGGAATTGTAATTATGCACCAAGAACGCTGGTGTAATTCAGAAAATTCAAGCCAATTTTCATTATGTTTAAAAAGGTTCAAAGCAAGTAGGTAGTGTTTTTGTTTTTTTTTTCTCGTTAGAAGATAGTCATCTTTTCATGAAGTTGCTCAGGATTTACGGTACAACGAATTCAATGGCCTTGTCACAGGAAAGGAATAGAGGAAATAAAAGCTTATATCTCGCAAACTTTATGAACTTCTTTTAATCATTGCTGATAGAAACTTTTCTTAGATTTACTCAATCTGTTTGTTAGATTCAGCAGTGATGCGCATGTATTGGTTTCAGGGATAAATGAAGTTATTTTGACCTTAACGAACTTAATACATAATGAATTTGCATAAAATATGTCAATAATTGGCAAATTCCGTCCTGGTATCCTTTTAAGATGATTTGAGAAATCACCAAATTTTGCAATTTATACTTAATAAACTCGACTGGACCTGACGGGTTGCAAATCCCGGCGATATAAATGGATAAAAAGAATGAAGAAAATCGTAAATTGGTAAATAATTAATTTTTTTTTATGGAAGATTCCATAAGAAGATGACATCCAACGTTCTTACATGTAACATAGAGGAATTAGTTGTTGGCTATTAGTTAATGACAAATTAAAAATTATATTTAAATCGTTGCTTATCCGTGAGCCTCAATCTTCAATTGAACTGATTAAGTAGATTGAGTAGCTATCTGTAAAAATTGTGAATATCGACATCGCGTATATTATTTAATTCAAGTAATTAATTAGGCTAAAACGTAAAGGGACCAGAATAGATCCTTGAGGAACTTCACAGTTCAAATGAAGGAAGTCAGAACAAACTTTTTGACCTGATGTTCTACTCTAGAAGCATAAATTTTAAAAGAATACATAATCAAATAAATTGCTCTTCTAATAAAATAAAAGCGATTGGATAATTTTTTGAGCAGAGTTTTATGATATACACTCTATCCATAGCTAGCCTTGAAGAAATCTAGGAGTTCTAAAATAGAAATTTATTTTTCTTTTAACGAGTGCTCTGTTGTCACCATAAGAAAATCAGTTTCACAGCTATATGTTTTGGTCAAATCGAGATTACAACCCGGTGAGTTATTTTCCAGACTATAATGTTTAACCTGCCAATAAAATGGCTTTTCGAAAACTTTGGAAACAAAATAAAGCAGACTAATGGATCTGAAGTCGCCGAGCGATAGAATTGCGACCTTCTTAGGGATAGGTATCACGTTTGCAAATTTATAGGCTGTGAATTTTGTTATACAGCGGCGCGATAATTATAGGAAACAATGGTGACATCCTGCCAGGGTTAATGATATTAGAGTCAATTGTGAATATTCCACTAAATGCTTCCATACTATTCACTCTGTGAGAGATAAAACCTGTGGGGCTCTCAATTATATTTGGTAGAATGGGGCTTTCGGCGGTTATAGATTGTGGCTTAGACCAATCCCATTCTGATAACTGTTCACTACTTCTGACTTATCTATTTAACTCATGTGAGTTGTGATTGTCTTCATTCATCTTATTTGCATATACACCAGCATGCTGTAAGTTACGCCATAGCAATTTTAATGGGCTTAGGTTATGGCTAAGGTATGTACGTTTATAGGCTCAAACTTAAGCAATATATCTTATTTCTAAGAGATCTGTGGAATGCTCGACTCTCATCTGTCCTTAATCTACGATAGAAAAAATAAAAAAAATTCCGATAAACATGAATTGAATTATTCTGCAGTAAATCAAGGTCAGAAGCAAAATTTAATTAATTAATCTTCCTTTTTGTGCAGGAGAATATGTTTAATTGTATTTGGGACATACAACGTTATTTTCATTAATTGAGTTGTTACCTGTCATATGACCCACAGTCTGAAAAAAAATGGATTGGATTCAGAAACACAAGACAAGAAAATAACAAGAAAAAACAGGAATTTTGAGAAATAGTTTATAAGCTGGACGGATCACTACTTCTCTGTTGCCAAAGAAGCATCAAGATATGTTGGATTTCTGAAAATGTGTAAGAAATATTTCAGCCCATCGAATCAAGAACCGGAAAGTAATTGAATTTTCGATTCCATTACAAAAATACCTACAAATTCCCAAAAGTATTTAAAAAGTATTTGTCTATTCCTATATAATTCCTTTCACTTTCAATTACCTTTAATTACTTTGACAACTTCAGTATTAAACATAAATTATGAAATGAACTAGATCAATTGTCTTTTTAAATTTATTGTAAAAAAAAACTTTTCCCTGTTTCCCATGTTCTCAAAGTGAAATAAATTTAAGTAGTTTGGAGAAGTATTTACCTTTGCTTTAAAAAAATTGTAGGCCAGAGGTCATGAAATACAAGGTCACACTCTAGGAAAATATTTACTGCTTGCTATTTTTTTATATTGAAATTTGCAATTACATAAAAAACAGTTAGTTAAATTCACTTTATTTTAGTAGAAATGGCTCACCAAATAGTTACTCTCAGTTGTTAAACCAAAGTTTTTTGGCAGTGATTTCTACTTTTACAAAATAAAATTTATAATGCCAGTTTACCTTTTTTCTCTGGGTGTATTAAAACCATTTCAATTAATTTTTAGTTTTCCCAAAATTCTAGTTTGCCTTAGACTAATTTTTCAAGAGAAAAATCACTAAGAGTCTTTTAAGATGGTTGATTAAGCCCGCTAAGCAAAATGATCACTCTACTGCGCTTGTTGAAGGAAATGGTGTTTTGTACTTCAGTGTAGCTTGTTTAAGCCGCAGATTCCCACTTGAGTGTCAGCATACATATGGGTAATTTTATTTCATATGTGTTACTTCAATCAGAACTGTCGACACTCTTATAGAATTAATTTAATTAATTAATCAATCAAATTTTAATCGTCTTAGAAGCTGCAAGGAATTTAAAAAATACAAAACTACAAAACAATTTCATTTAATGTTTTATTTTTGTAATTCCTTCACATTTCATTTATTAGTTCTTTTTCTGCATATTTATATTTCCAGTTTCCAGTTCGTTTTCTTTTGTATCCGTCTCTGCTCTTTTATAATTTTTATCGTTTTGTTTTACAATATTAGCTTCATTTATGCAATTATTAAGTATTTAATTTCTAATTTGTTTGATAAGTTTTTAAATATACTTACCACTTTCGGTTAAGTCCATAGTTTGTATAGGTTTTTTTAAAGCAAACGTACTTCTCAAAACTATTTAATTTTATTGCACCTTGAGAACATGAAAACAGGGAAAAGTTTTTTTTACAATAAATTTAAAAAGACAATTGATCTAGTTCATTTCATAATTTATGTTTAATACTGAAGTTGTCAAAGTAATTAAAATTAATTGAAAGTGAAAGGAATTATATAGTAATAGACAACTACTTTTTAAATACTTTTGGGAATATGTAGGTATTTTTGTAATGGAATTGAAAATTCAATTACTTTCCGGTATTTTAAAGTAATATTTGCCATTCCGGGAATGGGACTATTCAATTTTGATTCCAGTACAGGAGGCTTAGTACTGGGAATTGCCAATTCTTAAATACTCGGTATTGATAATTAAGAGGTATTAAATCCATTAAATAATGAGTATTTTACAGCTCTGGCAAGCACATTGACGATTTGTCAATAGCTTGCTATATCGATTCACTCGAGCACCGCCGCAATGTTGGATGCCTTTCGTTCCTTTATTGCTGCATGTATGATTAATGTTCTGATGAAATATCTAGACTGATCCTTTATTAGAATGATTGCTGCACGCAACACACGTAGGTACTCCAAACCGCGCACATCGTTTTACCCTTCAAACTAGTTTCGGCCATACAGTAAAATTCCGTGATCCCGAACTGTGCAAATGTGGAACAGTCTACCATCTTCTGTCTTTCCTCCGGCATACAATTGTTAAAAGTTTAAGTGTGCGATTTATCAGTATCTTCGCCAGTCTCCACACGTTCCCTAATTCCTATCTCCTTCCTGTCATGCTGTGCTTTGCTTTATTAGGTATTCTCTAAGCTTGGCTCAATAATAATAAAAAAATTATCATGTTTTTTTTTAAATGCAAATTTGGTATTGGGGTGTATGTGACCCAGAAGAGAAAATTAAGGAATAAAAGGTCAGCAGCTAAAAAAGATGCAGATAGATAGATAATTTTTTTTAGTTTTTAGTTCTGACATAATATAGGTAATTTTTTGTGAAGCTTTTAAGGGTAGAAATAATATGATGATTTAAACAACAAATAATGCCATTTGATAGAGATGGGGGTGGGCTTTAATTTGACATGTGGTATGTCATATAAGCGTTAAGAAGGGGTAACGGTAAAAACTCCCCTCACTAAATTGTGTTTTTTTTTGTTCACAACTGTAGTATTTGAAGGAATCTTTTATTTTGATGTTCAACAAATATTTATACCATACTAGTGTCACTGCTATACCTGCGCAAAGATAAGAACTTGCTTTCATTCCGCACAAAGGCTGAAAAAGGGAGAAAACAGTTACATATTCATAAGTGCCAAATCTGTCTCGTTTCAACTTTACCCAAAATAATCCAATCTGTATAGAACTCTGCTTATAATCCTCCATAAAAAATTACTTTAATTACTGGAGCATCAAATAACGTACACGGTTAAAAATTTGAGTTTACTTTTATAACCTGTAGAAAGTTTTAACGTATTTTAAGACATTCTTTTATAAAAACAAGAAAACGTAAAAGTGTAAAACTTTTTATATCAGTTTCGTCTTAATTTAAAACTTTGTGAATGTCTTAGCTTCTCTGTAAACCTGAAAGTTTAAAATTAGGTCTAATTTTGTCTTATTTTTCAATTCATACCAAAAGGGTTTATTCTTAAGTCTCTTCTAGTCTGAATTGCAAACAGTCACGTTTATATCAAACAATTATTTCCTTAACTTAAAACTCATAAAAATCTAAATTTTTTCTAAACTCAGAAAGTTTTAAAATCAGTCCGAAATTTTTCATGGAAAAGAACTAAAGCCAACGAGGTTTTATTTTTATACCTTTTTCAACTTAAATAATAAAATCTAACGGGATTGTTGAGATAATGAAATTTAGTGGTTGCATTTTATTTTTCAAGTAAGTATTTTTATTATATTTGTTTATTACATATAAAATAAAATAATGTTTTTTTTGTTATATTTGTGGAAATTCTCTTAGTAGCATTTCATTTACTCTCGCGCATTTAAAAAATTATTTAAAAAATTTTTGCTGTTCAAACAATTATCCTACGAATTATAAAAGAAAGTAGTAATGATGAAAAATGAAATACATTTCTTTCAAAATGCAGTCGCTTTTGAACCGCTTTTGAAAAACCGTCAAATATCGTAAAAACTTAAAGGAAAAACATTCAAAAGAGATCTTTAATTTTCCACTTTACTACTATTATCCACAAAAAATAATAAATTTTTTTTTATATTTATCTTACTTTCTAGATATTATTTGATTTTTAGCTAATATCTCCAGATAATAGTGACAAAATGATTTTAAATTGTGGAAGGTATGAAAATATTATTTTCAAAATTTTAGATGACTCCAAAATGTCTTTACAGGATTGAGGAGGTATAATAAAAATGTTATCACAATAAATTTGGTTGCTATAAATCTATTTTTTTTCATTATTTTAGAATGGAATAATTAAACTAAATCATTTATAGCACTTCTGAAGTTATTACCTTCAGTTTCTCTGGGAAGTAAATCTAAATCTAGAGAATCATTTTCTCAAGCAAAGCACAAATTAATTAAATTTGTAAATGTAAGTAATTTAAAGATTATAAAGAATAATAAAATGCTAATTTTGTAAATTACTTCAAATATTTCCATATATTTAGATTTACACTCCCAAAGAAGAAATCGTTAAAAGTACCAAAGGGTATCCTGTTAAATTGGTAATTGGACCGAATGCATCAGAAATTTCATACTATTTAATTTATGTTGACAAATAATTTATAAAGGTAACAAATAATTTGAATAGTATTGAAACAATGGACTTGTTTTTTTTTTATTATATTTTGTATTTAATCTTACATATGAAGAAAATTTGAGAAGATATTTTACATTTTTACAACATTTTATATACAAAATTGAGCTACCTCAAGTAACCACGCTTGTAATTGAACTTCAAAACAAATTTTCAAAATATTTCAATAATACCGAATAAAAATAAAACATTTTTTGCGTATGAACAAATTTCAGTAATAAATAAAAGTCCAACCAATGAAATTACAAAACAAAATTGAAAACAATGAAAAAACATTTATTTTGAATATATGTTCATAAAATTACCAATGGTACCTACAGATGTCAAATTAATATATATACCCTAGGCAGATGGACAAAATCAATGATCAGTCGTTCGTAATTGAATTTTTCAAAAATCGCTTTACCTTTGAATTTTAATTTTAATTAATAAAAATGTGCTGTCAAATACATATTTAAATTGACAGGACTTTCGTTTTAATTCACAAAATTTTGGGTAACTTGATTTTTGAAAAAATCAATTACGAACGACTGATCATTGATTTAGTCCGTCTGCCTAGGGTAACATGAATTTAAAGCTAAATTTTCATTTTTTTTCAAACTCCCATGTAATATTACAAGTAGAATTCTACCACAATGAAAAAAATATTCTCCAAACTTCAAACTCCACTGCCTCAAATTGAGATAACTTTGGTTAACATTGAACCAGAGCTGGGCAATAAATACTTAAGTAAAAAAAGACTTAAGTACTACTTAAAGTACATTTTCGTTACATAGAATTATTACTCAAGACTTTTGAAATGCCCCTACTTAGTACTTGAATATAAGTACTTGCTTCTGTTTACTTGTACTTAAGACTTAGTTTTATACTTAAGCACCAAGATTTTTACTTAAATATTTCTGAGTCTATTAAGGGGGTATTCTAGTCTAGAAATTCGAAAAAATCGATTTTTGTTGTTTTTATATTTTCAAAGTTTAACTATTCAAGAATATGCCTACAAGAGGATTTTTCAAATTTGTATCTTTATATTTAGTGTTCACTTGCATCCAGCTGCTAACAGTTGAATTCTAACTTCCAAACCGCGTGGACGTATGGACTTTAAGGGGTAACGCCTCTGTAACGGCTACAAATAAAAGGTTTTTTTACGAATTTTTTTCTCGCAAAATTAAAGGTGTTTGAAAAAAACCTTTTAAGGGTATTATCGGGCATACATTGAACTTTATTGATAAATTTTTGACAGCGAAAAAAAAACAAATGGGCGGCTCCACAGCCATCTTCCCGGGACATGTTTCGGAGCAAGCTTGACGCGCTTGGTGGCGACCTCCATTTTCAAAGGAAAAAAATGTCTCGGACGGGACCTTGTTTTTTCTTATTCTAGAAGGTTTAAACTATTTTTTAAGCCAATAAAACAGAACGATTTTCCAAAAAATTTACAGTGGTGTTACACCTTATACGCGTTTTTCTCGAAACTGCCTTTTTCAAGACGATGCCCACGATTTCTCAAGTTCTACTGGACCGATTTACATGACTTTTTTTGAGAGTCTTCTTTATAGACTTGTCTATGTCCGGAACTAGCCGCATCCCAAAATTTCAATTTTTACTGTTTTTAAAAAATTCGAAAAAGTCAAAAAAATGGTACAAATATTGCTTTTTTTTAGGCAGCGGCTATTTTGTGAAAAAAAATTTTTTCAACTTTTCCCTAGTTCCGGACATAGCGACATTACTCTAGACTAATAATCTTTTCTATTTTTTTTTCGGATTGCTAGGTGGGTTGGAATCGTGGGCATGATCACGCGCCAATTTTTTTAAGCCCCCCACTTCATCAGCTGCTAATTTTTTGAATTTTTAACTTTTATAATTTTTTAATTTTTTTCTTTATTCTGGCAATGTTAATAAATAACTCGTAAAAAATGGATAGAAAAATATTGATTGCCTTTCTTTACGGCACTTCAAAAATCACCTAAAATTCGGGCCTCTAGACTAGAATACCACCTTACAAATATCTAACTCTTGGTAGAAAAGAAAACACAATCTCTAGCGCAACTTCTTTTTTGTTGAGTCTGTACTCACTTTTTCAACTTCCCGTCAATGTTTTTATCAATTTTGGCACCGACGACGTAAGAGCTCTTTTGACACAAGCAATTGTGTCCAAATAAAATTTAAAAGTAAGCAGTCCATATTATATACGACAGTGGACATAACCAAAAATGTAAACTCCACTGCCTCAATTTGAGATATCTTTGGTTTAGATTGAAATCAAATTTTCTCTAAAATTTAAACTCGACTGCTTCAAATTCAGAAAAATTTTAGTTTAAATTTAAAACCAAATAATTTATTTAAATTGAAACTTGCCGGTTTAAACCTAAGACAGTTAAGAATTTTAATTTTAGACTATCTAGAAATATCAATATAAAATTGATTCGTCTTAATAATTTTAAGACTTTGTGTAAGTTTTAATGTTAAACTCTTTCGTAGTGGAATTATATACAAACGCAAAAGTCTTAATTTAAGCCCCGAATTTTTAACCGTGTAGTAATATTAAAAGGAAAGGGTGAAACTTTCCAAATTCAATATCGAATTTCGAATATTTTTGGAAATCACAAGATATAGATTGGTATGGCATATAAATGGCAATCATTCCAATTAAGCCAGTTATAGTGGTAAGTCTAAACAAAAAAACGTTATAGGCTACATCAAATGAATTCCCAAAAATTAACATTTCATAATAAGCCCATTTTGAAAAAATCTTACTAATTTAAGCATATTTATTTCTGTTTTCGAATTCGAATTTCGAACCAATGAATATATCCAACATTCAACCATATCTCAGAAATTCAAAATTTCAATTTATTTTGCTTGCGAGAATTAATTTCATGAGGCTTTTTGCAAAAATTCTATTTTTACTTAAAACTTCCTTCTTTTGATATTCAGACCAAAATTTAATAACTGTGACTTTTCATTAGATATGCTTATAAATTTTCCATTATACCCGGCAAACTTATAAGTACCCGAAGATCAGAGGATTATAAGGAAATAAAGCGGAAATGCGGTTCCATAATGCATTTAACTGGGTGACTTTATTGCGTGTTATTTTTTGGAAATCCATTAATAAATTTGAATTTAAATTTTCTTTGGCTACAAAATTCATCATCAGAGATCCTTTTAAGGAGTTCACTTTAATTAACGTTAATTAGTCGCTAAGATAAAACACTCATCTGAACAAGCTCCCTCCTTCAGTGATTTCCTTTGATGTTCCTTAGCACGGTGAGTAGTGGCACCGGGCAACAAGAAAATACGATATGAAATTATGAAATCTTCAATTTGCTCATTCTCATCATTCATTTTTGTTTAGTCACTAGAAAGTGTGTTATAAAAGGGTTGAATACCTAAAATAAGGACTTAAACCCTTCGGGTTTATATTTGAAAGTCCATATTTCAATTATAATATTTTGACATGTATGCATACCTATATCCATCTGTCCCAACTCAACGAGAATAATTTGAGGAAACTTTCTTATATGTACCGAAAAGTAATCGCTTTGTTCAGTTTAGTTTCGTTGTTGTTGATTTTAAAGACTTTGAATTGTTCTTTGAGCTAAAATGACAAAAACAGTTGAGACTGAATTGCTGTGAAAATGTTTTGCTAAATTCAATTTTTTTTGTTTTTTCTTATTATTTTCTTAGTTCTGTTATTTGCATCGGAAAGTACGACTAGTACGAGTATATATGTTTGTTAAAGATATCGTAGCATCTCCACATTTATTTCTGCACAAGTTACAAAACTTTTCTACAGCAATGGAAGTGAAACGACAATTCTCAGTTCATATATGTCTTTTATCTCTTACTTTGGTATATATAAAGTTGTTCACCCACGGGAATTGCAATTCAAGAACATAAGAATAAAGAAACTCTTTATCTGCGATTTGGTTAGATGTGCAAGCATAGATTTTCCCCGTTTTATTTTATTTTTATATACTTTTATTACAATTCCCTACTCCTTGGTACTTTAGCTACTTTAGACCCATTAAGACCATATTTCAACTGACTACTGACATTTTAAGAAAATTGAGACAATCTGAGATAAAATACAAGAAAAGGGAACCGTAAATCAATTATTGGATAACTATCATAGATCATTGGTTTTGAAATTTTGGTCCGCCGCGGATCAAGGGAGTTAAAAATATAAATAGTCGCGAACCGCTTTAAAAATGCTTTCACATTCGTAATTCGTGCGTATCTATATCTAATAACAGCGCTGCATTCATTAAGGGGTTACGGTTTTACTCAGGAGCGCACTGAAATTCAATATTTAAGAAAAAAAGGACTTCTTAGTCCTCAGATGGGCTCAGGACGCTACTTTAGAGCACACTTTTGCCGACTCCTTTTGGACTTGGGACAAATATGCTCTTCCCAAAGCTAAATCCTGGGTGTGCTACTTGTTTCACTCCCTAATTCTAGTAATGATTTTCATTACGACCTATTTTTAAGAATGAGAAATACGAGCAAATAAAGTCTCAAGCAATTTTGGCATTCTATCTATAATAATAGGAAACCTGATGGCTTACTTCCATGTCTTTTGTTGATTCATCTAGTCAAGATGTAGCGTATCAAATTATATGCCCGGCGATTAGCCGAATCAGGATTCCCAATTTCACACCCGATCCTTAGTTAGTGCACATCCGATAACAAGAAAAATTTGAAGTCTCATGACTGTACCACATTTAGCGCCTAAACGTAAAATTCGAAGTACAAGTGGCTGCGAGTCCACAGGAATTCTTGTAGTTCTTCTTGAAAAGTGCTTGACAAAAGAAAGACGAAAACTGTGTAAAATTGAACAAAAACAAAAGTTATGTATAAATTGTGGTACATTTGTAAATATCAAATAAAAATTATTTACGTGAGCTTAAGTTTGTAAAAAAAAAAAAGTGATGTAAAGAGAATAAGAAGAATCTATGTACATAAATAATATGGATATTTGTATAATGGGAACCATGCGATTGTGCCTAGCCGTAAGTTCCGCACTTGTCCAAAATTTCTCATTAATTTATAATAATGTATATATACAATTTAGCCTTTTTAAGCATGAGCATAAAAGAAGGCAGTAAAAGAAAAAGGAAAACCGTAAACGAAAAAAATTAAACAGGAACAAGAACTGCTAACCAAAAAACAAAATCCACGTGGCACCAATCTAGAAAAATCCAATCGGATCTCAGGACCTGCTCAAGATTATAGAGATAAGTCTTAGCCTAATATCTATTTATCTATTCAAATTCTATCTATCTATACATATGCATGTTTTTTTTCTTAGTTATAAGTGTTCATAAACAGATAATATAACTAAATTTGGTTAGTATAGCATTAAGGCGCCCACGTAAGTAGTGTAGGTAAACGTATCTAGACAACCCTACTTTGTATCTATATTATAAAAATTAAATAAAAAATGCATGCGTAAACTAAAGTGTTGTTCAAGAGCGAAACGTCCAAGAATTCCACGGTCAACAAAAAAAAAAGCAAGAACAATAGTTCATTTTCAAGATTTTTTTTTTGCGCAAATATTAGAGTGCATCAGAAATTCAAGTCGTCGTCTTAACGGGCCTACGATTTGCTCTCGCCCGGGTATAATTAATAATTTGCAGCACAAATTGCTATAAAGACCCATCGGTAATATCTAACTTTTTTGTTGACTTTTTTAGTAGAACTTTTTTATCTAATGACTTTCAAACTGATGCTTCTTTTTTTTTTAAATTGTGACAACTGTCTCACAGCATACATCGGCCAAATATCAGAAAAATTAAAAACCCGCCTATCACAACATGCAAAATATATTGAAAACAAGATCCCCCACCTAGCACTGGCAACACAGGGCATATATGCAAATTCAGTGATGCCATGATCATTGTCAGTAAAAAAAAAAATAGAGCCAAAAGAGAAACTAAAGAAGCCTGCCACATTTATATATCACATCAACAAAAACTGGACATAGATCGGAGATAATCCTAATAAATCATATGAAAACACAAAAGAAGATCAATCACAACAAATTTGCTCTAGTTTTTGTCATTTTGTATTGAAACTTTCAAGCAGGGAAATGAAACTCTGCATTTACATTTAGCAAGGCTTTTGATAAGCTATTCCAAGAATTTTTTGTCTGTTACGGGTTATTGCTTTTCATAATCTTGAAATTGAAGCCCTAGTCTGGTACACCGGACGGTTCTAAAAGCGAGAAATGAGTAGGAGCAGGAGTATATGCTGTAGGAGCTCATATTTATCAAACCCTAGGAAAATACGCCTCAATATTCCAGGCATCACTAGATGTGCATACGAAAACCTCAGCCGATTCTATACTAACAAAAATATATATCTATGGGTTTTTCTACGTGGTTGCTCAATTGGTTGTCTTCCCACCTAGTTGATTGCAAGTTATTAGTGCAATTTACTTCCACACAATCCTATGAAATAACAGCTAATTCTGGTGTTCCCCAGAGAAGTCACTCTGGACCACTTCTTTTTATTTTATTAATTAATGATGTCTCCCACGTAATTAAGAACTCTGAGTTGTTGACATATGCAGATGATTTAAGTATATAAAGTCAGAATTACCATCAAACTAAAAAAATATGACCACAAAGTATATTTTTATACCCTAATGAAATGTAAAGGGTATACGAAGTTTGTCATTCCGTTTGTAACGCATAGAAATTATAATGGTAGAGCAGAACGGATTGGACACCCACGCATAATATTAAAAGTTATTTTGATTTTTGCATGTCCGTCCGTCCGTGCGCACGATAACTTGAGAACGCGTACACTTAGAGTGCTGGAATTTTGTACACAGGCTTTTTATTAAAAAAAAAATTTGTTTAAGCTCGAAAATGAGACAAATCGGGAAACTCCTTCCTAGAGTTGCCATGCAAAAATTTCGATTTTCACTATTTATTTGCCCGAGAAGACGTTGATGTAGAGAGCTGTACGTACATAGCAATAGGAAAAAAATTTAAATTTAATAAATCTGGCAACCCCTTTTTGGTGTTGCCATACAACAATTTGATTTTTCACAATACTATTTGGACACTGCCTTAGAACGCGACGACATGGAGAACTCAAATTTTATACGCAGAATTTTCATAAAAGTTGTAAATACAAGTTGAGCTAAATCGGGCAACCCTTTCTTGGTGTTGCCTTACAAAACATTTGGTTCTCACTTTATTTAAATTTTATTTTCATCTTTTGTATTTGTTTTTTCATAATTGTTTTGTATATTTTAATATTTGTAATATTTATCTAAAATCTGGGTTATACCAAGCTTGTGAGCTCAATTCCTGATTTTGGCTTCCTGAAATTGTATAAATTAATTTATATTAATTAGAACGTCAAAAAAGGCATAACATGTAAACAATTTATATTTTCTCTCTAATAGCAAAGTTGCAATATTAGCTCTCGGATCGAATCGTTTTGAAAAAAAAGCTGGCTAATAAGACAAGTGCAATCAAACATAATTGCCTTAACTTGGATGCCTGGGCATACCAATATGACACGTAATACCCAAGCAGATCAAATGGCCGAAAAAAACCTCAATTAAGTTTGGACCGCCATTTCATGGTAGAAAAGTTTTGAATACGTCAACATTTAGGGCTCAATTAGGGGTAATTTAATGCCACTTCCACGAATTTAATGCTCTAGTACTTTTTAGAAAAATCCATGGAAGATCCGAAGACAACATACAGTATAATGGTTGATTTCAGACATCGGCGCGGCGATGGTTTATAACGCACCAACCCAATTAGCACGTACTGGATGTAACTGAGGCAATAAATTAGACCTAATTGAGCCCTAAAATGCAGGGCACGCTAATGTGACAATATTATTTAACCTATTCTCAGTAGTGAGTGGTGGTCCTAACATTCAATAAAGTTGGATTGTCCATGGATGTTTTTGAAAAATACAAGAGCATTAAATTCGTGGAAGTGGCATTAAATTAGCCCTAATTGAGCCCTAAATTTTGACGTATTCAAAACTTTTCTACCATGAAATGTCGGTCCCAACTTAATTGACGTCTGAAAAAGGGTCAAAATTGAGCTTCAAGTACCTTTCTGTGGGATCACAACCACGGCAGTAAAAAAAAGATTATGAGAATGATTAACAACTTAAGCCGAACTCTACTGAAGGGGAAAATAAGGATTGCAGACAAACCAAGCTATTCCTGGGAAATCACTCCAAAGGATGAACTGCCGAACATCTGCAATTGAACAGGAGTCAAGCCAAGCTCATCACCGGCCTACAGACCGGGTATGGAAACGCATCTGCACACCGTCAAAATCTCTAGAGACAGCATGTGCAGATTATGTGAAGAAGAAAAGGAAACTGCAGAGCACCTTCTTGGTAACTCTGAAGTATTTGCACACAGGAGGCTCAAGACTTCTTAGGCACCATCTGCTGTTCGTCGAAATAACTAAACTTAATGAGCCTTGAAAATTGAGTGAAGGAAATTGGTCGCCTAAGTGAATGACACAATTTGGACTGGTCAGTATGCTGTCTCTGCCGCACGAAAAGTTTTGGGTAAGATAATGATTGGAGGCAGGAATGGAGCATCACCATACCCAAAAATTTCGTGCTACAGAGGCAGCGTACTGACCCGTCTAAATTGAGTCAATGGGACGTAAAACCACTCTCATTACTCAAATCAAATCCAATTTAAATCTAATTACAGATTACTTTTCGTCACGTAAATTACATTAAAAATTTATGTATAAATCCTTTAATTCTGGGCAAAATATTACTTAATTGATTTTACACAGACCGCACATAAATATTGTAACTTTGGTAGCATTTCCTAAAAACATATGAAACTTTACTAAAACTTCTTTACCTAATCCTTATCACTTTGCTTAATGGATTTAGCCAGTAAAATTATTGGATGTAAACTTTTAATAGGCATTTGCGTTTAGAAGCTTCCGTTGAATAAGTTAGAGATGGCAAATTATTCATTTGGGGTCTTTTACCATTTCAGACGGAAGAAGTTGAAATTCTTTGTGGACTTTGGAAATTGTTAAATAAAATTTAAAATGAATCGTAAAAGTTTTGTTTCTGAAGTTCCGGAAGTGATTCTTGTATATTATTTGCGAAATGGAGTTTAGTGCCAGTAAATTTGTTTTGTTGTTTGCTTATAATGGAAATTGAATCTGGGCCAATGAAATCGAATAATTTTTTTTTTTTGCTTCTTTGTATTTTTGCATAATTTAGGTTTTTAGAGTATATGTTGTTAGATGGTTGGTCGATGGTTAAGCTAGTATCGTAGACAATCGAAGAAGAAATAAAATCAATCTGTCAATAATGACGCTGAACGCGGTAACTCTGAATCCGTCCCTGCAGGATAGTGCGACTTCAAACTCTTTTCCTTTAACTTCATCAATTGATAATTTGCCCTGCTCTGCCTATTGGTAAGCCCGCTCCTGTATGTAAGAACAATAAAGTGAATTAAATTTTTTTAATGTCAGATGTCGTATGTCCTCTATTTCGGGCCCGTTGCGGTCCCCCCTATATGGATGGGTCCCTAGGCAACTACCTAGTTTGCCTAGACAGAAGTTCGCCGTTGTCTGCTCACCCTCCAGACTTGTGAGCAGATGCTCTAAAACAATTTGAAATTGACCTCTAATCCTTCTTAACAGATTCTACAATTCTTCCAGGAGGTGCGAGCCAATGAATCATCTGTAGCGTTTTCCTGAGTTAGTCGGACAGTGACAAAGAAAATGATTCCTCTCTATATGCTATACACACCCGAACGTCAACAATCCCCATTCTGTGTATGTGACCCCTGAGAAGAGAGGGCCCAGTGACAATTGTCATCAGTGCTCTCAAGATTTGCTTGTTTAGCCTCAATACCTTCTTCGTTTCGTTTGGGGCAGGTTTTCCCCACAGCTCCTTTGTAGTTCTACGTGAAGGGTCATCTAACCAAAGGCGACTGTGTTATTCAGAGAAAGGGAGTTCGAATTGGTTTTACTTTTGACAAGGATTTGAAAGATTGTAACGAAGTTACATACATTTCAGCTAGATACCAGCGAAAACTAGTGTCTAGCAGCCGCAACAAAGTATGCCAGCCGCCGAGAAAAGAGCACACTACTGATCAGCAGCTCAGTAGTGTCCCATGCTGCTGGCGTGATAGTAGAAGGGTGCATTCTACACCCGACGCCATCAGCTAGCCTGCCTATAAATAGCCGGCAGCCAGTAGTAAAATCACTCAGTCGATCACCGAGCATCGAAGCAGACACAAGTCGAAAGCACAGCCAGCGATCAGTGAAATATCCGACCGCGAGAAGACAACTCAGAAGTACGAAGAGTTGACCCCACCAGTGGACTACCAGAAGACTGGCTATAAAAGTCAGTCGGCACCAAAAGATTAGTTAGTTGCCTCCCAACAGCTCGACTGGACACATCACCCGTCCAAGTCCTATCCGCAATTCGTGTTGAATAGTTCAACGGCAAGCGCACGTTAATCGTGCTGGCCTGAGAATTAGTAAGTGCACGCAACTCCGTCCCGTACCCGTGTAGGGTACTCTGCCGATAAGCGCACGTTAATCGTGTTGATCAGAAGAGTAGCGAGCACACGACTATATATTCCGTCCCCATACCGTGTTGGCTACTCTGACGACAAAGCGCACGTTCATCGTGTTGGTCAGAAGAGTAGTAAGCGCACACATACATTCCGTCCCGTACCCCCCCGTGGTGGTTATTCTGACGACAAGCGCACGTCATCGTGTTGGTCAGAAGAATAGTGAGCGCACGCTCTGTCCCGTATCCCCCGTGTTGGCTACTCCTGACGACAAGCGCACGTTAATCGTGTTGGTCTAAGGAGTAGTGAGCGCACGCTACTACCCCGCACCTACACCGCGTAATTATAAGGTATTATAAGTGAGTGAGTGAGTGTAGACTAAGCAGTGTGTATTACGTAGGCCGTCCGAACTGCAGAGCTAGAGCAGCGCTCTGAACTAACAACGTCGGAAAACGGCCCTGGACAATATCCTGACTACCCGCACAGCAACAACCGACATTACAAGCTTCGTGGCAGATTTCAACAGATTACAATTTTCTTGTTCTCAGTGTGTAAGTTAAGGAAATACTTTCAACGATGGTCTTGACTTCCGCCTGGAAAACATTGACATGGCCTTCAAGGTGTATGGCAATTCCTATGCGCAAAAACGGCTGCTCCAGTGTTCTTTTCCGAATTAGAGCCCTCTGTACCTATATATGATAGGGTTTGTCAATAATGGCTTACAGAATGTGATTCCCATTCTGCTCAATCTGGAATTTTCTATTTAAAGTTGCATAGTTTCGAGGAGTTGATCGCTGTTCCTGTCTATATCAAGCGCGATGGACTGTACGAATTCATTCAAAGATGGATTCATGAGGGTTTCTTGTACCAGTTTGACTACAACTACCACTGGTGTAGGTATCCCACAAAACTTAAAAGACGGTACGCTGCCATAGTTTCTATGAACTCCATTTAGTTTCCCTCTCGAAGGAGAAAACAAAAATCAGAACCTTCACAAATCCAAAACATTTTGACTACATTAATGCTCATATATCGTATACTCGTGTACACGATTTTATCTTCTATAGTTATTCCCCCGATAATTAAAATTTTAAAGAATTCTCTGAATGGCTTGATACATACTCGTAGCGAACACTAACAACGCAAAACTGAAAAATATTCACAAAAAAACAAAAGCCTTTATATACGCATTAAATAATTTTTTTTAAAAACAAAAGAAAACTCAAGCTCCATTTTATCGGGCATGGGCCATGAAATTCCTGCCAAATGTAATTTCCATAAATAATAAATCACTTCACATACATATATACGTATCTCTTGCTAGGGAGTTATCCTGCAATGCTTTTACGTATGATGTGGTCAATGTGGAATGGCACAAAGGATAAATATTTTAAAGAAATTTCCTTGTCAGCTAGCGCCAGCAATGCCAAAAATGTTTCTTTTGTGGGAGATTCGCTGAGGCGTTTTATTCTTTTTTTCTTATCTCTAGGAAAGGAGTTATTTTATCAAAACGAAATCACCTGGAATAAATGAAAAAAGAAAACCAATTTGCAGTGTAAATTAAAATGTTCAGCTGAAATCGCAATTTGATATTTTGGAACTTGTCCGTCTGTTTCGATTAAAAAAATTACTAAATTGTAGCTGTTATGTGAATTTAGTTAAGATTCATGATAATGCATCTGTTGACAGTTCTCACTGTAAGTTTTGTTGTGTGTAAATGGCGAAATTAATAAAGAAAACATTTCGAAAAGTTTTATGTAAAATATAAATAGTTTACGCGGTTGAGCGATAAAATTTTGAGCTATATAAAAAATAAATGTAAAATGTTGGTGAAATTAATAAGGATCGTGACAGTTTAGGATTTTTTGAAACTGGTGTCAAATTAATAAAATGAAAGGATCCCGAAATTTTGTTTAGCCTTTTTGTTCTGGTTTGACCCAAAAATCCAAACTGATAATTGTTTTGTTTACATCATGGTTTTTTTTCAATTCTTTCTCTCAATATACATGAATTACGACGTATTTTTGAAAAATGAAAACTGTTGTGTTACACATAAATGGTGTTGAATAAATGTTTATACGTGTTCAGCCACACTGAGGAAAAAAAAACAATTAGCAAACATAAACAAAAGTATATTCGCAAATCACTTATAAGCTTACAGCTCTAGACCCTCAGAGTCTACCATCGCACAGACCGAATGGTAGTCAAACCACATTAACTTTTTATTTCAGTAAACACGAAATACGCCACGATCCAAGAGGTGAAGACTGTCAAAAGAATTACAAGACCCGCGCTGTCGTAGGGACAGTCGGTTCGAGAGTTTTAAGAAAATAAAGCAAACTCTCTTCAACGATATCAGATTCGAACTGTCATAAGGACAGTTAGAATCCTGATTTCAATTGCTCTGGAAGATCCAAAGAACTGCTTCTCACCAGGACCTTAGCCTCGGTTAACTGACCCATTCCACGTCAGATCGAAATAAAACTCAAACCTGTTCCCAACAGGGATACCTTGTCCATATACCTTATCGAGATATCTTACTAAGCTGCTTTAACAATATACCTTAGCAGGATACCAGAACAAGATACCTTATCGAGATACCTTAGTGGGATACCAGATCAAGATATCTTATCAAGCGTACTTATTAAACAATCGGCTTGTAAACAACAATCCAAGTAGCCACTGAAGCTTCTTCAACGCAGGATACTGCATCAAGCCATCGGCTTGTAAATAATATTGGCAACCGCCAAAAGCTTTTTGATCGAGTTAAAACTTGGTTAACAGAAACAACTTGAGCAGAAGTTTTCGAACGTGGCACTCATAAAATTGAAAATGAGATAATTGAAAACAAACTAACAGCGCAACAGGTGCTAAATAAGTTTGCAGAAAAAAAAAACTGTAAACTAAAGCGTATACAGACTTTAACTATCTCTTTATTAGTGCTTAATAAAAACGTGAATAATTGTACTTAAGTATTAGTACCAGTACTAGGTCCTGGACTTAAATGTTTTTTAAGTACAAGTACAAGTCCCAGTACTGGTACTTAAAAAACGCTCAAGTACAAGTCCCGATACTGGTACTTAATGCACTTACTACAAATACCGCCATAACGCGAAGTACTTCAGATTTTATAAATTGTTTAAATACGCCTTCTAATAATAGAGGTTATCTGCATCTCAACAGTGCCTCAAGAAATCTTACCGCCTTCAGTCAAACAGAAGCAAAATTAGCGCAATATATGAGTAACTGTAGGACAGAAATTGACATGCCACGCTCTCTTCCTCCACATTTGTAGTAGATTAAAACTGCTGATTTAGTTTTTTTGCTTTCTTGGGAGCGAAGTTAAAGTTTCACGTAGGAAGACTACATATTACAAAAATACTGACGCGATGTCTGCGACTTGTAAAATGAGAATTATTTTATATTTTTATTTTTTTTTTTTTGAGAATTATTTTATTTTTTGAGTGCACAGCTATTTTAGCGGAAACTATGTTCTAGAATTTAGATTATGTTTTTTGTCGGTTCTGTAACTTACAGACTCTCTGTACACTCTGTAACGTCAGAAGCTTAATGGTTTTTTTTAATCTATGGAATTTTATTGGCTCTAGGTATTATATCAACATCTTGTAAGTGCTCAGAGCAATGCATAAAAAATGTTCGTCAAAACTGGGAATACTCATACTCGCAAACAAAATGTTCGTTAAAACCTATGTACGAAAGTTGGGGGACCTGGCCCACTCCAGAGAAAAAGTCGCATTTGCATATTATCCGCAGTCTAGTAATTACATTCGACTTGTTCTATACATATTTGGAAAACTTGTACAAGAATTTCACTTTATCTCTCCTGCTCCAAAGCTCGTGGTGTACTGGAGTTGGATCACATGAATCATTCTACTGTGTGTTAGCGCTAGCGACTTTACAAGAGCGAATGGATTTTTCTTAAAAATTTTAAAAATGAAGACAGTATCGAAAAAATTTCATCTATTTCTCATGTAGGACTCTAGAAAAGGTTCTGCTTCATGGCATAGAAAAAGAGTAAAGGAACAACCGTTGATCGTCTGGAATTTTCTGAGTTTTGTAGCATTAATAAAGGAGATCCATGGGAATGACATTTTCACCAATTTTTATCAAAATAATCTTTAAGAATTCTTCCAAAATTTAAATTTGATGTAGGGATAATGTTTTATGCGTTTAGGACGTACATGTTATTTTTAAGGACTATTTCCATTATTTTAATTAAATAAACAGCGAAGACTATGTCTTGGACATTTATCGGAGAATTACCCGCATACCAATTACCATACAATTTCACTCATTGTATTGTAAATTATTATAAATACTCTATCGATGTATATACTTAATATTTCATAAAAATTTGCGAATAGATAACGCAACCTGAGATAAAGTTACTCTTCACAAAAATTTTGTGAAAAGAATTAAATTTAAAGAATGAGAAATTTCCCTTAGAATTTAAAGAGATTTTATTCGGGAAAATGGAAAATAGTTCGTTAAAAAACAAAATTTTTCGAGAGATGCGAATCAACAAACTTTATATCTTTATTGGGTCATTTCATAGGAAAACAACTGGATTTCAACCCGACCATCACCGATTTCGTTCTTCTTTTGCTGAAAATTAATTAGTTACATATGAGATAAGAATTCAACAAATTTTCTTTTTGTTCTGCGATGCATTCTGCCTAAATCAAAGGACTTTGAAATCCTTAAAATTCGCAGATTTTTCATCTGCTTAGTTATATTATAAAAAAAAACACATAACTTTGTATCTAATTATCACAGAGACATGATCTTTAGCCTATTTTAAAGAGAAAAGTAAAGAAATGTGCAACGTCGAACACATATTGTGCTCTGTACATTAAACTTTAAACTTTTAGCTAAACATAAATTAATAACTTTTGAATGGAAGTAGATATTGTAGTAATTCTTTTTATGTTTGAAAGGACTATTAACCAGGGACCGTAATTATTACGATCAAAATGAAAAAACTCATGATATAATAATTATTTCCGATTTATATTTTTTTCTGCCTACATCTGTAGTTGGTTCCAAATTTATGAAAAGTGCTTTTATAATGAAGCGCCACTCAATGATGGGCGTTCATTACTCATAATAAACCGAAAACGTACCTACATCTATTAACGCGCCATCAAATTAATAAAACACATCAATGCTGTAGGTATGCATACATATGTACAGATATTTTCATACGATTATCTCTCACATTTCCCAAGTCATTCATTCTTTTAAGAATACTCAAATTACAAAACATTTTCTTTTCAAAACAAATTCCCAATATGTATCTAAAGCTTAGTTTACACTTAGTCACTTATATCGGGATTTTTATGAGGTAAAGTATATACAAATGCTCAATCAGTTGGTTCTGCCTGACACAAATGCTCATACATTTTGTATATATTAATTTTGCTTATAGTTTTACTTTTCGCTATACTTTTGCATTTAGTTCTGAAGAAAAAAAATCAAATCACCGTGATCAAAAGGAAAGACCTTACCCACTTCTAATACAAAAATAAGAAAATGTAATATTTCGGATGTGAGATCAAAAACATATAAAGATTTTAATAAAAAAAAAATTATAAGTTAGAAAAAATCGCTCAGGACTTAAAGTGTACGAAAAAAAAAATTGATGATAAGATGTATAATAAAAAAAGTAAATTTAACAGAGAACTCGGAAAAATTAATGTTAGCAAAAATCCGTCTGCGGAACTGATGAAATATATACCTCATCGTGGGATGCATTCAAACATTTACAACTCTTGCAGACTAGTAATTAAAGTATATCGACAAACTGCCCGTCTAATGTCAACAGAAGACAAGAAATTTCTCAATACATACCTACATACAAGTCGAAAACGTGGCTATACAAGTTCCGATACAAGTCCAGATACTTGTATCTAAGTTTAAACTCACCTTAACAATGATGTGACTTTCTCCATTTCGACCGATTGCTAACAAATCCATCAGAATTATTGTCAACTCAACATTTTTCCATTCTTAGCATAAAGCGGCCCACACACGATACAACTGTTGGTCCAACGGCTTTGAACAACCGTTGGACCAACAGTTGTATGGTATTCCACACACGATACAACGGTTGGACCGATTTCTTCAGCTGTCAGTCTTGTGTAACTTTTCATACTGAGTATTACGAAATAATGTCATCGGTTGTCAAAAAAAAGAAAATGTGCACTTGTTTTTCAGCTGTGATTATCTCTTTGGAAAGTAATGGTAGACTTTGATATATATCAATAAACTCTTTCCAGATGTCCTTATACTTAATAGACACAATTTTGGTTTGTTTTTTACAATGCAATTACAATAAAAAACGATGCTCACTGTATGAAAACTTCACAGCTAATGAAATCGGATCAATGGTTGAACAACAGGCACATGCACCATAGAACGGTCGCATATACATACAACAGCGGTTTACCTGCATGCACATCCAACCATCCAACCGAGCTTGCGAGTAGGAAATTGAGGTATTAGTGAATACGGTAATGGGTTATTTCATCTAAGAATACCCCACGTCTATTTCTTCGATGATATGGTAATGCAGACGGTAGTGTAATGTAAGAAAGATTGCTTAAACAGAATGAAAATGGTGATTCATATGAAAATAAGAAGAAATGTTTTGTTCATTTTTGTTTGTTTCAGAGTGAAGCTGCCATAGTCAGTCAGTGGACGGTGTTATTATTCTCATTTTGAGTTGCATTAAGTTGAGGTCAAGTGTGTAGTGTATGTGTTTAGTTTTCGTGCATAATAATTCTTTTATTATATTTGTTAAATTCTATTTTATTTTATTTCATGAATTACAATGAATTAAACCAAACATGAATTTGAAATATAGGTATATAAGTATTACTCATCGCTATAATATAATTTTTAAATTTTTTTTCTTCTTATGTGGAAAAAGACTGAGCTTTTAGATTCCTAAATTTAATTAAATGAACACAAAATCACAATAGCTTGTTTCTGTAAATTTCGAATTTAGAGTATAAATATATATAAAAAAGCTAGTTCTATCCCTTAAAATATATTAGTTCATGGATGAAATCAGTTAATATTCGTTCTTCAAAGAATTAATGGATGGCTTGGTAATGCTTAAATTGCCACTTACTTTTATCCCCACATTCACTTCAATGAAATAATCAAAGACTAAAGTGTCAAAGAGTAAGGCATGAATTTCCACTGACATCTCTGTGTTAAAATTCACTGGTGTTGGGAATGTATATTAGTGTACATATGTTCATTACTTCATTAATGAAGTAAGGAATAGTTTTCCTACTGGGGATCGTTGGATGCTTCGTACAATAATTGGCCCAGACACACATACTGGTTATTGGTCATGCTAGCCTGCGTTTAATTTTCTTAACATTGGAGGTAAATGTTCAATTTCGCTTGTATAAGCGAAATAGACTATTTCCAATATTCAATTAATATATAAATCGGAAGACGTATCCAATATTATACACTTACGTTAATTTATAAACATTCGCCCCTTTACTAAATCTTGCTGGATCACCAATTATCGAAGAAAATCGATCGATGATCCTAAGTAAAAAGCCAGTGTGTCGCTGTATCTTAGGCAGTAGTTTCTAGAACTAAATCAAAAATGAACCAAGAGACCCCCGACAACGGTAAGGTCTTGTTCCCCTAATAAAGAACAAAAAGGATACTTAAGAAGTAAGTAAACAAATGTTAAGTCAAAAATATAAAAAAGCGTAATAAGAAAAACTTGAGTTCTGAGTTTAGAAAGTCAAAATGTCAAGAAAGAGATTTATAATCGAGGCTGGTGAACTTCTTGCTTAAAATCACCCCCAGTCCTTGTTGTAATTGGAAAACGTAACCTCACAACAGCTTTAACAACTGGAAAGAATTAGCAGAGGTAGAGGTAATATCTTGAAAATTCCTTAAATTTCTTGTAAATATGATGACAAATTTCTTAAATTCATCAGTAATTATTAAAAAATCTTAATAATTGATACAGCCTTGGAGGCTGAAGCAATGGTCATGTAAAACATGCTTAAATTAAAAAATGATGAAATAAATGCTAAAAATTTGAGAAAAAATATTAAAGAAGAGTATAAATAGAAACTTTCTAAAGCGGAAATATTACTCCTAGTGAACTCCCCCGGGTGTGAGAGAAGTTTTTCTGATCTGAAGCGGATAAAAACATTGCTTAGAAGCACAATGCTTCAAGAACGATTCTCTTGCATGTCACGCATTTTACAGCACAATACAGGAAATGCCATTGTTAAAAAAATTACAGCTGAAAAGGTATTGAGCCGTTTTGTAGAAAAAATTAGTAAATTAAAGCTTATCTAATTGTTTAAAATTTCTTAGACGTGAGATTTAAATATTGTGGTCTCAAATGTGTGTTTTTCAAAAGTAGTTTCTTTTGCGTTCTTTTTCTTGTATTTGTTTAATAATTCATAGGTTTTATTGCAGTGTTTTTTCATTTAAATGTTAATTTATTATTGTTTCGCCCAGTGCTTGTATATTTTATTGGAGTGAGTTAATTATTGTTCATAAATGTTTTTTCGTAAGTAATGTAAATATTGTAAATTTTGGCAAGGGCTCATGATAGTTACTTTATAGATAAGACCACCTGAAGACGCGGAGTGTTCACCAGTGAAACGTTGTGGCAGACTATAAATAAAAAATTTAGACACTAATCGTTTGGTTTTTTGTCTTCAACAGAGACCGATAGCCCGAGCATTCACCCATACATAGTCAATTTTTAAAGTTAAAAACTTTTTTTCGAAATAAGAGCTATAGATGAAAAGTGTCACCCTGCGAAAATATTGAGTAAACTTTATAAAAATTAAATGAATTTCTTATATCTTATATTTTTGCAGCCAATTTTAAAATTTTAATTGCCTTAATCTATATTTCCCAAGTAATAATGTTGATTTTTTTAAAGCTCACATGAAAATTTTGTATTCCATTAAAACTTTAGCATGAAAAATATTATTACCTAATAATATTTGTGATTGTGAAGACAATTTATTAGAAAGTATTGAACTTTCTTTATCTCACGAAAGCAGTTTTTTAGAGCTGGAAAAACAAGATTTTGGGATAAAATTTTCAGAAGCAGCTTCCAACTGTAAATTATTCGCGAGTGAAATTAAATGTGTTAAAGAAAATTGTAAAAAATTTCTTTGTACTTTATTAAAAGAATTACTCCTGAGAATGCCTACTCATCTTGATATATTTAAAAAAAACTAATAATATTTCACCAACAGTATTACTTAGTGCGAATAAGCCTGATTTTCTAGATTTACCTTTACTATTTGTAAATAAGGAGCTAAGCAATGATGTAGAAACGCAGTTTTATAAATTATTATCTATTGATTTCAAAGAATTATTTCCTGAAAAAATTCCTGACGATTCTACTGAATTTTGGTCGAAAATAGTTTCTTTCAAGTCAGCATCAGGACAATTTATTTTTCAAGAGTTAAGTTCAATGGTTCTCGCAATATTATCGTTACCATCATCAAATGCTTTCGTTCAACGAAGCTTCAGTTACATGAATATTATTAAAAATTGCTTGAGAAATAAATTAAATTTTAATACATTGTCGCATTAATATGTGTATTAGACTTCATTTGTATGCTAATAATCTTTGCTGTAAAGACTATACTGTTCCTGAAATGAATTCTTCTATCTATGAATATGAAAGGGATACAATTAACAACGGTATTGATGATCTTGAAATATGCAATTTATTTGATGAAATGAAATATAGTTTTTTACAATAAATTTTAAAGTGTTTATATATTATATTATTATATATAAATATACTGTTTTTATATATTAAATAATAGAGTGCCACATAAATGGCATAGGCGATAAATCGGGCTGCTTTTAATTGAAATTGGGCGACATTGGGCTACTTTTTTAGAGACATATGGCGATATGTCTAAAAAATTTCTGGCAACCTTTGCGAGGTCACATATGCCTTACTTGTTTAATTGTCAAAAACTAAACAAAAGACCACTCAACCTTACGTAAAAAAAACTGCAACGGTTTAGGCAACTAGGACTATCTTAGCTGGTATGAATGCATTTAAAATGGAAGGTGAAGATGATGCCGAAATATCCACTAGCTATGGGCCTGGGGGTCTCAACTTTCGATTACCATTTTCAACATGGCAACTATTCAAGAATAATGAGACGGTGCACAGATTCTAAAAAAAAACATGTATACTAATAGAGCAATTTCTTGAACAGCTGTTCAATAATACACCCTTATTCGCCAGTGTGTAAAAACAACAGTGAGCAACTACACACCCTTATTATGTGTAAAATACAACGTGCTCGGCCAAAACCCACGAGAATACTTCACAAGCCATGAAACAGACTCCCTCCCTATAAAATGCAAGGCCCAACGTAGTCCTTAAATTCTAAAATATTTGCAGTGTTCTTATGTAAAAGTGACAAAAGTTTGATTTGAATAGCTCCTCTGCCCTAAACTACTATTCATACAGAAAAATGGCGTTCTGTGAATCTTAGGCTTGCTTTCTTATCTTCCGAACCGTAATAAAATTTTCATACCTTTCCTAACAAAATTATTTAAAAAAAATTATCTTACCAAATGACTACGATTCCTCAAACAAAAATTATCAGCTGAGTAATCATTGTAATGTCGCTGTGCCGTCATGGCTGGCATGCCGTGACCTGATGAAATCGAATGTAGCTGCCTACAGATTCGGACTCCGACTGCACTACACACACATGCAATTATTACTCAGCTGAGAGTTATTGAGCGTGAAATGGACAGGTTAGTTTGTAATCAAAACTGTTTTATTATTTTGTTAAATAAGGTATACAGTAAGTGTAGCCTTTGGGAAGAAAAGGAACCAAGCTGTAAATTACTAGAAGGCTATTTTCCTGTACGGATAGTACTTTAGGCTCTATAGCATATATAAAGTCAATGTTTCGCACTTTTCCATAAGTATCAATATAGAAGATTTTAGAAAACGGACTAAGAACGCACACATATAGATATCTGTTTCATGGCTTGGGAAGTATTCTCGAGGGTTTTGGCTGGGCTGTTGACAAATGTAAACATTTCTCCTTCAGAAAAAAACAGTATATTTCTCTTTGTCACACAGATGCTCAATTTCCTTAAACGCTACATGCAATTCTTTCCTTCAAAATTGGGACTAATTTATTTTTTATTTTTTTAAAATGACGCCTTTTCTGATGGGTATTCTCTTTCTATTGAACAGCTGGTCAAGTGAATTTTCTTTAAGTATACCTACTCTCGCCGGGCACCAGTAACCATATAAGAAATATAGACAAATATTGAGATATAAAAAGAGAGAGGGGTAAGAGAAAAGGAGAGAGAAGGAGAGAGAGAGAGTAATACAGAGACAAACAGAAAGAGAGAGCGAAAAAAATAGTCAGAGAGAGAGAATGAGAGGGATAGATTTTGAGACAGAGAGGGAGGGAGAGAGAGAGAACGGAAAACGTTTATCAGCCGAGCAAAAACAGTTTGTATGTAGTTAAAGTAAATTTAAATACTTTCTAAAAAGTACCTACTAAAAACAACAAAAACAAAAACGAGAAGTGTAAATCAACGATATTCTTTGTACGGTTGTTATATAAAAATTTAATTTCGCACTAACATTTGTTTTTTTCCTCATATAATTCACACCCAGAATTTATTCTGAGTTTATATGAGAAGAGATCAGTTTGATCTATTTTCAAGCGTCTGCAGCAGGTAGAAAACCAAGCTGCACCGATGAGTGTAAGGTTTTCTGCTGACACGAAACGCTTCTTCTTCTTCCTTTTCTTCTTTATTTTTCAACCCACTGCGTGATATATACAGGTTCGATTCGCTTCGAATGAATCTGTTTCTTTAAAAAAAAAATTTTTTTTTTAATTTTTTTAATAAATAAACAAATTGTTTTTTCTATTTTTCTCAAACTTTTCATTTCTTTCTTCTTTTTTTCATTTGTTTTTCAAATCACCCAATTTCGCTATTTGGGACCTGTTGATGAATCAAACCAAGACTTGAAACTTGTCACCAAAAATTAATGGGTTGTGTGATGAAATAACAAATTAGAACATTTTCTAGATACCGCAGAATCCCCAAAAATTCTTTCTTGAACAAAACTAATATTTGGATAATATTTAAAAGTTAAAACTTACGTGAGAATTGTGTAAAAAAAATGTTGTATCTTCAAAAATAGACAAAATGAGAAAACTGCTTTGTAAAGTTTTCACAGAAAAATCCACACACTAAGAAAATTTCTGGACGTTTTTTCTAATAATGTAGAGTTCGTCGAAATCTAAAACCTTATGAAAGTGGCCCTTACCACAAAAGATAAGATGCATATGAAATATAATAATAAAAAATTTCTATTAGGTTTTTGCTGTCTCCGATTTTCATGTATTTTTTATTATTGAGATTTTGCAATAATTGTCTTGCATGTGCATTATTTAGTCAATTGAATATGAAAATCATTTGAGTTTAAAGTACGATCCAACTAATTTTAAAGGTTAATTAATATAGGTTTTTAGAAGCGTATTGATTATATTCATCTCATCCTCCATAATATGTCCCCAATTGGACCAAAATGGATATGGAATATATTTCTATAGATAGGATGAACTTAAACTAAACTAGTATATGTAACATATTACCACCCGTTGAATTGGTAATTATATTTTTGCATACCCTCTTAGCTCTGTTACGTTTGTTAAAAATTGTTATCTTCACTGCGCAATTAATATCTTGAATATTTTAGAAAGATTTCTTATCTTAAGTTTAAAAATTTGAATATACATAATTCGTAGACACTTATTCAAGTGTTTGTTGGAAAGAGTAGATGGGGGCTATAAATCTACTTACATGTTTTTGTTTTTTCTTTTGATTATACGATCAAACCTAAGCTTTGCTTTGAAAGTAATTTCGAAATCCAACAACTGCACATTTATGAAAGAAATTAAACCGACAAGCTTCTCAGAGGAATTCATCTTAAAAATAAATGTTTTTATTTTATTGGACGTCGTCATCCTAAAGTTTACTATGATTACATAAATTCAATATTCTACAGAGTCTCAAAGGAGCTGCCTCTTTTTACTTAAAGGTCATAATCTCTGAGTATAATCCACCTAGCTATACTAACTAAATTAAAAACCAGGGAACTGTTCATATTTACGTCATAAATATGAAATTTTTATTCATTCGTTTGCAAAACGAATTTCTATTCCTAATAAAGCTTCAATTCCATTCAACTGAAAATCTTTCCGACAATTTCTAAAGTACCTACTTTTTTTTCCTGTAGGATATTTTCTCATCTCTTTAGCGTTTACGTAATAACGCTAATTGAAATCCTAAACGAGGCGTTATAAACTTTAGATATGTACATAGATTCAAAAAGTAGATAAGGAAACTTCAAACATTTTAGCAAAAAATGTTTTCTGAAATATGAATTAATTGCTCCGTGGAGAGTATGTAAATTGAATGAAAAAGCGCAGAACGTGTGAAAGCTTTTCTTTAAGGTTTTTGAAATTGTCATATCAAGCGTGAACATTTCGTCACAACATATAATTGCTTTCCGAGCTAAGTGAGCATTTCTTAATTAATTAAAAACGAGACAAATTGTGGATTTATGTAGGAATGTATTTACATATAAATATCTCATAGAGTTAAATACATATTAATAATTTACATTTAGCAGTTCGGTTTAATTTGCAGCATGGGATGCGCGAAAATGTTTTTTTTTTGTATTAAATAAATGAAACCTTGTATTGGTATTATTAAATTATCAATGTAAATAAATCTGTTATGCAGATTGTTCCTAAATTATTCTGCAATACTGAAACAAATAAAAGCAAGGGTGATTTACGAGCGAAAGCCTTATGCAATAGTCTTTTGTATAATTTTAAAAGAATTACATTTTATTTGGCTTGTCATGCCACTTAAGTTTCACAACTCTACACCACGGCATTTTCACCAATATTTTTTTTTTAATTTATCAATTAGTAAACAGCCTTTCTTTGGGTATGCATGTACCTACCTACCTAGAAAGGCTGTTGATTTTCGTAGTTTCAAATTCTTTTCCAAGCTTCGGAAAAATTTTCGAATTTTGAACGAAGCTGCGAACTTCGAAATTTCGACAATGAAATTAAAGAAATTCTAAATTTCGAAGCTAAAATGTGATCGATGTTCAACATTTGTAAAGCTATTTTTGGTGGCTACATGATGGCTGAAATCTTAATGCTTGTTGCTGTAATTCTATGATATTTGAACAGCACGTGCTTCTGTTTACATTCGCTTTGCTCTGAAGAGATTAAGTGAGAGAAATTCATGCTGGATTCTTTGATATTTTCGAGAAAAATAAGAATTTTATTTGAGGGGAATTTTACATCTCCTTTCAGCACCTTGGCCAAAGCGAAATTTATCTCTTTCTTCATTGAGGTAGTGTGACCCGAAGTACATTATTATGAATAGTTTGAAAGGATTTTGAAGGTATTCAAGAAGATTTTATCATTCGGGTAATACTACGTTCTCTCAATTCTTGTTTTTAACTCGTTGTCTCAGTCGCACTACAATAATGCATAGCCAAGTTCTTTCCCCCCATTAATTCAAAAAACGAAAGTATATTATTTGTTTCTTTCTAGAAAATACGAAAAAATTTCAATTTTGTTAGGCTGATTCCTATCTTTTTATTAGGGCGACTTTGCCCGGCTTATAAAAGCAATGAAGTAAGTCTAAAAAAACAGAGTAGCGACATAACATACATTCTTGCCTTGTCTTACTGCAGGAGTTTTTCATATAAAAGTAGCTTGTATTGTGTTCAAATGCTATAATTTCTACAAATTTATTGCCGAAAATCAGAATTCCATGAAGATATCCTGAAAGTGAAATGTTTCGATCAACAATGCTCAGGGCGATCTCATCAGGACACCAATGAAACTCCGCACTGCCTGCTCTCTATACTGCAGTGAACTCTAACAGTACCTCGGTACTCAAGTTTAATGCTTAATGCAGTAGGTTGAAAAATTGCCTGTAGATTCTATATGGGTCTCGAATGAGTAAAACTCAATAACCCCCGTTTCTATGAAAATATATTTGGTTGCAATTGATTTTAACCTCATTTTCCTGTGGAAGCAATAGTTTTGGGCTTTAGGGCCTTAGTTCTTCCTCAATGATGAGTGTGCCTTTTGGTGTTGCCCTAGCAACGTTTGTCAATCTGCGAATGTACCACAGACAGCTGGCTGACGTAATGTCACAAAGCTGTCATTGAAAAAATGTAAATATCAGGAGGTAAATATGCTTTGGTGCATTTAATATTATTTACGTAATTTTTTGTATTTACTCACACTTTTGATCGTTTTAGATAAATTACAGGCCATGCTAGAGGATAGTCTGCGAGTTTTAAACGGTTTTTTGCAGCATCTTCAGCTTTTAGCAGCAATAGTTTATCCATTTTTGAGATTGTGGAACTGCCATGGATAATTAGGATTTAGATAAGTATTCTCTTTTATAACTTTTTTAAGGTTTTAATGTATTTACATCGATGGAATTGAAAATTCGTCAGTAAACTGAACAGTGCCCGTAGTTTTTAATTCACGCACTATCTTTATACAGGGTGATTCCGATCAAGATACCTTCCGGTATACCACGCGATTCCTTGAGGTAAGCTGATCAAAAAATTGTTCCACATATCCCCCCCCCCTACCCTAGAAACCTTCCTTTAGGAGTGGTGGCCAGTTGAAGATATTCGTGAACCCTGATGGGAATAAATGAGTTAAACTTTTGAACCATGATATAGATTTTGGTTATTGTTGGCTTATTACATAGCCAAGAATAGTAGCTGTCGAAAAATGTATTCCTCTGTATTTTTTAATTAAGCATCTTTAAATTATTCTCAAATAATTCCAAAATTTTGAATTTTTTAAACACAAAAGTTTTTGAAATAAATAACGGTATTTATGAAATTTGCGTGTAAAAAAAATCAATGTTTTGGAAATATTTGAGAATAATTTAAAGATGCTTAATTAAAAAATACAGAGGAATACATTTTTCGACAGCTACTATTCTTGGCTATGTAATAAGCAACAATAACCAAAATCTATATCGTAGTTCAAAAGTTAAACTCATTAATCCCATCAGGGTTCACGAATATCTTCAACTGGCCACCACTTCTAAAGAAAGGTTTCTAGGGGGGGTATGTGAACAATTTTTTGATCAGCTTACCTCAAGGAATCGCGTGGTATACCGGAAGGGTATCTTGATCAGAATCACCCTGTCTATAGCAAAATTTATTAAAATTTTATATCATTTTTTTTTCAGGACTCTGACACACACTCCCACATGTCTGTACATACATAAAATCCGGTACCTGTAAAATTGGACCGTCTGTAAAATCGAACCAGTGATTGCTGCGATACAGTTTAACGGATATTTATTTCGAGAAAAAAATTATTCTAAATTAATCTAAACTGAATATGTATATTACCCATTCACTGTTATAGTTGTTCCACATTGTCAGTATAAAATGCAGCTATATAAGCGAGATATTTAATCCACAAATATGATCCCTTTACATGAAAGATATACCGAAAAGTTAGTGCAACTACAAAATGAATGGAAGACCATAGCATTATTATACCCTAGATGTTGAAATCATAGGGTATACTAAGGCTGTATTCACACCGGACGTTTTAATCATTTTTCATGATCTGTAAGAGCTGCTGATTAAATTATTTGGTTTTATCGGTGAGAATGCAAACAGGGATAGCTTATAGTTTTATATGGCGCTTTGTGTTTTATCGGTGAGAATGCAAACAGGGATAGCTTATAGTTTTATATGGCACTTTGTTTGAATCAAGACTGAAGCATGATTAAAGCGTCCAATGTGAATTCAGCCAAAGTTTGTCATTCCGTTTGTAACGCTTATGGTAGAGCAGAATTGATTGGACACCCACACAAATATTAAATGAGTTATTTTGATTTTTGCATTCCCATCTGTCCGTCCAACTATGCTCCCGTCTGTCTGTCTGTCTATCCGCCTGTTCATCTGTCTGTCCATTTATTTATGGCTGAAATTTCGCATGCGGCCTTTTTAAAAAAAATGTAGATTTAAGTTCGAAAATGGGACAAATCGGATACCTCCTCCCTAGGGTTTCTATATAATAATTTCGTTTTTCATTATATATTTGGGGACTGCCTGAGATCGCGTCGGCGTATATATAAAATTTTGTGCACAGCGTTTTCATAAAATAATAAATAATAATTTCAAATTCAGAAATGTACTAAATGGGGCAACCTATTCTTGGTGTTGCTATACAAAGTTTGAGATCCTTTACTTACATATACTACGAAAATTAGCAGTCCCAGACGTTCTTATTGTACTGCAAAGTTTTTCGGAAATAAAATTCTATGAATTTGGTTATAATCATTTTTACTGTCCAATGAGCCGCTCTGAAACTAACGACGATAAATTAACAACAATCCAACGGGCGTTCATTTAGTAGGGTATCGTAAGAATTAGTCTTAGACCAATTTTATCTTTTTTCCTTGTTTTTGAGTACTAGGTATTCAGGTTTTATACAGTAGCATTCTTGTAAAACAGCTCTCAGCTGACTAATAATGGAATGAAACAAGCTATTGTTGAAGGCAAAATAATTATAGCTACTTTCCTATACATTAAGAGGTCTTTTGAGACGGTGGATATTAATATTTTCGTGAGCAAATTAATTATGTACAGAAAGGAATAGAAGGGAATTAGTTTCGCTCGTTTTTAACGAATATATCGTAGAGGACGAAAGCTACGTCAGAAGCAATAAACTGTGCCTTATGAGTACCCCAAGGTTCTATCATGGGATCTTTGCAATTTTTTATTTATATTATTTGCAGGGTAATATTCTGGATCACAGTAAATTAGACTCCTTACAAATGATGCGTTATTGTATATTATATTACAGTGTAGAATAATTTGACTAGTGATTAGAATAAGTTTTGCAAATAGTTGAAAATAAGAATAAGTTAAAGCGTAAGACCGTGGATATATAGCACTATCTAATGAATCATTAGTACTAATTATTCATTAAAATGCTATGCGTTACATAGTATCTATTCATAATTATATGTAGCTCGAATTTGATATTATATACTAATTAAGTGTTTTTTTTTCTTCATTAGAGCTCTAATGAGAAAAACTGGAAAACTGCGTTAGAACTAAAGCTCCGCAGTGCATCTGCCAATTTGAAAAATAAGAAGAAGAAATTCAAAGCATAAGCTATATTATCACAGTACTTTTTAATATAATGTTTTTTCATTTCCAAATTGTTAAATTGAAAAATAAAATAAACAAAAACAATGTTTATAGCGTTTATTCGATCTATTTCGCTTCTTTACTGTCATAAGTATGTCAAAACCAGTTTGACAGTACAACTTGATTAAAGAAATGACTATGTGTCTACAATTGCCTAATGAATCATCAATGAGTCGTTAGTTAATAATTCATAGGAGCGCCGTGTATCTAGTGCATAATAGTGCAAGAACAGAAATAATGGGTTAACTCTATTGAATGACTTAACATTACAATTGATAGTGCAGCTATTAAATTAGTTATAGACAATAAACTAAATTTAAAATATCATTTCAATAATATCTGTAACAAAATTTCTAAAAAAAATATACTATTTCAGAAGAGACAGGGATAGTCTCTGGATGATAAGTGTTAAGTTAAGTTACTATTTTATAGATTTTTATATAGCACTTCCAGAACTGATAATATGATTGTATTACAGAGGCATTAGACAGAAATCAGAGACAGAATTGGTATTACTACTACCACATTGAAGCTGGAAAACTAATTTTATATTATTTTATTATATTGAAATAAAATTTATTTTTATATAATGACGTCTTTTTTAATATGTTCGCTCCTCCAAATATTTCAACCTAGATATGCCACTGCAACTGACATCTAATCCAGTAGTAGAATTGAAAGAATATTTTACGAAATTCCCTTTAATATCTAGGTATATATGAGTGGTCAATAACTATAGTTAGTTAACTTCCCTTAATTAACTAGTTAGTTATCTTTAGTTAATTATTTGTTTGTCTTTGATAAAATACTGTAATAAACCAATATACAGTGCCTGTTGTAGACACCCAGCATTCGCAATTGACTTGACTTACATTATGTATATATATATATATATGCATGACAAATTATATAACAAAAATAATAATTACTATGAAAAACCCAACATCTGTCAGTAATTTGAAAAAAAAGGAAAAATTAGGAAAAAGTTCAATGGCCATTATGTATGCACTCACCCTGAGTTTCCTATGGTTTAATGTTTTTTTTTTTATTTAATTTTACATTTATTAAAATTGTAATTTCACCAATTCGTTAACTAGAATAAGTGTCCATAAAGTCAACAACACGCGCTATGGTCAGGATGGCTTTTAAACAGCTTACAATCTGTACTACCACAATTCCTCTAATTAGGAGGGTCAAATAAACACCAAGCACTGGAAGACTGTTTATGACAGATGCCGTAATTTAAAGCAAACAAATAAATATGGTCATTTCCATGCTATGCACGAAATTTCTGTTAACAGTTTTAATGGAATAAAATTTCCATCTTGACCTCTTTTTCTTGCATAATAAATTTTGAAACTGAAAAATTCGTGGTTATGTCATCAAGTCAAGGAAAGTTCGTCTTCTAGTGATTCTGGGTCTTGTAGCTGGACGTATTTCTTGTGAATCACAATTTAAGGACTTTTTTTTATGATGTTGCTAAAACTTGGGGATACCCTAAGATGCCGTAGCACATCTAGCCGTATTATAAGTATAACGCCGACATATACCTACTACCCAACCATTTATTTTTTATTTTTTTACACATCACTCCATCTACGTTTTCTAATAATTTTCTTGTGTGAAAATCGGTCATTCCAGTATGTTTTTTTTATAATTAGGCATAAGCGCACCTGATTGTTTGGAGTGGACAGTAATTAACCCCGTTTTGTTTCCGAACGATTGGAATTGATAAATAAAATAAAATAACGGAAAATTTGTTGTTAATTAAAATCTTATAATTATTTTGTAACATAGGGTGCACAAGATAACAATAGATTTATAATAGCAGTGTTGTTGGTTGCTACTATGACTCAAAAAATCGAAGTGGCTGAATATAATTATATTACAAATTCGTAAAATGGTTAGCGGTATGATGATACTGTGATAAGAGAAATTCTCCTGTTGTGCTATTCTACGTTATCCTACAAGCTTATACAATGCAAAATTATATTCATGAAAAGCGAAGCAAAAGCGAATAGAAAAATTTTAAACTACAAAGCACTTTTGATAACTAAGCTAAATATGTACTAGATTAATGAATAATGAAAGCAATATCAATGAAATAACTCAAATTCTAATTTCATTTTACTGTTTTAGCAAATTGATTTTGATTAATTGAATTTCAAAACCACACAGCACTTAATTAACAAAGTCATGTTATGAATAAAACAACTTTTCATGTCTTGTTATTTCCCTCTGTAATCAAGAAATTGTGAAGATAAATGCATAAAATCGAAGGACGTTAGAATGGAAATGAATATTCCAATTAAAATGCAAATAAAATACTATTCAAGTAATTTACGTAATTTTCGAACTATTCTATTTTTTTACATCAAATTCATGAAAATGAGGCGAGGATAATCTCAAAAGGAAGTGAGAATTTCGTTAATATTTTTCTCATCGTTTTACAATAATTTTTAAAAAGTGTTGTTCTTCAACATTGATCTTACAGCTATTTAACATTTTATGGGCAAATCAGAGTCTTCGACTGAATTTTCTGCACACAAAAGGGAAGAATTGAATATAGTTCAGAAACTTTAGGCACAAGATGGGTTAATCTTCGGAAAGCTTCCAACTAAGCTGAAAATTGATATACGGTTACATTTCAGCTCTCCAAATAAGGTGTGAGAAGTTCCCGGAATTTGGTTGTCCGCATAACTTGTGACAGCCCAAAAACGGGGGAAAAATTACTTTTTTTGGTGTTTTGCGAATATATTAATTCCTGTCGGCCATACGGCTATAAGGTATATACATATATGAAAAAGAAAGAGCGGGTCATTCTCTACAAAAAAGGTGGAACAAAGTTTATTAGTCCAGTCAGTAGGGGTTTTTGCCCTGCAAAAGTTGAGTTAGTTGTGATTTTTATATATGTTATTCAGTTCCGGGCCCCGATGAGAAACCTAAATTTAGACCCTTGTGGAGATCCACGCGGTCGGCCATCTTGGATTAAAGGTACCAAAAATTTGTTTTTTCAAAATAATTCCTCAACGGTTGACCTCCGACAAAATTGTAGAAGAAGACTAAATTCCCTACATTTTTTTAAAACACTTTTCTTGTAAGTCTGATGTGTAACGAGTTACACTGGCGGAAACGTAAACATTGTCCCAAAAAAATGTATACATATAGTACCATTTATACAGGGTGTTTCGTCCATGGTGGTACATAGGACAGGAGATGTTTGTAGTCACCTAGTCAAACAAACAATTGTATAGCAAGGCGAGGCAGGTATCCGAACCGTTTCGCAGTTACAGGGTGATTAAGAAAATTCGGTAGTCTTTCACAAAATACCTTGCATTTGAAAAAGTATAAAAGTGTATGGCCACTTACAGAGCTCATTGTATGCAAAATTTCATGACCCTTCCAACGAGTGCTCGACCAGCTCCGTACACCTCTGAACTCAGGAATTCTGGTGTGCTAAACTAAGAATTTCGAATTTTCTTACCATTTTTTATTTTGAAATTTTTTGTTTTGTTTACAAAAAGGTGGTTAACATAATTTTTTTATAAAACTGTAAATTGTGGACTCTTCTCTTTAATTTGACTTATTACATTTATCTGCTCACTGTAACCGTTAAAGAATAATTAGCGCATAACCTATTCAGGTCATACCGATTTTAGATGATATTTATTTTTAAATGAAATGTTTTCAGTCACAAAGGGATTAAATTATTTTTAGTTTAAACCATCATAGCTCCTGAGGCGAGAGGAGTATGGAGCTGGTCGAGCAGTCATTCGAAAGACCATGAAGTTCTGCATACAATAACATCTGTAAGTGACCATACACCTTACACTTTTTAAGATACAGGGTATTTTGTGAAAGACTAGCATATTTTCTTAATCACCCTGTAACTCCGAAACGGTTGAGAAGTCGCCCGTCCCTTGCCACACAATTTTTTGTATAACTAGGTGACTACTGTCACCTCCTGCTCTAAGGCCACCATAGACGAAACACCCTTTATAAGTGGTACTATTCGTATACATTTTTTTGGAAGAATGTTCACGTTTCCGCCGCTGTAACTCGTTATACATCAGACTTAAAAAAAAGTGTTTTTACAAAAAATGTAGGAATTTTAGTTTTCTTCAAATTTATATTTTTACATTTTTGTCCTAGGATAAACCGTTAAGGAATTATTTTGAAAAAACCAATTTTTGGTACCTTTAATTCAACATGGCGGATCGCACGGACCCTCTCCAATGGTCTAAACTTAGATTATTCATCGGGGCCCGGAACTGAATAACATATATAAAAATCAAAACTACCCCACTTTTTGTAGTGCAAATGCCTTACTTAGTTCTTCTTGACTGGACTATATTGATAACACTAATAGTTTTCCCGTAATCTGACATTAAAACTCAAATGAACATTTTGTATGGTTATTAAATTGGATGTAATGATCGAAATCGAGGTTTCTGTACGATATGTTCCCGTTTTGACATTTTTATAGATATTTGGGTACAAAATAAATGCTCCTATTTTTGATCTTCTTATTCTACCATTATAAAGATGTAAAAGTCTACGGCAAAAAAACATTAACCTTGCCAAATTAGGTATAATCTAATATTTTTCTTCGTGAATATTTAACAATACATAACTAAACAAATGAAGGTTGTTTACGGAAGTCATTTCTCTTTCAGTTCCTTCTTCTTCTTTCTCGATTTGTTTTTGATTTTCCCACTGGACTGGTGGGAAATTCCAAGATTTCTCGGAATCAATAGAATCGGTATCTGGATCGTCGATGTCGCTTCTTTTATTCAATGGAGATTTCTCGTCTAACAGACTGAAATTTATTGAAAATGTGTGAAAATAATTTCAATAAATTAACAAAATGCATTTTAAGTGCAAAAAAATGATTGAATTTTTCGACCCAGCGATCAGAGAGGTCTCATCAGTATGGTTATCTCATGTTGCCTACCATATAGTACGTTCTTTTTTCTGTCGAATCTTCGATTGGGGCAGCATTCAGGCAAGATGTCCCACGACAATTGCCGCAAACTGCTAAACATTAGAGTCCCAGCTTTCGATAACCGCACAATGCGCCACAGGCTTTTGAACAATTACAAAAAATCATGTTTAAAAGACGCTCCGGGGCAGGAGGTTGCGATGTTTTTATTGGCTCTAATATGCCCTTTTTGAGTACCCATCGCCAATCTTGCGGGTTAGCGCTTTTAACCGAAATCATATTTACTTCTTTACAGTTATGCATTTTGGATCCATCATTTTAATCATTTTGAAGGGAGATGCAGTTAGTACAGAATGACAGAGAATGTTTTTTCAAACACTTTAATGTATGTACATAACTCCAAAACGTCATTTTTGGAGAATTATATATACTTTTAACCAAACAACATAGATATTGTAATACTTTCTCTGTCCGCGATGGGAGCGTCTTTTGAACGAAGATATTCGCAAAACACCGACAAAAGGTACAATTTTTTTCTCCATTTTTGGGCTGTCACAAGTTATGTGGAAAACCAAATTCCGAGAACATTTTACATTTTATTTGGAGAGCTAAAAGGTAAGTGTATAGCAATTTTCAGATTTTTTGGAATTTTTCCGAAGTGAAATCCTGAAGTGCCTGAATAATATCATTATAAATAAATATTTCAATATTTTAGAAAATTTATAATTACCTATGTTAATTCCACAGAATTTTGTGAAAGAGTTGATAGGAGGTTAAATAAATGAAACTCTTTTTCGCTAATGTCGATTATTTATTTTTATATGTTTACAAGTATACTTCCTGAGTGCTATTGATCGCCTCGCAGATCAAAATATGGTGCAGGCTGCCTGATTTACTAACTGATAACAACAAAACCGGTTTCAAGATAATGTGAAAAAATGAGTTACAACTGAAAGAATGCAATATAATAATTCGAAATACTTTGCTTGGACAGTAGGATATAATTTTATGTCAATTATAATTTTCTAAATTTGCTTAAGTAACCTAGTACAATTTAGCAATTATACATAAAGTTTATTTAATGTGATAACTCAACCTAATTAATAAAATTAATGCATTATTAATTGTTTGCAAGGGATCAGGTAATAAATTACAGAGATTTTAAACCATCCATTAAGGTATTAATATTTTGTTCATAACTGCTGACCGTTTTAAAATTCATTCCGATGTACCGCAAGGCTCTACGCTTTCTCCTACTCTCTTCTTAATTTTTATTAATGATCTGCTAGCTCTCACTTCTAATCCTATTCATAGTTTTGCAGACGATAGCAGCCTTGATTTCGTGTACTCGTTCGACTCTATAGCTGATTCTCGTGCGGGAATTCTACACTTGACAAACGAAGCTTCATGTTCAGTTCACTAAATCATGACCTTACAACAATACTTGCTTGGGGCAGAGCGAATCGGATCTTGTTTAATGCTTCCAAAACGCAATGTTGTCTGCTATCACTTAAACGTACTGCAACACCCGCTCAACCCATTTCCGTCGCTGGAGAAGATATCTCCAACTCACCATCCCTTAACATCTTAGGCATTGAAATATCCAACAATCTTAGTTGGTCTGATCACATTTTTGATATTGCCAAAAATGCGATGAAATGCAAAGATGCAAGAAATATTTTACTCCATCAGACTAGGCTCAAATCATCAAGTCTCATATCAGGCCTAAGTTAGAATATAATTCCCATATTTGGTCAGGAGATGGACGTACTTGCATTGTCCGCGTTAGACAAAGTCCAAAAGAAGGCCTTCCGGCTTATTGGCGATAACATATCATAACAAATATTGATTCCCAAGAGCACCGGCGTAATGTCGGTTATCTGTCTCTCTTTTATCGCTACTTCCATGGCTATTGCTCTGGCGAAATCTCTAGCCTGATCCCTTGTAGAATTCTTCCTATGCGCACCACACCACACGCTCTAACCCGAGCCCACCCTCACACCCTTAAAGTCAAATTTGGAAGTGCCGTGAAATTTCACGAATCCTTCATAAGCAGGACAGTGGGAATGTGGAACAGTTTGCTATCATCTGTTTTCCCCCTTAGCTATGTGCCGCAAAAATTCAAGTGCAATGTGCACCGTCACCTCCTTGACTCAACCCAATAATTTCCAATTCCCTGCCCCTTCTTCCTATCCTGCGAAGGCTGTGCTGCAGCATCAAATGGTATCCCCGAAGCTTTGGCATCATCATAAAAAAAAATGTAGATACAGAGTAACTGGAATTTTTTTTCAAACATTAAAGAAAAAATTAATGCAAATGGGTAAAACTCATTTATCCAATTTAAAAAATGCACTTTTCATGGACGCATCATGTAGAAACACTTGGTTTATACTTTCCGCTCATCTCCTCTAAATTTATTCCTTATGGAGGAGCTTCAGTTAAAGCAAATTGCTCGAAATTATCCGCCAAGAACATAAACGCACACACACACACACACTCCCAACAATTTCTATGAATTTTTATGAGAAACAACGGCACAATCTCAATGCCTTTAAACAGGAAGTCTCCTCCTTGTAAACTGCCTGTTATCGAGCTGGGATTTCATTCTTATCTACTGTGAAGTATAAGTGAACATGGTATGGAAGGCAAAGTGTTTTGCATTTTAATAAAGTTAACAGGTGGTTTTCTATTAAAGTTCGTGACAAAATTTACAAGGTTTCCGTAGAATCGCAGGTGCCGCTATAGAAAACAGGGTTATGTAAGTACTCCTTCTGAATTTTTAGCGGCATGTTTTGATACTATCTCTTCATAGAAGTAGGTACATAACTAATTCCCAAGTGTCACATAGCGGCAGTACAATTTAAATCATTTTGTAAATTTGTTTTGTAATTATTTTTATTTTTTACTGAAATATTTATAATATATTTAGTACCATAAAATAACCTACTATGTGTACTCACCTAGATAAACAAAAAATTGTCGGGGTACCTCAGATGTTTCAAATTAAGAAAATATGCTGATTTTATACCCCCGTAACTTCCTTGTTATACAACCTATGAAGATGATTGTTAGCTCAGATGATAATAAACCGCCTTATGGTGGATTTACATTATGATGGCATGCATTTTTCCAGATATTATGAGGGAGATAGTACATCGTATACGGAAATCTACTTATGAGTGAGGAGAAACAAACGCCTTCTACATTCTTGCCAAACCTCGTTTTGTCAATACCATAAAAATTTCTCAAGCATACAAAGTTTTTATGGGTGGTGGAACTAAAACTGATAACACTAATCTGTAAATTTTAACTCCTGACAACTCGATTTACTATAATTTTATAGCAAATATTTATTAAATTATCTGTCAAAATGAAAAAAAACTTTTTTAATTTGTAATTAAATACTGTGAAATTGTAAGTTTTCAAATATTTTTTTATGAAAAGGATTCAAGTTATTTCGGAGCAGTACCAGGGGCTGAATTCTGATCGGAAAAAAATGGCAAATGGCAATGGCATCGTGACTTTTTTCCGAAAACGCGATTCTGACAACACGACTTCATTCATTAAAAGTGACATTTAGCGTTAAAATGTGACTTATTTTCGAAAGGCCGATTCCTAAAAAGTTGGATGACATGACAAATGACTTTTTTTCTACAACTTTTTTCTAAATTAGAAAACCAGAATTAGTTTTTTATAAATGTATATTTAAGCCATGAAATTTTGTCGCATTAGGATTTGAAGAAGATGTCTTTTAAATGGTGACCTCCAGAGTTGATGCACATTTCAGCCCTATTTATGACATTTTCCATAACTTGCCGTAACACTTCCTGCAATATGGTCCTTATTTCTTGATGAATGTTTTCTTTTAGGGCTGCGAGAGTCTGTAGCTTGTTCACATACACCAGCAATTTCAAATAACCCCAAAGAAAGACGTCTGGACAGGTGAGATCGGGTGATCTTGTGTGTGCCGTGGCCCCGTCTTGTTGGAACCAGATGTGCTCCACCCCAATTCATCCAAACTGGGTATCAAAAACTCGCATGGTTCTGTAGCGCTCGCCAATGACAGTTATCGCATTGCCTGCAGTGTCTACGGAAAGATAGCCACCGATCACTTTTTCAGCACAGACGTCACACCATAAAGTAACTTTTAGTGGGTGTAAAGGTGTTTCTTGAATAATGCACGGATTTTCAGTGCCCCAGAAGTGAGTATTCTGCTTATTGACATGCCCCGAGAGATGGAATTGCGCTTCGTCACTCATAACCAATTTAAAAAAAACAAGTCATCCTCTTCGTGGTTGAGGCTTATGACGCGCTGGCTGTATTCTAGACGAACTCGGTGGTCAGTAGGCAGCAGCTGATAAGTCACCTGAGTTTTATACAGAAACATCTTCAAATCTGGGACCAAAATACGCTGCAGAGTTTGCCTGGAAATGCCTAATTGCATGCCACGTCACCTAGTTGATGTTTCTGGACACTTCCACATCTTCGCGCACAGCATCGATATTTTCGGCTGAACGGCCTGCTCTTGGGCTGCCAGAGTTAGGTCTATCCAATGTTGCGCCAGTTGCTTCGATGCATGTGGCAAAGCATCGCATTGTGCGACCAACCGTTGGCGGACGGCGGGAAAATCGTCGACGAAATTCACGTTGTGTTTTATCACTGATGAATTATTCCGTAAAACCATTGACACGATTATTCTACGTTCTTGGGGAGTATAGCGGTACATGTTTATTTTTAGTAATTTTACATTTATTTACTACACAATTTCCAATATCAGAATGACAGGAGATGTCATATAAAAAAATATATAAGTAATTTCTATAGTGCCAGCATGCCCCACCCAGTATATATTGCCATAGTTACAAGTAATATAAAATATGTGAAGTAAGTATAAAAATATTAAATATTTGTATTTATTGTATTTTTATATATTATTATATTATTAAAAAAAAAACTCAATTACGGCAGCAAACCGCAAAAGGACACGTTACTTTCATTATAACATTTCAACAATTATTTTACGAAATCCCTCCTTCTTTTGATACGCCTTCGCAATAAAACGTGCTCCATTACTTTTTTGTTCGGAATATTTTCAATCACTGCGCAATTGTCAAATTGTCACTGTTATAATTTAAGACACATGTCATGTCACCCAACAATCAGAATTATGGCATAGTGACATTGTCCTTCCTTCGATGTCATTTTGTCATTTGTAATTTTAATTTTATCAGAATCCAGCCCCAGGTAAACCCAAGAAGGCATCCAATCAGCTTAAAGGGTTACAGGGGTACTAAGATAATGCTTTAGAAAAACCCTCTTAGTGATATAGATAGAGTATATCCTTTTTAGTCAAGTTTATGACAATCGGCAGGAGGCAGTTTAACTAAATATCTGACTTGAAAACTTCTAAAAAATCAGCAAGGCAAGCAATACCGAGGACAACTCTGCAAAACTTAGTAGATTCAATACAAAAGCAACTTGTTTTAAATAAAAAAAAAATCATTAGTTTAAAAGGCAAAAAAATATATGAATTTCCACCACTGTTTGTATATAGTTATTTGTACTTGAGTCCTTTATAAGTAGTTATTTTTAAAAGAAATAAATTGCCTTGATTTTCTTCGGCTTTGAACCTATGTCGTACGTCAGACCTACGACTCGCTGCAACCACTCATCCTTAAAAAAGAAATAAGTTTGGAAATAAACACATTCTGATTAACGAACTTCTTGAAGAAATACCTTCCTATCCCCATATTCCAGCCTCTTTTTGATTAGGTAAAGGATACATTAAAGGCTCTCGAAAATGTGGATCAACTGACCAATTAGTGAGGTACATAATTTAATGAAGTGAAGAGAATAGCAATCAATGCTTTAAATGTTTACATTTAAACACAAAATATTGTTTGTTAATTAAATATATATTTTTAAAGCACATTTCCACATTACCCAAGTCCTTGAATGTCTCATAATGATGCTTAAAGGCTTTTAAACAATTAATCCACACTAGACACAAGAAAGTGTCTGTAAAAATGTCAAATTCTTTAACTCGTCCTGGATCGGTGTTAATTTGTATTCCACCATTGCTCCAATCAAAACCGAAATTAAAGGACAATTTTCAATTAGGAAATAGCATTCACCAGAGTGAAATCCTCAGTATCTCTAAATTCTGTGGGAATTTTTGGTAAGAAATTTAAAATTCAATTTGTAAATTCCACGGAAAATTAAATGTAATTCTCAGGGACCAATCTTTTGCGTGTTCTACTCATTATTGGGGAAGGTGAGATTCACACCCCGGTGCGATATTCATGACTTGGCAGACTATTAAAATTCCAAATGAGCTTATGACTTAGGCTATCGTAAAATATTTCCAAAAATCTACCAAGATTGGGGGTAAAATTAAACTTTTAAAGGGATTCCAGAATTTCTTTAAGTTGTCCGGACTAAGTAATTTTTATAGGATGATTTCTTATTCCAAATGAAAATGAAGACAAGAGATTCTACACATGCCCAGATCCTGACAGAATTTTATCTTCAATATTTATTACGATTTTTATTTAGAGGATAACGTTTATCCTTTTGAAGGACATTTTTGTAAAATTTAGGTTGTTTGGTGTACAATTTATAGGATTACTTTTATCGTATTTATCTTTGCCTTCGCAAGAATTTTTACAGCATTGTTTATATATATTTCCAGATATTTTGTCAATATGGGTTTAGTGATGTATTTCACGTTGCTATACCAACCATCAAGATTAAGCTGTCGAAAGAGCATTGTGAAAAGCTCTTTATGGTTCTATCTTTTGAGCATCTGGGGTAAGATTCTGGCGCTCTGGTGAAGGACATTTTGACAAGTATTTGCAAATTGGATGTAAATACACGGAGTTTTGTGACATTATGCAAAATGTGAATAGGCTCGATCGGTTTACAAACTTATACTAAAATCTTATACAAAATGTAGGATGCCAGTACTTTGCAAGCTAAAATATTAAGTTAATGGCGTCCGTTTAGAGATAGTTACTGGAACTTACAAAAATTTTGAAATTGAGTTTAAAAAAAAAAGCAAATTTGCAAAATGTGAGTTATATTTACATTTTTGGTCGTAATGCAAATATTCTTCAGTAATCAGGACAATTCTTGTCGTATGCGGACAACATCAATACTACTAAAACAGCCAGTAAAAGATTGAATTAAGAAAACGTTACTACATTAGAATCCAGTCCCTTTTTTCCTATAAAAAAACATTCAGAAAGGGTTTTTGAAATATATTTTGAAATTTCGGTTTCAGAGGTTTTTCACTTGCGAAATTTGTAGCTAGAAGTGCCTAAATATAGGTATATGTTTGGGTGAATTTCCATAAATGATTCCCAGGGTACGGAAAAGCGATTCCCTATAAAATCGTGGCGCAATATATATTAGTCATTTTTGAAGCAAATTCCATCTATTGGCTGCAATCGGCAATTTAAAAAAAAATATTTTCTTGCGAAATATCTTGATAATGATAAACGATACGAAGTTAGTGACTTCAGCAAATATATATGTCGTGGGTTTGGCCGAGTTTGCTGACAAATCCGCAGCTCAAGAATTGAGGGGAAAAAACTCTTTACAATCGAAAAATCGTTTAAAAAGAATTTTCTTTTTGCAAAAGGGGGCGTTTCGTACCAGCAGGAATCTTTTTCAAAGATTTTTCGTTTGACAATTTTTTCCCCACTCAATTCTCCAGCTGCGGATGTGGCAGAAACCTCGGTCAATTATAATATTGACAAAATTCACTATGATTTTTTTTTGTTTTCATAAAAAAACCCTCTATGAAATGCTAGGCTCGCATAGGGCTAATATTGCTAGACATTCAAGTAAACACTTAATATTTCGCCTCAAATATTATTCACAGTTAATATTATGAGCTCAACTTGGCTGTTACTTTCACGTATATGGTTCCTGCTGATACGAAATGTCCTCTTTTTTTCCCACAAAAATATATGTATTTTAATGCTTATAGGTGCTCAAACTAAGTAGATGCGACAAACTTCTCTGGACTAAGCCTATCTAAGTGCAACAGAGATAAACTCTTACATTTGGAGGGATTGAAATGAAGTTGGGATCCGAAACGGGTCCCTGGAACACTGCCCTTACCAGCTTCATGCAGCTCTTCCAGGAGGTTTTATGAGCCAAGGCATATGTAAAGTTTTCCTGAAATGACAATGACATAGAAAATGAATCACCGTTTTGAGTTCCTCTCACCATCCTCTATATCCTGGATCTTCAACAAGCCCCATCCTATGCAGGTGACGCTTAAGAAGAGAGTGTCCCGTGAGAGTCGACATTAAAGCTCTCAGGGTTGGCTTGTTTAGTCCTAACAGCTTCTTCGTTTCATTTGGGTTGGGTCTGCCCCATAGCTCCTTTGTAATTTTACCTGAATGGTCATCCAACCAAAGGCGACTGTATTGATAGTCCGCCCAAGTCGAGATAGTAGAGGCAAGGTGCGATTCCAATTATGAAGAAGGATGCCTCCGAGGTTGCACCACGACGACCAAGTTCGTTCGCCTTGTTATTCACGCTAATATCGCTCTAATCTGACACCCAAGGACAAGTACCCTGATGTTCCGAGAAAGGGAATTTAGGTTGTTTTACATTCCAATACAGTTTTGGAGTTTGTAAAAGGTTTTGACAAAGACTTGATAGCTGCTTGACTGTCCGAGCAGATTGTAATCTCTGAGTTTAGGAGATACCTTCCAGCTTCAAGGATGGCTCTGACCTCCGCCTGGAAAATCATTACATGGCCTTCAAGTTATAAGGCAATTTTCATGTGAGACTACTATCAAGAAACACCTGCTCCGGTTTTCTCTTGCGATTTGTAGCCGTCTGTATATATGATATGGTTTGTCATGGTTGAAGCACGGAATGTAATTCCGATTCTGTTTCATCTCGTCACCGTAGTCTTGAGGAGGTGATCGCAGTCCCTTTCTATGTCTATGTCTCGTGTACCAGTATGAATCCATCTCTGATTGAGATGCAGCCTCAACGCAGCGATTAACGCCCCCTTCTTGTCTTGAATATGTACGAAGTGTATATTGAGGATGACCTCAAGAACCCTCGAGGTGGTTGACTTACATTAAGAAAACACAATCTTTGAATCTTCTACATGGCCTTACGTCAGATGATAATCAGAAGATAATCCGCGGTTTAAATCCCCACTTTTGCTCTATGGATTTGCGGCACATCGCGAAAGCTCGAAGAGCTCTACTCGCTCTGTCCTCAAGGTGTGGTTTCCAACTTAGCTTTCTATCTAATCTGCTACCTATATTTACCCTGTCCTTCAGTTCCAAGCGTGTGAAGCCGATAGAGGGCAGCTTCAATCTGGGAGTGTTCTTGTTTTTAGTAAGGACTCATAGATCTGTTTTCAATGGATTAATGAAAAGTCCGAAATCGGTAGCCCACTCCATGAGTAGTCGGATCGCGTTCTGCATGGACAGATAAAAACTCCTTGCTACCGGCGACCAAGATCACAAGGTCGTCCTCGTAACAAACGTACTGCTTTGAACCCATCCGGGTGAGTGTTAGCAAGCAATCATCCATAATGAACACCCCACAATAAAAGGTGATAAAATACCGCCTTGAGCGGTGCTCTTCTGGACCCTTTTTACTCTACTTACTCCGCCCAGTTTGACAAAGACCGTTCGAAATACGTGCGCGCCATTGCCTTATGGACCGATTCACTCCATATTTTTCTAACGTTTCAGTGAACTTATGTAGATGGACATTGTTAATGGCAGCCAGCGTAGATTGTTTAAAGAGAAAACGCTTTTCAGTAGAGTGGATAATCTCGTGGAGGACCGTCTCAGCTGACTTACCGTACTGGTGTTGTGACAATATTCTTCTGGGAGTAGAGCACCTCAATTCCACTGGCAAATGCGATCCAGTATTTTAAGTAGTAAGGAAGTCAATCTTATTGGTCGATATTCCTAGCGGTTGAGTAATTTACGCGGCCGGGCGTGGTGATAAGCACAACGTGGACTTCCTGCCACAGATCAGGGATGTCGCCCATTTTGATTCAGGCCCTAAAAAGTAGGGCTGGATTTCTGAGCAATTAGTAACCCGAGTTTTAAAGTAGGGCAGGAAAGATGCCTTTTTTGCGCGGACATTTAAAGGTTTAAACGGCTCCTCCGTGAAGACCTCGTCTCCTTCCCCAGAGACAGTTTCATAATCAATAGCCCCCGATCTCCTTATCAAGACTGTCGAGGAAATATTCGTCCAGCAGGATCTCTAACGAAGCCCGTGCTCCGTCAGTATTTGTGATGACTTCGGGTTGATTGGGTATCTTGGATAGAAATGTCTTGAGCCGTGACATCTTATTATTAGAGAGATCTGGTAAGCCGATAACTAGTTGCGCCATTTGATCTTCTGGCTTTATTGTATAGCGTTCGCACAATTATACGCTGATGTCTTAATTAAAGCGTTAGCCATAGGGGACAATTCAATAGGGGTAATTCATTTTTCTCTCTTTCAACGCTCTAACATTTCCCTTGGTATACATTTGGGGCAGATGGTGACATTTTTTTCTTTCAAAATTATTTTTGTAATGAGAGTAGTTAACCTGTTTTCAACAAATAGGCACCCGTGGAGTTTGCGAACCAATCAAAATCCAAAACTTTATTAGGTAATATGTTATGATCCATAACACATCACCATCATCAAGATGAATAATTTTATGAGACTTTTAAGCCTAATTTTATACTATTTAAATCAGCAAGTTTTATCAACCCGAGGAAAAGTAAGCAAACAACAATGTGAACAGAAAACTCTCCAACAAACAAGATTTTAAAATCGTTTAAACTTTGAAAGTTGGTTTTTTCCATTTACCCCCATTTCCGTATGTTCATATTACCTTCAGTAGCACAAATCGAGAGGAAACCCCTAAACTTTTCCCGATTATAACTTTTTGTTTCTAAGGGAGAAACATCCTGGAAAGAACATTTTACAAGAACGCTTTAAAATACATCATATTCGCATTCTCAGTATCCCTCTTCCCTAGCCTTTTCAAGCTTTGGTAGATCAAGAACTCTACTCAGGGTCATGTATCCCTTATCCTTTTTACATAGTATACCTACCTACATATGTATTGTGTGGAGCTACCGATATCTTTTACTTGGGGTTCCTTGTTTGAGAAAGTTTTGTTTTTCTTTTTCTTTTGAAGACATTGCTTCCTTTGATTTGTTATTTTACTTTAAGCGAAAAGTAAACGTACTTCTTTCACTTCAATGCAAAGGTTCTTGTGTTCCTCTCTGCATGATATCGAGAAAAGAATTTTAAAACAATTTTGAAGAAAGGAAATTGACTTTGGTTTTGATAAAATGAGAAATATTTCCGCTCGCCTACCAAAGTATCTACGAATATTACTTTTTTTTCATATATTATTTATTAGATAATTTGCAACATTTTATTTCAATGTTTACAACTCAACTGAAATTTTTATAGAATTACATATTAATATGAAAATCCCGAAGTCTTTCTAAGTCCTTACGAATTTATGTAAGGATGAATCTTTTACATGTCTGAAATTAAGTGTTCTATTTAATTCGTCGAGAAGTCATAATTTTTTAATGTCTCACTATTATTATATTATTATTATTTTTCGAACACACAGCTTTGGAAAATATTAATAATATATAATAATAACTCGTTTGTACCTATTAATTGTGGAATCCTATCATGTCCACATAGTCAGTATCTTGAACAGTCTTTCCCAAAGTTAACAGATCGCCCAATTTGTCAATAATTTGTCATGAAAGATATAATGGGTGAAAAATTACTTCATGCAAATTGTTTTTCTAATATTTATAAAAAACTCAATTAATGATAACACTGATTTTTCCGGCAATCATGTATGACAATAACTGTAACAAATATGTTTTGAAATATTCATGAAATATGTAATTCTTATAATAAATATCTCTTATTATCATTTACATGTTTTTATTAAATTTATAAAATTAAATTCATTCAATGGGGTAAAATTATACCCATGATACATTTAATAATTTGTTTAGATGATACCTTAAGAGTTACGAGGAGTCTCAGTATTCAGCAAAAGTTTGAATTCAGATACCAGCGAAATCTGTAGGCAATGGAATTTACTATACATAGGTTTGTGTCCTCTCTCTACTGAAAGTGAGAAAATTCATATAACATTAGTCTAAACCTAGACCTCAAACTACATACATTACAAACATCTAGCCTACAAGACAGCAACCTAACATGCGACAAAACCATACAATTTAAGAGGAGTCAGTACCAAGTTATGCAAGTTTCATACATTTTTCAATGCAAATTTCTGGCAAACTATTTGTAACAGAATAATGATTTATATCTTAAATTAAAGATAACGAAAAAAATAACAAAAAAATGGCACTAAAGCGAAGATATTACCTCGAAAACTTGTAAAAAATGGTAAAAATTGAAGTTTTTCAAATCAAATTCCTGTTAGTAGGAATTCGTGTTTCTTTAGATAGTGAGTATTTTAGAAAGATAAAGCCTAGATCTAGCAAATAACGTCGAGTTTTTTTCAATTTTAGTGGCGCTTTTTTTTAATTATTCGACTCTAATAGTACTTGTTTTTTCTCCCGATATTTCACCCACTAGAAATTGCAATATTGCGTTGAAAGTTGTTGAAATACAAAGCAAAATAGTATGTTTAACAATTTTACAATTTACATTTTTCTTTTTAAATTGTATGGTTTTGTCGGATGTTGGGTTTCTGTTTTTGCGGTAGATGTCTCTAATGTGCTCTGTGGGCCTGGCTCGTGGTTTTTTTTCAGTGTGTGTGTGGAATGTTTGGCGCCTTTGTAAATTTACCATTGTCAATATTTTTTGATGGTTGATATAGTTTATAATCTTGAATTAATTTAAAATTAAGTTTGTAGCCTATTAACTATAATATTTCGATTATAATTTTAAGGCAAATTAAAATCATTTATGACAAAAAATTAAACAAATTACAAGAGTTTTGATTAAAGCTTATTTCTTTATTAATCAGTCAAAATAACTAAACAAATTATTAATGAGGCAAAATAACTAAACCAAAACTAAAAAATCCAAGTTCATAACAATATAAAAACGAAAACAAAATTAATGAGAAAAACATAACAGAATATTAAAAACTATACATACATATGAAATGTAACAAAAAATATTGCTTTCGAACTTAATTCTTTATACACTACTACTTTTACTAAAAGGGGCTCGTCTGGCTTTGATTTTAGCGAAATCTTTCCGCAAGACATCAAGGTTAATTGATTTAGCAATTTCAGATTCTATGGATATTATTGCCAAACCATTCAATTTTTCTTGCACCATAGTTGACCGAAGGTAATTTTTAATCATTTTTAATTTAGAAAAAGTTCTCTCACCTTTAGCAACTGAAACGGGTAAAGTTAATAGCACTCTTAATGCAATCAGTGCATTTGGAAAGAGTTCTTCAACGTTGTTATTATAAATCCACTTTATAATGTTTTCTGGGTTAGTATCATCTTCAATTTTGCGAGACAACAATTTCAGCTCAACTTGTAGTTCGTTTGCTTCAAGATCTTTGCTTTCTTCATAAGTTAATGCTGTTTCTAATAATTTACGTTTGTCAATGAGTTCATTGTTCTCCATTTCATCACACTTTTTAATATCATACAAAAGTTCAAAGGGTTTCATAACACTTGCAAAGGATTCAAAACGTTCCGTCATTGAAGCAATTGCTATTGTAAATAATACGTCGAAAAATTTCTTTTTGAATTTCATTTTAGGATTAATGAGCTCAGGGACTTCTGGCTCGTCCCCAAAACAAAGCCTTCTTTTTCGAATCCGTTTTTCTAGCTCAGGCCTAAAATCGTCACTCAAATCCGCATCTATTGCGCATACTTTTGCTTGAGAAATATATTTCTCGAACGAATCTTCGGAATTACAAGAAATCAAAAATTCAGTTGTTTGTTTCAAGATATTAGCTGCTGATTTCACATCCATGCTCTGTGATTGTAACAATTTGCTTGTACAATTTATTTCTGTTAGAACCTCCTGCCAGATTATTAGACCACAAATAAATTCAAAATTGTCTAATTTTGAAGCGATTGATTCAGCTGTTATACGTGTAAGTGCAACCTTTTCCAATTGAACGACTTCTTTTAACGCTGAATAAATGCCTTTTAATCCGGTCTTCAAAGCACTAACGGCATTAACATGGCTTTCCCATCGAGTATCGCTTAATGATTTCACTGTCAATTTACAACACATGGATATGAAAATATGCCAACGCTTTGGCGATCTAGAGAAAAAATTGTAAATTGTTTGGATGGTTGAAAAGAAATTAATAATTTCAATGGCTCCTTTAACTGCATCAACAACGACTAAATTTAAGGAGTGGCACGCACATGGAACAAAGAAAGCCCTTGGATTGACTTTTGCAATATGAGACTGAACACCGTTTTTTTTACCACGCATATTGGCTCCATTGTCGTAACCTTGTCCACGAAGATTCATAATAGATAAGCCATTTTGTTTCAAAAAATTTAAAATTTCTTCGGTCATCTTCACTCCGGTTGTATCCAAAATGTTAATAAATTCCAAATAACTTTCATTAATTTCCGCACTAGCATTATTACTTTCGGTTGATTTTGTGATGTGGACGTAACGCAGAACAATTGACATCTGCTCTTTATGGCTTGCATCAGGTGTACAGTCGACAATAACTGAAAAATACATTGCATTTTTGACAATTTCCAAAATCTTATCCTTTGTAGCTTTAGCGATCAATAAAATAATTTCATTCTGGATATTTTTTCCCAAGTAATGAGTCTTTTGTGGATTTTCTACTGCACGTTTAACATGTTTTTCTAACACCGGATCAAATTTTGAAAACAACTCAACAAGTTTCAAAAATTTACCATTATTTTCGGTGAATAGTATGTCCGAAGACCCTCTGAATGCAATATTTTCTGAGGTCATCATTAAAATAATAGGCATTATTCGTTTGAGCACTTCATCCCAATGTTCTACTTCACTCAAGTATAATTTATTAGCTAGACAATCTACGGTTTGATTACAAGAAAGCCGCTTTTTTAGCTCAATCCACTTCCCATAGGAATGAAAATGCTCAGTACTTTGCTCATGTCTTTTTAAAATTATTGTCATGTGGCCCCAATCATTTGTACCTTCTTTTGCTAAAGAAAATGCATCCCTACTAAATATTTTGCAACAAAAACAGAACACGCGATCAACCTTGGATGAATATACGAGCCAGGTTCTATCTAATGATTCACCATTTGCTGTTTTTCGATGGAAATGTATTTTTTTGTTAAATGATCGCCCTATACTGTCTTTTGGGTACTGATTAATGTTAGCTTGCATTGGACCTTAGGAAACTATCTTTTCAATTTGCAAATTCTGTAAATTTTCTGGCCAATCCGTTATATTATAAAAGTCATTACAGCTAGATATATTTTCAGTACTTGTTTCCACCTCACTATTTAAACATTTACCTGCACATGATTTTTCGACTGAGGTCCCATCATCCTCATTAGCTGTACTAGTACTAGCATTTAAATCAACATTAACGTTAATTTCGTCAGTTTCAGATACAGACCTCTCATTTATTATAATATTTTCATCGTAATCACGCTCATGTGTATCCATTTCTTCAACCGTCTTATCAGAATTGTCTCCATTTTGCCTATCTTGCAGAAAACTATCCAGCGTTTTTTGATTCTTAAATTGCTCTTTCAGCCTATTTCCACGATTTTGTTTGTTCTGCCAACCAGACAATTTCCGTTTCCGATCCATATTACTGCAAATAAGTTTTAATAATTAATTTCTAATTTTTTTTCCTAATATAATTCAAATTCACTTACCTATAAATTTCAAATTTTCTACCAAAGTTTGAAAATGAAAATGAATGCCAATATTTTTATGTAGCGATGAGATGCATACAACCCTTGTGTATAGAACTGTATAGTGATTACGAAACGAAGTTTGACTTTTACTTATTGTATTGTAGAGGCACTACAGAAGACAACAAGACTCGACTTGCTGGCGTAACAAAAGAGTAAGACCTGATGTAGGGAAGGCCTAAATTTTTTCTTAGAATTTTACTGAAAATTTGTTCCTTGGAATTTTTCGCATTTTGGAGACCGACAATGGCGCACATGAAAGTATTGTATCTGAAAATAACTCCAGTTGGTGGTAAAGTGAATATATTCTGCCGAAACATTTTCTGTAAATTTCTAAGAAAAAATTAATGCTTATCATTATCCTCACCAGTGTTGCCAACTGTTCGGCTTTTGCTGAAAAACTCAGCTTTTATATCTGAACCACTGACTAAGAAAAAATTCTTTTGTAAATATTTAGTGTTTAAATTTAAATTTGTCTTGTGGGCGCCTTTTCATATTCGGCGCCTGTGTGCAGTGCACACTTCGAACACGCTACGAGCCGGGCCTGGGTCTAGGTCTATGCTAATTTTATATGAATTTTCTCACTTTTAGGACACAAACCTACGTATGGTAAATTTAACTACCTGCAGGTTCGCTGGTATCTAAATTGAAACTTTTGCTGAGTACTGACTCTTCTTAAGACGAAAAATAAATTTTTGGAGTTCAAATCATTTGAAAATTTTTAACGAGAATTAACTCTCCTAATTTTTTTTTTTTTTTTGTACATATAGTAGTTCTACCTGGAACGGTTTCCGAGAATTTTGAAAATTGTTATAGATTTCAATGTGCGCTTTCCGAACGAATTTTCACTTTACCACCTCATAGCTTTGCCGCTCGAGCCGCCTTATTGAAAAAATTACGCTCAAAAATATTTTTGGAAATATTTATATAATAAATTAAACTTGAGAAAATTTCTATAATTAACCATTTTTTAGTTAGTACATGGTAAGTACATAAATAATAAATTTTCTCTAGTTTAATTTATTATATAAATATTTTCATCGTAAAATGAGTGAGAAAGGAGATATTGCAAAAACAAATATTTATGGGCGCCATTCTTATGAACTTATACTATAATTGTACTGGATTTTAATTTGAATTAATTATCATTGTGAACTTCTCTTTAGTTTTTGTTGCAAATTGTACTAATGTCATTTTTATTTTAACAAATGTTAGCACTGGTAGGCTAAATTGTACACAAATGAAATTGTACTAAATAAAATCTCTTCTTGTACTTACTGTCAACGAAACCACTTGCATTTTTGTTTCGATAAAGTTCTTTATTCTTTCGTTCATTAAATTTATCGCAAAAGTGTTCTAAATACGCTTAGATTCTCAGCAATATGGCAGCGGGAGGAGCAAAGATACAATGTGGCAAAGTGAAAAATTAGAAAGAGCACATCGAAATCTATAAAAATACCAATTTTCAAAGATCCTGGAAAACTTTTCAGATGACTGTACTAATAATTGTTAAGCACACTATTTTACTTTGTATTTTAATAACTTTCAATTAAGTACCTACCTATTACATTTTCTGGTCGGTGAAATATCAGGAGAAATCGGGGGTCAAACAATTAAAAATACCTTAAATAAAAATGAAAAGCCTTGACTTTATTCACTAGATCTAGGCGTTATCTTTCTAAAATAGTCACAATCTAAAGAAATGAGAATACCTATTAATTTTTACAATTTTTCGAGCTATTATCTCCATTCCAGTACAATTTTTTTAATTTTTCTCGACGTTATTCACTAGATATCTTCGCTATCTTTAATTTAAGGTTGTTATGCACTACCCTTGCGCGCATAAACTTCCGCCAGCTAGCGATGGAGAAGGGGTGGGTCGACAGGTATTCTACCTGAACTGGGCGCCACGTGGTTAGTTAGAGTCCACGAACTCTCTTCGAAAACTTCGGACAATAAAAAAAAAACGCTGGCAATTTTCCAAAATTCTTAACCCTATATTTCAATCACTAATTCGCTCGTAGTATTATTGTTACCACAAAACAACAAAAAAAAATTGAAATTGCAAACTAATAAAATAAAAAAATATATATATATATATATATATATCATCTACTATACCGACAAGGCAGCGCACGGAATTTTTACCTTTAAATAAGAGTTAAAAAAAAAAGAAGGCCAAAACCTTGAAACAAAATGTACGCAGTACTTAACTTTTAATCCGTTTTGTCTTAACGGGGTCTCGAATTCCTGGCCCGAACTCCTCGCTCCTCTTGCTTCTGATTTTAACTGTCTCCTCTTCCTGTCTTCACTTTTTTTATTTAACTTTCCTCTTTTTTATTACTCCTTTTCTTCACTTTTCACCGCCTAATTAATTTTCCGCTTTTCTTGATCTTTCTGCACCTTTGACCTTGCTTTAGTTTAAACTTCTTTTCTTCTTCTTTTGACCTTAGTATCTGACTGCTGTTGCTTCACCAAAAGATCCGAACTATCTGCTTCACCTACCAAGGTTGCCTTTTCTGATTGATGACAGCCCCCTATTTGGAAATTTCCAGCCACTATTTCCAAGAAATTTTGCGATCGGGTAACTTACTGGAAATCGGTGAAAATAATTTAATATTATTTTCTAAAATTTATTTTCAAAATGATCTATAGCTTCTGTGTATTCTTTTCGTGGCATTCAAAAAATTATTGCTGGCCTTTAAGTACGAAAATTTCGCGTAAAATCTTCCTCGTTGACAGGTGTCTCTACGTGTGGTTAACTCCTCATAGGTATACTTATGGGGCTCATTTTACATCTCGACATATTCCTTGGGCTGCAAATATTTCGGTTTACTAAATTAAAATATTCGGTTCGTGGAGTTCTGTGCAAAAATCGGTGCTTTTGCGGGCTTCCGTGACGAAGGTGAGAAGAGTTGGGGCTTGGTAAGTATATGTATATATGTTTTCCATCATGATAGGGTACTCGAGCACTGCCGTACATGTTTATTTCTTACAATTTGCAGACACAGTACATCCGTGCACCTGCCCGGTCGTTTACACCATACATTTATCTAGTAAGTGCTTTTAAAAAATAACTTAAAATTAAATATATTCTTACTTAAACTAGAACTAATAGATTAATTCAAAATAATGATCAAACTCTAATCTTAAACTAATTCCAGGTGGTTTCTTCAGACTGTTGATTCATCCGCAAATCATCCAGAAAATTGTAAACTGATAGAATAGTTCATGTGATCATCCTCTAACTTCGATAAGCGCTTAGCTGAGGACAACTCCCAAACCAAAAGTAAGCTGCTTGAGTGAGTTACACAGCAATCGACTGGAATATTAGGACGGATCCTTAGTTTTCTCCTTTACAGCTACAGGTGGAAACCTCTCAATCTTAACAGAGCCGGGGTAGGTAGAGATATGGTATATTTATCTGAAAATAAAACAGTTTCTTTGCAGCATCACTCAAAATAATTGGCTGATAGGACATAGACGACACATTTTAACGGATAACAACACAGGTTATATATAATTAACTTTCTTTTCTATCAGTTAACCCCTTTTAATTTTAGGTTGCAGCCTCTAGACCATTCGAATGTAATGTAACAAGGTATAAATAATTAGTCTGCTACAAATAGTTTTCCAGAAATTCGCAATGACAAATGTATGAAACTTGAAATCTTGGTAATTACTCCTCTTAATGGGTTTCCCAATTTTAATTAATTTTCCCATATTCATATTATTCTTCCATTTGATGGCGTAGCTTACTTTTCATAATTTTCGCTTTTCTCTTTATTTTGTTTTTCTCTCCATCATTATTTTGTTTTTCAATTTTCCTCATTTTGTTTTTGTTTTCTTCAATATTTCTTCTTCCTGAATTTTTTTAACAGTACAAATTTGTTGCTATTCCTTAGGATTAAACTGTTAATTATAGCAGTAACTATTTCTGATTTTAGCCTTAATAGATTTAGTAGGTTTTTTTAATTTTAATTTAATTTTAGTTTTACATATTTTTACTTTTTATTTTTATTTTCAAATCATATATGATGTATGTATATACAGGGTGATTTTGAATTGGTGGTCATAAATAAAACAGAAGATAGTTTAAAGTGCAAGGAACAAAAAATTTAATTCTAGTGTTATGAATCCCTAAAATAATCCAAACAACATGATCAAGCAATAACCACTTCAATTGCGTCTTGTTCATAACTACAAAACTCAAGCAACATAAATCACGGATATCTGGTACCACAACCAGAATCAGAGCAATAAACAAACAACTATGCGAACACGACTGTGGTCAAGTTGCAACACATAATGAGGAATCGTTAGATGTACCCATGTCCACGGTTATAATCCTATGAAGACAAGGACTGTCACCCGTCTGCACATAAATAAGAAATCTTTAGACTTCCTGCTTGAGAACTATCAGCCAAACGTATAATGGATCAACAACTCATAGCTATTAGAAGTAAAGCATGGTACTCTTTATACGATTTTACCTCACACCCGCTGCGCAACATATTGATTAAAAGAATTTATCTTAGCGGAAGCGCCAGCGTCAAATTTCTTTTGTCGTAATTCAACAGTTGAATTAAAACCTTCACAAAGCAACACGAAATCAAGGGAGCGAAAGGTGAATATCGTAAAAAAAAGATTTATAACCCGCTTCGCTGGGTGTGATTGGTTCATAAATTCTCGCTCCCGCTGAATCCCGCCAAAATTCGCTCCGGCTCCCGCGATTTCGCGTTGGTCTGTGAAGGCGGTTATTGTTTTGGGACTCATGTGAAAATTGATATCGTTTAATTTTTTGATTGGTTACCACAAAAAATGTATAATATTCAATCTGCAAGAGGAAGGGAGTATTAAAAACTGCAGATCGATTTTAAATACGAGGCATGTTCAGAAAGTAAGTGTACTAGATTTTTATATTTTTTTAGAAAAAGTGTAGGTATTTGAAAAAAAATTACAGGAAATTGTTGACACACTTATTGACTATTTTTCCACATAATCGCCATCCCGTTCAATGACTGTGGCACAAGCTTCTTTATGCCCTCCTCGAAGAACTCTCCCGCCAGCTGCTTCCCCCACTTCAGAGCCTCGTTCTGCACCTGCTCTTCGGTTGAAAATTTAATTCCACCCATGTGTGCTTTCAGGGAAGTGAAAAGATGATAATCTGAAAGCGGCAAGTCAGGAGAATACGGGGGGTGGTTCAAAACATCCCAACCAAATGAGTCCAAGAGCGCCTTGGTGGATAAGGCTGCGTGAAGGCGGGCGTTATCGTGCAACAAGCATACTCCTCTCGTCAGCATTCCCCTCCTTTTGTTTTGAAAGCTCCTTTTGAGTTTTTTTAGAGTCTCACAATATCGTTGTGCATTGATAGTCTCCCCTTGAGGCGGCAAGTCGACCAAAATTATGCCTTTTCGGTCCCAAAACACTGAAGCCATGAATTTTTTGCCCGAAATTGTGGTTTTGAATTTTTTTGGCAGATGGGGAATCAGTGTGACGCCACTGTGATGACTGTCGTTTTGTCTCAGGCGTATAATGAGCCACCCACGTTTCATCTCCAGTCACAATAGAACTGAGAAAATCAACACCTTCCAATTCAAGTCGCTCAAGAAACTCGCGAGCGATATTGACCCGGCGGGATTTCTTACCGACTTCTTTCATGCAACTGGACACTACAACGTGAGTTTACGTACTACCGTGTTTCTGCGATGCTCCCTCTAGTCAGGCGATCCCCCTCTACCGCTCAGTGTTGCCAACCCTAAAAAAACAAGAAACCACGGCCCACTTACACAGTACACTTACTTTCTGAACATGCCTCGTAAATAGAGAGTTCTGATGTAAGGAAAATTAGAATTATTCTACACCTGAAGCTAGAGAGTTCCCATACCTAAGCTAAGGCCTCTACTGGAAAGTCAAGGAAGTTGTGACATAGCAAAAGCAAGTACAGCATTAAAATTAAAGTATATCTAATAGAAGATTTGTTATACTCGTAACGTAAAATTGATAAAGTATAAACTGGATAAAAGAAAGTAAAAGTGTTAGTGTTAGTTAAGAAAGTAAAATCAGTGAAACGCACACACTGCCTTCTTATTTTGGAACCAACACATTCGACTCGATTAATTCTCTTTTTGCCGGCGTACAAGACCAGGGCTAGGCAATACAAACCATTTTGGGAGTTACAAGGAGATTCAGAAAATCTGCTATTCGGTCACAAAACACTCCACACCTTCCTTGTTTTATGAAAGTGATTTTAAGCTCCAGGCATTTTGGAGGGAAAATCTTTAAATCTCCAAAACCACCTATGGCCGTACAGCAAGGAAGATATAGCGTATTATGTGAAAAACTAGCATATTTTCTTAATCACCCTGCAACACCGCAACGGTTCAGATTGCCACCCTCCCCCCCTCAATTCATTTTTCTTGTTCCTAACATTTCAACCTATCTTTTCCTTCATTTATGACCACCAATTCAAAATCACCCTGTATTTGCCCTCGAATATAGTTCCAAAACTCTTTCGTTCTAAAAATATGTTTAGATCTTGCGGACTTCCCCAATCAAATAATAAATAAATAAATAATAACAAATACAAACTTCCACTCAAAGTGCACAGGATATTCCGGATATAATGGTAAATATTTTAATGGTTGAAAGTAGAGGTGATTTGCATATATCAAATGTTATATGAATTGTTTTTCATTTCTTGTTGGTTAAAAAATTTGAACCATTTTAACCTAAATCAGTTTTTGTCATATATTTCGGATTTCAATTCTTTTGTTGTCCTTTTATTGCTAGCAGAATCTTCTGTTCCCAGATAGGTAAAAGATGTCAAACTAAACTGAAAAATTTTTCCGTTAATTACAAAGTTGGAGCTTATATGGTCAGATAAGTGAATTTTAAGACTAAAGATTTCCAAAACTAAAGTAAATTGTAGTAAATTCAAATATTTAGGATAAGATCTGAAATAAGGTGTTTTTATGACTTTTTTACCTTAACAAAATTATTTTAAAACCAAATCACGATTTTTCAAACAAAAACTCACAGCTGAGTAATCATTGTATATGATGCTGTACCGTTAAGTAAGTGTAGCCATTGCGAAGGTAAAGAACCAAGCTGTAAATTACTAGAAGACTATTTTATTGTATAGATAGTAGTTTAGTATATAGCATATAAGTAAAAACCAAATAACTTATATATAAGTTATATGATTTTTGGTACCAGGGTTGACAATTCGAACTGTGTACCACTCACACAGTGAGTAAAACAAAGAAATAATGAAATGTGTTAACAGCTTCATCAATGTCACGTTCATGTTTACTTAAAAGTAAATTCGTCTTTTTATACCTTCTGTTATTTGTCAAAGGAAGTATAAGATTTCTTAGGCGCCATTGTGCTGCCTTGTCATTTCAATTTCATAAAACTAGTATTTCGCGATAAAAATATGATAAATAAGAGAAAGTAAGAGAAAGTATAATTACATCGCCACTCTGCCAATTATTACAGAATATTAAATAAGCTGAGGATGGCAGATGTTATTAATTTTCCTGCACAGTTCGATTATTCGATTAATTACATTTAGATAGGTATAAGTAAAACTCAGCAGTTAATTTTAGATTTCAGCAATATTGCCAACTCAAGATTCAAAAACAAGTGAACAGTATAAAAGAAAAGATTTTAGTTTTAATGACAACCGTAGCCCAAAGAATATGCAGTTCAAGGATTCTCAGAGAAGGCATTGTTTAGTAAGCTATCTTTGTTCCAACAAGTAAGAGAATGCGCTTTATTACCTATACATAAGGTTACCATGTCTTGTTTTAATGCTTTACTAAAAGTACTAAGAGCTTGCGGTTGTAATGCACTTCCAAACGACGTCAGAGCACTTTTAAGTGCATCGTCTACTTGCAGAATCACTAAAATGGGAGCAGAAAGATTTTGGTATAATGGAATTAGCACGTGCTTGCAGGCATGTTCTCATGACATGAAAGAAGATTTCTTCATCTCACTTATTGTCAATGTTGATGGAATGTCTCCGTCATATAGAACCGATGGTTGCAGCTATATGCTATTGAGAAGGCAAACCGCCACTACATTCATACTTAATCGATTTTTTCAAGAACTCTTAAATGGACCATCCATCATCTTTAACCACTAAGTATAAATGTTTTCCTCTCGCGATTTTTTACTTCCAAATTACCTTGATTTTTCCCATATTCGTAATTCTATGGTCGTCTTGACGTAAAATTTGGTCGAGGAAATATCTCGACTTTTAGTAGTGAACTGTCAACATGATTTTGGCCTAAAATGCTCCTTGGGTTATAACTTGAGAAAGAATCGAGACAGGATTCTTACTTGGATTTTTCTAAAAGGCATTTAGTCTCTGATACTTTTCCAATGAGTTGAAAGTTTTAGTGATATGGGTAGTTTTGGAAATCTTCAACTTTAAAATTAAGTCCTCTGGCCATATACGTTCCAACTTTTTAAATAGCTGGAGAGTTTTTAAATTTAGATTCACTTCTTTAACAAAATGCTTCTATCAGGATAATAGGCTGGTGCCAAAACGGATTGTGACGGCTAAAACGGAAAAAATTAATAACATGCAAGGACCGAACGTAAAATTTAGTTAAGGTTATAATTAAGAGAAAAAAACAAAAATTAAACGCGAGATAAGGTAAAATTGCGAAATGGGCGGGGGTGTTAAGGGGTTGAAAGTGGGTTTTTGCTATTTTCGGAGAAATGTGAATTCCTAGCGGAAAATGTTTTTCGCAAAAGTTATAGATAATAAAAATATCTAAAACTTTCATATAAGACGTTTTCAACATAACCTCCAACTTTTAATAAAATGGCGGAAAACCGATTTTTCAGTTTTTTATTTTTTTCTCTCGTAAAAATAATTCAAATTACATGAAATTTTGTGAATGTATACCTTTTTTTTCATTGAATAAGCACAATATTTTTAGAATCTAGGAAACATGTAGTTTCGTAATTTTAATTGTTGAAATGTCTACTTATGGTGATGGTTTATTTTTAAAGAAACCGCTTAAAATTGAGAAAAACCAAAACCATGACTTTTCGGATCTCGAATTTTACAATTTTGTTTATGATTTTCATTCTTTCTTATTATTTATTATTTCAATGACACAATTTACTTTAATATGATTTAAACAAGAAACAATTTAATTGAAGAAAGTGGCGTAAATCATCCTGAAACTTAAGTTTTTCATGGCAATGCACCGTACCGTTCTGAAAGTCGTAAGATAAAATTAAGACTCACTTGCCCAGTGGGAATTTTTATTCACGTATATTTTACTATTTTTTCACTAAACAAAATATTATAACGATGAGTAATCTGTTTTAGGTATATTTGAGTATAATAATTTGAATACATAATTATTAAGTAGAACAATTAATTTATTGATATTTTTTATAAAAATGAAAAATTTATGAAATTCTAATGAATTTTACATCTTTGGCATTATGGTTGTTGTTCTTCTTCATCAATGAAATTTTCAAATTCCGCAGGATCTCCGAAATTATCGGCACAATTCCAATAACTAGATTCTTTGCTGGCTCTTCATCAATAATCTCGTCTGAATCATTTACAAGTGTTTTAGTTTTCCTTAATTGAATCATTTACGTCTTCAAATATTTTTTTATTTCTATTTGAGCAGTGTTTTTATGACAACTACTGCATAACTTGGTCATAAGTCATAAGTCATGTTTTCAGCAGCCACATCTTTCTTTACTACAACCCTTTTCACAGCTGTAGCCTGTAGGTAATACTTCCTAATAATTTTACGGGAATTTAGTCTAAACTCTCTGGGATAAATTTGCTCACGAGTCTACCTGGATGTTCGTTCCAGCCCCACTACATAACTTTTTTGTTATCGGGCTCGTTATCCAAATAACCAAGCCAAGTTTGCAATTGGTAATAAACTCTATTGCATGGTTGAGCAGCTGCTCCTTCAGTTGGGGGTAGTTTTTCCAATTTGAAAGTAGATTTGTTAGTTTGTAGTTGTTGATTTAATGAATAAACATTTTTTTACTTTTCTAAATGCCCGAATACAAGCTATAAGTTGAGATCCATTTTTCGCAGTGGTTATTTGATCTGCATTTTTTTAAAAAATATACTACAGGGGTGGCCAAGACGTCGACCGCGGTCTACCGGTCGATCGCGTAGACGTTTTTTGTAGCCCGCGAGAGTAAAATCAATTGAACGGAAATTACAATAAACTGTCATTTTCAGATACTTCCGCCGCGTGAGTAACAGATAACCCACTTCCAGCCAAAATGCGCCATTTCTTCGCCTCACTTATTCATCGCACTCTCTTTATCAGTCTCTCTCTCTCTCTTTATTTCCCGTACTAATAAAGAACGCGCCTTTGTGTTCTGTCAGTACAGTCAGCTAGTATTTAGCTTTAACGATTGTTTTGTTGCATGGTGTGGTGTGGTGATAATAATGGCGACTAAAATGGGCGGGCAATGTTGTCGAGTGCAGAAAAAGGTTACCATTGTCAGAGGAGTTCCTTACCGTTATGCTCTTATTTGTAACGCAGGTGTAGCACTACAAAAAAATACAAAAACGTCGAAAAGCATTTTCTACATACACAAATACGTCACCGATTTTCCGGTTGGAAGTAAAATCTAAAAAGTAGAAGTACGTTAGTTAAAAACTGGCAATCTTTTTTTACACAGCCAGGCATAAAAACAAAAGCAGCGAATTTGGTATCGTAAGAATAAAAAGGAAATTCTTTTGTAAATCAACCGCATTTCACTGCCATGAAATACTGTCAGGTGTCGTCTAAGTCTGCAAGGAAAGACATAAATTTGACTAATATGAAAAGTTTAGTTAAAACATTCAAGGAAAAAATTCAGGTGCATGCATCCCAACTAAGAATAGGCGAATTGAAGAATTAATAAAAACTTGGAGCAAGAGTACACATAATTTAAATCGGAAATTTCAAGTTTCGCCGAATGGAAAATTTACACGAGGTGTTCGAAAGAAGTTTTCGGAACTTGGGAAGAAGTATACTCAGTTTCGTGCTGTTCCCCTTTAACGAAGGCATTAACAATGACAGGTATCTACTAACATCGGCCAATTAATTGATGCTGAATTTGTTGGGGCCAAGGAAAAAATTATAGTTGATGTGACATAAGTATTGTTCAAATCTGGAGCATTCGGAAGTACCTACAGAGTTTTTGAAGAAAAGTTTTGCGTTTTATTTAAAACCATTGCTGACGGTAGACCGCTACGATATTTTGAATTATAATGCAGACCCCGTACTTTAAAAGTTTGGCCACCCCTGATATACTAGTTAGGCTTGATAAATTTATGTTGCTTAATAATTAATTTTTTCCCTTTCCGGAAGTTGTATCGCAACTCGAAAAAGAGTGAAGAAATGCTATTATATTTGTGTACGTTTCTTGTTTGAAACAATAGATGTCTAAAATGAATACTTCTCATTGCCTAAGCCTGGTTTGTGGAAAAAATACTGAGGCCATATGAATTTAGTTAATGCAGAAGTACTAGTAAATCAATATCTTGACCCACGACGACGACAGTTTTGTCATCGTGTTTTGCTAGTTCAACTGCAGTATTTATAATTAATGCCTTCGGGAGCTACAAAGTACTTTAAAATAATTTATTGCCCTTGCTATTTTATAACGACAGCTGATTCCTATTGATAAGCAGTTTTTCTGTTATATTTTTTAATTAAAATACTCAATCCCCACGTGGTGTTCTAAAACACGCTATCCCAAATGGTTCCAAACAATTAGATGTAATACTCCAATATGAGCCCAGCTGCTCTCTTTTTCCGGCCCCTATTAATATCCCCTCCCTCGGTTTGACAACTTTGGGAGGGCTTGAAACTTTTATAAGTACCTATTTTGTCATTGAAATTCAATCCATTACATATTAACATAAAAAATAAAAAAAATTAAAAATCATAAAAAAATTTAAAAATTTTCTCAATTTTAAGCGGTTTCTTCAAAATAAACCATCATCATATATGTATGAACTATTTTAAAGTAGACATTTCAACAATTAAAATGACGAAACTACATGTTTCTCAGATTCCAAAATTATTGTGCCTATTCAATGCAAAAAAATGTATACTTTCACAAAATTTCATGTAATTTGAATTATTTTTACGAGAGAAAAAAAATCTGAATAATCGGTTTTCTGCTATTTTATCGAAAAATTGTAGGTTATGTTGAAAAACGTCAAATAAGGCGTTTTAGATATTTTTATTATCTATAACTTTTGCAAAGAAGTCACATTTCACCGAAAATCGCAAAAAACCACTTTCAACCCCTTAACACCCCCCCCCCCCCCTTATCACGCGTTTAATTTTTATTTTTTTCTCTTATTTATAACCTTAACTAAATTTTCCGTCTAGTCCTTGCCTGTTATTAATTTTTTTTTCCAAAAAAATATTGGCACCAGTCTACAAAGGCAATTCAGCTAACAATAAAAGGACACCGAAAGAGTTGAAATCCAAAAGATATAACAGGATACTGATTTATGTGAAAAAAGTTCCAAATTTTTAAAGTAACGCGAAATGAAACAAATTTCATATAGCATTTGTCATATCCAAATTACAGCTACTTTCAACTCTGAAAATAATTATGATTATATCCAAAACACCGTGGATAATATAATACCAAATATAATCTAACGAGCTATCATCATTCGCTGACTTCTTTAAAACAAACAATAAAAATCAAAGCAACAACATAAACAATTATCATTAGATCTGTTCGCTTCGCTTTCATCCTAAAACTTTGTACTCCCTTGACGTCCTTGGAACAAAGCTTTCATGTAACGACATTTTCATCTTTTTTTACATAATCCCCGTGTACCTAATTCCATGAAAAATCACATTTTATTTATTTGACGCACATTTACAATGGACGGATATTTTACTTTTTAATTAACCTTGACAGAACAATAAAAAAAAGGTCCTTTTCACATCCTTTTCAAGGCCGATGCATGAAAATGAGAAAGAAAAAAACAAAACTGATTAATATTCAGTAGATAAGCTGCCGTTGATTACTGTTGAAATTAAAAACCTATAGTCAAGGGGGGGGGGGCTTTGATGATTAGAGAAAATATAAGAAATTACTCCAATTTTAAGCGAAAATGGTTAGTTAGATTTAAATTATTTCCTCCCTTAAAGGAAAATGTAAACGAGACACAATCTAGCTTTTGGGACACACATAAAATAAGCTAAACATCTGTTCACCTTGTGTGCTTTAAGTAAAATACCAAAAATCTAAAATTTAAGAATTACTTCGCAATAAATTTAAATAATGAATTTTTGTAGTGTACGTGTCGGCCTCCGTCTGTAGCTAAATATTTTCTAAATTTCACTATCTCAGAGGTAACGTTTGTTTTTTTTTTCTTTTACTAAATTTTCAGAAATTAATTATGAAAGGAAAGTCTACTAAAGTCCAGACGATTTTATCCATGGGGAGCTTTTTGTTTTTGTGGTGATGGATGATTTTGCATTTATAAGAAATGAGGTTTAAAAGCATGGACTGGTGCTACAAAATAAAAAAAGGAAGAAAATGAGGGATCATAAGAATGAATCGATTTTTCATACAAAAACACTCATTAAAAAAGTCTGGAGCTGGACAATGAAAGAGGACGGATCCGTTCTAAGATATTTCAATTTTCAGCCAAGACGGGATTATTGTGTCACAAGAAAGGCATTTTTATTTTCAAGAAACCCTTTTTAACTCTCTCAAGAAAGTCTATGTCTGATGATAGACTTTTGGTTGTGCTCCCAGATTGTTATTGAATCGAATGAATTTAAAAGGCATATAAGTATACAAAAAATTTATTTGGAGTATGTACGTTCTTTTTTTTTTTTTTGGTTTCCTATTGATAAACCTAAAAAAGTTTTCTTTATGAAGGACGATACATAATTTGATTCTGACTTTGAGAAACTTGAATGGTAGCTATTCGATCGAAATTCGTAGACAAATTGGAAGGGGAACGGCATTTAATACAGATGTTTGCCTAAAAGTTTAAGTCGGTAAGTTGCATACTTTTGACTAGCATTTTATTGGAAACTCTTTCTGCGTTTCGTGCTTTAAAAGTCAAATTTAATAAGATAACTAGAAAACGGTTATGTGATTTCATGGATTTATATTGATTTTGTTGAGTTGAATGTCGGCTTTAACTACGGGAAATGAATATAGATTACGAAAGTAAATAATATTTTTATGCAAATTTCGAAGAAAAAAATCAATTATATGTCTATGGTTGGTCTTAAGATCATTAGTTGTTTGCATTTTATTGGAAAAACTCCGTTTCAATTTTCTATAATATTTTACAAGCGATGAATTACAGCTACATGATTTATTTGACAATTAATTTGTCTATCCGGTCCGACTCAATACTCGTCATGTTTGTATCAATCAAATATCATTACCTGGAATCTCGGATCATTATTTAATAATTCGATATAATATTGTTACGAGCGTTGGCGAGCTAAGGCCACAATATTATTATTTTTATTTCACTCTATTGTGTACTTTAATCAAATTCACAAACAACCACAAATCAACTCTAATTTAATTATCGCTAGTATTGTACTTCAAATTATCGCAATCTTCTTATTATGTTCACTTCACTGTCTGAAACAAAACTCACTCCTGCTGCTGAAAATTGCTGTATTTATACTCTACAATTTGCCCAGAACCTTCCTAAAGATTCTATTCAAGAAACATCGATCCTCCGAACTTAAAATTGTTTACTATCCGAAGCAATAGATGTCGCTTGTCCTCTGCGAACTTAAATTTTTTAATTTCCGTACTTAATTAGTCATGTTACGGGAAGTACCCATTTCCAATAGGTGTCGCCTGTCCTTTTCTATGAGTAAACTGGAAATGTTAGACCAGCAAATGAAAAATGGTTTCAAGGAACAAAAGAATGCTTTGGATGAATAAAATAAATCCCTGGAAGCTCCTTTGGATGAACAAAAGAATGCTAATGAGAAACATAAGAATTCCCTGGAATTCCGTTTGGAAGAACAGAAGAAATCTCTGGAAGGAGATAAGATTTCCGGAGAATCCCGTTAGATGAGCACAATAATTCTCTGGAAACCCGTTTGTACGAACAACACAGTTCTCTTCAGAATTGTCTAGAAAATTGTTTGGAGGAACAGAAGAATTTACCGAAAAATTCATTAGGCGAATAAAATTTGCAAATTGAAGGAATCGAGCACAAATTGTCAAGAATTCAATAAAAAGTGTAGAAAGTACAACCAAATGTCCAAAATGTCATAAAGCAGGTTGACAACTTTAAAGTTGATTTAGAGATAATAAAGCATTGACAATTTTCAAGAGACAATTCGAGGCAGCTTCCGAAGTGAATGAATGGAACGATCCAGACAAAGCTACAGCTCTGGTACTAGTATTTTGACATACTGCGTCAGAGCTACTACAAATTATACTGAATTATACTCTACAATTTGCCCAGAATCTTCTCGCTGATTCTATTCCAGAAACACGGATTATGTGAACTAAAATTGTTTACTGTTCGAACCAATAGATATCGCTAGTCCTTGATTAGTCATTTTACGGGTATCCATTTCCAATAGATGTCGCTTGTCCTATTATATTGCACGAAACACATGATATATGCCTCGAAGGAGCACAGATTTCCAACACAAATAAATACTGTTTTTATGAGCGTGTTATCTTATTAGGCTAATACAATCCCATGGAATAGTGTACATTATTCTATAACTGATATTGATGTTAATGTTCCTTTTATAAGTAAAGTAATTGTTAAGTTTTCATATACAATCCTTAACTTAATTCACGCTCCTAACCGAACTTTCCACGTGTGGAATTTCGCTTCTCCAATTTATGGGTGCAATATTCGATTCTCCGCAACCCTGTGGCAAGTGCCATTTGCATTTCAAAAAAGAAGAATTACTCTACAGTGCATAGTATCGCACTGACCTCTCCAATAAGCAGCTTTGGAAAAATATTAAGTCTTTAAGTGTAAAGCCAACCAAAAGTAAAAGCTGTGAAGTTGATCCTGATGCCAAAAATGACATCTTTTTGTCGGGCCAATCTCCTGTAGAGGCAAGATACAACTTGGAATTTTCTCCATTACTCCCATCCCAATTGCATGCGAGCCTTTCTTTCCAAAGAGAATCTGAAATTCATGTATGGGAAGCTTTTAAATGCTTAATGTCTGGCTCCACTTCCTTGGACTTAATTAGTCCCAGATTTGTACATACCTTACCTGGTTTCTCCTAGACCACATATTTGTACCACTTACTCTATTCTGACATGTTTTCTTAATTATTTCAAATGATCTGAAGTAATTTCTCTATTCCTAAAATTTCGTCCAATTTCTGTTCTTTCTTTTTTCTTCAAAATCATGTCTAAAGACGATTGCTAAAAATTACGAATGATATTACAAAAAATGTGTATTCCACGATTATTTTTCTTGATTTTTTTTATTTGTCAAAGGCATTCAATTAACTCGATCAAATTACTAAGCAATTTTGATTTTAGCATACATGCTGTACGCTTGATTTCTTATTATTGATGTGGACGTTTTCAGGCAGAATTCTTCACGGACAGGCTCCCCCCATTTAAAGCAGATACTCCACAGGGCTCTATATTGGCACCGCTGCTGTTCATTATGTTTATAAATGATATATACCAGTCCCCTCAGCGTTCTCGATTACACCTTTACGTTGATAATACACATCTCTAGTCCCATTGTTTTGGCTGAAGGTGGTATATTTTGTATTAATCAGAATTAGAAATCAATAAGCAGGTACTCAGCGTTCAACAAACTTAAAGTAAATCCAGGCAAATCCAAATGCTTAGTAATTGATAAGACAATGCCTGATTTAAACAGCTTTCCCGTTGCTTAACTCAATGATTTTGCTAAGTCCGCTCGAAGCTTGGATATAATATTTAATTGTACCATTACGTGGAATAACCACATTAATTTTGTAATTAAAAAATATATGATGGCCTCCTTGAACTGTAAACATCTGCCTCATACACTCCTCTCCCGACGCGCTTATTACTAGCTCGCTCTTTATTTGCTCATATAGTAAACCTATGGGTGCAAAGTCTTCTGTAAACCTGAATTGGAATCTTTATAAGCTTAATATTGATTTTAATTCAATGGTGTAATACAGTCTTCGGAGGTAAATTCAAGTTTCGAAATATGTCTCATCTATTTTCGGCTGTAGTTTATAACTTTACCCAAAATTTCGGTGTATCATATTCTTGGCTAATATCATTAAGTTTCAAACTCGTAAGTTTTTATGCAACTAATTACAATTTCCTGGGTTTACCAGGACAGTAAAAGTAGTTATTACTCAGTCAAATTGTGTTATATCTAAGGGCCAGTACTCAGAGGGAATATTTTACCAATAACCCTTTTCGGGTTATCGAAATGAACTCCTTCAAAAACTTACTCTTTGAATATATGAATTCTAACTCTCGTTTATTTGATTTCGAATTTTGTTATCTTTGTGTGCTTACATTTAGCTCAATTAAAGATTTCTTTATGATTGCAATTATTATTTTAGTTTCTTAATTTATGTACGTATCAACTATGCTCAATTGTATTGTTATTCTTTTTATTTTACATATACTTTTGAACTTTTCATCTTCATTATACAATGCCTGAATAGAATAAATTGAAATTCAATTGAATTTAATCTTCTTTTTGTTCCAACCGGGTCTCACCAATAAACTAGTTTACAAGGTCTACAGAAATCAATGAAGACAACTCCCGTTACTGCTGATGATCTGTAGGAATTTCTCGTTCTTTTGTGAACTGTCGAATTAATACCCAAACCATAGTCCAAAGAACAGAACTAATTAGTTTTTGTCTTGCTCCACAGAGTTCTGCCTTGAAAACTTTTTTTATTTAAATCATCCGCATAGCATACTACTTACTTTATAAATTTATCAAATGAGCATTAGCAAAATTTTGTTTTTCATAATAAGTGAGCATCCATAACTCAGGTGATAAAATACTACCTTTAACTTCTCTTACCTCGCTCAAATCAGCACAAATCTTTCTGTTATTTACAGTATTATATTATTATATTATTTCTTATTATAAATATATATGCCTTCCACTAAAATACCAAAGACTCAACGGCCTAAATGAATCTATCTCCTATCACACCTTATAAATAATAGTAGAATTTGCTATTTATTACACAGAGACTAAATCGAAATAATATAATTAATTCTTTCTAAGAATATACATATATTGGAATCACCGGTACCTAAGAAATCTTATTTCATCCCCATGGTAACGGTTTTCTCACTATGCGGACAGCAGACATCCTACATAAATAGTGCTATTTTGTCTGACAGTTTTTTTCGATTCTGCTGAAGTGCTACTATAAGAAGTCATATTGTGGTTTCCCAAGGATCGAGGCCCTCACCAGTAGGTAACTTCCAACATCTTACTTTCTGATATAAACTTTAACCTGGTCGTAATCAAATAGGTCCGGTCTATATCTGCTACCGACAGAATATTCTCAATACTTCCATTCACACTATTACCATCTTAATTCTCAAAATACATCAATAGTTTCTAATGAAAAATATTGCTATTGTGAAACCTTTCACCCTTCAAGATTCTTTCGGCTGTTCTATAAAATTCCGTGATGCTTTCTTATACCGAACTGTGAGAATGTGGCACAGTCTACCATCTTCTGTTTTTCCTCGGTCATACAATCTGTGAAGATTCAAGAGTGACACACATCAGCACCTCCGTCACTTTCGTCATGTCCTTCCTGCCATGCTGTGCTTTGCATTATATGTTATCCCCTGAGCTTGGCTTTATCATATAAAAAAAAGAAAAAAAAGCAACCTCAAAAACGTGCTTAGTTAAAAACAAGAAACACTCTTCTTTATAAACTACAAGTGTTCAACAAAAACCATAAATTTTCTGTTGGTCCTTCGAGCCGGATTCAATAAAATCATATATTGATTGAACTCGTAAATTAATGAATTTCATTCATTCATTATTACGTTTCTGGTAATTTATGTTGTTGAAACCTGCTGTGTAAATAGTTAATTTCATTCCCTCCATAGAAAAAATATTTTACAATTCGCACCTTAAGTTTAATTACCTTTGAAAATAGCTTTGTAATCTAATTAATTTCATTTATAATATCGATTAAAAAGCAGTAGATGTAGATAACTTTTTACTCAAGATATTTGTGCCATTGTACGTTTATCTTTCATGTACAAACTACAGTAACAGTAAAAAAATCAATCAATCTTTCCAAGTGATTAAGGATGAGTGTACTTCGCAGTTGCTTTTCTCTCTAAACTAAAGCAACTTCAAAAATCATCGAACAACAAAAAAACATCCGATTCAAAACCATTAATTAACGTGAAAGGTATGTGGGTAATAAGGTTAAGCTAAAAACAATTTTATAATAACAAAAAGATGAACAAATTCTCATTTCCTGTTACAAGGAATCTCTTGTTACCCACGCCATTATTCAACCATAACCACTTTCCATTATCCTCTAACCGTTGTATGTAAGTGCATCATAAGTCATCTAGGATATAGTTTCACATCGCAGAAACCATTTTGTCTTGCAACTTCATTGACATTTTAATTTGTAGCCTCTATTTCAGACTTTAATTTCCTTCGTTCTTAACTGGAACGCTATGGAATTGGTAAGTAATACAACGGCTATGATAGACACACAATACCTACATAACCTGATCTAGGTAAGCTTCTTTGAATAGGTAAACATTTCGATCGCCTGACTCTGGTAGCATATTTTGCTGCAGGCTTATATCTTTTAGATAGGCTTAAAGGCTTTTCTAAATCTGGGTCACTTGTAAAGTATAAAGTACAGTTATGAAATTGATTGAAATGAAATCTGAAGGAAACCATACCACCACCATACCACAGTCAAATCTCAAGATTAAAGGAAAGCAGTTGTGCTTCGGAATGAACAGCAAATTTATTATTTTTGCTGGAGCTTTTGTGTCTTCCTTTCTGATGGGTTTCATTCCTCCAGAGATTTATGTAAGTGAATATTTATGAATATAAATGAGTCATAACGGAAGAGAATTTAAGTAAATGTAAAATTTTTACAGAGATGGAGGCTTTGTTTAAATACTGTGTGATTTCCCTATACCGTTCCCTTCGAAATTCTCTTGTATTTAAATATCTAGGATTAATGAGATGCCAAAAAAGGCCGTACAAATTCAATCAGAACTCAATTTAAAGAAAAAACAATCATTGTTCAGCTAATTTGCTTGTATTTATCCTTATTATTCTATAAAAAAAACAAAATGAGGTTAAACCACATCGTTAAGCCTTACGCAAAAGGAGATGTTTTGACAGATTTTGAAACAGCTCTTTAAAAATCTCATTTGAGTTAGACCAGGAAAATATTTGTGGTATGTCAAAGAGCTTCTGAAGTAGTCATGTTGTGTTCAACTGGAAAGATTCTAATGAATTCTTCCTTTTTATTCCTTTCTTGTTGATGGATTGAAAATGTTATGACTGGTTCTTAAATAAGAGATTAAAAGGGGATGTGAGTAATTTTAGTTATATATTTTTTTAAATTTCTTAGCAGAAAGTTCGTAAATAATTTATGAACAGTAGAATATTGTTTGAAGAAAGAAGTTGTGAAGACAAAACATGTTCACAAGCGCCTGCTAGAGTTTATAAATTTAAATTTGGCGCGACGGTACTATTCACAAGCACTTAAACCTAAGAACAAGCGCCTATAAAACGTTAGTGCAAAATTCTAACTAACCACTTATGCCCCAATGAATGAATTGCATTATGTTAGTGCATCTTAGAATGATAGACCAGACCACTTCCGCTTTATTTTATAGTTATTTTGAGAAGCCTTCGCGAGGAAAAATTACCATCTTTTCCGAAGATATTCATGATACATCGAAATTAAGAGCCATTTTAAAACTTTTGATGGGGTGCAACTTGGCCGACTAACGACTCAACTACAATTTTCCGGAGCACCGTAAGCCCTTTCAATTAGTCACATGGGTATCATGGGGAATGAAAGAGCTGACCTTTTAGCTTAGGCTGGCTTTGGTTCTCCGTTATTGGAACCGGAACCCGCCGTAGGCGTTGCCACCTCGAGTATCGGGGCTCTCATCAAAGCGGATGTTCGTAGGAAGAGAATGGAAGAGATGGGAGACCCTGAATACTTACAGGAACACAAAACTATATCTTGATGGGTCCAATAAGAATATCTCTGATCAAGCTTGGACTGGACCACCGGGAAGTTTCCCTGTGGGCCGGTGGTATTGCGCAATAGTGGGCCGGGACGATGAACAATCGACTGAAAAAAGATTACAATCGAAAAAAAATTTCACTTTGGAAACGAAAAATAACACAAATTAAATTTGAAAAACAAAGCTCACTTTGAATATGCTTAGTGCTAAAAGATCAAATCAGAAAATTATTGGTATTCAACCAACCTAAAAAGAAAAGAAATCATCGAATCATCTGAAAACCGTATTCTCATATAACGGATGGCGCAAAAGTAATGACCCTATTTGATTCAGCTACAACTTCTTTTCTAAATTAGAAAACTAGATTTAGTTTTTTATATATGTATATTTGTGCCATGAAATTTCGTCGCATTAGGATTTGAAGATGATAGGTCTGTCTGTTTACTCGAAAGTTTTTACTCGGTGTAAAAACTTTTACGCATTTTTACTCACAAACCGTCTGTTAACTTTTAGCTAGTAAAAATCGAGTAAATTTATACGTTTCCCCTCTTGCACAAAGTTGCACATTTTTACTCATGATTAAGAGGATGTGTAACTTCGATATGCAATCAGCTGACTGTCAAAAGCATTAAATTTGAGGTTAAGCCAGTTGTTGTGTTATCGAATGAATGTAAAAATGATAATCTAATCAGTTGAGATTTTAAAAAAATATTAAAGAGGGTGAATTTTTTAAAACGTATTTCAAATTAATTAACTGTTTTCTGTTTTAGACAGAAAACGTAGTAGCCAAATTGTTGACACATTGCAAGCTGAACAAAATTTACTCGAGAATTGTCTGGTAACTTTTCTTGAGTTATCCCCTCTACCGCATAAAAGTTTTTACTTGATTTTTACTCAAAGATTTTTGCTCAGAAGTAAACAGACAGACCTGATGTCTCTTAAATGGTGATCTCCAGAGTTGATACACACCGGTGCCGGACGGCGGGGAAATCGTCGACGAAATTCATGTTGTGTTTTTATCACTGATGAATTATTCCATATAAAAATTGAGTCTATGTTTATTTTTAGTAATTTTACATTTGTTTTCTACACAATTTTCAATATTAGAATGACAAGAGATGTCATATAAATAAATATATAAGTATTTTCTATAGTGCCACCAGTACTTTTGCGTTATTTGCTTTATCTAGATATTTGCAAACAAGTAATCTAATGTTATCAAAAGCAGTAGCTATGATTCATGCTACGGTAGATACTATATCAACTGATTTTAAAAAATTTTAAAATCATAAAATTGGATTGTGATAACTTTATTCATTTCATTAATAATTAATTTGAAAACGATAATGAAATTGACATGAATAATATTGTTATGTGCAATAGAAAAAGAGACATCTATTAGAAATGGATACTTCGGGTGAAATGGTAAGTTATTTATGGACATAAACAACTTCCGGTGAAATCTCTTACAGAAGAGAACAAGCGACATCTATAAAGTACGGACATAAACAACTTTGGATTCGGAGATCCGAAACATCGGGGAATAGAGTTTTCGAGAAGGATCTCGGACAATTTATAAAGTATAAATACGGCACTTGTCAGAGCCAGGAGGCAGTCTTATCTTAGACAGTGACGTTATATGTCAAAAATATTTCGAGACTTTATGTATATATTGTTACGTGCAATAGAAAGAGACAACTGGTGACATCTACTGGCAATAACCAACTTCAGGTTCGGAGAGTAAATGACTTCAGGTTCGGAGAATCGATTATGAAATCTACAGGAAAGTTGAGGAATAGAACAAATAGAATAGTCAAGAAGCTTTTGGAATAGAACACACCAGAATAATTCGGAGAGTTTCTAGGGTATAAATATAACAGTTGTCATAGTCATCGAAAAAGAGTCTTGTTTTAGACGCTGCAGTGTTAAGAAGCGAAAGTAATAAAGAAGCGATAGTGTGTAATTAGATTGCGATAATTGAAAGTACAGTGTTAGCGATAATTAGAGTTGAGTTGATTAAATAAATGTTTGTGAACTTTATATGATTTAAGTGTAATAAAGAACTTATATATTAATTATTTAATATTGTGTTTTAAATAACGAACCAAAGGCCACGCTCGCAACAATATGTTGACAGAACTGAATGTCTGGCCTGTCTGGAAAGAGAGCCTGAGACAACTGAACACTTTCTGTGTGCTTGTCCCGTCTTCGCCCAGAGAAAGCTGGATACTCTAGGGTCTTCTTTCATATCTGTAGATGAACTGAAAAATCCTCCTCACCAAGACCTAATGCGCTGCGTTAAGAGGCCTGAAAGGCTTTGGTAATGGGGTTTCTAGCAGGATAGCACAATGGGCCGCTTTGGCTTCAATGCTTGGGATCTCTCGTCCTCTTGCATTAAAAAAAAGTCCTTTCAATTTAAATAAGAAAATGAACATCAACCATCAGGGAGAGGAGGATCTATTAAACAATACCAATCCTGACAAGCCTGAAACAGGGATCATTGAAGAGCCCAAATAGCCTCAAATCAACACTTTTTGATGCGAACAAACAAAGGATTGTTAAAAGCACAGACAGGAGGATGCTCACAGTAAAGTAACACTCTCTATCAAGGACAGACAGGTCTAAGGAGAGTAATCTAGGGCTGAGTAGACCATGAAAAAAATAATAGCATTCGAAAATCACATCTTTCATACCGCACCTCACCTTAGCCGAAATGAAATTTAGAAGGTAATTATACCATCGCTATCATAGCATAAGCTAAAGGCACTGCTAGCTCCTAATTGCTGAAATGATATGGTTGGGAATCCTTCCCGCACTTGAACCTGAGGTAGGTATTAATCCTCAAACAAGAGTAGTTAGTAAATCAGAATGCAAAAATGTAGTTGGAAAACATGGTTGATGTGCTCAAACCTTGGGAAAATGCTAATCTTAAAATGACCAAGCAAGTTAAAATTCTTCGACCCCAAAAGGCATTTCCGACTTTTCGTACAACTTTATGCCCGACATGAGCAGACATGAGAGATGTCTTAAACGATGCGTTATGATACTCTAAACATATTTTATTAACATTTTTATTTTATTTGAATTAAGCTGGGAAAAGCTTTGGCGATTGGATGAATCTTGAGCGACTTTCATGGGTGAAAAGGTGAACTTTTATGGCGTTCATGTTTGTGGCAAAATTGGTACGTCGTTGAAAATACCTTCCTATGAGAAAGATACGCAGAACAAAGTACTAATGACCGTGCGTTAAAGAACTGCGAAAATATATGCGAAATGTAGTAACTGGGGTGTATATGCACAAGTGCATGAAAATGAGTTTTTCGTCAGCAAAAACGTGCCGAGAAATTTTTTGAATTGGGGAAAAAACTACACCATCCGATAGTACTCGGCCAGACCTTTCATTTGATATGCAACATGCAACATTGGAACCACCCCTCCGCCCACTTCCACCAGGTTTCCTACCATCCATCCTTAAAGTATCCAGAGAAAAATTGTCTACTACGAATTGTACCTAATAATGAGCTGAGGCGTACAGTGAAACCCGTTTTTCGATCGAACATAGAGTTAGATACGATCTAACGTACGAAAAATCTAGTACCTCAGTTCGAATAAAAAAGATGGAAATACTATAAAGGTGAGTATATGGATCGCTATTTAACCCCCTCCGAGTATAGAAGTGTGCGTACTCAAACTTATTCTCAAGACCTAAGGAAATCGATTCTGTATTAGATTTATAAAAGTCTACTAGATCAGACTTCACCCCCCCCCCCCCCACGCAAGGCTTTTCCCGCTTAATTGAAATAAACATTGTTAACAAAATATGTTCAGAGTATCATAATGCATCGTTTAAAACATCTCTCATTTCTGTTTATACAAGGCCTAAACTGAGCATTCTTCTTTTGATTGGCTACCTCCAAAACAGTTCTGAGGATTCCTCATGAATATATCCTTGGAAAGTACACTAACTACTACAAAATAAGGTGAGCAATTTCTTTTACATACAGAGTGCCTCAGGTATAATCTCTAATCTTTTCCCAGGATCGAAATAATGTACGCAAATAGTTAACGGAAAGATTAACTACTTAGAAGAGAGATGTGTGATGGATAGGGAAATGAAAGGGAAAGAATGTTAGTGGTAAGGGGTTATGTGAACGGAATAAACGTAGTAAGGAAAACTGATGTTGATAATATATTTTCAAAAAAAAAAATTAGTTAAATAAAAAGCTTCCCACTCATGAATAATTTTTGGCGCCCGTTTTTGAAAATTTAGCTATCTGAGACACTTTTCATCTTTATGATTTAAATTTCGAAATGGATACCCCTTCTTCTTGCATTTACTCGATGTTTATGACTTTTCCCCGCTTTTTATGAAACACCGTTTAATTTCCAAAATGCGTTTTCAACTCATACGTTATTATTTAGAAAATCTCCTTCAATCAGACCAAAAACAATATAATCACTTCTTAGTTCCTTGCCACACTTTTTTTTCCTGTGAGTTTTAAAGTATCGCTAGCAAAATTTCGAAAAAAATCAATATTTATGAAGCTTTATAGAACTTCAGGCAAAACATATTTTTGCTTGTTGTAGAAGAATTCCGGATATTTTCTTCACTTTAATTTGCGTCCATTTACGTCATTATTTTTTTTCCTAATATTTTCTATATTTCATTAACACATTTTCTTAGAAATAAATGGAGAAGAAAAATAATTTAGTATCTACCCGGCGATTAAATAAAGTAAACTTATATGCTGTAGTGATACCACAAAGTCGACATCTTAAACGTAAATTATTCATTCCAAAATTCAGAAAAATCAGTAAGCCGTAAGACAAAATCCTGGAAAATCAATATCCCCAGACAGACACCAAAATATAATCCCGAAAATAGTTCGCGCAAAAAAACAAAACTATGCAAGCAAATTATAAAATTTTGGTCTTTCGTAGATTTTTTCATCAATTTTATTTTTGGGTTTCTTTTTCGGAACTTTTATTCTCTAAATTTTGAATGCAAATTGTCAGGGAATCCAAATTGAAAAAAAGAATGAGCAACGTTGAAGATTTTTACAAGATCCCAATTAAATCTCACACGACTCGCGAATATCGCAAAATATTCACAGAATGAAGACTAGCGTTGTTTAGAAGATGTTGGTGACGCAAAACTTTTTTTAATATTTTAAGGAAATTATCATTGATATTCGTGAATCAGGTGAAAGTAATAAATGCAAGAAAATATTTGGAGATTATTTGAACAAAAATTCCAGAGAATATTTGCTGATATCGTGAGTTAAATGCTGATACACATCTAGCCAAATAGGAAAACTGAAAAACATATGGTGTATATTCGTCCTATATAGACCCCCCCCCCCCCCCCCAACCGTAAGGATAGTTACAAATGCTGTACCAAGTTTCATTTTAGATAACTTCCCTGTAAATTTAATTATTTTATAAGATACACAAAAGCATCTGTACATAAATATAATTAAATTTAGTTGTAATTTAACTAATTGCGGGGTGAATTTAAATTTAATTGTCCAATTAAAAGTAAATGAAAAACAATTATATCACAAAAAGGTTTCAAAACTCAAAAAGGTAAACAGACCTAATTTCCTTAAAATCTGATATCTTTCCTTGCGAATTGTGAAAAAAAATGAAAAAAAATAGATATCCTTCTATACTATAGCATTGCTAGCTACCTGTCTGTTTTCTTAGAATCAACCTTTGTCAGTGTAGCTACCATTAAAATGTCAAACCAAAAAATATGCCCGACCCTCTTTCTATTAAATTTGGCACTCTTTATCCTTCTAACTTCTTTCAAAATAAATTTCTATCAGGGAAACCCTAAATAAATTATCACTTCTTGTGTCTTATTTGGCTCAGTTCTGACTTTTGGTCCGTTGAATTCGGATTGAAGTGGAAGCTGTTGGAACCGCACAGAATGCAAAGATTTATGGGAAATTATTTCAATGCTTCGTAAAGGATATACTCCATTTTCTGAGGTTGAGAGATTTTTTTCAACCATCGAAAGGAATTATTATTGTTCGAATATTACAGATTGGATTTTGTCTTGTGTGTGTGTTCTGAAGAAGTTTTTTTGGAGAGAAATTCTACTGCAAAAATCGTACAATTTACAAAATATATTCCCGAGAATAGTGATAGCCGGAAATTTAAAATATGGAAAGTATGGAGTATTGTTGATAGACTGACTTTAATTTCCTGGAATTAAAACAGAAGATAAAGAAAGAAAAATCGGGAGCATATAGTAGGTACCTAGATTTACGTCCTAGTTTATATTCCCTTTCGGTTTGTTTATTTCACTAATTTAAAAACTCTCATTTATCATCCCTTTACAGAAAGAAAGTATTCTGTAGAAAATCTGTACACAGAAGAAGTGCTATTTAAATTTGAATTAATTTAAAAAAAAAAATTGTTTGTTGAAAAATCAATCTCTATAAATTCTCACCTCGTTCGATCTGTACAAACTCCTGTACTCATTTAGGTGGGGAACTTGCGTGTATCAAAGAAGCAGTTAATTAAACAGTGCTACGGATTCGGTGTTACGAACTTCTTGTTACATACTCAGCGATACGTAAAAGCTCACTCAGGAGAGGTAGTTAAGGTAAAGATACACGGTGAGAGACCTTAGGTCTCTAGTCATCAGTTTACGGAAACTAAAATTACCAAAATGTTTACAAAGCAAGAAACTTTTGCTACGAAGATCAAATAATTAGGCCTCTGGAGACCATAAGAAAAAAGTCTCTATGGATACGTTTCCGAAATTTACGTTTAATCTCTTTGATTTGGATGACACTTTCACAGCTTATATGGAACACAAAAATAACTCACCCGAATATTCTTGTTTCACAAAACTTCTGGGACGTGGTAGGTAAAAACAAAAAATATGGGGGAGCTATTTTTATATTCCATACAAACTGTGAAAGTTTCATTCAAATCCGAGACGGTCAAGGCCAGAACATGTACATACAATTTGATTGTTTTCATGTAGAATGGCTGCATATATCTTGTAAAATTTATCACCAAAAGAATCCTTATTTTGCGTCGTCAGTCAGGCAAAGCACTTCCTCGAACATATAAAATATGCTTAAACTTTTTAAACTATATTAATAGTGGTTCTCTAGATCGAAACTTTTTCGAAGTTCTTGTATGTGTTGCTAGTTCGTTTTAGATTTGATGTTTTTTTAACAGTACGATTTGGTATCGACTTCTCTTGCAAAGCATTTGCAAATAGCAAGTAAATACGATATCGAATAAATAAATAATAAATACTCACTGTAGTAAAACTTCACTTTGCACTTCACTCAATAAAATCTCAACTTAGGATGCCGGCGAAGAACAATTTCATGAATAGAAAATATTTGCTTTAACGAATTCCTCGGAAATTGACATGAGTCATATCGGGTAATTTCGTATATGTGTAGCAAACAAATTGAAAAAATTTCGTGTTACGAGCGATGCATCTAATTCGAATTCTCGGAAATTTCGTTATGCTTGAAAACGTTGTTTATGTAAAAAAAAATCTAAGAGATTTCGAGCTACGAGCGTTTCCTCTATTTCGAATTCATTCCGGTACGGCTGAATTTCGTCTAATTGTTTACAGGGGAGTGCTCATTCGTCGAAATCGGTGACGTAGAATTTTCAGCCAAAATGTCGCCAAAAGACATGAACAGCCATAGATTTTTTCAGGAAAAACACGAAATGTTACCGATCTTGATGATAATTTGCTCATTCAACGAGGAATAAGAAAAGTAAACGATTTGTAAAAGATTTTTTCAAAAACAAATGACTAGGTAAAATATACACCACCACCACCATCATGATAGTAAATTCCGCTTGAAACATTTTTTTGTAATATTTTATGAATCCCCTTAAGTATAAAAAATTAGAGCAAGAAAAAAGCTACTTATTGTTTCACAAAATTATTTTAATATCCAAACGCGTTTCGATAGCTTAGCTAGCTTCATCAGTAATCTTTATAAACTATAGTAATGCACATCATTGAGATACATATCATTCGTTGAAAAGGAAATCGCATTAGCTACCACATAAATAAAAAACTAAAACTAAAAGTTTTATTAGAAATTTTTAATCAGTCGATTCTAAAGTGAGAAATTTGTAAAACAAAAGACACGAATGGGAATGCTGCTTATTTTAAGCCCGACAGACATGAGAGATGTGTTAAATGCGACACTATGATACTCCGAACATATTTTATTAACAATGTTTATTTCAGTTAAGCGAGGGAAAGCTTGGGGTGTGTAAAAGTTTGATCTAGTACACTTTGGTAAAAATCTAGTATAGAATCGAATTCCTTAGGTCCTGGGAAGAAGCTTGCGTACCCACACTCCAATACTCGGAGGCTTAAATAACGATCCACATACCTACTTACTATTTTTGTATTTCCCTTTTTTTCATTAGAATTGAGGTACTAGATTTTTCGCACCCTAGATCCACTCTAACTCGGTAGGGTTATGTCCGATCAAAACCGGGTTTCACTGTTCGCCACAGCTCACTACCAGGTATAATTCGTAGAAGAAATTTTTTTGTGAATACTTTTTGTGTTGGGGCTAGGAAGCCCGGAGGTGAAAGGGATTGTTTTAATACGGCATGTTGCATATGAAATTGAAGGTCTCGCCGATTACTATCGGGTGGTGTCCTTTTTCCCGATTCAGAAAACTTTCGTAGTCAAAAACACCACTATTCAATCCGTTGATCACAGATTTTTAGTATCTGGGCATTCTTTCATGGAATGGACCAACATTTTGCCATTTTAGAAAAGAACAAAAATAAATGTTCAAATGGTTTTGTTCCTTATGACTGGTGTACCATTAAATCGAATTCCAGCAGAAAATTTACGGGGACTTTAAATCAATTCAACCAATGACAGTGCATATCAGGCATAAGACAAGTTCAGTGGCTGCATTTTGAGGTCTACCCCTTTCTGATTATTCTATAAAGAAACTGTCAAAGCAGATATTCCAGTTAAACGAATTGACATGAAAAAAACACCTGGCAGAGCAGCCCATGTTGGATTGAGTCCACTGAACAAAAGATCTATAAAAATTAAATTAGCTAAGTACAAGAATCTAATGGATTTCCTTCCATTTATATCTCCAATTCACCACCAATTCTTTAAGTTCGTTCCACATGAATTGGACGGTAAGAAGAGAAAACAGCGCGGTCTAGTAGGGAACCTTTAGTGATTGTTGCTGTGGTTATGGAAACAGCTCACACTATCCTATAGTATCATTGCGAACAGCAGGGATAGCTTGCTCAAATTGACCTGTGGGGTGATTCTGATCTCTTTGTCGTTCTATTTAGTCGTGAATTTTGACATATTTTGTCGATTTTTTCTTTTAACACAGTTCATTTTGTGTCTTCACTATTATATACCACAAATGAACTATAATGAATTTTCGATGAACAAACTTCAAAAACACGACTAAATAATCGACAAATTAGTCAACTGCTCCCAGAGGTTGTGACAAAAATTTAAACTGGTAAATGGAAATTCTACACCTAATTAGAGCAATTCAAGTGCTTAATTTCCAAATAATATTTTGAATTTGTAATGTGAAGTGATATTATTGTTCATTCTACGTCATGCAAGGCTTGCTGAGCTAAATAAAAACACGAAAAAATCAGTAGAAATGTTCATTTCATTTAGTCGATTATTTTGACATTCAAGATCGACAAAACACACAGAATCACCCTGTGGTTGGGCGTCGCTCTGTACTAGGAGTGAACGAGTAAGTCGTCTTTATCGCGGTTGTTTCGTGCCTATTGGCCACAGCAAGTTGTCTTTACGGTAGTTGCTTCGTCTAGTGGACTGTTGTAAAGCTCACGGACGTCTAAGTGTTGTCTAACACACAGTCTAAACAGTGAGGATAACTAGAGGTTAGTATGTCTGCAAAAGAATTCACTAGGACACTAGAAAGTATCGGAGCTGCAGAGTTATGCTGACGAATGTTGCCCCAGTGACCGAGCGGTCAAATAATGTCTGCAAGCTATTCGTGACATCTTGATGGCCAGTCTCGACTCGCATTGTCCCAATAACAATACGATCGAATAATAACGGCAGGTTACTTAAGAGTTCTTGCGGACGCTTCAGAAAGAGTGATGAAGTGGGATGTCCAGGTGTTCGAGTAAATCACACGATTACTTCTGGCTGGGAAGCGCGGGATGTAAACCTACATAAGGACTTCTGAAAGAAAACTTATCTGGCTAATATAAGGCAGTAAAATCCAAACAGAATTCAGTGGCTGTTCTTCAGCTTTTATTATTTTGATAATTAGTTTTCTCGGATACTGATAAGTATCTTAATTGTAGAACAATATAACAATGTTGTTCGACGACTGACATTTATACAATTCATTAATTTTCTCATTGTTTTTATTTCCAATATTGATTTCTAGGCTACCTACCTACGTCTCTCTATGTTCAGTAAGGTATCGCTATCGGTGAATTTAATGTCGTTTTCGTTTGAACATCAGTTACGCTCTAGAGGCAACCTAAGTGCTGTCAAGCGTTCGTTTGAAGCAAAAATTACGTCATGGGTTGCCTTTGGTGGCAACCTAAAAAGCTTCAGTTTCGCTCTGAAAATTTTCTCGGGTTCATTGTGAGTTCACTCACACAAACAAAAGCTAGTTGTCATTTGGGTATTGTGTCATTTGACATTTTAACATTTGATGTTATTTTAAAGGTAACAATTATTAAAAATTATTGAAAATGGAAGATGTTATCAGTGAGCTTATGGACTCATCATCTTCTAGCAGTTCCGGTGATTCTGAAGTGGAAGATTTGTTATTATTTTCATCTTTGTACTACTTTCCGCACGTTAGTACACACACAAAAGCAAAATTTTTTCAGAGGCACTCTGAAACCGTTCAATTGAACGGGGTTGCCTCCAGAGCGAGACTGGATGTTCAAACGAAAACGACATAATAATGAATCTAACCTGGTTTATACAGTTTAGAGCAAGGGTTTAGAAATGGTCGAACCGAGATAGAAGCGTCGCCACAAACCCATCAGAACATAGTAACAAATCAGAAGGAGCAATGGAAGGATGCTCGGACAGTGAAGCTGATAATATCTTAGAGTCTGACTAGAATGACTACCTCTCTTGATATTAAGAAAAAGAGAATATGAAGATTTTACACACTCAATATTGAATTAGTTTCCTTTTTTCTGAATTTAGAAACAACTTAAAAGTTTGAACTATATTATCCTTTGAATTTTCTTCCTTTTGTACTTTTTTAAATCACTTATTTGTTAAAATAATAAATCTTCATTTTTATATTTGAATAAAACCTGCAAAGGCATAGGAATACAAGTACAGTTTTTACAGGCAAAGGGGAATAAGTGATTGCAAGGGATTCAATTATTACCTTTTTACTAAACGAAAAACCATAACAAAAAGTTATTAAGATATCCGGCTTATTTTTAGTATAATTACATAAAATTAAAATTTTACACAGAATTTAGAATATCCAATGAACTTTAAAGTGTTAAATCTCAAAAGTGTGAAAAATGTACTTATACCCCTATGATTTTGAGGCCCTTATTTGTCTTTGCTTGTTTTCCTTTGATAGTTTCCGCACCGGGGTCCGCGAATTCTAGCGCCTGACGTAGCTGTAAGAATACGAAAGATGAACATCGCGTAAGAAATTTCACCAGGTGATACCACTATCTGATTAAGTACCAAAAGATCGATAAAATGACTTGAATAACTGTCATAAAATGTTGATAAATCATCATTATTTTTTTGATATTCTTGTAAAAATTGCCGTAAAATCTTTCCCGGAAACCATTCCTAATCCACAATCCTAATCCTAATCCAAATAATTTGGCAATGCTTAATACTCACACTTCACATTTTAGCACGTTGCGTTGGTGCCTTCTGTAAATGGACTTCATTATGAATTACAATAACCGTAACAGAGGAGTAAAAGCAATTAAGTAAATTATTCTCTGGTTTATCACCTCCATCCTCCCTTACTCATTGCCTTCATCGCTTAAGGTTTCTGTAATGGAACAACTATACAAAATCATCTGGAATTGGTGAATTATGTAGGTGGCAAAGTATAGTTTAATAAATAAAAATTATAATGGGGATGAGAACGACTCCAGTGAATATTAATCTTAATTAATTAATGAGGTCTGCTTTTTGCTTTAATGTGCTTCTAAAGGAGAAGAGCTAAAATGAGACTCCTAAAAAGGAACCGGAAATTCTTATTACTTACAAACCAAGCGTTGTCTGATAGGCTCCATAATACTTCTTAATGAGATGTAATTGTTTACTTTACGCTATTTAAATGAGGAGGCAGAATAAGTAATGAATTGCTGGGGTTCTTCTCCCTAATTTATTTAGGAAGACTAAATATAAAAATTAATTAAACGCTTTGGAAAATGTTGAAGTTTCATAATAAACACTTATTAAAAATTGTTGGTGGGCAGGCAATTAATGTGTGAAATTCACAAATATAGATTTATAACTGTTTCTTTATGTAGGGAAAGGTGCTGTACCTTGATAACACTCAAATGCGTATCTAGATTTAAACATTTGGGGGAGCAAGCATTTCAAAAAAAAGTGTCTACTAATTACATATTGCCAGGAAACCGAAAATCTCGCAAATTGTGGCGAACCACGATACTTTTTCAATTTTAGAAAAGCTGACTATTCGGAACATTCTAGTAGACTTACATCTATTGATTTCAATACATGGCTAGCTTGCAATAGTGTTGATGAAGATGTTGCTAAGTTTTACATAATTCTTTTTGATTTATTCGCTTCTTATGTTCCCCGTGAGCCTCATCGGATCTCTAAAATATCACCGCCATGGTTCAATAAAGAGCTGAAACGCCTTAAAAATAAAAAGAATAAACTGTGGAAAGGGTATTTGCGGGAAAAGGACATTATAAGTCACAGCAACTTCCTCACATCCTATAATGAGTTCAACGAACTTTCCTTTTCACTCTATGATGAGTATATTCAAAGTATGCATGTGAAATTATTTAGTGACCCACGTAACTTTTTTAGGTTTATTAATATGAAAAAAAAACCGACAACCGACAAAAATTCTGCTAGTGACGTTTCGTCTGAAATTTGCAATATGTTTGCTTCATTTTTTGAAAATGCATTTTCCTCTTCAAATTTCCAACCTCGTAATAGCAACTTTAATTATATAACGACTCTCATAAAGTTTCATTCACTATCCCTACAATTACACATGAGGATATACTTGATCATATTAATCGGCTTCCAAATGACTTCACAACGGATCCCGATGGGATTTGTCCAGCCTTTCTGAAGTCATGTTGCCTCTCCCTAGCAGCCCCGCTGAGAATCATGTTCCAAAAATCGCTTAATAGAGGTTTTTTCCCTCAGCTATGGAAAAATTGTGTTATCAAACTATCCACAAAAAAGGTAGTAGAAATTAATTTTCTATCTATAGGCCCAGTGCAAAATTATCTTGCATGCCCAAATTATTCGAATCTATCATTTACTCTCACCTATCATTTTCCTGTAAGAATTTGCTTTCTTCAAACCAACATGGTTTTATTTCGGGCAGGTCTACAACCACCAACTTATTAGAATTCATCTCGGATATTAATGCCGGGTTTGCAAAAGGCTTCCAGACAGATTGTACTTATACTGACTTTAGTAAAGCTTTCAACAAGTTATTTTACTCCGTGATATTGTTTACAAAGGAAAAGTATGGGTTTCCGCTAACATTCCTAAAATAGACGGAGTCATATTTAGATAACAGAACATACCAAATCTATTTCCGCTATTCCATCTCTAGAGTCTTGAAAGCTTCGTCCGGCGTGCCTCAAGGGAGTCGCCTGGGCTCGTTGCTCTTTACTCTATCTATTGACGACATTGTATCTGTTTTGAAGCACTGCAAAGTCTTGATTTATGCTGACGATATTAAACTTTTCGCTCAGATTAAATATTTTAACGATTGTGAACATGTACAGAGTGACCTCCATAAACTTTATGACTGGTGTGAAAGCAATAATTTGGTACTCAATATCGACACATGTGAGGTTATGACTTTCCACAGGAATCAGATTATGATTATGAATTCTCGAATTCCTCGATTCGCCGTGTTAATTCTGTCTGTGACTTGGGTGACAAATGTGGGCTTTATAAAACGTTGGTCTCGATAGTTCTCGAATCCCACCATTACATTGCATTTGTACACTTGCTTTGTGAGACCTGTTCTTGAATACGCTAGCCAGGTCTGGTCTCCATCTTACGGTATACACATTGACCGTATCGAGTCTGTTCAGCGGAACTTCTTACGATTTGCTCTCAGGCACCTACCCTGGAATAATTCATTAATTCTTCCACCCTACGAGGATCGCTTGAAGCTTTTAAATATGCACTCGCTTGAGAAACGTCGTATAGTTGCCGATGTAACGTTTGTGCATCAACTCTTAAACGGAAATATTGATTCTTCAATTCTACTTAACAAAATCTCTTTCCGTGACAGTAGACACAATTTAAGAAGGCTACCTTTATTGCATGTTAACTCCTCAAGGTCTAACTTTAGCAAGTATGAATCTGTTAGTGGCATGTGTATTATTGTTAATAATACGGCTGAGTATTTTGTTCTCGACGTTTCTAAGCATGTTTTAAAAAAACGTCTATATAATATTTAATCAATTTTGTTTAATGTTTTGTGCATGCAATTTCATCTGGTGTTTGGTTTATGTTTAGTGTAACATACTAATACTAACCCCGACTAAGTGATGAATCGCATGTATTGTTGACAGTTTATTTATTAAACGTGTCCATGCAGCGAGCTTGTGTTAAGCTGGTTCTAATAGTCAATTAAAAAAAACAATTTTTTTTCATATTTTGAAAAAAAAAAACAAAATAGAGCTCCAACTTCAAGTAGCTCAAACATAAACATATTCACATTTTATAATAAAAGAAAACATAACAAAAATCTATTATTTCAAAATAAAATATATGAATTATAAATAAATGAGGTAACTACAACTACTACTCTGTCTTAGTTTCATTCTTGCACAATTATCTGTAACCATGTCATGATCCACTTCAGTAGCCAATTGTCTTTCCCAGCGTGTTGAAAACTCTCTCATACAAAATGTTATGCAAGGAGCGAATTCTTTAAAGTATACAGTGGTAGGAAAGGGTTTTTGAGGCTGTAGCCTTCTTTTATAGTAAATTCTGCAATTGGTAAAATTTTATAGTTTTCTCATTTTTTTTTAAATGTTGATGTGCTCAAGTTCACCTAAGTTATAGTTTTAAATTTAATAACATTGTTACTTTAGCTTAAGTACTACGTAATTCGTCTTTAAATGGGAAGGAAAATGAGAAATTTTGTAAAATTTTACACATGACGCCATCTATAGCCAAAGAATAAACCATTTCTCGAATACTACATAAATACTTCTACAGGGTCTGTTCCCAAAGTAGTAGGACTGGTTTATTCCTGGGCGAACGTGCAGATAAGAGGCGATCTGCTTGAGCAGGATCGGTGGAGGGGATGTTGGGAACGCTGGGAAAAATCGGCAGTCGGGCCTCGAATGTTGAAGAGAGCAGGTCGCTTGTAGTTTGAACCCCTGTCGAGACGCCTCGTCACGGGGAATCATAGAGCGTTTACTGGAGCAGCGATACGCGATCAAATTTTGTGTAAGGCCTGGTAAAACGGGCAAAGAGACTCACGACATGATTAAGGAGGCCTACGGTGATGCTGCCATGGGTAGATCGGGTAATTTTGTGTGGCACAAAATGTTGCAAGAAGCTAAGGAAAGAGTTGAAATGACGACCGCTCCTGATGCCCTTCGGCCAGCAAGAATTGAATTAGAATTTGAATCTGAATTTGACTTGAGCATTTCTTAAACCCAAATTTTTGAGATCGTGACAGAAAACTTAGCCATGAGGAAAGTGTGCGCGAAGTTGGTGCCGTAAGTGCTGTCAGAGGAGAAAAAGGCCAATCGGAAAACGAAAGTGGCAACGCTGCCTCAGCCCGCCTACAGCCCCGACTTGTTTTCTAATCCCGAGAATAAAATTGATGCTCAAGGGAAGCATCACAGGTCAGTAGAGGCGGTTCAACAGGGCGTGACACAGGCGCGTATACAGAGAGGGGGGGGGCATGGACACCCCCCCCCCCCCCACCCCAAATATAAGCGCGCCACCTAACTTTGGCGGTGATGTGAGTAGTAATAGTGGATTGGGTATAATAGTCATTCGCTCGTAGTTCTTTTCTTCCTTTTCTTTTAAACGTGTACAAATTTTTTTGAATTTTCTTGCGTTTCTATATAGTGTGGAAAAGTCATCTATCATACCTATCACAGGATAGTAAAGTACTTTTGGAATGCATATTTATTTTAGTATTTGATTTTTTAGAAAATGGCACGTAATACTTAGCAGCGCAGTTATGAAGATGCTTTTATATTTTTGTTGCGCCCATTACTCATATATGTATAAAAAAGAACACAATTTCGAGGTAAGCGATCATAAATTTTTTTTTACCTATCTGATTTTCCGACGGTGGATGGCAGAGGGAAATTCACTGTCAAAACAGGTAGTCGAAAAGCTGCGATTGTGAAAGAAGAAGATACTGAGATTTCATTTGTTATTATGTTTTGAGCGTTTTGAAACAGATTTTTATCGAGAATATTTTATATTATTTTGAAAGAATTGCAAAGGACCAAAGTGTGGAAAGGAAAAATTTAAAATAAAGAAATTAACTAAATTAAAATCAAACTAAATGCCAAAAATATAACAATTTTACCATTTGTATTTAAACGGCTCGAAATATTCATCCAAACCATGTATTTTGTGTCAACACGTCTACACTGGATGTTTGGTATATATCATAAATTATTTTATGATTTGACACTTCATCAATTTTTCGTCAAAATTTATTGTTTTGAAATTGACGCGCGTCTTACAACCTTGACAAAAATAAATGCCACAACAGTTTCATTCCTTTGATTTTGTGGCGACGACGGCAAAATTATCAATCCCGACGGCAGCTTCGTCCACCGCTGACCGTCACCTGTCGAAATTTAGGCATTCGCATAAGACGCTGTGCTTTTAGAATTTTAACAGCGACATTTTTTCGTCGTTTGCCGTTGCCTGTCCAATTGTATTTAAGCCTTGACTTAACAAATTTTGTTTTACGGTTCTTCCATTTTCCCAGATTCTTGCCAACGAAAATCCCTCATTTTGGACATAAAAATCCCTTAAAATCCCTTAATACCAGATTTCAAAGAAATCTTTTAAAATACCTTAAGAATGGGTTTGTAAAGTGATATAATCAATTTCGAACAAAATCATTTATTTCAGAACGAAATTATCACATTGAATAAATCTATGGTAAATAATAAAGTAACAAGAATAAGTAAATAAATATTTTTCGCATTTGAGTAAAAGCCTTCACTTTTTGGGACACTCATAATTTTAAAATTTTCTTTATGCATTTTTCCATTAGAATGTCTTTCTAGTTCAGATGTTCCACAAATAAGAATTTTATTGCAAGCCTATAAATTATTTGAAGATTTGAATGATAAACAAATTTCAAAACCGCAAACCTTGTATTTAGCTTTTTTTCGGTCATTGTGCTTTCGAATCCAGGCTTTATATTTCCTTTCGTTTTCCAACCAGCAATCGGAAAATTTCTTGACATATGTTTTGTTTTCAACTTTTTTAAACTGTCTTATTTAAAAAATTTTCTTTTTGAGGAGTTGAAATTTAGAATTCGCCATTTACTTTAATGAAGAAATATGTCATATTAATATCTAATGTTTCTTCCACTATTTACTATCTTTCTACTTTACTAATTTATTTCCAATACAAGATATTCCGCAAAATAGGGCATTGGGGTAGGCTTATTATTACGTAATAAGGGCATTGGGGTAGGCTTATTATTACGTAATAAATATAACACAGTATAGCATATTGGCAGTACACAAGTCCCTCACAATCAAGTAGAAACAGTCACTCGGCTCAGAAAATATTTTGTACATGTGATATTAATAAAGAAAATACTCTAAATTTGCATACTCAGTCAAAGTGCCTTAATTTGAAAGTTTTGTCCTTCAACCGAACTTTCAAGGAAAAAACCCTTAAAATCCCTCAGATCTGGGAACACTGAAAAACCCTAGTTCCATGCAATCAACGTCTAGCCAACCGTTGATTTTTCATAGCGACTCTGATTCAAGAGTTGTTCAAAATTTTAACGTTCGTAGCACTGAATTTTTCTTAGAAATACACTTGCAAATTTTTCTTAAGAATTTGAATGAATAATTATTCACCGACAACGGTCTAAACGAATTGATGCATTGATTCTGGTGGCTCACTCTTTCGGACAGGGTACAAGCATTCAGTTTTCTTAGAAAGATCTGAAAATTTTTCTTTAGATTTTTCATGCACTATTGGGGGCGGACAATGATTCCAAAGAGTTATATTGATTCAGGTGCCTTGGCTGATCTGGGTCACTAAAGATATTTATAAGCATTGGCAAGCATACATTTTGTTCTTAGAAATTTACTTAAACATTTTTCTTTCGAATTTTTATACACTATTGGTTGCTGAAAACGATCAGTTGGATTTATGCCACTGAAGTTGATTCTATAAAAATAAAAACCATTCGCTTTCCTCTGCGGTAGTTGCCGTTGCTTTGCTTGTACTTTCGTATTTAATTCAAGTAGTGCTGTTTAATTTAACTTCACGTTTACTTTTAATTTATAGGAGAAGAATAAACTTGCTACAACAGTTAGCGATGGAGGTAGAAATAGTAGCGAAAGTGGAAAGCTAAAGACTGATAAGACCATTGATAACTATTTTCAGAAGAAAGCAAGATCAGTTAAGTTCCCATCAGAAGATATATTCAGTGACATATCATACACTTCTACTCCTATTCCTTTGAATGTGATTCAAGGTGCAAGCTCTTACTCTCAGTCATTTACTTCACCCGTGACAGAATTGGTTGCGTCACAACTATTTCTACAATCTTAGTACGAGAAAGAGAATCTGGATATGAGTCCGTAATGTCTGTCCACTCTGAGATCGACGTTGATGTGGACAATATTATCGACAGGTTTTCAAAATCAAACCGAAAATTGGGTTTTGTGATATATAACTTAAATATGATAAAAAAAAAATAAAAGCGACTACTTCCGACTTTTTTCTCCCCTCGAACATTTTAGGTGTGACCCCCCCCCCTGGCGTGACGAGCGAACTAAATAGTCCAGGCGTTCCTGGAGGCGTACGAAAACTGGAAAATTCGCTGGCAACAGTGTGGAGAAGGGTGCTACTTTGAAAAATTCTAATCGTTTGTATTATTCTCATGAAAAAAAATTGCGAGAATTTCAATAATAAATACATATACATGCACTTTTTCATATTGTCATATGAATCTGTTTTAAGTGACGATCACTACGAAAGGTAGGTATGCAATCCTTACAATTTTACTGATGTCGCGAACTAACAATTACTTTGATAAACCTTCGTGGGTTACACAAGATTATTTTCTATATATAACATGTCATTTTCCAATTTATGGTTAAAACTGCTTATAGAGGCCTAATTGACATTATGTATTTATGCATAAATTTAGACGTAAAGAAATAAAATCAAAATGCAAGCCTGCTTTCCTTTTACCTTTCACAATAGTTTTTCAATATTTAATTGCTTATACTTTATACATACACACTCGCAGTTATATTATACATATACTTATGTTTCTCACAAAACAATTTTTAATTTTAAACAAACCCAATTAAGGAGCGTTTTTTTCAAAAATCGATATGTACAAAATAAGTAAAAATTAAATCTGTACATCAAATGATTTGAAATTGCAAGATCTACTTATTGATTACCTTAAAACATTTCAAAACGATAGGTATACCTATATATAAGCTAAATTAAATTAAAAAACTTGTAAAATTATTTATAAAAACTAGAAAAGTGCATGAAAGTTTTAGAAAATTTCAATAAATGTACCTATCTTCCTAAAATATGTAAAATTTTCAGCAAAACCCGACAAGCATAGATGCTTATCGCAGCACGGAAAAAACCCTCACTCTCTTTATTTATTTTTTTCTTCTTGCAAATTTCTTATAAAAATTATGCATTGATTCCATGCGTCATTGTTTAACGAATAATTAAAAGTTATTACATTTTTAATTATACCATTTATCTTTTAGTAAAGTATTTTAAAGCTTCTCCTGAAAAATATGTTATATTCCCATATCAATTTTTGAAAAAACTCTCTTCAATTATCAACAGAAATTTTTTCTATCCGCTGAATAGACAATTTCTGGAAGGAAATGCACAAAAGTGAAAATGTGCTACCAAAATCAATTCAGCCTAATTTCTGTTTTTGGAAATGTCGGCCATGCCATAACTTGCACATATAAATTAAGAGGAAAATTTTTCATAAAAGTTCCTAAGAAAAAATGATCTATGCTCATATAAATGTGTAGTGGACCAGAGAACCGAATCAATCCAACTTTTTTTGAGTGCTGCTGGCAAAAATTTCTGAAGGAAAATTTTCAAGAATATTCGCATGAAAAAAATTATTACAAATAAGGGCTGACTATGTGAGCCTGCGGTGATCGTTGTATACGTATGTATATTGAAAAAAAATGCTTCACACGAAAATCAGATATTCAACATATTTATGCCACATTTTGATTGGGGTACCGCTCCTTGGACATTTATAATTTACTAAGAAGAAATGATGGTAATATCAATAGAGTTTAATTAAGTAACACTCTTTATTCAACCAAGAATAATAATATTCGCTATACATATTTAATTTATTATTTATGTAAAGGCCTGGCTCTGACTTTTTTGGACATGCCCGTGGTACAAATATTTAAAGTGTCCAAGGTACATACCCCTTGCAAAATAAACAAAACCGCCTGTGAACTATTTTAAGATGCACAATTAACTACATGATGTACGATTTATAATAGTAAATGGAATCACACTTTCAATTCTTAATCAATATATTTTACTTTTTTCACGACTTTTCTTTAAAGTGCAATAACTGCACATTTGTCCAACAAACTAATTCCCAGAAGAACTTAAGTGTCATCTGTTGATTAGTAAAATCGGATAAAAGTGCGTTTATGTAGATCGTACCTATAGTCCGTGCGGAAAATGAAAACGCCAAGGTAGACACATGTCCAAGGTGCAGCAACTTCCCTTACTTAATTATTATACTACTGAATATACTAGAGAAAATATATAGCACATAGTTCACAAAAAAGGGTTGTATATTGTGTTCTACTCTATCCAGAAAATGTCAAAATATTGTTTCCCACATCAGAAATATTTTAAAACTAATAATGTATTTATCGGGGTAAAAATTGAAATAGATATATGTATATTATTTATAATATTCCTTTGGGATGAGTTTTGAAAATTTGAAAACTCCCCAACCCCTTTTAAATGAAATATACATGGCACTTTACCACGTGTATAACATTGATAAAAAATTTTAGAGCCGAATATTCTTAGGGCTATATACTTATGTATATCCAGAGTACGGTCAAGCTGACATATTTACGTAGATACGTAAGTAACTGATATGGTAAAATTACATATATAAAAGAAGAACCTCTATTAATACATCCACTGCATAAAAATAAATGTTTTTCTATTGGTCAGATAAGTCAGCAGCCTACGCGTTGCAGTTCTTCAACAATATCGCATACCAGCTAATCAATCATTCAGCAATAAAGGAAATAGTTTCAAATTCATACTAGAAAAAAAGATAATGATAATCCTACAACTATCTCTTACATTTTTCTTGCTCCTTTTAATTGCTAATGTTAATTAATTAATTCTGCATATTGTAAGAATTTCAAGTTCAACTTTAAACACGACTTGTATAAGATTTATAGTATCACAAGCTTAACCCTTTCCGTGTTTTTGTCGAATATATTCGACATTATTGAATGTGTGTATTCAGAGCTAAAAGTTAACGGTAGATTTGAATTTTTATTTATGTCTCTCGCTTACTTTGATTAGATTGAAGGATACAGATTTCAGAATTACTATTGCAATCAGTCGATTGACAATTTTAATAAGTTTTATCGAGTTTGAGTGTGGTGACTATCACATCGGTAAAAATTGCAAATTTTAAAAGCACAAATAATTTATTTACAGTGACCATACCAATTCAAAAAAATTAATATAGGTAATACATTTCTAAGTAAACGTTTTTAGGGAAAAAAAATTAATTAAAAATATTGTGTGGACTTATTTATGAATGTTGAATATATTCGACATTGACACACAAAGTATTGCTTTGTTGAGATTTTTTGGTATTTATGTGGGAAACAAAATGAAAGTGTTTTAACCTGAATAATAGCTTGTTATAATTAATTTTCGCAGAAAATGTCAATGTTGATTGATGATCATATTCTGGCGATGCGAAAATGTTGATGAAATTGAATACCCGCAATTTGAATTGGCGGGCAATATCACCGGTGAACTCGAAGATGTGAGATCTTCAGTTTTGGACATGAAGATCGAGTACAATCAGCGCACAATTCTGGGTATAGTGTAGAAAAAGAATCTTATTCAAACGGAGAGAGAGAGCACCAGAGCCCAATGATCCATTGATATGCACATGAAAGAAAGATATCCGCTGGCGAAGAGTCAGATTTGGAACAAATTCCAGAAGGCCCTACCTTTGAGCAAGCTCAAACAGCTGAAGCATTCGAAGTTGGTACTCCGCATTCACATTTTTGCAAATATATATCTAGTGATTTCGTTACGGAAACGACACACTTTACTAATCTTTATGCGCAGACCAAAGGCTTCTCGTCATTTAAAGCATGTAATGTGGTTTTTGCCCACCACATTATGATGGACGTCCTGAAATTTCCCCGAGTTAAGATGTTTTACGACCCAGCCATAGGCTTAACATTTTTCACCGAGAATATGACTCGCAAGCGATTCTTTTCTATTCGCAATAATTTACATCTGATTGATATAAGCGCTCGGAGAACAGGATGCACAGATCGACTTTTCAAAATAAGACCCATTATAGAGCTAGTTCGCAGCCACCTTCTACAACTGCCGCTTGAAGTAAACCTTTGCATCGACAAACAAATTATCCCATATAAATGAAAATTCATTGCAAAGTAATACATAAAGGGGAAACCGTGTCCATGGGGGATAAAAGTTTTCTTCTTGTACAGTAAAAGCGGAATGGCGTACGATTTTATTGTCTATGAAGGGTCGACAACACCTATACAGGAAGATGGGTAAAAACTGTAGGCTTCGGTTCGACTATCGTACTTCATCTAACCCAATGTATTCCTCGCAATGAAATTGGCCACATATTAAAATCGATGCTGCTGGAACAATACGCACAAACAAATTCGCCAATCCTAGGTTACCATACGAAAAAGATATGAAGGCAGGAGGACGTGGAGCACATCAGCCGAATGAAATTGTAATTGTTACTCGCTGGTACGACAATAAAGTAATCAATCTTGGTTCAAATTTTGTTGGAATCGGTGAACAGGATAAGGCTAAACGTTCGGACAAGGAAATAAAAAATTATATTCTCATAGATAGGCCTCAAGTAGTGCGAATGTACAACGAAAGCATGGACGGTGTCGATTTACTGGATCAAATGATGCAATATTACAGAATCGATATTTGCACCGCCAAATGGACACTGCGTGTCATAATGATGGAATACCGCAGAGATTGTAATTCCAAAGGAATTGCGAAAAAGAAAATTGCAGATTCGATGAATTTTCGGATTCAAGTTGCTCGAACGTTGCTCGCTGTCCAACAAGACGGAGTGGCACAGCCGGAAACGCCACGCCAACGAGGTAGACCGTCTAAAGCAACAGCTAAAGGTCTCAGGAGCATCAGTGACAACGACTCGGACAGCGCCGACTCAATGCTTCCGCCACCACCAGAACCAGCAGCAAAAAGGAAAAGAAATTTCAAATTGTACAACCAGCAGAGATTCGCTACGACCAAAAAATGCACCTTAATATGTAAAATTGTGTAAAAGGAGGATATAATTACTTCGAAAACTTTCACACACAAGATAAAAAACTAATGAAAAAATATTAAATAATAAAGCAACAATTTGCGATTGAAAGAGCTTTTACTTTCGTCATTCCATTTCAAGAGTGGATAAATTGTTGGTTCCTTTGAAGTGGCAATGTCGAATATATTCGACACCGTCTACCGGACAGGTAAAAAAGCTCAGCTGAAAAATATTATTTTTCCAGGCTTCAGCGCAATAATATTGCCCTATATACAAGTTTTCAGATTTTTAGCTCGACCTAAATTATTTTTGACACGGAGAGGGTTAATGGGATTTGTAAAATTTCCATAAAATTAAGATGTTTACCTCGACGGCCTTAAATAGCGAAGTCACTAATTCTATTGACCAAACACAGGCGCCATGTCCATATAATATTTCTTCAGGTATTATAAAACAAAACGATAAATTAAATATATAAAATAAATTGATCACACCAATAATCTACTTCCTCTTGTTCCTCCTTTAAACCCACCACTAAGCACCCTGGTCAATTGAGCTTAATATCCGTTTCTATAGTATTTGGTATAATCTCCGAATGCCAACTCCACTGGACAAATAATATCCGTTTTCGAGATGTTTCCCTTAACTCGAAGTATGTACTTACCAATGACAAGCAAACTGTATAGAAGAATACGAAAAAGTTCTTTCACATGAGGCTGCACAAGTACACATGTCGACTAGATGAAGGCAAAGAAACTACTAGTTATACAGCATCCATAAGTACCATCTATCTTGTAAGTACCATGGATAAAAAAAGGCTATACACAAAAATATAGAAGCTATAGATAGAGACTTTCTTCTCAAAAAAAGGCAAGGGTTCTGGAGTACATGTATGGCAACTGAAAATTTAGAAAATGTTTGTTGTACTTACATCCTTAAGAAACTCTACATGGTACCTAACCAGGAAGTTGTCATACTTTCCAACTTTCCAATTAAAAGTTCTTCACATGAAAATAAATCCGCGCTACGTTCAGAGTACCCTTGGGAATTGGGGAGAATCTGAAAAGACCCCATAGATTAGGAGATAACCACAGAGATGTTACAAGATTTTACGAAATATGTAATAAGCAACTTAACTGTTTATAAATAAACTTATCAGTTACAATAGTATTTTAACCCGTGTCGGTCGTGTTGTTGTCGGTTGGTATCCAATCTCTAAACCAAGCAAAATATTTTCACTTCCTTTTCTGATTTAAGCAAATACGCAATTTTCAAGCACCACCATGAGTACATACTCATTAAAGGATGATCTAGGTATTGCATTTATATTACTTCCTTACAGCTAGCAGGAAATTATACATAGACTTGTTGCTACTTACATGATATCGCTCGTCTTAATGATGTTTATGCACTCCTTGGATTCCTATGGCACTACCCCACTACTAAATTATTTAGTTTAAAAAAAAATCATTTCGTTATAACCATGTTATTTATGCGAAATTGTACGAGTATTTTAGAGTAGGCAAGATTTTTGGATTGTTTTTAAAAATAATATTATCATGATAGTCACTAGAGAATTTTAAATAGACTTGACGGATTTGATTTTTATACAAAATTGATATTAAAACTAAGGGCAGAATTTATATTAAAACTAAACCAAGAATTTATATTGAAGAAAACGAAGAATTGGTCATTTAATAAAAAGTTTTAAAAAAGCAACATGAAGTTCGTTTATTAAAAAAATGAATTTAGGAAAGTAAATTATTCCTGAAGTTTTTTATGAAAGAACAGAAATACCGAAACATAGTTACAGGGGTGGTACCATCTCAGGATTTCTGAATAAGTATAATACCCTCTTAGACTCACTGATATAATCCAAGCCCTTCCTTGACATCGCCTGAAGATTCCAGCATTTTAAAGAAATCACTGACAGAGTTTCAGTTCGAGTTGATAAGTTATATATATATCTTAATATACATATAAGAATCACGTGTCACTGTTTTCGTACACGGTATCTCCGAAACCGTCCAATCGATTTCAATGAAATTTTAGGAATGTGTTTGGTTGGTTGAAATATAGGATAGTTTTGGACACGATAGATGCCACTTTTGTTGAAAAAACGGCCTGAGAGCGCGTCGACGTAGATAGCTCAGATTTTATGCATGGGTGGCGTTTTTAAGAAAAATGTAAATTTAAATTCAAAACTGGGACAAATCAGGCAACTCCTTCGTACGCTTGCCATACAAAAATTTTGTTTTTAACTATATATTTGAGTACTGCCTGAAAACACGTCGACGTGGAGAACTACAATTTGGTACATGAAATAGTAAATAAAATTTCAAAAATGCTCCGAATCGGACAACACCTTCTTGATGTTGCCATACAAAGCTTTAGTTTTTCACTATATATTTGGACTACAATCGGGATTGCACCAAGCAATCTTGTATCTAAAATTTCTGCCTGGGTTGACTACCAACACAGTCGTCTCTAGCTGGATAATCCCACGGACAGAACTACTAAGGAACTGTGGGGTAAACCTAACCCAAATCTGACGAAAAAGATGTTGGGACTGAGCAAGCCAACTCTGAGAACACTGGTGTCAATTCTCACTGGGCACTCTTTTCCCAGGGGTTACCTGCACATGATGAGACTTGTTGACAGCGTTGCCATATTGACAGTTATTCCTGTAAATGACAGTTTTTTTGGTAGCTGTGCAGTTTTCCAATTTTCTCCAGTTATCCGCCAAATTTGACAGTTTTTTACAGTTTTTGTAGACAAAAAGTAATTTTTTATAATTGCTTAATAATTTTACAAAAACAGACCTATTGTATAACTTTTAAAGCTCAGATATTCTGCTTCAATTCCGCTCTTTTCAAAATTAGCTCAAACGGCAATCGTGGAATGTCATTTTTTTTCTGACTCCCATAGAGTGTCATCTGTCATCTCATCTATAAACTGTTAATATCGTCTTCCATTGGGTGGCGTGTTCAAGTTGATTTGTTTGAAGAAAACAAAATAGAAAAATTTTGGGAAGCAATTTTCAATTTAAAGCGCATCGATGGATCCATGTGTTTTCCTTTGTTGAAAAAACTGGTGTCAGCAGTTTGTCAATCTCTTTAGCCACAGCAAATGTAGGGAGAATTCTCTCGCAAATCAACAATAATAAAACGAAAATTCGGAACAGGCTAGAGGTCCCCACATTGTGTGGAATTTTAAGGACGAAAGATTATTTAAAAAAGCAAAATTCAGATTGCACAAATTTTAAAAATTCGACAAAGATTTATGCAAAATAATTAATAATTATATTGTATTACGTATTCAAGTTTTAGTTAGCAATATGCTATGCCAAGGAGGCTTTTTGTGGCAATAGAAATGAACCTATTATTTTAAAAATTCTTGGGATTTTTCTTACACGAAGTGTGATTTTTGTAATATCTATTATGGTCTGAGTACGTATATAATAAAAATGATACTTAAACTAAAAAGAAGCTATCTTTTTTTCATTACAGTTTTTTGCTCGAAAAAACAGTTTTTTCTGTTTGTTACAGTTTTCTTTAAAAAAATATGGCAACGCTGCTTGTTGATGATCCTATATATAGAGGATTGCTATGGCGTCCGGCTGGGACCTATAAGCTATTGTTCACAGGTCTAGAGAATGAAAAATTGGCCTTGCTGTGGCCTAAGTTTCAGAGACTTCCCCCCGGAGGACTCAACCGCTTTTCAATCCATCCAACTATATATTTGGACACTGCCTCACGCGTCGACTAGAGAGCTGAAATTTTATACTGGGGCCTTTTTTCTAAAAAACTGTAAATCAAGTTCAAACATGGAAGAAATCGGGCAACTCTATCGTAGGGTTGCCATACAAAGAATTGTATACGTGGTGCTTTCATAGCAATGGTAAATAAAATTTCAAAAATGAACTAAATCGGGTTACCTCATCTTGGTGTTGTCATATAAACCTTTTGTTTTGCACTATATACTTGGTAGCTGCCTGAGAAGCCGTTGAGGTGGAGAGCTCATATTTTGTGCACGGCGTTTTCATAAAAATTTCAAATACAGATCGAAAATGGGACAAATCGGCCAGCTTCTTTGTAGGGTTGCCATTCAAATCTTTCGTGATTTGCTACATATTTGGGCACTGCCTGAGAACGTGTCGATGTGGATCAGTAAAATTTTATACAGGTCGTTTTCATGAAAATTGCAAATACAGGTTCAAAATTAGACCAAATCGAACGACTCCTTTTTGGTATTGCCATGCAAAACTTTAGTTTTTCACTATAAATGTGGACACTGCCTCACGCGTACACGTAGGGAGCTGAAATTTTGTACAGGGGATTTAAAAAAAATCTAAATATGTTAAAAAATTAGACCGATTGGTCAACTCCTTATTAGAGTTGCCATACAAAGGTTTGGTACATGGTGTTTTTATTGCAATGGTAAATACAATTTCAAAAATGAACTAAATCGGGTTACCCCTTCTTGGTGTTGCCATACAAAACTTTTATTTTTCACTATATACTTGGTAGCTGCCTGAGAAGGCGTCGAGATGGAGAGCTCATATTTTGTACTGGGCGTTTTCATAAAAATTGCAAATACAGTTCGAAAATGAGACCAATCGGGCAACTTCTCCGTAATGTTACCATTCAAAAATTTCGTGTTTTACTATATATGGGCACTGCCCGAGCACGCGTCCACGTAGCGTGCACGCACACACATACACAGCTACAGACACAGAGTAAAACATCTCGCAATCGAGTCAGATAATCGCTTAGATATTATTCATTTACCAAAAATTCTGTACGGTCTACGGTCACACTTAAGAGCTCGTTGTATGCAGAACTTCATGGCCTTTTCAACGACTGCCAAACCAGCTCCACCTCCCTCTCCCATCAAGAATTATGGTTGTCTAAACTTCGGATTTTCTTACCTTTTTTTTAAATTTAACTATTATTTTTGCAAAAAGGTCGTTAACATAGCTTTTTTTATAAAAACTGTAAACTGTAGACTCTCCTCTTTAATATAACCTATTACACCCAATGTCCTATTTGAAGCCCTTTAAGAGTTATTAGCTCTAAACCTATTCTCAAACGTATTTTCAAACCTATTATCAACGATAATTTGTTCCCTTAGCACGTCATTTTAAAAAATTTCGTCTAATTTCGGTGTGACCTGAATAGGTTATGAGTTAATAACTGTTTAACGGATACAGTTAACACATAGGGTGTAATAGGTCAACTTAAAGGGGAGAGTCTACAGTTTACAGTTTTTATAAAAAAAAAAGTTATGTTAACGACCTTTTTGTAAAAATAATAGAGGTTGAATTTAAAAAAATGGTAAGAAAATCCGAAATTTTTAGTTTAGACAACCATAATTCTTGATGGAAGAGGGAGGTGGAGGTATTTGACCAGTCTTTGGAAAGGCCATGAAGTTCTGCATACAACAAGCTCTTAAGTGTGACCGTACACCCTGTAGTTTATAATATACAGGGTGTTTTGTAAAAAACTGGCTTTTTTTCTTAATCACCCTGTAACGCCTAAACGATTGATATGCCCCCCCCCCCCCTGCCATACAATTTTTGGTTCGTCTAAGTGAGTACTATCACCTCCCGCTCTACTGACCTCCTAGTGGGAAACACCCTGTATATAGTCACAATGCAAGGACTACCAAAAGGCGTTGGTACTGATTTATCAGCCATACTGACTGACCAATTTTAGTAGAGGACTAGGAGATCGTAAAGAAGTATAGGGCAGCAAACGAAAGTCATATTATATGCATTAGGATAGGATCAGGCTTATACTAAAGAAGCTAAGTAATATACCAATTTTCAGTTAATCTCACACAATAGCTACAAACAATCATTTTTTCAATACCATTCAGCTGCTTCATTGACATGTGCAAAGTCCATTCTTTGTGACAAATTCAATTTATACAAATAACTGAAAACCAACCGGGTATGGATATATTTCTATGAGACAACCAAAAATTGTATATCATTTTGAGTATATACTTATGAATAATATTTTCTTTATCACCCTGTAACTTAAAATCAGTACAACCTATGATATTTATTTATAAGAATTTGTTAAATAAATAATTCCTGCAGTTTTCCAATTTCTCATAATAACTTTTTCCTTCCTCTCTCCGTTCCGATGTTAAAATTCAACAGAGTGAAATCTTCGAAATTTCAACTTACAGTTTTTCATAGAACATCCTGAAAATTCGAACACTGTACTGTTTGGATTTTCAGGATGTTCTACAGAAAACTTTGAATAGAAATTTTCACTCTCCATAATTCATAAAATAATTTTGTGAAATGTGTTGTCCATAGAAAGGAAATTTATGGAAATGGACTAATTCTACAATTCAAGATTTAATACTACTCTCTCCACCAAACACAATTATAGCGAAATTTTCCTGTTAGGAGCGAGTCAATCAATATTATAAATAAAATCCAAGCATGCTAAAATAAATTGTTGAGCTTATAACTTAAGAAAGCGCAACCGAGCAAATATGTGGTGATAAAAACGGCAATAAGAATTGTGCTGCCTTTTTATCACCATGGCGATGTTTTAGCGATAGCACATAGATTGAAGTCAATTAGATTCCGGGAAAGAATACGATTGGTCTACGAATCGCTTTCTCATCGCTATATTATTGCATTCTTATTGCGTAAATCTCTGGTACCAGATGTGATGAAAGCGGGGTGCATATAAACTATTTTTAAAGACATTTTGGTGTCACACCGGGAGCTCGCGGGCTCCAGCGCTTTACCGTCATCGACAATACTTGAGTACTCTCCCTTTAAAAATTGCCTTATTTGCAGTTGTTATTGCTTCAAGAGCGGTAAAGTAAAAATAGTATAGTAGAAAAATAATACTAACATTATTTATGTAAACAAATCTTAACATCCCCAAAACCAACTAAATCTCCGATTTGGTGACTTATGAAGAATGTTTGTTGCAAACAATTGACTTGCAGGCCAAAAAATATAAGAATATTAATCGCCATAACGATCATAAAATGAATCACTTACACGATTCATATGTGATGCAAAATTTGCTTCTGTCAAGTGAAACGTAAACGATAAAAATGCATTATTGCCGGCAATAAAAATGCTTGGGTTAGATTGGTGCCAAATCAGTTTTTGAAGGTTTAAAAAGAATTATTAACAGGCAAGGACCTGGCGCAAAATTTAATTAAGGTTATAATTAAGAGAAAAACGAAAATTAATTGGCGGAAACCGTTTTTTTTGTTTTTTTTTCTCATAAAAATAATTCAGTTTACATAAAATTTTGTGAAGGTATACTTTTTTTTGCATTGAATAAGCATAATTCTTGCTAGAATCTGGAAAACAAGGAGTTTCCGAAATAAAAAACCAAAATATTCCACGGAAAACTTTATTCATGAAATGTCTACTTTAAAATGGTCTAAGTATTTTGATGATTTGTTTTCATGAAACCACTTAAAATTAAAAAAACTAAAAAATTACTTTTAAGGAATTTTTCAATATTTTTTATGATTCTCAATTTCTTTTTTGTTATTTCTGTTAATAATTGGATTACATTGCAAGGCAGAATTTACTTTAATGTAATATTACTAAAGTTAAATGAATATTAGCGGAAAACTGCCCTACAAAATAACGAATTTGACGTTTACTTCTATTTGACATTAGTAAGTTAACATAAGTTAAATTCTTCTTACATTTCCACCCTTTCACACCGGCACGGTTTCTATACTACATTTCGCTTCCTTTTGTTATATGTTCTAAGACTTCAAAGTACTGTTTTGATTTTTCAAAATATTTTGAAAAAGTTAATCAAATGATTTTAATCTAGAAACTTTATTCCTTAATAAATTTTATCAGTTCTGTGTGTTTCCTATGGAGTGTTACAATCCCAAGGGCACATTATTGATCTGTTATTATTTGTAAATTTGGCCCCCCTTTAATTTTGCGAGATCATTTCGAGACTATTTGGGTTAATGAGAGAGAGATGAAATCTTCATATATATTCATATGGAATTCCGATAATCGTTTTTACTTAAATCCTTCGAATTCAAATGATATTACAAAAAAAAAAAACTAAATTAGACTCTTTAATTTTCCTGAACACTGTTAAGCAGTTGACAAATTTATCGAACTTTTTGTCGTATATTCACTGCAAATTCATTTTGCTCATTTTGTAGTAAATGAAAATAAATTAACGATTGTGAAAATCACTAATACGACAAAATTATGGTAAATATGTGTCAAAAATATACGATCACAATCAACTAATATCCTGGTTGCAAAACATGACACTAGGATTTTAAATTTTCTTTATATAAGTTTAGAGTCATACATATATTGGGAAAGTTTATACAAAATAAAAATCTTATTATAAGTAGGTTCTAATGTGTGACCTTAAATCATACTATAGGTATCCTTATTCTTTTATAAGCAAATAATCTATCCTCTAAAAGAGTCGCACTTTTCTGGGATCAGTTTGTTTTTGTTTTACAGTTCGTCACAGGCTTTTCATACTTTGCAATTTATTATAAATTGGTAGATTTTTACTGTAAATAAATAATTGTGTCGCCTAGGTATACAAAATTTTTGGAAGCTATGTCGACTTGTAGTAAAATTCATGATCCGCTGAAATGTATCTAGGGTCCTATTTAAACTGAATGGCATCCATCCTTTAGAATTCATAGTGCAAAGAACCAGTGTCAAAATAATTTTTTTGTCGATAACTTTTGTTGCTTTTAGGGTTCCATACCTCAAAAGGTAAAAACGGAACCCTTACATATACGTCCGTCCGTATGGCAGAATTTTATATCTTTTTGACGCGTATATACACAAAGGTTATGAAATATTTTTCCTAATACGGGTAGGTTGGGCTCCGTAAAAATTCTTTTTTTGTTCAAAGGATTCCAAAAAAAAATCTAAATTATTGGTGACTCGGTTATATAGATACAGCCCAAAATGTGCAATAAAATATGGTTCCCTGGATGTTCTAGGTTTCAGATTCTAAAACTTTGATATTATCAGGGGCAGTAGGTATAGAGTCATAGATAACAGGAGACAACAGGAGAGCTTCTAATTTTTTCACAAGTTGATGGAAAAAAAATGGAGAGCAGCTAAATAGCAAAATTGAAAAGAAATCGCCTGAAAATGTTGAGCGAGCTCGCGCTTTGAACCCGGGAAGGTAAATTGTTCTAGAGACGAATAACCTAAACAAAATAAGAATCAGTGAAATTAGAAAAACAATATCGCCGAAGCAAGAGTTTCGCGAGCTCTAGTGGAATTCAACAGTTGCAGAAAATCAACGAGATAAGGAGACTGGACCAAATGCAATACCCTATAAAGGAAAATTAGGCTCCTAGGTTTGCAGTACGTCTGCGGGGAATAGTCAAGTAGCGAGAGACTGTAATTGAATACATGATCATATCTAGAAGAAGTAGAATTTCTGACAATGAATACAAATCAATGGCATTTATTAGTATTAATACGAAAAACATTGTCAATCGTCCAGCAGTAAATTCTTTGGATGTTATAGTTAATCACAATCTTCGATGACACCCATGGGATGAGTTAAATAAAGCTGGATATCATCCAAATATAGGGGAACTTACACATCGTGAGTCACTTCAGGAAGATTATTTATTTATAAACTGAATAATTTAGGGCCAAGAATAGAACTCTGTGGTACACCTAAGAAAAGGGATAAATGGTCTGAGGATCTCCATTACAGGTATTCAATATGGCACATTCGGATGAATCAAACACAAAATATTTAATTAAAATAATAGCGGAATGGAAGAAACAAAATGGCGAAGATAGTTTTATCAAGAGAATCTTGTAATAAAAGCTATAAAATGCTTTTGAAAAATCTATCAGAAACAAGATAGACATTATATCTTCATCGTTTACTTTGAGTAGAGCAGTCTTGCAGCTATGATAATAGGTAAAAGCTAATTGACACAAAATTTATTAGATTATTTTCACACAGAGATTCCAAAAATTTTCAGGAACATTAATTTCTCTGGGATCTTAAAGAGTCAGTCTAAAATCGGCTGATGGGGATGCTTCTGTCTGTTTGAATATTATACAATAGTGTGTGGTCTAAGAGATATGTAATATAGAGTTAAGCAATTTTATAAAGTTTAAATAATTTACAAATAAATATTTTTAAGTGTCAACGAATTTTTTACGTCACATTGTGTACAACCCGTGTCCCTCCTTCCTCGATGAGCGCTTGGCGCTTGTCTGCACAATAATAGAAAACGTATTTGCTAATGTTCCAGCCCTATGTGGCACAATTCATTCAATTTTCAGTTATCACAGACAAATTTGAATAAGATTTAAATATACTTAGATTCGGACTGTTAGTTGATAAAGTTCTGGTACGGAAGATTTAATGCGCGAGCTTGATTCGCTCTTGAACAGTATTTCTTATTTTCATTCCCTGCTCATTAAATAGTTATGAAAAATTTGGTGCCTTTAAATAATAATGAATGTTATCAAACTCTCTAGCAAAAAAAAAATCAAACGAAAATAAAATTAAGTTGATCTAATTCATTGCCAAATGTGAAAAATTCTCTTTTTATACCACAAAAAAGAAAAGAAGAAAAAATCTCATTTTATACAACAAGGGAAAATTCTATTGTAGCAAAACAGAGTTCCCTCATTTCATAAAAACTGCCTCTAATTTGAATTAAATGACAAAAAAAATTGTCTAGTCATCATAAGAATTACCAACCCCATGAAAGGAGACCATGGCAAAATATCTTCTCTTAAATTTTTTTATCTTTAGATGTTCTCCATTAAAAGTAGGCTTTTTCGCCTTCCTCTTGCGAATGAGGGCAGGTGCGGTGACTGTGGGTGGCAATCCTTCATATCTTTTGCTAGAAAATCGAATTAATGAATCAAGCTTTGCAAAAAGAAAAATAAAAGACAAATTTTGTTCAATTTGTAGGCACCCAACGCAATTAGAGGCTCTTTGTATGGCATACAAAATAGCAATTTAAGGAAAACAAGATCAGAAATTTTGTTTAATAATAATTTGATTCAACTTTTAAAATTGTTCAGCGTATGAGTGAGCATAATTTCATATCTTATATGGTTATGAATTTTTAATTTAATTTTTTGTTCGCAATTGTTGGGGTTTTAGTAAAATTCAAACAATATGCAAATTAGATTTCTTGATTATAAAGACAAAATAGATTGAGACACATGTTATGATTAAGTGAGGTTCTCAAAACCTTCTGAATATTTATTTTGTACTAGCTCCATGAAACGAATACCATGATAAGATAAGAAGTAGCAATTACTTAAAGTCATTGCATAACTTTTTCTTCGGAAACTGAACACAATTTTGAATACAGTAAAACTAAATAATATAAAAGAGTAATAGAGAAATTTTTAAAAAAAGGCCTATAAGATTTTCCGATTTAGATAGACCGCTAGTCCTATTTTTAACAAATCAACAACAGCCAAATAACGGAAGCTGCACAAAGTCTCTAAATTGAAAATCACCCAACTCTTAATCTCTTGCGACAAAATCTGAAAGAATCTCAATTTCAAAATTTCTAAAAGTAAAACTGTCGCAATCGATAGGAAAAAATAGATTTTTACATAAAAATTGCGGAAATGTTTGAAAATACTTATTAAGGCTGAATAAATTTCCAAGCCTTTTTTACTTCCCCCTGCATTATATCAAACTTCCTGCCCCTCCCCGCGTTATATTTTCCACAATTTTCATCATATTTATTCAAAACCGTTGGTCAAACATTACAAACTCTTCAGTTAAAACGAAGCCGGGCTTAGATTATTGAAAAAGGAGCTTTTTTCGTTTTAAATCAAAATTTTAAAAAACCTTGTTATACCCAAGATCAAATCTAAGTTTGCAATTCCGTTTGTAACACCTAGAAATAATTCTACTGGAGAACAAGTAATAAAACTAGAATTGATCTAGGACCAATTTTTATGATACTCTAGATCAGGGGTGGGCATTAAGTCAATCGCGATTGACGGGTAGACCGCCAAGACATTTTTCGGTGACCGCCTTTACTAAGATGTCAGACGCGCATACTAAAAGAAATATATTTACGGAAGACCGACTGGAGAATCGGCTTTTCACAATCGATGTGACTGTGTTTCAGGGTTGCCACTGAAATTCAACCTGAAATAATAGAAATGCCAGCAACCTGGTTAAATGATAGAGAAACTACATAAATACTTTATTCAAAGCGTTCAGATCATAAAAGAATGCATACCTCATAGAACATATTCGGACAAGATTACAGAACTAGACTATTACAGAAGTAGACTAGGTGGAGTATAATGAAGTGAAAGATATCTGTAAAAAATTAAGAAAAACCGGGACTATAATTCAATTAGTATAGGCATGATATTAGACAACTGGAATAATTGGGGTGTTACTGTGGTTGACATAATAAATAAATCGTTGGTGAGTGAAAAATTCCCAAGTTTATGGAAAGAATCAATTGTTATCCCTGTTCAGAAAGTTAAAAACACAAAAAAAGCAGAAGAATTCAGACCAATAAATACATTGCTTATAATATATGAAAAGGTTTTCGAAAAAGTGATTCAAAAACAGTTAGAAAGTTTTACAAACAAATAAATTGATTATATTAGAACAGTCTGGATTTAGAAGAAAACATTCTTGTGAAATGGCAATTAATTGGGTAGTGTGCTAATGGAAGGAAGAAATAGATGCCTCAAATAGGTTGTTGCTGTATTTTTAGACCTAATAAAAGCATTTGAAACTGCAGACCGGGGCATTTTATTAAATAAATGAGCAAAATATGGAATTCGTCGGAAGGATTTCAGTGGTTTCATAGCTACATGTATGGAAGAAGGCAAAGCAAATAAATAATACCAGTTTCCAGTAAAATAGAAGCATCGATGGGCCTTCCACAAGAATCAGTACTTGCAACTATCTTGTTTATTATATATGTGAATGACATTAAATCAGTGTTGAAATTCTCAAAAATTGTACTTTTTGCTGACGATGCATTGTTGTATCTAGCAGAGAAAGACACCAGTGAATTGAAAATAAAAATAGAACGAGATTTAGAGTTAGTTTTTGATAAAAAGTTAAATTTTAAATTACATATAAACTATATTGCTATAAAAATTGGTCAAAAGATTGAATTTTTAAAGAGACTTAGAAAGAAAATTACGATAGCTACGCGATAAATATTTACAATAGTATTATAAAACCACATTTTGAATACTGTTCTACAATATTGTTTATATGTAATCAAGCTGATTTGAGCAGGTTACAACAATTACAAAATTAGGCAATGCGTTTAATTCTACGTTGTAATCGTTTCACTCCTATTAGTAGTATATTAAATTCTTTAATATGGCTTGATATTAAACAAAGAATTGTGCTAAATGTATTGCTTGTTTATATTCAAAATGAAAAATGGGTTGGTTCCGGAATATCTATCTAAATATGATCACGTGGGTGCCAGAGGCTCAGACTACAATTATACAATAGATCGAGTACACAGAATTCACTGGTATATGAGTATCAAGAAATTTAATGAACTTTCGACTGAATTAAAAAGTGAACAAAATTTTATATGTGTTTTAAAATGGTTATATGCAATATATTTAATATATAATTTATATATTTGTGAACTTGTAAATGAAAGGTTGTGTATTGTATAGCGGTATTTCTAATAAATTATTATTATTATTTATGACTAAAGATTTACCACTTTTTGAGGTAACATTGTACAATCTATCACTGTACCACTTTCTGCGATAGATTTATGACTATTAAAGTACAATTTATTTTCCATTTTTGTTTTCGATTGATTACAAATCTAGTGTGCTAAAAATTTTGTGGACATAAACGACATAAAAAGATTCAAAGTGGTGATTTTTCTATTCCATTCTTCCTCTTGTAAACGCATTCCCGTATAACAAGGTAACAATTAAATTCTCAATGGAGGACCCTGATTTTGCTCTTAGAAGAAAAAATATATTCCTTTTACAATGACAATATTATACAATTCAAGAAAAATTAAGCTAAAGAAAAGATTATTCTTTCAACATTTATATTTGAAGAATTGTCTCATTCTATATGTGTATTAGTTGTTTTTCGTTACAGCAATGCCGCTGCTGAATGTATATTTTCTGTGATAATGACGTGAAGCGCAAAAAACGAAATCATCTTAATGGTAAAACGAGAGATATTATGAATAGAAAGCATCTAATAGTGAAATATTTTAGCCTCCTTTAGAACTTATAAAATACTTTCATAATTTTAAATTTGTGGGTGGGAATTATGTCAAAAAATAATTATCCTTAAATCAATTATGAGACTGCAAAAGAAGTACATAGGGACATACTTATTTGAGTAGACTTTTTTTATTTTAGTGCACCACACCTACGCCACTGAGTAGGCCGCAACACCTTGAATAAATTAGAAGTAGCCCGTACCTTTGAAAAGTCTGCCCACCCCTGCCCTAGATGAATGCTCGTTTGTAATTTCGTATGGTCATCCATATGCGCAAGTTTGATTTTTGTAGTGGTTTTGAATATACCTCTAGACCGGTTCGTCGAACAGCAAAAATAATTATAACCACTGATATATATATAACTGATCGTTATCACAGGATACGGAAAAATCCTAAATTTTTATATGGCAACACCAAGAAAGGGTTGCCCGATTTAGTCCATTTTTGAAATTATATTTAGAATTATTATGAAAACACTATGTACACAATTTTTCTACGTTGACACGTTCTCAGGCAGGGTCCAAATAAGTAGTGAAATATGAAATTTTTGTATGGCAGCCCTACGAAGGAATTACCCGATTTGTCCCATTTTCGAACTAAATTTCCTTTTTTTTTTAAAGGCCATGTGCAAAATTTCAGCTTTCCAACTACACGTGTTCTGGAGTTATCGAGAGGATGGACAGATCGACGGACGAACAGACAGACGGACGGGGAGATGAACATGCAAAAATCAAAATAGCTTTTAATTTCATGAATGGGTGTCCAATCCATTTTGCTCTACCATCATTATTCCTAGGTGTTACAAACGGAATGACACACTTAGTATACCCTTTAGATTTCATCTAGAGTATAAAAATGGGTTGGACCGAAACCCTCGAGAATATTACCCAAGCCATGAAACAGAAATCTATATGTGTACGTTGGGAGTCCGTTCTTTAAAATGTTCTGTATTGATGCTTATGGAAAAGTGTCAAACATTGACTTTATATATGCTATAGAGCCGTAGTTTTCCATACAGGAAAATAGTCTCCTAGTAATTTATAGCTTGGTTCCATATCTTTCCAAAGGCTACACATACTATATACCTTACTTAACAAAATAATAAAATGAGTCATAATTGCATATGTGTATGTGCAGTCGGAGTCCGCATCTGTAGCGCTGCAGGAAAATGATCATGAATAAAAATGGGTATAGAGGAAATCAGTATCACTGAAAAACATGTGTACATTTCCTGCAGGAAAGGAGCGAAACCCGACTTTGAAGTTCAAATCATGTTGGAACCTGAGTGCACGATTTTTTTATACTCTTTTGTATTTCATATTTCCTTCTCATCTCCGTAGAAGTTGATGTAGGTCAAAATTTCAGGTATTTAGTTCAAGTTGGCTTGAGTACGAATGAAAATTAAATAGTGAGTGTGATAAAAAACTGATTTTCTTTACTAACTAATAAGAATATTCGGTTACCGTCGTTTCCCCTAACTATGGACCAGGTGCCCAACAATGGCCCAACGTAACCATTTTGGCATCACGGAAATTCAGTTTCACGTACTTGATCGACAATCTTATGCTTATTGCCACTTGTTTGCAAACATCCAGTTCCACGCTATGCATTTAGTTAGTAGTGATTTCGATTCCACCGTGAGTAGTTCTTGTAGTAGAAATCTAAGTGTTATTTTTGATGGGAAATTATTATAATTATAGCAAAGTCAATAAAGTGGAAAGTACAAGAAATTGCAAAATATCACACACATTAGTTATCTTTTCTGATATCTTGACTTAAGTTATAAATTTTTTCCATATTAGTATCGTATTTACTTTTCAAGATATTTTGAAATTTTCAAAAAATGAGAAGTTGGTGCCCAACAATGGACTAAAATTGTACTAATGTACAATGCTTTCCTAAATGCGGGTCATTCTGGAAATGGTCGCATATCAATGACAAAATAGAGAACATATCATTCTAAAAGTTAAAAAACCCAGAAAATATGATCATGATATCATGGGATATTTTCAAAATCCCTGAAACTGAAGATATTTGGGGCAAAAATAAAAGATAAATAAAATTTTAAATATAAAATATTTAAACTGAATTTTATATTAAAATCTCACATGTATGTATGTATGCATTATTGAAATAATTAAAACGGTATTAAAAAAAATTAAGTTTCCCTGTTCTCGGCCCTCAATTTTGAAATCTGGTGCAAAAATTGTCAATGGTCCATAGTTGGGCAACTCCGAGCCCAATTTTGGTCCAACATCTTTTATTAAATATACTGCATAAAATACATTAAATATAGAAAATTGTACTTCATTTCTTTAGGGAAGATACACCACAAGTTCCTGGAATAGCAATAATCGATAAAAAATCCTTTCCTTTCTGCTGTGGCGCCACTATATAACTGAATCGAATAAAATCGGAACGACTTCTATCTAATAGGTAGATTACTTTAAAAAAATCTTGTAAGGTATAGTTTAAATTTAGCTATAGTCGTTTCGATTTTACTCGATTCAAGTTACAAGTACCATCCCTGGATCTGCAAAAGTTAATTGGTCCTCAATATTTTCTTCGGTTATTATTCATTGAGGTTTTCGTCGATGATTATTCAAAGACGCTATTTTCACATATACAATGTCACTCAGCTAAGAACTTTTGTTTGAGGAATCGTAGTCATTTGGTTCAGATAAATTTTTTAAGTAATTTTGTTAGGAAAGGTAAAAAAATTTTATTTCGGTTCGGAAGATAAGAAAGCAAGCTTAAAATTATCAGAGCTTCATTTTTCTGTATGAATAGTAGTTTAGGGCGGAGGAGCTATTCAAATTAAACTTTCGTCAGGTTTACATAAGAACACTGCAACAATTTTAAAATGCTAGGGCTCCGTTGGGGCTCTCATGTGGTCGTGAGCAAGTTTGTTGCATGTGGCTTGTGAAGTATTCTCGAGGGTTTTGGTTGAACACCCATGCATAATATTAAAAGTTATTTTGATTTTTGCATGACTACTGAAATTTTGCAAATGGGCTTTAAATTAAGTTCGAAAATATTCACTATATATTTGGACCCTACCTAAGACACGTCAACGTAGAGAGCTCAAATTTTGTACATAGTGTTTTCATAAAAATAGTAAATACAATTTCAAAAACGGAGTGAATTGGGAAACCCCTTCTTGGTGTTGCCATATAAAAATTTAGCATTTGTCCGTATACTGTGAAAATGATCAGTCTTATATGGTTAAAGATTGATCTAGTACATTTTGGTAAGTCTAGTACAGAAGCGAGTTCCTTACATCCTGAGAAGAAGTTTGAGTACCCACACTCCAATACTTGGAGGCTTTTTATAGCCATCCCCATACAAACTTTTTTAGTATTTCCCTCTTTCTTTTTCGAAGTGATGTATACTAGATTTTAACGTACCTTAAATCTGCTCTCGTTAGGGTTATGTTCGATCGGAAAACGGGTTTCAATGTTCGCCTCAACTCTTTACCAGCCTCAAATCGTAGAAGAAAAATTTTCGCTGATTACTTTAAGGTTGGGCAGAGTGCGACCCTGGGCGGGGGCGGGGACGCTTTTTCATGCACTTGGGTCACATGCAGCCAAGTTACTACATTTCGCATATATTTTTGCAGTTCTTTCTTTCACGGTCATTAGTGCTCTCTTATAAGCATTTTTTTCATACGAAGCCATTTTCAACGTCCGACGTACCAATTCCGCACAATCACGAGCGGTATAAAAGTCCACTTTTTCAACCAGGAAAATCGCTTAAGATTCATCCGATCGCCAAAGCTTTCCCCCGCTTAATTGAAATAAGCATTGTTAATAAAATATGTCCACAGTATCATAATGCATCGTTTAAGACTGTTAATGTCGGGCCTAATGTTTTATAAAAAGTGGTCATTGCCCTTTATATATTTTTTTTATAGTATGTAGGCTACTTGTTGTGTGATAGAATAACAAATAATTTTTGATTTTCTGTTGTACCGAAGAATGCCAATAAGTAGCCTGCTTTAAAAGCATATATAAAATCTATCTAGATCTAGATAAATTCTACAATACTCGCGCTGCAAGCAGCGCACATCCTTTTACCCTTAAAATACCTTCGGCCGTAGGATAAAGTTCTATGATGCTTTCTTATTCCGAACTGTGCGGATGTGGTTCGAACAGTCCACCATCTTCTATCTTACCTCCGACTTACGTTTTGCGAAATTCAACAGAGACAATTGTCAGCACCTCAGCTACTCTACACTTGTCTCCTAATTCTTTACCTATCTCCTTCCTGCTACGCTATGGTTTTTATGATAAGGTATCCCCTGAGCTTGGGTTAATAATATAGCAAAAATTGAAAGAAAATTTCTATAAAAGGAACGCCACCAGCTCTCTTTGGAGCTACTGAAGCCTCCTCGATAAAACTTGGCGATTTAATGCCGAAAAGGGCATTCTACTTCAATTACCATACATAGATAGATGTAAGGCTACATTCAAAACAAATATAGGAACAACTCAATAAACAACAAACTGTGCGCTGTTTATAGAAATAACAGGAGACATGTGTACCATTCTTACGGTAACCTAGTTGCCATTTAACCTACCCTATGAAACTTGTAAAGAAGGGAAGACCAAAGGATTGTGGTGGTAGCTTTCAACATCTGCTCGCCTAAAACCTCGGACGTCTTCTACTATACAGGTATTATGGTCAGTCTGGTTTTAAGATTTTTTATCGGATTATACACAAGACTCATGTTTCCTCTTGGGATAGAATCAAATTCTTTACCCTGGAGGTCTATTTTATGTGATGTTGCTTTTTTTAAAAAAGGAAAGGGAGAAGGAGAATTCTACTTCATGGCGAAAGATAAATGTAAGAAATGTCGTCGAATTGGAATTCATGCTAACAACTTTTGAATTTATTTTTAGCGCGCTTACTAACTGGATTCTGGTGAGTATAGATGACAAAAGGATTAGATTATATACAAATTTATCCTTAACTTTACGGATTAAACATTAAAAGTGCGAATTAACATATTTTTTTGCAGTTCCATAGGGGAAGTTTATTATGCGGAAGGTAAGGCGGTTTTAATATTTTCAAGAAGTTTCCTATGCGCTCAGACTTCAAAGTTACTGATTATATAGATTTATATAGAACAAAATAAATTTATATTTGCCTGAAAAGTAGCTTATTCCTAAAAATGTTCACTTAATTAACTCAACATCAAATGAATGTCAATAACGAGCTCCTTAAGAGCAGACCATGTGTGCCGCCATTTATATCTTTTGAGTGCTTTTTGTTATATAACATTTGCCAGGAGCGCGGTAGACAGGCTTAGTATGAAAAATCTTTGAAAATACCATATTTCCCATCCCTTCAGGATGATTTAATTATCTTGCGAATCTGGAGGAGAAGGCACTCGCAAATTGTTTAATACTTGTATATTTCAGCAGAGTAATACAAAATTACTTATGATCCTTTCATTCTTGTGTAATTAATTGCTTTTGAGATTGTTTCATAAAGGCGACAATGACGAAGTAGAGAAAAACATGAGCTCATATTGTGCGGGAATAAATTTTATCCTATAGAAAGGAAAGTATCAACAGGCTTACTGCTAATATTTATATCATATCTAATTTCAGAACGGAAGTATTTCTATCACCTTCATAGATATATGTTTAATCAGAGATTACCAATAAATGAATACATTAATTAAACGCCTACGTAGATTATCTCCATTCGGAAGCAATTTTGAATATTTTGGAGATTTTGACTCTACAGTAAAGTAAGAAATTGGAATTATTCCACTTTTGACACTGAAAATCTGAATAGTTATTTCTTAGCGTAAAAATATAATAGAAAGTGTAGATAAAAAGGCACTGGAGGAAAATTAATTTTTCACGACACTATCATGACTGGTAAGGACCATATGTCACGGCAAAGTTTATTAGACATCAGGTCACTTCAACGTTGTGCTTGTAGTATGTGTTTAAATGTATTTGTTTTCTTTCCGGTAAAGGTGAAATTTTTTCTGAAATTCATCCTTAACTTGTTTCTGTTAATGGCGATGATGCTATGACGTATCAAAACGTGGCATAATGATATCATGAATTGGCACAAAGAAGAGGTTCACGATAAAGATAGAACTAGAAGGACATCTATTATCACTGATAAAATCCTCCAAACATTTAAGAAACATTTCGTGCCGATAGACGTTCAACGCTCGATGAACTTTATAAAGAATACTCAGAAGTATCAAGACTCTTTCTTTTTTAAGAGTTATAGAAAGATTACGGAACCAAAAACTGTGGACGACATTTAAATTTTGATTTTTAGGTAATCACAAAATAAAAAACAACCTCACCGATTAGAAATATGACTATACTAAAAATCGCCTTTAAATTCTAACTCACAAATGTTTATATCAGGGTAAAATTAAGGTTATGTCAGCGAAACGTCGACGTTCAGATTGAGATATTTGATTTTCACAATTTTAGAAACGAAATCGTGCGAATTCGTGGCATTGGCTCTTGACATTTTAGGACATTTAAACAACTTGACCAGGTCCCGGCACACCTGCAAATAGAGCTCACCGAACTTCAAGAGGACAACGATTTTCATGCCAAAATGCCTCATAACACATTGCACATATACCTACCTACCTACCTGCATGCAACCTTTTTTTAAATAAATCTATTTTTATGATGGATAATTTCATTAATTTTCATGATTTTACAAATTTTGCATTGAATTGCATAAAATTAGGCGCGTTTTCTATCGGCAGTAGCAAAATTAACAAGATAATGAATCTGGCTTATCTCAAGAAAGGTTGCATGTAAGCAATTAAAAGTGTAGGATTAAATGAAAGGTAATATTCTGAAGTGTCTAAATTTTGTACGAAAATGTAATGTATTGGAGTGAAAACCGTTAAAATTTTAAAAAATTAGAATATTTTTACCAATTTTTTTACTTTGACGTCCTATAAATAAAGTGTTGGTTCGATATTCGTTGGTAAACTTAAACGGTTTGGTATCATCTGAGCTTAGAATAACCTTTATTAGTTATTCAGGTGTCCTGTAAGTGGTGTGATACTTAGAAGAGCAAGAAATTGTAAGGTTAGTTGGGGGGGGGGGGGGGGGGGGGCTCGGAATCCTAACGGCTTTCAAGATAACGGGAATTAAAGATATTTGAGTATGTTTTTATAGATCAACTTGAAACTTCTGAACGCTAAACCCTATGATGATAATGATATTTTGGTAAATTAACAATCGTTGGATCTTTTCCCTCCTCCTCTCCGTTTTGCAGTTAAAATGTCGGAATTTTTACTCGTTTTTAGGCATCCGATGTCCGCCCGTCTGTCTGTCATCGGGCTGTTTAGCATAAACCGTAAAAGGTAGACAGTTGAAATTTTCACAGAGTGTGTATTTCTATTGCCGCTATAACAACAAATATTAAAAATTAAAGGGGGCGCATGCAGGAAACGTGATTTTTTCGGCATTTTTTTCATCGTTTTATTCTCATTAATTATTATTATCATAAGACAGCATTATTTTTTCAAATTACAGCATTATTTTTTCACACGACGCCTACTCTCATTTGAAAAAAAAAATAATAAAAAGCACATAGTGTTAAATTTTGTACAATGGTACAGAACCCTTCGTGCGCGAGTTAGACTCGCACTTGGCCGATTAGTTTTTTTTTTTTTTATTTAACTGCAACTTTTTTCAAAGAACACGTTATCAATACCAATTTTCATATTTGATTTAAGGTGGTCAAAACGTTACCGAAAATATTACGCTTTCTGCGTTTTTTGCACATTTGCACTTTTTCTTAAGCATATCCAGCAAAAATGGCTGAAAAAGGTGCCTACTTTCCGACACTTATTGAACTTTTTCAGCCATTTTAGCTGGATTTGCTTAAGAAAAAGTGCAAAAAATGGGTCATATCAAAGCTAAGGTTTTGTACTTTTAAATTCAATATGAAAAAATCGTAGTTATGACGTGTTTTTTGATAAAAATAGTAGTTAAAAAAACGAGTAGAAATTCCAAAATTTTAAATTTGTTGAGCCATAACTTCAAAGCGGTGATAAAGGAGGAGGCATATTTATAGGACTATTGGAAAGGTTCAATGATTATCTATCTACCAAAGTTTAAATCATCATCATAGGGTGTAATGTTCAAAAGTTACAGGGTGATCTATAAAAATATACCCAAATATTTTTAAGTCCCGTTATCTCGAAAACCGTTTGGAATCCCCTTCCCCTCACCCATACAATTTTTTGCTCGGATAAGTATGACCCATCCATAGCCTTCGGATATCACACCACTTACGGAACACCCGGTATAACAAAGGAGTTGCGGGATGTTTTGTGAATAACTATCGTATTTTGTTAATCATCCTGTAACTCCGAATTGGTTGAGATGGCTCCCCCTAACATATTTTTTATTGTTTTAATCTATGTGTATTAATACAAAATCAGATTTATTCACCAGAATTTGTACTGTGGACTCGTCACATCAAAATAAATGAAAGATGAATACATTTTTTAGATAATGCGCGGTAAATATTTTAAAAGATGGGAAAATATTTAAAAGAACCCATTAGCGACAACACTGAATCCCTAAAATGGTCCATAGCCACACAGCACAAATGTGTCCGTGGTATGTTACTGGGAAATCCTGTTGGGATATATAAATTGCCCGTGGGAAATCCTGTCCTGTCCCAGTTAACAACTTAGGACATCCCTGGAAGTGACGAATGTCCGGGGTTGGAATGTCCCTGGTAGGTCCCATGCCCTTCCCACAGGATTTCCTGTGGTTGTACTTAGTGCAGTTAACGCATTCAATAATATGAAACTCCCGCTGCACTAGGACGTCTTACGGATCTCCTAGTTTGTTGGCAGGATGTACGGAGGAATATCTAAGGATATTGTTTGGTAGAATTTTTACTAAAAAAAAAATAAAAAAAATTATGATAATAATGGCTAGAGTGTATATGCCAGAGGTGTATGCACTTGCACAAAACATTTATCTAACATTTTTAATACAGGCAAATTGAATTCCTATGACAAAATTACTTAAAAATTACGTTCTGAAATGTACAACTAACAAACTTTGCCAAAATAAGAATAAATTGCAGAAGCGAATAAATTTTAATATAGGTACAAGCATGTTTCTGGCTTAAGAGGAGTCAGTACTCAGCAAAAGTTTCAGTTGAGATACCAGCGAGCCTGTGGGCAATAAAATTTACTATACCTAGGTTTGTGTCCTGAAAGTGTGAAAATTCATGTAAAATTAGCCTAGACCTAGACCACAGACCACATTAGAGACATCTAGCGTAAAAGACAGAAACCCAAACAAAATGTGATACAATTATACAATTTAAGACAAAAAATGAATATTTGCATTTCAAAGAAATTGCACATTTTTAACGACAATTAACTCTCCTTCATTTTTCTTCACATAATTGTGAAACATACCATTCTACTTTGTATTCCAACAATTTCAATGAAATATTACAATTTCTTATCGGTGAAATATCGGGAGAAAAAGCAAGTATTATTAGAGCCAAATAATTACAAAAAACGCAACTAAAAATGAAAAAGCTCGACGTTATTCACTAAATTTAGGCTTTATATTTCTAAACTAGTCACAATGTAAAGAAATGAGAATACCTACTAACAGGAATTTGATTTAAAAAACCATTTACCATTTTTTAGAAGCTTCCGAGCTAATATCTACATTCTTATACATTTTTTTATTTTTCCCGACGTTATTCACTAGACCTCTTCGTTATCTTTGATTTAAAGTATAAATCATTAATCTGCTCCAAATAGTTTGCCAAAAATTCACATTGAAAAATATATGAAACTTGCAAATCTTGGTACTGACTCCTCATAAACAACGCAGTTCTTATATGGCATCTTTCCATACATATTTTGTTGTTCTGTTTTTGTTCTACAAAAATAACACATGGAAGCACGTAGTACAGCAACAAATTAGTCCTTTTACCACAGAACCACGGGAACAACGACAATCAGAGAATATACGGAAATAAGCTCTGGAAGGGGGAAAAACGACTTTCCCATGTTTGTTCCAAAATTGTTCTGCACATCCCGTTTGTATTTGTTTGTAAAATAGGTACCGAGAATGTTCCCATAGAGAGTAGTTGTGCGATATCCCAGGGAATACTTTCTGTTTATCCCAGGAAAGTTATGGGATCTGTGAGACAAGATGTGGGGATGTTCGGAAGACGAAGGCCATTGCAAATTTCTTTATACATATGTTAAATAGATATGGTTTCTAGCTTCAAAATAAAAATAGAAAAAGAAAAGTGCTACAAGTTCTCTATATTGAATAATACTATTTTTTTGAAAAAAATATTACTATTAACAATATTTTTCTTTCGTTCAGTGCTGCCATATATTTTTATGAAATATATAAAGCATTCAGCTTCATTTGGCATTTGATTCATAAAAATCGTTTGCTTCATTCTCGAGATATGATTTTTTGAAAATATCGCTTCACCGTAAAATCACGAAATTTTGATCTTCCCTGGCGGGGCGGTAGGTTGTGGTTGGGGAAAACAAAAAAATATGGGTGAGCTATTTTGGTAGAAATTGTGAAAGTTTCATCCAAATTGAAGATGGTCGGGTTCCAAGGTGATCGGTTTCGTGTGGAATGGCTGAACGCTCTTGAAAACTGTGGAGCCATCTGATATTATAACAAGGAAGCATTTTCGCACTCACTACATATAAATCATACTTACTTTTTATAAAAAGTATTTATATGGGCAATTGGTGTGACCTCCATCATTGAACTTCTATGGTAGGCGATCAGAGATAACCATACCGATGCGACCTCTCTGATCGCTGGGTCGAAAAGTTCAATCATTTTTTTTTGCACTTAAATGCATTTTGCAAATTTATTGAAATTGTTTTCAATAAATTTCAGTCTGTTAGACCAGAAATCTTCTCCGCATAGTTCTATACACAAGGACTAAAGTCAAGATGGGAGATCTCTCCGACTTACTTTAAAATTAGGAGATCGCCCCAATCGGTCGGCCACCGACTTACTTTAAAGTGGAGAGATCTTTCCGATAGGTCGGCTAAGTGTTAATTATGCTAACAGATGACTCAAAAACATTACATTTTGCTGCAATTTTCCTTTGAGAGAATTTAGTTAACTTCAAAAAAAGATTGAACCTTAGGTATTTCAGTTGGAGAGATGCCTTTAGTTTTACTTAATTTAGTTTTTATTGAAAAAAACAAATTTTCTAATCCTACTAGCACTCAAAAAATATGCAAACTTTATAGGTATATTATTATAACGCAACACTTATTAACAATTTTAATAATAACAAATTCAAAAATTAGATACTATTTCTTTACCGCATCACCCCCCCCCCCCACCTATCAGCCAAAATAGCAAAAAATAGGAGAATTGCAATGACCTGAAGTGCTTATACGTAACTAACTTCATAGTAATGCGACACGGCAGTGTTACCACATCTCTTTTTAAAAATTTAAGAATTATTATAAAAATATTAATCTAAATTTTATTACAAATCGGTATTTATGGTTTTAATGTGTTGTTATGAGTTAAAGCCAAAAACCATAAATACCGATTTGTAATCAAATTTAGATTAATATTTTTATATTAATTTTTATATAATATTTCTCCTAATATATTATACAAGTGATTATAATAATTGGATCATCCAGTTAAGGATTATTTTCCTTTGGAAAACTTATTTCGTCATATACAAAGTTCAATTTTATTCAACCTTCTATCTGAACTCGTCTTGCTCTTTTATTACTGGGCGTAAATATAGCGAGCGCTCTGCCATTATCTCTCTAACCCCAACTGAAAAGTAAAAAGTTCACAAGCTTCCATGCTTCAGTGCTTGTTATATCCTGGGAAGTTTTTCCTTAACTTTCACTATATACGCTTGCATCTTACTTAGGCGAAGATTAGTTGAAATGTAAGTGTGCCTTAAACTTTGCCATATGCATCTACAAAGTTATAGATCTAAGTATGTATATATGTATGTATGTACAACTGTTATCTACTGTGGAGCAGGAAAGTGATTCTAACAGTTTTAGCATAATTGTAACATAAATTTCACACAAGACGTTATGAGTATCAAAGTAATATGCAAAACGTCCTGAGTTTTTTTTTTCATAACTAATGCAGATAAAGTTTTTAAAGGTAATTTCTTAGTGACTTAGAGAAAATTACCAAGATGGAATAGTTGCAGCTGTTATTACCTATGTAAGTACATAGGTATGATCTTCTTTTGCCTTACTTTATTAGTCGTTTTCAATGAATTTTTGAAAGTTTGTATTTTTTTATAATTATGATTGTAAAATACTCTTAGTTTAGTCAATTTAGTTTCAAATTATAAAAATGGTGCAATTGTTCCATATTTTTACCTGCATATAAAATGCTCGGCCACCGATGCAGTAAGGGCTAGGTTGAACTTTCGTGTAATTTTTCCCTTTGTTAGCACCTTTTTGGGTTTCAAATGATTTTTGAGTTCTCGACTCAAATTTTTTTCAAAAATTCATATGCACAGGACGTTATAAACCATACCCAAGGCAGGCCGTATGTAAGGGGGTGATCATTTCCCCATCCCCTTCCCCCTCCAAGTGACCATAATTCATTATAATATAATTGTAGAGATACTAAATCCATAGTTAGTCATAACTTATTAAAGAACAATATCAATAAGTCAACGACCATAATTTCATTCTTTAATATGCAATTTCTACCTTCACTTAGCTATGCAATTCTTACATTCACCAAAATTCTATGTCAGCAATTGCATGGAAGTACAAGTGAAATTACGGTCGGTGACTTTGCCTACGAAGTAAATTTATGCTGATCTTGTGATTTGTGTTTCATTGACATACATTTTTGTTATATTTGTTTTTCATTTATTGTCATCCTATGTATATATGTATAGTAATTATTGTATAAATAAGCAAATCAAATTAATAAAAATTGAATTGATTATCAGATAGCAATCGATCAAGTTTAAATTATATCCATCAGTTCACAGTACAAATATTGGTCCTTCGAGCTTGCTTTGTTGAACTTAGTGTCTTCAAAGCAGTACAAAATTTCTGCAGAACTTAGTGTCTGCAGTTAATTGTTATTCAGCGCAGAAATTCCTGTTGAACTTAGTGTCCTCAGGCAATTTATTTACTAATAATAAATATTTTTTCCAGTCCTAATACCTAAAGCAATATTGGCGAGAAGCGAAGAAGTCCGTTCAATCTAGCAACATCAGCTACTCGAAAATTCAACGAATATATACTACTATGGAGCAGTTAATTAAAGCAAACAAGGCCGATGCTGTAAAACTTCAGAAATTTATAACAAACCACACCAAAGATTCTGACGTACGTAAAACAAGGGATTATTTTGAAACCCGTTTGATTAAAATAAGCAAGCTATGGGAAAGTTTTGACAAAAGAAATGATGATCTGGAGCTATACCGTGAAACTAATTCAGAACAGCCATACTTTAAAGAGAATTTTTATGACACCGTGGAAAAATTGTATGAAGAAACACGGGATATGTTAGAAAATTCCTTGGCGGATTTAATGTCAAGAGCGAAAATCACTGAAGTATTGCAAGATCAACTGAAGCTAATAAAGAAGCAATATGCCATTATAGAAACTCTACAAAAGGCATCGGTTTCAATTAAAGAAGAGATTAAACAAGAGGTATCTGCAGCTTACTGTATGCAAAAAATCAAGTTGGTGAATGACTATTGGGAGCACCTTGTCCGAAACCATGGAGAGATCATGTCGATGGGTAGAACAAAACACGAATATATGGAGAATGATATATTCTCAAGCATTGAGGATACCTATCAAACTACTACAAGAAGTATTGAATAAATTAAGTCCTCAAGCTAAAAATTCGATCAGCACCAATGAGTCAAAGGGAACACAAATAATGTTGCCAAGAGTCGATATTCCGTCATTTAACGGTGACTATATCAAGTGGCAATCATTTAGAAATTTGTTCATGGAACTCATCTATAAAGATGACAAGATGTCTGGAGCTCAAAAATTATTCTATCTCAAAGGCAATCTCATAGGTGACCCAAGTGAACTCATACAGCATCTACAAATAACAAACGAAAACTTTGAGACGGCCTGGGAAATTCTTGAAAAAAGATATAACAATAAGAGGACTCTCTTGACAGCGCAATTAAATATACTTCTAAAACAACCTTCACTGTTCAAAAAATCACCGGAAGGCTTGAAGAAGTTACATGACGTGACATGAATGTCTAGAGGGTATCAAAAAGCTAGGCATAGATACGAAAAATTGGGATCCATTGATCATACACATAATCATAACAAAATTGGATAAAGAAACTCACCAAATTTATGAACAATCAGTGGCCACACCAAGAGAAGTTCAAGAACTAAGCAAATTTCTTGAATTCCTAGAAAATCGATTTCGAGGTCTTGAAGCAGTAGAGCCATCAAAACCAAAACAACCCAAAAGAAATGGGAAAAATACAAAAGTATACCTGGGAATGATTTCAAAGCATTGCGCTATCTGTGGAGAAAATCACAGAATATATCATTGCGAAACATTTAGTAAGCTAAGCGTACAACAACGACTAAAAGCTGTAAAAAAGGCAAACCTTTGCCAGAACTGCCTAGTAAAAGGCCACAATATACTACAATGTAAAAGCCGGTACACCTGCAAGTTATGCCAGAAAAAGCACCACACTCTTTTACATTATCAAAACCAGCAGGCACCATCTAATCAACAAAGTAATAACTATCCAAGAAAGGAAGCAATTCGAGATGATAGCTCACCAAACGAAGCGGTTGCAGCCCACTTTGCGAAGAAATCAAAGGGGTATGACGTATTACTGGCAACCGCTCTCATACAAGTAATCAATAAATCAGGAGATGCTGTGCTACTCAGGGCATTACTTGACCAAGGGTCTCAAGCAACGTTCATTACTGAGAATGCAGCTCAGCAATTAAGATTACCTAGAAGAAAAATTGAAGCCACAGTTTCCGGTCTTGGGTTCTCCAGTCCAGGAATCACAAAATCCAGTATAGAGATTACAGTAACGCCACGATTTAAATCAACATTCTCTCTCACAACCACAGCCCTCGTATTAAAAAATCTCACAAGAAAATTGCCTACAAATAAAATCATTCCAACTAACTGGACGCATACCGAAAACCTGGTTTTGGCCGATCCAACATTCCATAAGCCGGGAAGGATTGACATCATATTAGGAGCAGAAGTGTTCGGGAAGGTAATACTAGGCAATCTTCTGCGTGGAACCGAAGATTCTCCCGTTGCCCAACAAACAGAGCTGGGGTGGATATTATCTGGAGCTATTAGTAACAGCAACAACGAGAATAAACTTATTTGCATGGTATCAGAAATAGATATAACCAGCGAGCTGCAGAGATTTTGGGAATGCGAAGAACTGGCAGCCGAAACTATTACCACACCAGAAGACATTGCTTGTGAAAGTTACTACCAACAAACGCACAGACGGGACGAGAGTGGTCGATATATCGTTCGCCTTCCATTTAAACAAAATCCTAAAGAAGCCAATTTGAGCAGATCAAGAGAACTAGCGCTTGCCCGACTGTTCCAAATGGAGCGAAAATTTAACCAAGACAAAGTATTTGAAACCATGTATAGACATCCAAGTTATGATTATTTACCAGAGCAAGCAGTAATACATTTAGTTTTCAAAACTTCTGTCTAATTTTATTTTTTTATATTTTTTTTGTAAAAACTTTTAAGGAAATACAAAAGTAAAGAGACATTTTCTTATGACAGGTGTCAGTTTTCCTAAGCTAAAATCTTCGGGTTAAGTCCTTAGATTACATAGCAAAAAGGATAGGCTATGAGGAAGAAAAACTTAAGCATTTTTCTTCATCTAGTTAGCAGAATCGCATTGATGTGTTCGTTTTAGTCATGGAGGTAGTAAACTACGATATTTTTAAGCCGGGTATATAATAGGTCTGTCTGCTAACTCGAAACTTTTACGCATTTTTACACACAAACCATCTGTTAACTTTTGGGCTTGTAAAATCCGATTAAATTTATACGTTACCCCTCTTGCACAAAGTTGCACATTTTTACTTATGATCAAGAGAATGTGTAACTTCGATATGCAATCAGCTGACTGTCAAAACTATTAAATTTGAGGTTAAACCGCTTGTTCTGTTAACGGATGAATGTAAAAATGATTATCTAAAGCGATGGAATTTAAAAAAAACTTTTTACTTGTTTTTTACACAAAGATTTTTCCTCTAAAGTTACCAGACAGACCTAATATAGTGATTAAAACTTTATTAAGTTTTGAGGAAATACAATAGACGAATTTCCATTATATATGTATAGCGAAATTTTTAAATTAATTTTAAATATATAATTTCATAATTTTTTTTTAATTTTTTATATTTTTAAGAATTTTCTTAGTGCCCCACTTATTTTCTGATAATATTTCTTGTCGTTGTTGCCTTTGTATGGGTGACAACATATAAATGACCCTAAACTTTCCGTCAACTAACAATAACAATTCAATTGTAAACATACAAACCGGCGTTGAAAAATATTCAATTTTATTGCCACGGCTGGTTATTTTTATAACTATTTCACTTCTAACTTATTATTGAAACTATTACACTTGCCTGAAAATGAATTCCTATGAAAATAACTCCAGTTCAATCTGAGAGATACTTCACTACTGTTTCTCACTATTATTAAGTATTTATAAATCACTTTATCATTTCTTTAAGAAAAATTACTACAAAACTACCTGACTATTTTTCGTAAATTCAAATAAATTTAGAAATGTCAGAAATGTCAAACTCACAACAAATAAATACCTCAGCCCTCTTGTCATTTCTCCCCCGTGTATACAAAAAAAAATACGTACACGAATTTTACACTATCCTTCTTGCTATATAGATAATCTAAGGTTAAATCATGCAAAAGTGGAACTCTGACGTATGCAAAATACACGTATTTTTTTCTTACGAAAAAGTAAAGAAAAAAAATCTGTAATTTTGTGTAAATTCATTATAAAGCATTGTCTCAAAAATGAGTACGCGAACAGGTCTAATGTGTCGGAAGAAGTATGCCGTGTACAGTGTAACTTGCAAAATGTATTCAATAAGATTAGCTCACACCAAATCTGAGCCTTAGACAGTGCGCTAGTGTTATTAGTGATTATACGGAATTTTGCACCTAGCCGAAAAAAAACTTTAACAAGTGAAAAAGCTAGAATAGGTCTAAGACCATGACTTATGATACCCTAGATGAATGCCCGTATGAAATTTCGAATGGGTACCCATTTGAGCAATTTTGATTTTTGCAGTGGTTTTTCGCATAATTTCTACAACGGTTCGTCGGGCAGAAAAAATGATTATAATCAATTTTATAGGATTTTATATTCTGAAGAAGTTTTTAGTACAATAAAAATGTCTTGGACTGATCGTTTTCACAGTATACATAAAAATCCTAATTTTTTATATGGCAACACCAAGAATGGATTGCCCGATTTAGTCCATTTTTGAAATTTTATTTCCTAGTACAATGAAAACACCACGTACCAAATTTCAGCTCTCTACGGCGACTCGTTCTCAGGCAGTGTTCAAATATATAACGGAAAACGAAATTTTTGTATGGCAACCCCACGAAGGAGTTGCCCGATTTGTCTCATTTTCGAACTTAATTTTACTTTTGTTTTTAAAGTCCGTGTACAAAAAATTTCAGCTCTCTAAGTGTACGCGTTCTCGAGTTATCGTGCGCACGGACGGACAGACGGACGGACGGACAGACGGACGGACGGACGGACAGACGGACGGACGGACGGACAGACGGACGGACGGACGGACATGCAAAAATCAAAATAACTTTTAATATTATGCGTGGGTGTCCAATCCATTTTGCTCTACCATCATTATTTCGAGGTGTTACAAACGGAATGACAAACTTAGTATACCCCTTTAGATTTCATCTAGGGTATAAAAATGTTACCGATTCCAACTGCATATTTCTTAACTATTTACACCTCACGATTACCATTTTTATATAATGCGTAGAAAAACAAGTTTACTTTCTTTAATAGTTGATAAGCCTTCAAAATTACAGAACTTAGCTAAATCTAGTGGCATGGGTACAAATTACACATCTAAGGAAATAATTCCTGAGCAGCTATCACTGATCGCCCATGACAAGTTAGTTTAGTTTGATTTCGTATAGTTAGAAAAACAATACTATCTAAAAGCTTCTTTGCTGACATCATACTTTGAATTGTGCTTATTAGTCCAGTCAATAGGGACTAAATAAGGCCTTTGCCCTACAAAATTAATTTGTAGTTAATTAGTTCCGAGACCCGATGAAAAACCCAAGTTTTTCACCCTTGACGGGGTTGCGCGCGGTTCGCCATCTTGGATTAAAGGTACCTACCAAAAATTGTTTTTTTCAAAATAATTCCTCAACGGTTGATCCTACGAAATAAAGGTACCAAAATATAAATTTGAAGAAGACTAAATTCCCACAAAAATTTTATATAAACACTTTTTTTGTAAGTCTGATGTGTATCAAGTTACAGCGGCGAAAACATGAACATTCTTCCAGAACAATGTATACGAACAGTATCCCTTATACAGGGTGTTTCGTCCATGGTAATCCATAGGACAGGAAGTGATAGTAGTCCCTAATCAAACAAAAATTTGTATGGCAAGGTGGGGCCGGCATCTCAACTATTTCGGAGTTACAGGTTGATTAAGAAAATTTGCTAGTCTTTCACAAAACACACTGTTTTTTAAAAAGTATAAGGTGTATGGCCACTTACAGATCCCATTGTATGCAGAACTTCATGCCCTTTCCAACGACTGCTCGACCAGGAGTTATTGAGGTCTAAACTAAGAATTTCGAATTTTCTTACCTTTTTATTGATTTTTACCTCTTTTTTTTAAAAGAAGGTGCTTAAAGCATTTTTTTTAAACGTAAACTATGGACTCTCCTCTGTAATTTAACCTATTATACCTATATATGGTCACTGTTACCGTTAAACATTTATTAGCTCATAACCTATTCAGTCTTCTTTAGTCTTCTTTAGAATCAACCGTTCAGGAATTATTTGGAAAATAAAACAATTTTTGGTACTTTTAATTTTAGATGGCGGACCGCACGGACACCTCCCCACCCACCACCCCCAAGGCTCTAAACTTGGATTTTCCATCGGGGCCCGGAACTAAATAACATATGTATGTCAAAACATAACTACCCCACCTTTTATGGCAAAAACCCCTACTCACTGGACTATATATAGCCAATCAATTTACTGTCTATTAAATATAAGTCTGTAAGCCTCTGTAAGCTAATTAAACTAAAAATTCCACTAAATTCTCAAATTCTACATTTGTATCATAGATGAAATGAATTAAAAAACTGTACAAATGTACTAAGGTGGCTGGCAACCCTATGTTCCCCATCATCCACCAATCCTATCTCAAATATAGACAGAATATAAGACAGTAGGCCTAGGCACAAGCATAGACCTGCCAGAAAAATATTTTTAAGTCAGATAAATTTGGCCGGAGTTAAGGCTTTTGAATCCAGCTAAAAAATCGTCTGAATCCTTTCAACCTGACCGGCAATATGCTAGAATTCCTTTTATTTTGAAACAGTTTGAGATTCAAACGGCAATTAAGATCTACATATAATAGATCTTAATTTTTGTTTGAATTTTAAATTCTTTTTGTTTAACAACAATTATGGTTTCAAATTCAAATTGTTTTTAACAATTCTGGTTCTGGTTTCAGGGTATGCAGTATATAATAGGTCATCTATCATATATACGTATGTTGCCTAGTATACCCTGGAACTGTAATAAAATTTGCACCAAATAAAGATTGTTGTTAGAGGGGGCGGCAACTAACGTGTCTGCCCCCCTCAAAAATTTCCTAGATCCGGCACTGGAGCTGTTAGCTGTCAACTCGCCAACACCTTTACAACAATTAAGTTTTACTGGATGTTTTTACGTAATATAACAGATTAAATCTATGGTGGACTCCGCTCGTTATATGCAGTGTCTCACAAACTCCCTCCCAATATCCGTCTGATGCTGGTCAAAACCCTGATTGTTCCGCACTTCTTCTACGCTAACATAGTAATCTTTCCATTCTCAAGTGGCATGATGGACAAAATCCTGCGTGCTCTTAAGGCCTGTATCAGATTCGTTTATGGACTCAGGCGATATGAACATATCTCTCTGTTTATGCAGCTATTCTTTCCATGCCCACTGCCCGAACTCTACTTAATAAGAGTGGTTACCATCATCATGAGGTCGAAACTGAAACGTAAATGCCAAGTTTAACTGGAGTAGGATAAGTGCTGCACGAATCATACAATCTCGCACCCGCACCCACTTTGGATCCCGTAGCATCTATGGCCAGGGGACTACAGCACTAGAAAGCTTTAAAACTCTGGCACTGGAGTATTTCTCCACTCTAACTGACTAACCTATGTCTCATCTTCAGCCTATACCAAACTAATTAGTCACATCTTCCCGCATTTAGCCTGTCAATCTCTTATTTTCAACCATATGGACTCTTGGTAGAGTAATCCACATTTACGGCTTACCTAATCGTCAGCTCCGAATTCCAAAATAAATATGTCTTAATATCTAGTCGCTGTACCCAACGCTAGTCTGCGTGGCGCATGTGTCGGGATTTGTAATAAATAAACTTTGAATTTGAACTGCAGCGGAGATAGGTTCTCAGTGGAGATGGAGGCTACCGCTTTGATGGATCAACAATGGGTTTTTGACTTGGGGGCTTTGAAGATACCGCTTGACAATGTCTTGCTGAGACGAAAGCTAGAGCGATATTTATGGATGGTGTCTTGATACGGTCCAGCACTGAGAACTGCTATGTTTGTGCTGAGAGATCTTTTAGTAATCTAGTTTCTGCGGGCTGCTTCACAGAAGAGGTAACATAGTGCAGATGCGTAAAGAACACAGCCTGTTACTGTGTACTGAATGTATACAGGCAGTACTCTGGTGTACCAAGAGCTATATTTACATAGGTAGTACTTTGGTGAATAAATGTTAAACCGTAAATGGCTAAGAAGATGTGTTTGAGCACCTATACGAAAGGTTATTTGACAACATATAGACATATGACCTATGTATGAAGATCTAGTCAAGATACGAAAATATAGTCGCTGGTCTACACTGTCCCAATGAAAACCTGAGCGGTGACCAAATGTTGAACCCCAATGAAACGAGGGTGCACCTATGCCGATGAGGATACTGTGGACAATGATCTTCGGTTATCGACTCGGACATGTCGAACCAATGTCGCCTCGATTGCTTCGACAGCGTGAGGAGTATCATCTTTCTTCCTAACGTGTCTGCGAGCTTCGCAATTCCGAAAGATTATCAAAGCTAACTAAACAAATCGTTGAATTCACTAATGTTATGACTAATAAGATTAGGTAAAACAACTAATGCCAATAAGTGACCTCTGTTGGGGTGAACTAAATGCTGGATTCACTAAAACAAAGAGTATTTATTTTTTTTAAAGGGCATTAAGTTCAAGGTTCCTCTTGTTATAATCCTTTAACTTTTATTGCATGAAAACAGAAAAGACTAAGGAAAAACTGAACAAACTTGAGCCCTGATTGAACAATTAATTAATTTTACATTGTTTTTTTTACATTTAATTATCAGCCCACCTAGCTACGGCTCTCTTCGTTCAGCAACGTATCGCTATCGGTGAATTTAGTATGTACTGAACCTGAATCCGGTTTATACAGTTTGGAACAAGAGTTTAGAAATGGTCGAACCGACACAAAAGCGGCACCACAATACTCATTTCTGCACCGAGTTATTCAAGATTGCACAGGCTTGTGTTGCATACCAGCTAAGCTCATAATGCCAACGTAAAGGGAATGTTTTCACTAATTTATCAACAGTGAACGAAAGAATGAAACTCACTGAATACACAAACGGTTACTGTTTTTAATAAACTTACTAATTTTATAATAAAATAAATAAAGAAAGACACTGTATAACAATTTGAAGCTATTTCATTAATAAGTAAAATAAGAAAATTATCTGGGTTTCATGCTAAAAATTCCGGGGCTTTCGAATTCGTTGTCCTGGGTTTGATGATTTTACAGATGACATCCCTAACCATGACCCATGTAAATCATGAATAAAATTTGCAGTCCACCATAGACGTAACACGTAAAGCCTTAATTTGCCACTCTTACCTATCTTCCTTATCGTGGAAGTTTCCCTTTCAGGTCTCACTCATCCTCCCTAGACAATTATCCAAAACTTAAGCTTCTTACTTAAATATTTCAAACAACCCCTAAATAGTATGTAGAAATAACCAACACATTAACCAAGCCTAAAAGGTATACTACCTATACCTGTTCCTATACATACATATACTAAGTATAGAAGCATATTCTGCAGGTAAAGTGTAAGGTTTCAGCAGGCTTCATCGTTCGTGTTCTACGAACATATACTATGGGAATTTAGAAAGCACTTAATTTTCGCCGAAATATACTGTGGTAGCAACTACCGCCTGCTTTAACGTTATCGCTCCTAATGTTTGGGAAATTTACTTGAAATTGGAAGTCTATTTCGTAGGTAATTTATCGTAATTTATCCTATTCTCTCCTGCACTTAGAGAACTTTATCATTTTAAGGCTTTTGGCTGCTGCAAATTAAGCGAAATGGACAGTCTGCTGCGAATCATTACTGCTGACATCCAAGGATTTATGAAGGTCAAAGTATTTCCTTCACTCAATAATTCATGTCACTGCCTTCAAAGGAGTGAGTATCGTAACTGGGTAGATGTATACAATTTTCAATGAAGCAAATTTAACAATTTCTTGAAGGAAAGATAGAACGAGTATTGTGTGCGTTTTATACATAAATATAAGACTTTTCTATACAACTATGTGTAAATGCAATGCAGTAGCGTCGTTGTTTTATTCAATTAAAGCGATTCTCATGACTCTATAATTTATGGGACTGAGATGACATTTAAAGGTAGATAATTGTCATTATTGTTGATAAGAATGAAGTAGTAAAATATCTCAACTTTAATTGGATTTATTGCTTTCAGTTCGCTGCAGTAAATCAATCCTGTTGTTATCTAAGAGAACATTGTACAAAGATGAGGAATGCTGTTTCCGACTCCCATGTCAAATAAGTGTGACAGTATTTGATAATAGAAATCATTTCATTGATAGGTAGATTATACGGAGCAAAAGCATATAAACACTCGGAACTATTTATTCATATTTTTTCGAAGGGATTATAATGAAGTTACTTAAATCAACCCGAATTCCGAACAAATCTAAATTGTCTATTGGCGACTAGGCCATACAAACCAGTTTATTATGGCATGACAAAGAAGCGATCAGCCAATAGAATCACAGATTTATTTTTTCTCGTTACAGAACTCGCAAGCATCAACTCGAACTAGGCGGGATAGTAATAATAGACATTTGTACACGACACCACCAACTAGAGTTAAAGATATTCTACCCGACTATTAGTACAAACGTCAGTCAAATTACCGAGGCACTATTACTAACGCTACAGTGGTATAGAAGACTACTATAGAAAAAAATGGAAAATATTGGAGTGCAGTGAAATATAATAATAAACAATTTAAATAAGTGTAAACAACGATGACAAGAACAGCAAACTGTTCAGGAATGAGTTCTTTCGACGAAGATAGCCATAATCTCCATGATGTAGTATTTATTTATTTATTTATTTAGCAGAGCCAACTGGACAAAAAATTCCACCTGACCATTACAAAAGAAAAAAATAGAAAGCAAAATAAAAAATAAAAACAAACACAAGACCATAAAAAAGCAGAAAAAAACAAAAATCATTAAATGTAAATAAAATATAAAAACAATAAACAATTTAAAACAGAAAAAACAGCAACACGAAAAAATTACTTTATTCGTAAAGCAGACCTTTCAACTTTGTCGAAGTTAAGTCAAAATCAATGAGGACTGAGTGGTCATTGAAGGCTCTCAACATAAAGTAAATAGGTTCATTATAACAGTAGTTGGTGCGATGATGGGGTACATGCACATGGTATACGAGTCATTCCTCAAAATTCGTGGGCGAATATTGAAGTTAATTTTACATAAGAAACAGCTCAGGAACGTGTACCGCACCAGTAATTATTTGAAACAAGAAGACTACCTTAGTTACCTCACTTCTTCTAGTGAGGGTAGGTAGCTTAAGAAGATTTAATCTCTGCTCATAAGGAGGAAGCGTGAGAGGATTATCCCATGGGAGACATCTAAATGCGAAGCGAATAAATCTTCTCTGTATAGATTCCAAGCGCCTTAGATGAGTATCATAAAAATGACACGAAACAGGGATAGCATAATCAATGAGAGGACGCAGAAAAGTAAAAGGATCATTAAAATCAGGCGTTCGTTTTCTTACATAGCCTAATGCGGCATTAGCCTTATTAATTGTCTTGTCAATATGTGGTAAAAAGGTAAGTTTAGTGTCTAAAATCACACCAAGGTCTTTGACTTCATTGGTTTTGTCAAGATCGATACCATTGATATGGTATGCAGTCAGAAGTGGGTAATTTTTACGGGTAAAGCTAATAGCTTTACTCTTGTCAATATTTAGGTACATCAAATTTTTATTACACCAAATGAAGAAACTATTAATATCAGATCGCAAAGCGTCACAACCAATAGAGCTATCGACCGTCTTAAAAATTTTGACATCGTCAGCATATATCAGAATATCAGATAAATTAATAACATTTGACAGATCGTTAATATATAAGATGAAAGGAAGCGGACCAAGATGGCTGCCTTGGGGAACACCGGAAGGTACAGGTATTTCACAAGAGACAGCCGACCTAAACAGGACTTGCTGGATCCTATTTGATAAATATGACTGCAGCCATTTAACTAAAAAAGTAGGAAATCCGAGGACAGCAAGCTTAAAGAGCAAAAGCTTGTGGGATATTTTATCGAAAGCCTTACTGAAGTCGGTGAAGATGCAGTCAACTTGGCTTCCATTTTCCATTGAGTTGAGACAAGCCGAGGTTAATTCAACCAGGTTAGTGGAAGTTGATCGCTTCTTCACAAAACCGTGCAGCCTTGTAGTTAATAAATGTTTGCAGTGAAAGTAAAAAGCATCACAAACAATCGCTTAGGAATGACAGGAAGCTGGGCAATGTTCCTATAATTAGTTATTTCATCTTTTCTGCCTTTTTTGTGTATAGGAATAATATAGGATAACTTCCATGGTAATGGGAATGTTCGATGGCTCAGTTTACTACAAAAAGAAATTAGAGATAAGTTTCCAAATCTTAAATAAAAAACACTGTGCATTTCAGTTCAAATCACTGTTTTATTCTTTCTAAAGAAAACTAAAATTTATAGCAATAAAAGGCGACGGCGTGGCTGCGTAGTAGCTTGGCATTGGCGTGTGCTAAATGATGTGCAGATGAACGACAACTGACTTATTATAGATCCGATTACAGAAAATTGTACAGACTGATTGGATGGAATCTAAACTAGTACTACTTGCTATGCATACATATATGTATATATTTATGTTTATATAAAGGCACAATTCAGTGATGCTTATCCATCTTATTCAGCTATTTTAACGATTTGATGTTAGAAAGACCGATTTAACAGGGAATATACCGATCCGCAGAGACCAGTTAAATAGATGCGACAAGGGATTTACAAGTTTGTGCCCGCAATATTTTAAAACCATAGAAGGGACCCCATCAGGGCCGGCATTAAACTTAGAATCTAGTTTGGCAATATATTCGAGCAAAACATCTTCAGATATCGTAAGATCACTAAGGTCAGGCCCCACTCCTGGGGACGGAAAAATAGAACCAAAAATAGGATTCACCTCACTATGATGGGTAAAGGTAGGGCTAAAGAATTCAGTAAGGAGCTTGCAGATAATGTTGGGATCGAAACTAGTGTGACATTCATATTTTATTTGAGATGAATATCCATCAGAGCTCCGTCGCATCTTGATAAAGGACCATAACTTTCTAGGCTCAATCTTCATCTGTACTTGAACTTTATGTAAATAGTTGAAAAATTCAACTTTAGTTAGCTCGGAGATTCTTCGCCGCAGTGTAGCAAATTCATTGTAGTCAGTCATATTATTAAATAAATTAAATCTCAACCACACTTGCTTTCATAAGTTACGCGTCCTCCTGATTTCATCATCATACCAAGGAGGGGACCTAGGTCCATTTTTATTGCAAATATATGGCGTTGATAATATAAAGCCATCAAAAATTATTATTAAAATTATCGCTAATATTGCGAAAATATACAAGCAATTAGCGGAAATATACGGGAATAATTAAATTCCAAATTACGTCCAACAATTATTTGGTTAAGGACTAAGGACTGCGGACTTTATATCATGTCTCACCCCGTTACAGTTGTCGGCAGGCTGGCATGCTTGTAAAATAGCCTTGCGGAGCTTGGGGGAGGCAAGGGGGGCCTTGAAAATGAAACCTGCCTCCTGCTACAGCACCACAACAAAACATTCATGCCGAGATATATAAAGTAAGGATGAGGAAAGGATTAGGATTAGGAGGAAAGCGATGTGATAGTCAATAGTGGTTCGACCTTACTATCGGGAAGATCTGTTAGTGGAGACCCCCAGTATGCCCTTGCTCCATCCATTTCGTGGTTATTCTGGCTGTGATGTTTAAATACCCCCTTTGTTTCTTTTACTTTTTCCGATCTTGTTCGACGACGAAATGCACGCTGGTCGTCCTAGAGCTTTTTTCTTTCGGCCGGGTTGGGTACGAAATCCAGAAAGACAAAATCCAAAGAAACGAAATCCAGAAAGATAAAATCCAGAAGACCCAAAATCCAAAAGTGACAAAATCCAGAAGAGATAAAATCCAGAAGTGGCAAAATCCACTAATAGGGAAACAGGTTGAGTCTGACTTTGTACAGTAGCAATAAAGTACCTTGGTAAGAAAAAAGATGTGCTGAATTTTTCTTTAGCTTCTTTCTCTCCTGGAACCCTCTTCGAAATGAAAGGGACACTGAAAAATAGCCTACTGCCCTTAGTGTCATATGGGTGGATGAGGCACAGCAGTTAAGGCAGATCATCTGCGTGTTCCAATAGGCAAGGGTAAGTGGTGTAAGAGTCTCTTCAGCACCAGATGTAGTGCTTGTGGTTTTTATACAGGCACGAATTTTTTTGATTTATGGTTCGTGACCAGCGGCAGGTTTTGGATAACCCCCCTATAACTCTCCCGCAATAGTCGAGGTTCTAGCATGTGGCCCTGTGCTATCGCCGATCACGAAAGCGAGCTGTCAGCTCATGCTGGCAGAATGAACTTCACGTCCAGTAGTAACTACTCACTCAACAGTACTACCATAACAATTATTTAAAATTTTATTGCAAACCGGCAAAGATTACAAGCAAATAACTCAACTGTAAAATGTAAGGGAAATTAATATATCGCGCTGCCGCCCACTGCCAGGCTTTTTGCTCGGCGTTTGACGACGACGACGACCACGCCGGCGTCGACGTTGTTAATGTAATCTAGCCATTACTCTTCTTCCTCCGCCTCCAATAGTTACAATGATTGTAGTTAAGTGAAACAGTTTAAAATAAGAATCCTTAGTTGTATTAAGCGTAAGATAGTGGAACATGATACCAGTGATATATAGAAATGGAATAGCATTCTGACTTGCAAGCGTCGAGAAAACGACTCTGGATTATCTAGCTAGCTAACCACACCAAACCCGCTGGTACAGGTCAAAAGGATCTGGTTGGTGTCGCTACTTTCGCATAAAGTTGAAATGGATATTCATTAAAACAAATGATGATGAAGGGTTTGTTTCTCTCCTTATAGAAATTCAGATTTTTTTTATTTTCTCTGAAGGCGTTACGTGCTTTTGTTCATCGGAGCTGAGAGAGAGATGTGAGTTCTGGAATTGCAAGAAATATAATCGTTGGTTTAAATAAAGATTTCTACCCGAGCGGTGGAGTAATTCTTAGTGTAGATCAACTTAAACTGTTTTAATACGATCTTGTAATTTAGCCTTCATGAACTCAATGTTCTTGCAGCAGCTCTGACACAATATTTTCTCCAATATATCTCCTACTAAGCACATCCGAAGTAGCGTTTGCATAGTGGAGATTCTCTTAATATCGCTACTCTTTTCAAATATTTCGATTTTTCATGGCAAGGGGATGAAAGATCCCAAGCACGGAAGTTAAGGTGGCTAATTGTGCTAACCTGCTAAGTAAGAGAACCTAGAATATTAAGCTATAGAAGTCAACAGAAAACAAATATGAGGAAACAGCGCAGGACCGTGTCGCCGTGGGTCTCGTACCCACGACCCTTTGGATGGTAATCAGCGCGCTTAGCAACCGAGCTAACGAGGCCACCTTTGGAACCCTTAATCTTGGCTTAAAGTTGTTGCCGCCATCTATCAGCACGAGCACGTCGGCTCTCAGCCACTGCCTGCTTCCCACCAACACTAGTCGATCAGGTAGCTTCATTTGAACTTGAGGGAATCACAACTGAAGATCCAATCAAAACGGGCATCTCCATAAGCAGTTTTTCTCTTGGTGACCTTGACTTCCATTCTACTTCTTTCTATTTCTATCATCACTGAAGCCTTTGGTTTTATCGCGATACTAGCTTCCGAGATTGACGTAACCGCACCTGTTGGGCTAGGTGTCCAGTTTGTAATATTGGAAGCTTCACTCCTTGACCATGATCATTTTACAGTCTCATATTACATTTTAGTCGAAGCTATTTCTACAGGAACTTGAAATTCAACTAAAATGTTATCTTCTTCAACATCTCAACTGAAAAGTGGACCATTGAAAGAATGACTTGGCAGACGGTATCCTCAGTCTCTCTTTTCATGATCATCTACTTCGCTACTTTGAAGCCACGGTTTTGAGTACCAACGTAAATTAGTATTTAATCGGCACTAAAATCCATGCTATCTGAGAAGTAGGAAAGAAAAAAGACCTTTGGGTGAGGGATTTCGCGATTCTCTATAGAAAAATAGAAAGAAATTAAGTTTTCGTGTCTTCTATTAGCGAAAGTACCCGCAATAATAATTATTGTCATTAATATACCAGGAAAATACACAGAATGTCGATTTCAATCAATTTTTTATAGAATCTTCCCAGTCCACAAACATAATTTCAAGTCCCAAGAGGGCAATATGATTGGACTGGTTAGAACCAGAATGCATAACTATAATGCAAAATACAAAAACACTCGAAGTCCGTCTAGAACACACACACACAAGCAAGCCCAAACAAACGAACTCTGACATTGGACTTTTAATTAAATTTCCCAGTCGTGGTCGCAAGGTTTTCTTAATTTAATTAGAAATTTTAGTGTTTTAATTTAAAATGTGTTTACACTGCGAATTCTCGTAGTATCCATTTCTCTTCCTAGCAAACATTATATAACCTGTAATCTACTATCGACTTTTAATACTACAAAACACCATCGCCTGTAGAAAATTAAAATTAATTTACGAATTTCAAATCTTCCAGAAGAACTGATATCATGATTTATACATATACCTACCTACATACAATGGGGAACAAAGTTCTACCGTGTGCGTCTGATCATAGTGACGTCCTGTTTTAATTAAAGACAAAAACTGGTCAGATTTTGTCATTAAGTAAATGAGATAGCCTTACCAATTCCCATACCATATTGAATATAAAAGGTTTTTTTTTTGTAAATAATTGGACAGGCCCTTTCTAAACTATTTAAAGCTTGAGAAAAAAATAAATCTTCACTTTTTCCTTGTTGAAATTTCCAAACTTTTTCCTTCCCTCGACGCAATATTCATTACCAAAACAAAAACATTTCTAGAAGGAAAGTTGCATGGGACAAAAAAAAACTGAAACTCTCTTACTTCGGGCATATTGAAGGGCATTAGGCGGAAAGAATTTCTCTTGTAAAATCAATTCCTTCCAGAGTAGATTTTTCCCGGATTTTAATTTTGTTTATGAACAATGTCCTTGCAACGACAAAAAGGATCCAATTAATTAGCATATTTTTAGCTTTTCGTTTATGAATATTACCTAAGAAGTAGATATGGCGATTTCAGGAGTAATTTACATCCCTAAACCCTTTCGGGTTTGCTTTTTCTGAATAATTTTTCAACGCGATTTTATCGAATTAGTGACGGTTTTTAGTTCAAAATATTTTATGGAGGGAGGGGGGCGTATCTAAATATACATATATTTAAATTCTAATGTCTTTTGTTTATTCTCTCCTTTTAGGCATAGAAATTGTGACAGAAAATATTGCGTAAAGGATGTCCTCGGAGCTTAATTGATTCGATATGAACCGCTTTTGATGGACTTTTCTTAAAAGGACACGATTTTGTATTTTTTTTTTTATTTCGGGTATACCGCGTGATGTAATTGACAATAAGGCATGAAGGAAATAGAGCAATGGACTAGGAGACATAAAACTAGTGAAGAAGTTGTTGATATATGTCAATCTTAAATATTGTTGATTTGTAAGCCGGCTGAAATACAAAAGATCGTCCAGATTGTTCCAATTTTCGAAGATTTCAGAATAAAAAAGCATTTTGAAATTTCACTGTATGGTAGAAAGTTTTTGAAAACAGGCACAGGAATGAAAAAAAATGGTTTGAAACTTATATGTGAATATTGCATGCAGGGATTAATCTACCAGGAATCAGATGAAGGTCCATACTAACCAACCCATTTCATTGTGGGACCACGAATTGGTTGTTCTCAAGCAGCTTCAATTGTTTATATGACGACAACAATGGCAGGACGTACTTGGCCGTAGTACGCCCACGATAGGACGCATATTGAACCATAAGTTTTACACTGGTCAAACTTCATCCTCAAATAACCTTTTTGTTTTTGTGATTATTGCCGCTGAATCTGTCCTTAAAGTCATAAAGAATATAATGGTTTGAAAATATTTTCGTGAAATAGGAAAGTGAGTTTGTAATCTTTCAATACTCGGCATTCCGCTTTGCACACAATATAACAGCCATTCTACGCAGCCGATTACCTTGAAAACAGACAATTTCTGATTTGAATGAAACTTTTATGTGTGGAGTACGAAAATAGCTCACCTATATTTTTTTTTCCCTACTAAGCCGCCCTCTCCCGTTAAGAGAGTTAGAAATTTCGTATTTTTACGATGAAACATCATTTTCAAAAAATCATGTATCGGGGAACGGAACAACCGATTTTTCTAAAACAAATTCCAAGTGCTTCATGCTTAGTATTTTTCGTGCAAACACATAACAACATCGAACGCGATATAGTGGTGTACACCAGTGTTGGGCGTAATCAATTACATTTGTAATCAGATTAATAATCATGATTAAATCAATCATTAATCATGATTACATCGAGTAATTTTGTGAAAATGTAACCGTTATCATGATTACATTTTTTTTTATTACAATTGAAACTTTTCAAGAGATTTTAAAATTTAGTTCAAAGAAAACAGATAAACTGTGATCGTAAGAATTTTTATTATAGAAAACCTCAAGGCAATGTTGAATTATGTATTAATTGGACTCAGTATAAGGAATGTATGAGTTTCGATTGATAGAGACTCGCACATATCTGATCATCAAATTAAATCCGAGGATCTTGATTATGTTGGAAAAAAGATAGCGAAAAAGATAGCGAAAAAGATTAGAATTCTGGGGCGTATAAGAAAGTCGTTGAGCACGGAAAATGCAATGATGGCTTTTAACGTTTTGAATTTGCCACACTTTTCATATTGCTCCACATTGTTATATGTATGCTAGTTCGAATGAATCCAAGGGCAGAATGCAACTGTTGTAGAATAAGGCAATGTGAGTTATTCTGAAATACAGCATATATACACTAAAGCGCTGCAATGAATAAATATTACTGACATGGCAGCAAGAGTGAGGATGAAAGATTAGATTTACTAACTACTACCTAACAAAACGGTACAGTATTGTTTTTGATATGAAATTTTCCCTTAAGCGAGATGTTTTCTTAGGTTAGGGCAACGAGCACATAATACCTACAGAAAAATCATAGGTTTGTCTGGCTAAAAAGTCCCATGACATATGCTAAAAAAACCAACACCACACATTTGAGCAAAATGGACAATAATTGTTCCCCACTAGGATTTTTATTTTTAAGCGAAAACTCGAATTTGCCGGAGTCGAGTCTACAGTATGATCTGGTTATATTTCTGATTGGTTCCACCGAACTATTCTAGCTGGTAAATTATTCAAAGCGCTTTGATCAGTTGTACAAATATGCTTTGGCAATTAAATGCACAACTACTTCTCTCTTTCAGTTTTGCATTACTAGAGTTTTAGTTTTAGCTGATTTTTTTTATTATTTTAATGTATACATCTATTTCCCTTCAACAGATAATCTCTTTTACTTGCGTGAAAATTTGTTGACGAAGTGACATCTTCCGGTTATTTTAGTACGTCCGTAGATTCCACACCAGATCTGTCACATGTGGACCAGTTAAGTGTTGTACTTAGATACTTAAAGAATGGACAACCTTGCGAACGTTTTTTAACTTTCTTAGAATTGAAAAGCCATACTGGCCAAGAAACGGCAAATCAGTCTTACATTACTTACGCGAAGATTGTAAGCTAAACTTCTCGAAATGTAGAGCTCAATCTTACGATAACGCTGCTAACATGTCCGGGCGTTATAAGGGGATGCAGCAAACAATTATTGAAACAAACAAATTTGCTATATATGTACCCTGTGCAGCCCATTCATTGAATCTGTCTAATCTGAGAGCTGTCCTAATCATCATCATCAAGCTCATCTGCATACATTCTAAAATTCATTGATTATAAGTACATAATTGCGTATAAATTGTTCAAAACTTGTCTGGCTCTATTGAATCATTTGTTACATTCCAATCTATTGTTCTCTTATCTAAAATTCATTAACACTTATGCAAAATATTTCTTCTGATCAGTTCAGTTTGCAGTGATACTCATGGCCGGATTTAGGGGAGGGCAACCGGGGCTCTAGCCCGGGGCCTCCACAAGAGAGGGGCCTCCACAACCTTCAATAGAACTATCTAACTACACAGACGAAATACATCCATTTTCATCCACAAACCTCGAAAAATATTTTTAATAATATTACATTATTATAAATATTTTCGGAGGTTACCCTTATTTCGGTTCTGATAATATTGATGACACCAATACGAATGTATTTTGTATAAGTAGTTATAAATACGCAAATAATTATTTTTTGAAACAATTGAATTGAATCTATTCACATACCTTTTATTGCATAAAAGAAATGATAAGGAAATAATGATTTCTTTAATAATTAAAGAATATCAATTAATTGGATATTATTATTTATTTTTATTCATCATTCTATAATGAGAAAAAAATAATCTTGACGAGGAATCGAACACTGAATGCCTGTTCATGCTTGCGTATACTTTATACCCGTTTTTCACCGAATTCTCCATTTTTCCCCGACTTCTCCGTTTTTCCCCGTTTTCGTCTTTTCTAGTTTATTTTATTTTGTCTTTTTATTATTTTTTCGTGCAATAAATTATTTAAACAATTTAAAAAAATGTGTAACCTATTTCAAAAATAATTAGAGGTCTCCACTCTTTTGTTGCCCCAGGGCCTCCACACTTCTAAATCCAGGCCCTGGTGATACTTCTCCGGATAAAGAACTCGGCTTCGACCAATAAATTTAGTTTTAGTTCTAAAAAAGCTCAGTGTTTCATTTTGAAAATCCTTGTAATCCTTTATCCAGTCTACTTCTAACAGAATCTAATAGGTCAAAGTGCTGTGGACTGCAACCAAGAGGCAGTTAATTTCTTCTCGATGGTCCAGTGTTTATATAATTTTTATTCAGCATCAACCAGCCGGTGGAAAATCCTTAAAGGTTGTATTGGAAACGAAAGTGTCTTAAAATCCCTCTCTGACACCAAATGGGCGGCACATGCTATGGCTACAGAAACAATAATGAAATCTTTTCCTAAAATCTTAAAAGCACTTAATTGTATAGCTGAAGACCAATATCAAAAGGGAGACACTAGAAGAGAAGCAGCATAATATAGCCAATAAGATGCAAGAATTAGAATTCGTCTTTATGTTGAATTTTTGGAACGAGATTTTACAAAATTTTCATAAAGTACGCCAAGTCCTACAGAATGAGGACGTCAATTTAAAAACGTGTGCAGATCTGTATGAATCATTAGCTGATCAACTGTGTACTTCACGAAATCAATTCGAAAAATATGAAGCAGCTACAAAAGAAATGTTACCAGATGTGGATTACAAACTAAACAAAACTCGATAGTGTATCAGAAATAAGGTATCCAATGACGGTGATGCGCCAGAATTATACCTAAATGCGAGAGATAAATTTCACATAAATACCTTTTATACAATTATAACTACTTTACAAACCAGAGATGGGAAGAAGAGGAGAAGTATATAAAGTAATTTCAGAGAAATTTCGATACTAAACGATGTGCCACATATTGTCACCTTATCTTCATATGAAAGTGAATGGTATTCTCAGGGTTGTGAAAACCTGATTACTGCTTACCGAAAAGACTTCAACAATAATTTTACAGCTGAGCTTCAGCAGTTTCATTATTATGTGCGGCATAAATTCAGTGCAACAACAACTGTAAAAACAAAACTCACTCATGAAGAACTTTATAAAATAATTGTAGAAGACAATATTGAGTGTGCCTTTCCAAATGTTGATATTGGATGTGACATGTTCTTATAATTAATGATAACCAATTGTTCAGCTGAGCGTGCCTTTTCTCAGTTAAAGTACATAAAAAATCTCAACAGAACAATTATGCAACAAGGCAGGCTTGATGCTTTATCTTTACTAAGTATAGAAGCGGATGTGTTACGGAAAATTAGTTTTGAGGATGTTATCAAAGACTTTGCCACTAGAAAAAGTAGAAGAAAACTTTTGTTTGAATAAATTAATTAGAGATTTAAAAATATAAACATTGTTTCTATCTTGAGTGTAAGATATGTTTAGAAAAATAAAATTTTATTTTACGGTTTATATTTGTTAATATTTTCAATATTGAGTTAGGTATAGTATGGGGGCACCAAAATCGTTTCAGTGCTTAGGGCCTCTAAGGACTTTAATCCCGCCCTGGGTGTACACAAATAAAGATGGAGGCGGAGGTTGACCCCCCCCCCTCCCCCCTCCTCATACTTGAATAAAATCGATCTTCACCAGAATATACTTATATAAATATATAGAAGTAGAACTATTTTGAATTTTATTGAACAGCCTTAGCCAAAAATTCAAGTACCTACCTAGGAATAAAAAATTTCGGTGGCAACATCTCGTGCTCTACTCTAATAGTCAAACTGGAACTTCTATCATATTCAATACCTGAAGTCAGTTTTTGCAATAAATAAAATTTAAGCTCAGCGGCTAGTATTGTTAGAGAGGTTTCCGTCAGATTTCTGAAAATCATTATTCCTCACATTCTCCCGAATTACTCATTTATTCAATAGGCTACTTACTGGATCGCACATTTTCCTACATATTGCAAGACCAGGTTGATAGCTCCTATACTTAAATCCTCTTCACCAGTATCGCTATGGATTGGAACGTGGAGGTCCATCTCTATATTGCCGGCTATCACTAAGTTTTTGAGGTGATAATCAGGGACCAAATTCAGTCGTACATCGACTCCGATAGCATACTATTAGTTCACCTGTCGGGTTTCACATGCAGGCACTCTACCAGTACGCTCGTGAAAGTGGGGAACGATATTCGTGCGTTCTGTGACCAGGGCAAAATGGTAATTCATATCCTTTTAGACTTTAAGAAAGTTTTTGACTCTGTTCTGCATGACTTGCTAATTCACAAGATCAGATACTTTTTTTGAATTTTCCACTTATGCGTGCGCGCTTGTTGCCAGTTACGTCGATATCAGAACCCTGATTGTTTGGTGTGAAGCCAGTACTGCCTGGGGTCCCTCAGGGTGCTATATTTGCGCTTCTTCTCATCTGGCTATTTATTAACGATATTGCTTCCCCTGACAAATGTGAGCTTTCACCTAAATGCCGGTGATCTACAGATCTATGCTGCTGCTCCTAGTCCGGATATACCGAGACTATTCATAGAACTCAATGGTAAAAGAGTTAATAGTATCTTTGTGTCCAATCTCGCGTAATTTTTAAGTTATTCAAAAATAAATAATAAACGGAAATAAATCACACCGAATAATTTTTATTGTGCAACAAATTAACTTTTAAACTATAAATTTTTATAAGGTCATATGATGTCTACCTTTATTTCTAACATCCGCCTTCCACCGTCCTTCCACGATTAATATGGACCCTTCATTTACAAGAATAATTTTTAGAGCAAGGTGTAATCCACAAAACAAAAAACTTAATTCACCCATGCATAACACCAGACCCATTATTCCACTCAACTCTCAAGCTATTAATAACGTCTTAGTAATTAATTTTGCGAAAAGAGGAGATCAAGATCTGCTTAACCTCTGGATTTCTTGTGCAAACAAACATTTTTCTATACCTACTTCCGTTTCAATTTCCATGAAACACGTAATGCGGTGAAAACCAATTAGGAAATTTGTTAGAAGAATTAGTTGCCTACTTTCAGAACGAAGATCACAGTATGTACCTACATGGATTAAGGACTGCGATGAAGACGATAAATAATTGAATATTAAATACGCCACTTACTCGGGGCTCTATATATAAATTCATCTGAAATCGGTTTCTCTTCAAATATTGATAAAGGTAAGATTAAAAAAAAAAATCTAAGCATGTGTGGAAATATGTACTTAATTTGTTTTTGTATACCAAATTTCTTTCTTAAAAAAATATCTGTAATCTGTGCACACTTTACCTTCCAACATGCTTTAGTTTATTTTGTATGCAGCAATTACTTATCTAAAACAAGTTGAAAGTTTTGCCAAAACCTTCCTCTTCACCTCTTTTCCATTGATGTTAATTTGAATACGATGTCGCTAATATGTAAATAGCCACCATTGAGATTATGTAATTTACTTAGACCAATTAATAACTATGTGTAATCCACCAACCTATAATAAGCTCGCTTGTAATGGAAATTCGTGTAATGGAGTCCTTACATAAACATTGGAAACGGCTGAATATTCATTACACGCGTACACTCTAAAAACAAGCTCGTAACAAGGTCATTTCTGCAATTAGAGGAGCTAAGCGTGAGCATTTTTATTCTCAATTCGATCCCAGCTTATCTTCCAAAACCTTGTGGGGAAACTTGAAGAGAGCTTCCATTTATTTTTATGTGAACCCTGAATGTCCTTTTGATTCTGAGGAACTTAACTGGTACTTTACTGCAGGTCCATCAACAACCTAATAATGTGATTTCTTACTTTACTTTTTTTCCGGTGTGTTTGGAGAATGATGAACTTTTTAAATCGATATTCTCTATCAAGTCCCATGCTACTGGTTTTGATGAAATAAATCCTCGTTTTCTCAAGATATTACTGCTCTTTACATTTTTCCGTATGTTCGACACATCATGAACACTTGTCTAACCACATCTCAATTCCCAGAAGTATGGAAAATAGCTAATGTTATTCCTATCGCTAAAAAAAATCTCCTATTCAGCTGGTTCAGTACCGTCCCATCAGCATCCTCAGTTTTCTTGGCAAAGCCTTGGAAGAGCTTATGCGAGCCCAGATTGAAAATTATGTAACATGTAATGATCTCCTGGCGATATATCAATCTAATTTCCGTGCACGGCATAGTTGTGAATCTGCGTTACTCAAGGTCACAACGGACTTGCAACCGGCTCTAGATGTGGGAGATCTCGGTGTGATGGTTTTGTTAGAATTCTCAGGGGTGAATGAAAAACTGCTTCGTAAGTTGTATGCAAACTTTTATTTCTCCTCTTCTGCTGTTAAGGTGATAGCAAATTTTCTCTCAAATAGGTCGCCGCAACAGATGGTCATTAATGGAGTTCCGTCTTCTCTTATGCATTTCACATATGGAGTTCCGCAAAGATCAGTCTTAGGACCTCTCCTCTTTAGTCTCTACATTACATTAATGATTTATGTTATGTGGTACATGATGACGCAGTTGCACCTGTATGCAGATGACGTGCAGTTGTAGTTATGTAGACCTCGTTGGTCTGATTGAGGACTGTATCTGGAGAATAATGATGATCTCTCAGAATTTTTTTTATTTATTTATTAGTCGATTAACAAGGTAGATTACAGAGCAAACTCCTATTAAAAATACTACCTTAAAGTTAAACAAGCAAGTGAAAAGTATTTAAAAGCAAAAGTACAAAGACGAGAAGAAAACTAAAAATACAAAAGCATAAGAAACTAATTGTATAAAACTATACTTACAACCTAGAACTACATAACTAAAATTCAAGAGAATAGTTACAAAGTGCAATACATTAGAAAAAAAAAATCAAAAAATTCAAAACTACAAAGATTACAGTTAGTCAAAGTAACAACTTACAATAAAGTGTAATTACAGGACTGTAATAGTCTTATTAATTAATTAGGAGTGGCCAGGGAAGGCACACAGGGAAAAACCAAAGAGGAATGCTTAATACACAAAATGAGACTGAAAACCCGGCTGAACAGAAACAATAGGGCAAAGCAATATGTGAAAAAGGAAGGGGACAAGCCGATATTAATTAATGTCCGATCTCAAGCAGGATCAACCTTTTAAATGATAGGGGACCAGTATTGAAAATATCTATGTTGGTAAATCTAGAGTTATATGTCTTTTGTGCTCTGAAAATGGGCGATTTTTTTTTTATGTTAGTTCTGCAGGCAGGTAGTTTGAAAAGGGGATTATGCCTAGAACTACGGGGCGGTATATGGAAATCTATGGGGGAAAGCAAAGAAGGGCAGGATATCTGATTATTAAGGATTTTATATAAAAACAATGTATCCAAAAATGTTCTTCGGCTTTCAAGTGTAGACAGATTGAGTATGCTTAGTCTCTCGGTATATTCCACGGATGTGTTGTCTAATTTGAATAGTGTAATTCTGGCGAATCTACGCTGAACAGCCTCGATTTGCGATTTATATGAGGAATAGAATGGATTCCATACTTGACACGCATATTCAAGAATACTTCGTACTAAGGAGTTAAAAAGAGTAGTATATGAAAGTGCACACTTAAAGGACTGACAAGTACGGAAAATGAAACCCATTAATCGAAAAGCTTTGGACGTAATGAAGTTGATGTGTGATGCGAAGAGGAGCTTACGATCAAATATGACTCCCAGATCATTTAATTCATCAACACGGGACAGAGACGTATTATAAATTCTGTAGTCAAAGGAGATAAAATCCCTTCTACGATAAAAAGATATACACTTACATTTACTAACGTTAATTTCAATGCAGTTCTCTTGACACCATTTTTCTAATTGAAGAATATCCTTTTGAAGAAGGACGCAGTCGGTAATGTTGTTAATAACCCTATAAATTTTGGCATCATCTGCATATAATAGGCAGGCAGATGAGAAGAGGGAAGGTAAGTCATTAATGTAAATAAGAAATATTAATGGTCCAAGTATGGTGCCCTGAGGCACACCGGAAATCTGTTGGAATAATGGGGACTGCTGACCGTTAAAGACTACGATATTTTCTCTCTTGGTTAAATAGGAAGAGAACCAAGATATGGTGTCCGGATGAAAGCCCAAGCTAGCCATTTTGAAAATACATAGCTTGTGGTTTATTTTATCAAATGCCTTGCTAAAGTCCGTATGAATAGAGTCTAGCTGCTTGTTGTCGTCAAGAGCTAAGGCAATTGAGTCCGTAAACAGAGCTAGGTTTGAAACCGTGGATCGACCAGGTAGAAATCCTTGTTGGTGTTCCGAAATGTATGGTTTGGTTAGTGGGAGGAGTCTGTTGTATATCGCTTTTTCAAATATAAGTGCAAGTGCATTGGAAATAGAGATAGGACGATAGTTAGTAATCAGTTTTGGGTCACCTGATTTGAAGATGGGCATAACGAAACACTTTTTGAGGCTTGCAGGGTAAATTTTGCTGTTTATGGAAAGATTGAGTAAATTGCAGAGAGGTTCTGCAAGGCTGAGTGCGCATTTATTGAAGACGATGTTAGGAATGCCATCAGGGCCTGCATTTTTATTACAATCCAGATCGTATAAAATTAAAATAACATGCTCCGGAGATATGGGGTCTAGTTTGATATTAATCGAGTGGTTCTGTTGAGAGCTAGAAGAGATATTAGGCTCCCTATCGTCGTAAACAGATTTGAAATATATTGAAAACATTTCACTTATAGATTTGGGAGATGTAGAAGTGTTACCATTAGGTTAATATTAGATCGCTTAAAATTTTTACTAAACGCCCAGAAAGACCTGAGATTACCTTTAAGGGAGTTTTCTGTGCTTTCAACATATTTCTGGTAACATTGTTTTAAGAGTGACTTTGACATTTTTCTAAAATAAGAGAAGGTCTTATAAATTTCAGGATGTGGATTGATTTTATGCAGGCGTCTGTATCTGTCCTTTTCTTGGAGCACTCTTATGAGCTGATGGGTATACCATTTTGGAAAGCGATTATGTTTGCTAACTGCAGGTACATACAGATTAATATCTTGGTATAAAGTATCATAGAATCGTTCCAAGGATAGGTCAAGATCAGGTGAGAGAATAGACGACAGATTGCTGTTGCTTAGAAAGTAATTGAGGCTATCATAATCACCACGTTGGTAGTTTCTTACCTTCGTAAACAGATCTCGGGCAGTCTTCAGTTGTGTCAATATTAATCTTATGTCGAGAGGTGGGTGGTGGGGATCAATCTTGGAGAGTGGGCACATAGATGAAGATATTTCGATATTGTAGGAAGCAATATTAGTCCATACCAGATCTAAGAGTCTACTATTAGGATTAAATTGATTATTGCATTGCTTCAAGCAACATAGTTCCATATTATTAAGGAGAGCAAGACTGTAGGCCTCAGACGGGCGCATATAATTGTCCGTCTCATCAAGAGTCCATCGAAAGTATGGGAAGTTAAGATCACCTAAGAAAAGAACTCTAGAGTTTAAAGGTAGCTGCAAAATTTTATCACTTATGCTAGAAAATAAAGAGTTATATGCATCGTATGAAGTTTGGGGAGGTAAGTAAACACAGCATATATAGAGAGTAAAATTCCTTTCTTTTATGACTACCCAGATCACTTCGTGTTCAGATTCCATTTTCTGCACTCGAAAAGAGTTATAGTTATGTCGGACAGCTATAAGACATCCGCCACCATCCTTGTTACCCGTGAAATCCAAATTTCTGTCCCTTCTATAAATTAAATACCTGTCATCAAGAATTTCACTGCTGTAGACATATGACTGTAAAAATGTTTCAGTAAAACATATAATATCGTAATTATTTGAAATCGCAGCTAAGCGGACATTTTCAGTTTTCGAACGTAGTCCCCTAACATTCTGGTAGTAGATATTCAAAAACATTAGTTAATAGATTGAGGTTGGTTAGTGTTTAGAAGGTTGCGCTTGATTCGATCTAGACATGATTCATTTTTTACAATATGAGGCTTAGAGTTGTCTTCCTTTTTCAAATAAATTTTGGAGTTCTTAACCCAAATATACTTAAATCCATTTTCATTCTTGAACTGCTTTACTATATAAAGTATTGCCTTCTTTTCTTTTGATAAAAATTCGTTTATAAAGATAGTATTTGTTTCTGTGTAGCCAAGAGAATCAGCTGTAAGTTTCCTGCAAACCTTATACGCCACTAATGTACGATCCCTGACCAACTGCGAAACATACTTTACAATTATAGGGTTATCATTTGATTTGCTCTTTTTGCAATAGGCTTTCAAGATATCACCATCATCATAAGGCAACTTCAGTGATGCATGAAGCTTTCGAACTATATCAAGGGGTTGTTCATTAGGATGTTTTGGAACATTTTTTACCTCCAGAAACTGCGTTAGGGATCTCTTTTCAAGGGTTTGCAGACGATCTTTTAAAGAGAAGGTTTCATCGTTCAGTCGAGACTTATCAGACTCAAGAGCTTTAATTCTCCTTTTGTGGTCTTCCACTGTAGAAACCAGTTTTTTTAATTTCGTCGAAACCGTGTAGTAAGATGTCAACTAATTTGTTAAATTCGAGCTGCTTTGCCTTGATATTGTCAATCTCTTTAGACATATTATGGACAACCGCCAGAATGTTGGATTCCTCGTTAACGTCAGTGCCACAAATACTGGAGTTATTTATATTGATACAGCCTGAGCACCGAAAGGCAACTGTCTGTAAAAATTATGGCAATCGACGCATTTGAAGCCAGAGTTGTGTTTGTTAAGGTATAAAGAGCAAGAAGTACATTTAGGCGCCATAGTGAATAGAAAAGGTAGCAATTCTTGAAATTCACGAAAGTAAGTAACGAGCATCCAATGTATACGCAAGTTTGTGTAGTATGTAGTAAAGCGCTAGAACCAGTTTAGACCTTTTGTGGATGTGGTTAATTTATTTGGTTGACGTCTAGTTAAGTGGTCAATTTATAATCAACTACTTCTTGACCCCAATAAATCGCAATTCATATCCCTCTCTAATTCTGATCTTAATATTGAGGATCTTCGCCCAATATTATGCTTAATAAAGTATAACTTCTTTATGTAAACTGTATAACCAAATTGTTGGTGAAAATTAATAATAGTTTGAGATGCTGTAATTGTAATCATATTAAATCTATGGTAGACAAAATGTATGGTAGGCTTAGGAGACTATGGCTATCTGGCAATGTACTTCCTGTCGATTTGCGTTTAACACTAGTTAGGATACTTTTGGTCCATCTTTTAGCTGATGGTAGTTTAATCGAAATGAGACTAAACTCGGTTTGCAATCGAAATCTTGAGATTGACTGTATAAGGTTTGCTTTCGGTTTACGCCGTCCTGCTTATATTACACCTTACAGATTCGTACTTAAAGGGTAAAGCACTCATTTTCCTACATAATATTATTCGTTCAGGTGAGCCAGACTATCTTTTTATTAAGTCAAATCTCTGCAATCCCTGAGAAGACGTAAACTTCTGATTCGTTTCACGTTTCAATTCATCTATCCTTGAAGGATCTTACTTTGTCCAGGTTGCATACTTTTGGAATTTCCTACCTCCTCATACATAGAGTGCTACTTCTGTCAGTGAATTTAAGAAACTAATAATGTATTTTTATTTTATTAATTACATATTACTAAAGTGATTGAGTCGAACTCTTTTCTTTATCTCTTTCCACAATGTTTTTTCTATCTCTTACTATTTTTTCTATTTATCTAATGTCGACTTGTCTTCATTGAGATTTTTGACGTTCAAGCTGGGTGTCCCCGATTACTTATTCCCGCACCTCCTTAAGGATGATGTTCGGCCATGTGGGATAGTTGTGTGTAAATTTATAAACTTGCCAAAAAAACATAAATGCTCAGCAACCAATTCTTTTCAACACCTTATTCATGAGCGTTGGTACATACTCTTTATCGCAGAAAACTTCATTGATTACTTCATTAATGGCTATATCCTGCTACTTCCAAAATGTGAGCGGTCTTAGCACTAAAGTCTCATATATCCCGCCAAACTTGAATCTGTAGACTTATGAGAAGCATATGTTAAATATTGGATTGATCTTGGAGAATATGGTTCAGGACAATGATCACATTGCTGTACTTGGTGACTTCAATGGCGGCAATATCCACTGGTTGTGGAGTAACGATGTCATGATGCTTAATCCTCTTAATATTCTGAAGGATGTTGAATGCTGTCTGGTGGACGAACTTCTGTCAATGGCTCTTATTCAGATTAATGCTGTGGCGAACTCTACAGGTAGACTTCTAGATTTAGTATTTGTTAGTGAAAACTTAGTTTCAACTGTTAATTCTGCATCCTTTAACTTTTCCAAAGTTACTGTTAACCATTGTGCACTCGAAAAGGTAATTGGTTTTATAGCAAATAATAATACTATTAGTTATCCTAATTTGCGTGATTCATTATATTTTTATAACTTCAAAAAAACCAATTATGCGGCTATAAATGATGATCTCAATCTAATTGACTGTCAGGGTTTGTTTTCTGAATGCGATTTAATGCAGGCGTTTAGTAAATTTGCTTCAATTTGTTATTATTAACATAGAGGAGAAGCAATTCTGGCCATCATGGAGAAATCATAGATTAACTAAATTAAAAAATCCCCGAAATGCGGCCAATAAGAAATATAGAGAGACGTGTAATTTAAATTATTGTATACTTTTTAAAAGACTTCGGAAAGAGTATGAGTTTTTGAACAAGTTCTTATACAGGCAATATTTTAACTCTATTGAAACAGACATTAAGAAAACATTCTGGTAATTTCTTAATGGTAAAAGGAAGTCTTATGTTTTCCCTTCTTGTGTCCATTATAACGGTATGGTAGCTGACAACACAAGTGATGTTTGTAGTTTTTTTGCTGACTGCTTTGATCTGTTTACGTCGAGGATACTGGACAACTATTTGATGAAGAGCTATTGAATAGCATACCCTCGTCTGTTGATTTGGGGTCATTATTTATACCTATTGATAATGGTACTGATGCCCTTAGCAAGATTGGTACGTTGTCTTCCTCGGGTCCTGATGGTATTCCAGCTGTCCTTGTCTTTTGTTATCTTGAGGCATATCTCAACCCCTGTACCTCATCTTCAGTCTTTCTCTTTCATAGAGAGTGTTTCTTGATAAATGGAAGCTCTCTGTACTGCGCCATATCCATAAAGCTGGTCTAAAAATGATGTCATGTACTACCGTCCAATCTGTAAGCTCTCTGTTATTCCTAAGCTGATGGAGAGTATTGTAACCAATAAAATATCCTTCTTTGTCAAAGAGCACATTTCTCCTCATCAAGATATAGTTTCATTAAAGGTAGATCTACGTTCTGACGTCCTCTATACTAATTTCAGCAAAGCATTTGATAGGGTTAACATTCGCCTGCTACTTGCTAAGCTTAGTAAGTTCGGCTTTCATTCCTCGTTGCTCAAATGGATCTCTGCTTATCTGTTTGATCGTACGCAAATGGTTAGGCCCCATTCTTTTTATAATTTTTATTAATGATATTTTTAAGATATTCAATTTTTCATCATGCCTTGGGTTTGCCGATGATTTAAAAATATTATCAATATTGGTAATGCTCCTGATGTAGCCAACCTTAAACATGATGTTGATAGATTCGCTCGTTGGTGCTGCCTAAATGATTTATCTCTGAATTTATCTAAATGTAAGCACCTAACGTTATCTAGAAGGACTTCACCGGTATTTTTTTTTATTTATTCATTAACGGTTCTCCTGTTTCTAAATGTAATTTCGCTACTGATCTCGGGGTTATAGTAGATTCTCGTATGACTTTCTCCCAGCACATTGATTTTATTGTGAGTAAGGTAAATTCTCGTCTTGGCTTTGTTAAGCGCCGCGCTGCTGAATTTTCTGATCCCTATACTCTTAAAACCCTATATATCTCCTTGGTCAGACCTATCCTTGAATATTGTTCTGTTCTTTGAGATCTCTACTATGCTGTTCATAATAACAGAGTGGAGACTGTTCAGAGGAGAATTACTAGGGTTGCTTTGAGGAAGCTAAGCTGTAGGTATGATCTACCTTCGTATCAAACAAGATGCCAATTAATTGACTTGCAAAAATTATCTACTAGACTCCTTCCCTGCTTGAGCATATTTACTTTTATACTCCCTCTAGGAATTTGAGGTTCTTCTCCATTTTACAGGAATCGCTTCATAGGTCAAATTACTGCTTTAGTGGTACAATTTTTCGCTCTGTTCGGCAGTTTCATCTTTGTAGTTGCATGATTGATTTTAATGAAAATAGATGCTCAATTAAGAAATCTGTGAGCTGTTTCATCGCTTCTTTCTCTCAGCTGTTTTTTTTTTATTATTATGATTGTATCATTGTATAATTTTATTATGATTATCGCGTTACTGTTAATTATTTTATAGTTGTTTATACTTTGTTACTTTCTTTTGTTTGATTAGCTCATTTACTTATGATTTTTATCTATAATTCACCCTTTATTATTATTATTTTGTCTGTATTACGTTAATTAACTAATTATTATCTATACATTCCATAAAATACCTTCATTCGTTGCTAGTTCATAGTTTTTAGAATTCATTTATATTTATTGATTGTGTTTTTAGTAGATGCAAAATGTGCTTTTCTAGTTACGCATATATTATTTGTATATAGTTATATTATAGGCTTAGTGCATGTTTATTTTTAAGAACTATTTTTCCTATTGTTGGTCTGTGAATAAATTAAATTATATATTATAAGTATTACATTTTTTTCTTTTATTTTGTAGTTTATTAGTTAACCTATCCGTACTTTAAATTGTACTAATATAAGATTTTCAATCTTGTGTATACAAATTCCATATAATAAATTAATGATTGATTGATTGATTAGGAACTTAAAACAAAACTACTGAAAGATTATGTTACTAAAAATTAAAAAGATTATACAAAGTGTTACTAAAGCTATTTCTATTTTGGGAGGGATAAATCTAAAGTTTTACATGGGAAACTATTTCTTCTCAAACATTCGACCTTCTGGCTTAGTTAAAAGCAGAATTGAGACAGTAAACTTTGAGAATGATCTTCTCTTCCGTTGAGCGAGTGGTTAACAATACAGAATTTAATGGAATTTAACAAATTTGATTATTATGTCAAAATTGATAAGGAATTGTTAACCACCGAAGAATTATCTAACAATAATTTAAGTAATGAACAGGAGAATTTTTAGGAGACTGATAAAGAAAAAGAAGACAATGACTAAGAAGAAACTGTGTTTAGCACTGAAGACGCATTAATAAGCTGCGTGGGAAAACTAAATTTTTTCCAACAAGATGATTTTACAAATAACATTTTTTCTAATTTGAATAAAATTCAACTAATTATACAATTTGTGATTATAGAAAAGTTTCCCTTGGTTATTGAAAACAAGTGAACAAAATTCTGCCAATTTATTGTGGCGTTTAAAATTCGTGATATGAAAGTTGCGGATGTAAAAGATTCATGTCTAATTTAATCCATTGTGGACATAATCTCGCTCCTATTAATTTAAGTACACTTGCTAAGTAAATAAAAAGTGGGTTGCGATAATCCTACTTTAAAATTATTTGCTATTCCATGCTGATAGCATCCTTCATAGACCGGGAGATGATGACAGAAAAATCCAAGTCATTTGTTACAAGTATGGCAACCCTTAAAGGATCGAATTTGATGATTTAAAAAACGAAAATCATAATTTTAGGGCTAATTAATTAGACTTGTCGAAAAAATTACGGTATTCAAACGATTTCTTACACAAAAACTCTGACAATTGTTTGTAGTCCAAGAAAATAAACATGGCGGTAGCGCAATGCCATACTTTTTTGGCGGGGCTTAGTGCCCGCCATGATGACAATATTCAAGAAAACATTCACGAGAATCACAATGCCATACCATTACGACGGTTCCAAATAGGCGCCATACCACTGCAAAGACGCCCTGCCTAATACTCGTAGTTACACCAAGTACAAATTCCAGATCTCATACTACAAATCTTTTAAGTACAAGTACAAGTTCCGGTACTGGTACTTAGAAATATTCAAATACAAGTCCAGGTGCTGGTATTTATCAGGTTCAAGAGCTTTCGAAAACTGAAATCAGAAATTTTGAAAAATCTATGCCATTACGACCAAATAGCCGCCATACCGCTGCAGACATAGATTTTTTTAACTATACAACTATTGCAATCTACGTCTTTGCAGCGGTATGGCGGCTATTTGGAACCATCGTAGAGGTATGGCATTGTGATTCTCGTTAATCGTGAATTTTTACTAATGTTCAAGCCATTTAAAAAAAAAATTATCCTGTACCAAATGTTTTTAAAAAAAATTATTTATTAATGCGTATGGCGAACGATAAGCCCCGCCAAACAAGTATGGCATTGCGCTATCGCCATGTTTATTTTCATGGACTAGAAACAAATGTAAGAGGTTTTCTGTAACAAATCGTTTGAATACAGTAATTTTTCCGACAAGTTTAATTAATTAGCGCCGCGCTGACCAGCCCTAAAATTATGATTTTCGTTTCTTAAATCATCTAATTCGTGTAACAAATGACCTTGATTTTCTGTCATCATCTTCTGGTCTATCAGCAAGAAGTCCTGTAATTCCATAAAATTTCCAGCTGTAATCCTGATTGTTCTCCGTAATATACTTAATTATATTTCCTCATCGTCCTCTACATCAAGAAATAACGCGATGGCGTCCATAATAATGTGGCCTCACTTAATGCTTTACATTTGAATAAATCATCAGCTGATTACATTTTCGAAATTTCAAAACTGATACTCAATGTGGCAGTTCTGCCGGCGGATTAAAAAATCGCATCCTGAAGAGACGAGAAACATTAATCCGTCGGATTGAACATTAGAGACCAATATAACTTCCCCGCATCCAATAATGATTTCAAAGAAATTTCCTCCACACTCTATGACCACTATATTCAAAGCATGCGTGCAAAATTATTGAGTAACCCACGCATCCTTTTTAAGTTTATTTAATATGAAGAAAAAAACAGATCACTATCCCAATATCATGAAGTACAAAGATTCTGCTGATGACTCGTCTGAAATTTGTTAATATATTTACTTCAATTTTTGACAATGCATTTGCCTCGTCAAATTTTCAACGTCGAAGTAGCAGCTATAGTCATATGAACGACTCTCATAACGTTTCATTCACTATCCCGTCAATTACACAAGAGGATATACTCGTTCATATTAATGGGCTTCCAAATGACTTCACAACGAGTTCGGATGGGATCGCTCGATAGTGGTTGTTTCCCGCAGTAAATGAGCTGCCTACTTGTAACATAAAAAGCATTCATTAGCCTTCATCAACAAGTATTCAAAATGTGTTCAAAATGTAGAGTTGCGCCATGCAATTTTGCACAAGTGGTTGGAAAATAAAGAAAAATCATTTTCCCAAATAGCAAAAGAAGTTAAAACAACGCGTTGGAAAGTGACCAAAACAATTAGAATATTCTTGGAAACGGAGAAAATTACGGAAAAACTAAAATGTGGTAGGCCGAAAGGGACAGCAAATAAAACTGTAGAGAGAAAGGTGCTTAAGTTCATTGAAAAGAGCATGTCCATGTCTGTGCAGGATATAGCAAAAATATTTAATATAACTACTGTGGACAAAATTAAGAAAAGAAATAATATAAAAACTTTTAGGAAATAAAAAAGTCCAAGAGACAGAGAAAGGTTTGCTGCTTTTTATTCAATCACACAATTTTTATTTTGACCGGAGCTAGCCACAAGTCACTATGCCAAGGAACTTGGTACATATTAGCAAAGCAAAATAAATTGTGTGCACGAATTTACCAATCCACTAAATGTACCTAACCACAGCTTCGTCTAATTAAACGCTCTTGTAAAAAATGCTCTACGAAAGGGAGATGGTAAACGTGCCACTTCGCTTAAACATTTTTGAAAAATATGGTCATTGGCCAGCAAAAAACTCGAGGGCAGTAGTCGCTAATGGCTTCGGTAAAATGAAAGGTGCGAGCATTTATCAGAAAAGAGTAAAAAATACTATAAGCATATAAAATTTAATGTTATACATTTAAATAGGTAAAAATAAAATAAAATTTTAAAATAATAGTTTAGTTGTTATTAAAATTTGAAAACCGTGCAGCACCTTTTACGGCAGTCCTTACATAAAGAAAAACGATGGACAAATCCTCCTTTTCGAACTACATGTTTAAAGTTACTCAAATTTATCATGCCGACAGACATCGACTGACAAACAGGCACCAAATTAAGCACACCCCTTTAATTTCAACTGGAATAAAATATGTGAAATCGCGTTGGATACACAATACGCCTACTAGAATAGAATAGAATAGAAAAGCATTTACCCTGGAGAGATAACCTGCGCCTTAGAGGCGCTCGCGTGAATGATTTATTTCGTTATTTTTTCTGCAGAGGTCTACTCATTTAGTTTTAAATTTATAAATTACGCTACGTTACAACGTTAGGTGCATCGAGTATAAAATAGATATTGATAATATGTCGAATGAATACAAGGCTTAGAAAAATAACAAAAATGCAACAAACAAACTCTTCACTTTGCACTAATAACATTGCCAAGGTCTTTGACTAGAACTTATTTTATATAGATCCATTCTACCTGCAAGACAACACATTTTTATAGAAACAATATCAATAACAGCATAGCGTACCAAGCAAAACTCCAGGTACAGTTATATTTTTCGAATTAAAAGTAAGAAAAGAAGACCACTATGAATTTGAAGGTCATGTGCTCTAAAGGGAAATTAAGATACGAAACAAAATACTCTTGCAAAACTGGACAGACACACAGATTTCCATGGTTATAGAATAATGTTTACACTTTAGGATATTAGGATGGGACAAGAGACGAGAATCTAAAAACAAAGTCATATACAGCCAAAAGTAATTCAAGATTTACTGCTAATTACATTGTAAAGTACTAAGTATTATGTACATACATTTTTTAACCTACGGAAGCAACAATTTTGCTTTAGAAACTAACTAATCTTTCAAATATACCTCTCGCGAACTGTTCACACTTGTTCTAACATTCCCAGCATATTGGACACTTTCTTGCACATTTTCTACATCTAGACTACTTGAACTACTTCTAACGACCGCTTTGGCAATATCAATCCTCCAAGAATTCATCCTTTTCGGAGGTGTATCAAGGAATACTCCTTCAAAGATAGTTTCTAGCTCCCTATTAGATTGCCGATCAGCGGGAGAACTAATCTGGGCATTAATTTCCTTCAAAGGTACCAAACCTAAAATTTGTTGTTCTTCTCTGGATGTTGAAATCGGTGAATTTAAAGACATCACTGAAAGGTTGTCACTTAAATAGCTGTCGCTCGCTGTTGCACTTTCGCAGCCACTTTCGATTGGAGATATTGAGCTGATATCAAAGGCGGGAAGCTCGTCAGGGTCGGAGTATATAAAACGTTCATTTATAAAATCTAACTCATCATCGGACGGGAAAAGGCTATCATCATCCAGTAGCTCCGTAAAAGGCCGAGGCGTCTTGGACCGTGGATTTTTTACACATTCTTCGGTTGCACTTGTGATTTTATTCATTTTTTTTACTTATCTAATACCAGAAATAGAAAATTAATCATTACTTCAATGCAAATCAGTTTTTAAAAAACATTTATTCATGTACCCCCGCTTAAAGCTACTTAGGTTAAATACAGAATAAGATTTTTAAAATTGAACAATCAAATTATTTGCAAACAGTTGATACAATAAAACTAAATATAAATTTGAGTATATATTATGGCATGCTCAAGTACCTTAAATAACATTCACGATTAAAGCATTAAGCACGAAAATACTCTTTATAAAACTCCTATCGCAACAATTCACACTTGACTTCCACAGAAATTTCTAATTCAAAATAAAAACAAATGCGCCGGACATTTCTGCCAAATTGACAATCATCTTTTGGTTGTCACTTATTAATTGGCAGAACTGTTTTAGGTGTAGTTCGAAAATAGAAACGGAGTTACTTAAGGGCCAACCTAGACGAGAACTTTTTAAGGAAGGAAGGAATTTCCTTCCATATTGCTAAGACTGCCAGCTCAATAATGTTGCTCGGCGTAGTTTATATGATTACTGTATAAATAATAACTGTATCACAAATTCACAACATGTTATGATTATTAAATTATTATAATATGTATCAGCTCAAATCGTAGATAAACATCTGCACAGCCGTCCAATCAGAAATTTCGCAATTCCAAAATGGCCCGAGCTAATTTGCTTGCAATAGTAGTATTGATATGCTGCCTTTACTTTCAATCGAAGCTGGGCAGCACGGGAATTTTTCCATTGAATAAATAATTAGTTATTTATTCAATGAATTTTTCCTACCCCCGAGAGTACAGGAAGTGTGATAAGCCAAATTTAGCGTAGTGAAATTCTGGTTGTTTAGATATGTTGCCGCTGTAGTGAAAGCTCAGTATTACCGTATAGTAGAATCAATGTGAAGAGCGGGGCAACAAGAGATGGTTGAAAATACCGCAGTTGCTCCCACCGAAAATGCTCTTAGTCGCTGCCACTGCGCCAAGACACACAGGGAGTTTCTCTGCTGTCACAAACGTAAACAAATCTTCGATATTTCATCGTTTTTGTTATTAATTTCAATTTAATTTGATATAAAAATGTGTGTAAAATACAAAAAATAATATTTTATTACTATACTTGCCTAAAAAATGATTTCCCACGTATATTTTCACCAGATTCAAATATTTTTCAATTTAGGAACTTCGTTTGACAGCTGGAAATACATTTGTCTCTTTCTTCAATATAATTCTGAACTACTTCATGATAGCCTGAAAAAAGCCATGCTCATGCACACGAATTTTACAGGTATCGACACTTCCTGTTGTCTCTATATTTCTAAGATTTCGAAATTTTAATTTTTTTTTATTAAACTATTTTTATCAAAACACACTTCAACACCAATTTTTCATATTGGATTGAAGCCTAAAACCTTCCCTTTAAAATGACCCATCACACTCTGTACCCAAAACGTAACCCTTTCTGCGTTTTTTGCACTTTTCCTTACCACTGACATATATATGTGTTCCTTACACATAGAAAAAGTCCAATAAATGCCTGAAAGTAGGCAATTAACTTTTGGGAATGAGCATTTTAGCTATTTTCGCTGGATGTGCTTCAGAAAAAGTACAAAAAACGCGAAGAGTAAAATGTTAGGTACAGGGTGTGATAGGTCATTTTGAAGCGAAGCTTTTGGGCATCTTAAATCCAATATGAAGAATTGGTGTTGATGAAGTGTGTTTTGATAAAAATAGTAGTTGAATAAAAATAAAAACCGAGTTAAAATTCAATAACTTTAAAGCGGAGAGGAGCATTTATAGACCATTTTTTGGACCTTACTCATAAGTCATCATAATACGTTCAAAAGTTACAGGGTGATTTATATAAACATGCACAAATATCTCTAAGTCTCGTTATCGCGGAAACCGTTATGATTTCGCTCCCCACCCATACAATTCTTTTGAAAGGCCTATCCATAACCTTCGAGTTCCAGACCACATACGGGTCACCCTATACAGATAGCCAAGAGTCAGGTAAACAATTCGAAATTTCAGACATCAACGAACGTTATTTTAATTTTTCGAGGATTCGGTCGATTCCAGCGACCATAACAGAACATAGAAGACTTGGAATGGAAGAGAGATTAAGCTCGAAAAACTTACTTTCAAAGTTTTCACTTTCTTCTTTAAATCTTTACGAAAATTAAAACGCCATTGCTTGCTTCTTATTTAATATAATCAAAAATGGATCAATTGCTTAAAACCAACGTCTGAAAAATATTTTTTTCTCTTTAAATAAAAACTGTAATAAATATGTACATAGTAATTAATAAATGCAACAAAATATGTGCTTTTGTCGTGAAATTTTGTTAGCTTCTTTCACTTTCTGTGGGTCGAAATATGCTTTAACAGTGCTGTCTTAGCTGCCCCTAACAGAATGAAAACAAATTAAAAGATTTTCTGTATCCACAAACTCTGTTGAGTGCATACTACATACCAGGATTCATTCCCCAAGCTCTTTCTCTTCTCCTCATTAGCATCTGATAAGATGCAGTATTCGTGTGTGTATATAAAAATGAATCCAATGATTGCGTTGTGCAACTTTTCAATTTCCAACTGGCATCATACTGTTTAGCTTTTAAATTCTGCTAATGGAATAATAGAAAATACTTTAAAAAAAACTTGCCATCTTAACAATTTTATATAATATCAACCTTTTTACAAGCTCCTTGTACACTTGGAGGTGGTAGATTGGTTTTAATTTGATGCACAATCAATGACGGCGTCGATGAAAATTCTCCGGATGTTAATTTGTTGCTACCTCTAATAACAGAAACTAATAAAAATGAAAACTGTGTTAGCTCTCCTTTACCTTAAACCATGAAAATATACATGCTGCCTTAGCCGTTCCACATCAATCCTAATGTCTGGGAGATAGCATAATGTTTTGTTTAAAATATCTAGGCCATTTTCACTTAGCATTGGGACAAGATTATACAATCCCAATGGCTTCCTTTTGGGGAAGACGTATTCTGTGGCCCTAGAAAGTAAAATATTTATAAAATATAGTGTTTTTTGTTCACATTTGTATCCATTAAGTTTAATTAAAATAAATAATTATATTTTACTTTTCAACACTAATTTATTTACTGAAAACATGGTTCTTATGTCTCTGAATACAAAAATTCAGCTGTAAAAGGCAATTTCGTTGGGAGTTTCTTAAACCACGCTGACTAAATCTAATACAATAGCTAATAGTAGAGAACGCGTAAACAAAAATACTTTATGCAGTCTGTATACCTCAGCACTGTCAACATCCTGCCGACTCATTACAATACCAATTCCAAAATCAAATCAGTGCTCCTAGTCTCTTAGATCATGAGAATATGATTTTCCGGTAGTGTTAGTAAATTACATGGATTGTTTCCCCCTACCATGATTTCCAAAATCTAAACTCTGCGGCGCTGATGCAAGAATGCATCTCCTTGCCTTGGTATGACATTTTCTACTGCAATAGTGTTCATGTTCCTTTTCGATAAGCATGTACTTCTAACTAGAAGGAGAATTGACATGAGGCCATGCCCATGGTATTCACCAGCCATGCTTCACTTATTTCGGAACTTGAACTTCTTTGTCTTCTATTTAAACGACTCAGGAGCAGCGGTGCGCGTGCCTTATATAATAATGAGCGTAATAAGGCCACGTCTGTGTTTCCCGCTACAAAATATTATAATTATTTTTACTCGAAATTTAATCGCACGCTCCATCCTAACATTTTGTGGAAGAATCTCGGAGATGCCGGGATCTATGGAAAGGATAACATTAAACAGCAGGAGTTCAATGTCAATGAACTTGATTAGCACTTTGTTTCCAATCATAACCACTTAAAAGCTGCTGCTGGCAATGTTAATGCCATGACTCCTCCTGAGCAGAATCATGCATCTATATTTAACTTTATATGTGCTGATATTGATGAGCTCCATAAAGTGCTCTTTACCATTAACTCAGATGCAGTTGGTCCTGATAGCCTTTCACAAAAGTTTATCAGCATTATTTACCACTGCATTGGACCGTATATCTTGAGGTGCAGCCTGAACAGAGGTGAAGTGCTTGTAATGCTAGATTTTACCAAAGCTTGCTATATAGTGTAATTCGTCTTAGTTTATCATCACATTTTGGGTTTTACCGCTTAGCTATTAATTTAATCTTTAGCTTCCTCTCTGGATGATTTCAGTAGGTTTGAATTAATGAAATGTTCTCTGAAATTCCTTCTTCGTCATCCGATGTACCTAAGGGTTTTGGTCTGGGTCCACTATTATTTACATTTTTTATTAATTATCTGCCAGATGCCACACTAACATTCACCTGTATGCCGACGATGTTCAATTGTACTTTAGCAGACCAGTTGGTCTCATGTTTTGCTTTATGTTGACTAGACTACAAATTTGAGGATAAAGATCAACTTACGATTAAGGTGTTGTGATCATATATTCTTTCTGATTGGCAAAATTTATGGTGACTGCGGAGGTTATGGCTTTCTACTCAGATTTTAAGCTCTAGCAGTAAACTCTCGTCAAAGCCCAATTGAAGTTTCATTTATCGACAATTTACTTGATTAATATTGCCATCGCAAAGAAATGTTTCCTTTAATAACTGTACTAGATTTGTTTTCGGTTTTCGTAGATTTGATCACATCTCTCCTTTCAGTACAGATCTTTTCGGTTGTTCCTTGGATTCACATCTCTGGCACAAGGCACTTTTTTCATAAGCTAATATGTACGGGCATCACAAACTATTTGGCTACCTAAATTTTCTTCCCTGGAACGCTCTTACTTTGTATATATTGCTCGTTGTTGGAATAATTTACCAAAAACCCTATAAAGAATTCATATATAAGCTGTTGTTCTTTTGTGTACCTTGTTCTAGAACTCCCATATACTGGAGAGAACAAATTGTTCTGTCGATTGAAACGACCTATTTGTACTGTTCGCTTCATTTAAATCTTTGTATGAAAATTTATGAGGCATTCTTTTGTGCATCGTTTGTTCTGCTCTGTTCTGCGGACACAAAAGAACACAGCTACAATTGGAGAGTTCAGATCATATTTTACTCCCATATTTCTTACTCGTGAATGCAATTGCTTCTGCTGATTAGCTGCTTAGTAGATATTATTAGTTCTTTATAAGTTTGCTTGTTTTATAATTTTTATTGCCATCAATTAAGTTTTTTGAATTTTTAGAACTCGTTTTTCTTTTTAATGTACTTTAAAAGATTATTAATTAATCTTGTGTACTTGTCCAGTAATAAAATGAATTGAATTGATTTGCACCGTCAGACAAATTGAAATCATCAAGGATTAAAATTTCATCCATAGCATCCAAATCATAAACATAATCTATAGCTTCGACAATATTAGCATACGAGATAAGCTTGGAGAGCTACAAAGCAAAGATAAACAAAGATTTTTTCCAACCATTAACCTACTACAGATCAGTTCTAAGTTTAGTAGAAGTATTGGGGACAACAATTTCAGTATACCTATAGATATGCCTCACAACTGCCATGAGAATCTCTCCGCCTTCCGAAGTAGTGATCACTTCAAAAAATTTAAAGTCTTGAAGTAGATAAGCATCCAGAAAGGATGAGGATTAAGCTATATTTTTGTTAGAAGAGTAATATCGTGAAAATTTTGAAGTAAAAATCCTAATCGGGAAAGATCTCCGCAGATAGTTAGGCACAATCATCTTAAAGTAAGGAACTGTCACTGCCACTTGGACACAAACTAAAATGTGAATATATTCGACAGGTGAGATACTAGAGGATTAGAGTCAAGTCTGTCTGTCTGTCTGTCTGTTTGCTACTTAGTAGAGCTTGATCTCTATAAATTGAGAGTTATTGCAGTTCAGCATATAGATGCTATGCTATATTTTGGATCATACAAGTTTTATCAAGATCCAATATATCACCATTAACTATAATCAAGCTGCGCTTAACGTCGTCAATGACTAACGTAAATGAAAAATATTAGTATTTCTCCTAGCATATGAAAATCAACCAGAGAATCGGACACCGTTTGAACTTTTCAAAATATTACAACTGATTTATTTAGCAGCAATACAGTAGTGATTATACGTTCAAAGTCTGTAGAAGTGTCTTATTGTGTTCTGTTTAGTAAATGTACAAAAACTTACTGATATTATTTGTCATTCATTGGCCCCATCAACAATAAAACAACATAAAACAATCTATAACAATTGAAAAAAAAATATTTTTTTAAATCTTACCTATGCTTAAATCTCGATAGAATTCTTGAACTTGGTGATCCGATGATCTCATGTATTTTATACAATTGATCTAACTCATTGTCTCCTGGAAAAAGTGGTACTAGAGTCAACATTTCATAATAAACACATCCCAAGGACCATATATCCATTTTTGGTCCATAATAACCAGAAGTTAAAAGGCATTCAGGAGCCCGATACCATCTAGTTGATATATATGCAGTATGTGGTTGACTTTTATAGAAACTACAGACAGATCCTAAGTCAGCGAGCTGCACTACTTCGGTCTTTTGAAAATTACTCTCCTTAAAATTCAAATGTATATCATATAACTTACCCCCTTAAAACCAAATCGATTTGCTTTTGGTAATTTTATTAGAATATTTTCGGGTTTTATGTCTCGATGAAAAATCCCATTTCTGTGTAAATGTTCTAGACCACAAACTAGCTGATATATGAAACTCTTCACCTTAAGTTCAGATAGACATCTTTTACGATTTTTGATATAGTCATATAAACTCATGTCCATAAGCTCTAAGATTAGTGTAATTCGTCCGGGCAAAGGTTCACTTGAAAAAGATAAAAATTAGAAAATTACCAAAAAAGGTAATAAAATAATTCCCATATACGTACCAAATTATATCATGAATTCCCACCACATTCGGATGAAGTTCAAGTCGTCGAACTGTACTTACCTCCGGGCATAATAATACATCATCTTCGCTGTAAGATTAAATTTGATTAATTTTTAAATCAATTTTTTTTTCATTAACCCGGCATACTCCTTGTAAATATGTTTTAATCGTTTGGCTGCGTAGTTTATCTTACTGCTGATATGTTGCACCTTTAAAACTTCTGAGAAAGAACCTTCACCAATTTTTTCGATTATTTTGTAATCTGAAATTCAATTAGGCAGGTAGTAAGTGTCAAGCAAATAAAAATAATAATAATAATACTTTTGGAGAACTCAAACGACATTCCAAAAAACTTTTCGTACACCGCAATTGGTCAAATGAAGACCTTCAACACAGTATCATTATGAAAAAGTAGAGCAACTGGAAAAAAATTCTTTTATAAAATTCATACGAACCACTTAAGTGTCAGAATTTAAAACATTTTTGACTAACTTCAAATGACAAAGGATTCGATAAACTCTTGGGTAAAAAAACACTTGATTTGCGTTTTTTTTTTTTATTGCTTGCAAACCACTGAAGATAACGGAGGATAATATTATTACACTAAAATAACCATTGCACCCTAATACTGTTTTTCTTCATGTTTTAGGTTTTTATATGTTTAAAATTGTATCTTCAAAGAAAACGGGTAGTCTAGTCCGGATTGTATCAACAGAGTAAGGAGAAGCAATGAATATCATTCTCAACATTGTGAATATATTAAAAAAACGTTTTAATTCAGCTCGAGTGAAGACATTATAAAACATAGATTCCCAAGTAAGGCGTCGCACAGTGGCGTATTTGATCGAAAAAGTTGGCCAAAATATTTTCTTTTTATATGAATATCGTAATTGTTTCATAAATAGAAAAAATGTTTTAAAGCATTTTGAAGCTTTTTTTTTTATAAAATATCACATTTGCAAAATACTACGATTTTCAAATTTCTTCTTAACCAATACTAATGTTAATTAATTTCTCATCTCGACAGGCTGTAGAAAATTCAAAAAAAATTTTAGAGAAGGACCACATTTTCTTTTTTTGGTGGCTTTCTCATGACCGTAAGTACTGAAACTGACGTTAAAGGCAGACTATTTGAAACATATAAATTACAGGCTTCTCGTGAAAATTTCCATGAATAATTGATTCTGTACGCTCTCAAATGTTTCTTCAGCAGATTCTTCGGAGAGCTGTTCGATTGGAAGCAGATCATTCGAAATTATTTCAGAATCATGACGGAATATTTTATGGATCGTAGGAGACATTAAATGCCATTTATACAACTGCACATTGAGTTCTTCAGTCTCTCTTGCGTATTTTTGAAATTCTTTAATGTTAATTTTGTGACCACTCGATAATACTGCAAGTATGATTTTAAATCTATTCCAGTAATTGATACAGACAGCTCGCGTCAGCAAAAATATCGCCTAATCCTGTTTCAAAAATTAGCTTTGGGGACGTCCACTATCAAGCCCACCTCACTCCTAAATCGTTCTTGGATTTTTTTTTCTTTCTCTGTTGGAGAGCATCTTTATCGCCTTATCGGTTTCCGTTCTTATTTGCCATTTTTGTACAGGTAATTTAAAGGAAAGATGTAAAATTCTTTCGAAGAATCTGGTCTTTGCATGAAGTATCGAAAGGCCAACGTTTAATGACTTTAACGTATCGTTTCTTCTTTAAATCATTAAATTCCTTTGATATGGCACCACATACATATATATATATATCTCCTCATTGTCGATGTGGTTGTGAGTTGCAGAGTTACATACCTTGGCACGACCACAGAAGTGTGCTGTTTGCCATTGAACTTTGAATTGATGCTTTATCATTGACAATTTTTGCTTCAAATCTTGTCGCCGTTTTCCATCACCAGAATACAAATCAATATTTTTTTTTTGCCACAAAATTAAGTTTTTTATCGAAATTCGGCTCAATCGAACTTTCCAAAATAGAATAAATATTATTTCTTAGTCATTTACTTTACTCTCGAAGGCCCTAGAATAGAAAAATAGTTGTTAATTCATATTGTTCATAAAGTGGGACATGTTATATAAGAAAAATTACAAAAAATACAAAGTGGCATTCCGCGGCAATTTTATTAGTATTCTTTTACGATAAATGCCTTTTATTTTAAAGTTTATATTTCTACTGCATAGAAAAGCTTAGTAGTAAATTAAAACGCAGTTTGTACTGATAATTAAAAAAATATGTGTTCTATCCTCTCTCTTTATGTTTTATAATTTGTAGAATTCAAGATTGATTTCACAAAATAATGTATAAAATGTAAGAACATACCTGGTATCGAATTATCCATAGTACGAATTTCACACGCTGGATCGCAAAACAAAATTATAAAAATTTAGGAGTAGGAGTAAACTTAAAGCGCATCGAAAAATTACACGTACCACTATCAGCGCGGGACCCAAGTGAAAAAAATAGCTGTTTTTTGCACCGTAGGACCTTTGGCCTGAATAAAAACTGATTTTAGTTCATAAATGCACATTATTCGAAGATGCATTTTTAGCCAGACTTTTGCGTCAAATACATCACTGTGCGTCTGTGGTATAATGGATATCATATTGATCCAAACGATGATCCCCACCGGATTCTACTAGTGATCAAGCTGAGTACACTGACAATATAAATTACACAACTCATCACTGGAATGGCTCAAATTTAGATACAACATTTGTCCCATAAGACACGAGGGTTTAAAGTTAAACTCTCTTAAAAATGAAAAAATTATATCTAAAAAAAAAAACTTTTTTTTTATCTAAGAGACAAATCTTATCAATTTGGTGTGAAGATTAAACTCTAGTTTACCCTTAAAGGCTGCTACCTAAATAGCAAAACAACTGATCATGGGAACTATGGACAATATGGACTATGATCTTATAATCTACGTAGACCTGAAAGCACATAATTAGCACATATTAAGAAATATTAAGACAAAGAAATGCAGTCTGCATTCCTATGGGGAATGAAATATTTTTTTTTTATAAAGAATTATCATATAGAAATGCTTTCAATAAGGCCACGACGAACCTTAATTGTATTAAAACTTTGAAGTTGTATCAAAAAATTTCTAATTTATGATGGTACTTCGCACATATGTAGCCTACAATACACGACAATTTGAATTTGAATCACAAAATCCTACAATGTGTCTGGATTTGAAGGATTTTCGGGTTCAAGATAAAAATGATAAATCAGAGGCTCCCCTCTAGTAAAACACCTGCCAAGATTTTTTCGTAAAAGTGCATGTGGTTTTCAGTTTATCATAAGTGGTCTTTTTTAGGGTTCCGGGAACCCTATTACTAAGACTTCGCTGTCCGTCCGTCACCAGGTTGTTGGTAATAGGTAGACAGTTGAAATTTTCACAAAAATAAAATAACATTAAAGGGGGCCCCATACAAGAAACGTGTTTTTTGACGTATACATAGTGTTAAATTTTGTAAGATGGTACGGAACCCTTGGTGCGCGAGTCCGACTCGCACTTGGTTATTTTATTATTATTTTTATAATATATACAAGGCACAGGGGATATATTAAGATACACGGAACAGCTTTGGCTAGAAGAAAGTAAAGAAATGGAATTAAGGACTGAGAAAATGTCAAGAAGTTGCCGATGATTGTTTCGCATGAATATATTAAGTGCGATTTGTAGATGGCATGAAAATATCACTAAATGTCCGTACTGTTTGAGATATGAAAGCATTGCAAAATTTCATAATACGGACAGTTTGTAGTACATGTGTTGAGTGGCAAAAATTTTCTATAGGGTATCAACATACAAATTTTAAACAACATACATGGTAGTAATAATATAAGAGCGAATAGCAATCAACACTCCAGTGGAGCTGTAGTGTATCCATATTCGTCGGTAATAAGATTGAAATCCATATAAGCCTGTTGAACTGTTATAGAATTTCTGTAGTTTCTGGAAAACTATGATTACGATCGGACGTGATAGGCAATAGACGGATTTTCCGCAGAGAGGACAGAACCCTACATGATACCGGCATTAAAAAGTTAGGACTAAGAAACCTGAAATGAAACACTCTGGATGTTGAATTTACAGGTGGTATGCGTTTCAATGTCGATCTACTGGGATCAGTTAAATGAAAACGTCATTTCAATTGTAGTTTTGAAACATTTTGAAACGTTTAGAAAACTGTGGGAAATTTTATAGATACCAAATTAAACTTTCAATTTTAAGAATAAAATAAAAACGAAACGTTCTTTTTTTATGATGTGTCAAGAAATTCAATTTTTTCACCTATGTAAAAACTCAAGAAAATCGACGAAGATCCATGGGCCAGAAAAAGTTATTTCTGAGAATGCTTTTATGACCAGCAATAATATAATACTGTCAATCTAATAATTGGAGGAATCTATGTATTACATCGAATTCTTTCATGTAAATTTTATTTTGCCTCACAAACAATGAAGCTTCTTTCATTAGATGTAGATTTTGGAAAGGCCGAGAACTGATTTCATTTTTTCTATTTGTAGCAAAGACAAAGATCTGCGAAGATCTCTTAAATGTCATATGAGGGTGGTTCACTTGATTTTTTTTTTAGTTTGGCAAAGCTCACTATTTTGTTCAACGTTGTGTTACAGCCACTGACTTATAAGAATGGACTGAGCATATTGCCATTTTCTTATAGGAAAGAATGGCACGTTTTAGAGTTGGAGCTACCAACACAAAATATCGCTTACTGAACTTTTTCTTATGCCATCTGATGTTTTTATGTTTGCTGCAGATGCAATCATGGCAGGAAGAATTAGGTAAAGATAGTGTTTACCATGCTCAAAAGTGACTTCTACCTCATGGGTGTCACATGTTATTAGTTATCCCAACACTTGCATTTCTTGCTTTAACAAAAAAAAAACTATATTTGTGGACAAAAACACGACCCCGGGCTTTTTAGCAATTTCTAGAAAAATCAAGCTTAAAATAAAAGAACCTTACATTCATTTGGGTTTAATGTTACAACACATCATTGACATCAAAAAGTGTCGTAGTGTCTTAACATTAAAAATTTATTTACTTACACAACTCGTTTTTATTAAAAATATCATTTTGTTACTTGAATATAAAACATTTTACCAGAAAACTGGTAAAGAAATATTTCCCATAATAATTCTAAAGATTTTTTGAATATTTCGATGCAGAGAAAACTTTCACTTTAAGAAGACCTGGATTTACTTCGCTCCACCTAAATACAAAAACAAAAAAATATATATCACATATTTTCCATTCTCTTCATACAAAGTAGAATAATAACAATATAAGAAAGAAAAAAATACTTACTTTAAATTTCTCTGCTTCAAGCGTGCCTTCACTTTAGTCTTTATAGTGGAAACTCCGCTGGCACTATGCAAACCTCTTCCAGTTATTATAAAAAGGTATTTATATGTCCTAAAAACCTTCTTCATCTTATTTATATGCTTATCTATGAAAATATCTAAACATTGTAAAGCCTCAACAACATGTAAATAATGCAAGTCTATAAAATCTGGATTATTCTGATTCAAATCATGCACTTCCATAATGTAGTTGGCTGCCTTGTGATTATACATGTCAATTTTAGTTTTATGAAGATTCGCTATCTGTGAATAGTAGACCGCTACAGATGTGCTACCTTTCTGAATAGCTTCTTTTGCTTTTTGATAGCATTCTGCCTTCAGCTGACTATGATGGACGGCAAGATTTCGACATTCTTCAAAATCTTTTAATACTTGCTTCTTAGCATCTGGCTCTAAGTTTTTCTTGTCTGGACTTGGAATCGGTCGCTCTGTACTTTGAGCGGAAATTTTTTCATTTGAATTGTTGATTACAATGGCACTTTCTATTTTAACCTTTTCAAATAATTCTTTCTCTTTACCTTTCATACAATCTTCAATATTACCAGTTAATGAGGCTTTTAGAACTTCAACAGTGTCTGCAAATCTATTCCCATGGGCAGCAAAAATCTCAAGTAAAGTGTCCTTTTCAATGTTTGGAAAAATTTCACAGAGTTTCATTTGTGTTAAGTGTGACGCCAAATCACAAGGTGTTGAATCTCTCCAATCTTCAAATTCAGATTTGTATATATTCCAAGCTAGCTCCATATCAAGTATTTCCTTATAATTGTTTGGAGGTTTGGGAAATTTCTCATATGTTTGTGGATCTTCTAAAATACGGGCGAAATCTTCATCTTCTTTGATTGCTACTTGTCTTGGCTCTTCAATTTGATTATACAAAGATTCCATCCACAGTGCATAAAGTTGTTTTGCTAAATTTTTAGGCATAAACACATTTGTCTTGAATGTTGTAAGTGAATGTTTCGGATCACATTCAGAGCCAAACATACCTTCGAGTTGATTTATTAATTCATTACCAAGGTTTAATTCAATCATTTCACTGTCATCCTCAACTGAAGATGTTGTACCAGAGGATTCATCATCATCATCATCATTTTCCTGTTCTTCAAAATTGTTTGTATCCTGAGTTTCTTGAATCTGATTTACATCACCATCAACGTCATCGTTATCAAATCCATGTCGAAGATTACGAATAAAACGAACATGATGTGAGTAATATTCATCACCCAACTTAAATTGCCTTTCAATTGCTTGCTTTGCTTCTAATTTTTCTACAGTTAGTGATTTATCCTTTTCTCTTCGCGATTTTTGTTTGGACAATTTAAAATTAGTAGGTGATGTGGACTTGCAGGTGGGTTCTTTAGGCGGACTCTCTTCTCGTTCATTTACATCGCATCGGCAATAAAAAAATTCATCTTCATTACAACCACCAGCCACATCTTGGTCAACACAGGAATCATCTTTGAGTAGAATGTCTACAACCCAATCTACATCACCGTTACATTTTTCAAATAAATCCCAAAGCCCATCAGCCTGTTTATTTGAGTAAATTTGCCTGATCATGGCAAAGGACCTATTCTCATTCCGACATCCGATCTTATGCCTCTCAATTATCTTTAATTTTTTCTCAATAGTGGTGGTAGTAGTAGTAGTAGTAGTAGTAGTAGTAGTAGTTGATTCCTCCTTATCGCTAGATGTTAAGCTGCCTACTTGATCTTTTATTATATTAAACATACTACTTGTCTCGACTTCTGCTGGCCTCGTCACAATTCTTTGCGGTTTTGCTTCTGATGAACTAGAGGAGGAATTTTCGGTACGCTTTTTAACTGTGTTCAATTGAGTTGTTTGCCAAAAATCGTTACTTTCTTCTTCGTACGACTTCCAATCAACATCGTCAAGTGCATTTGAATCGGATAATTCCTCTGATTGATCGCTCGGAGTAGTAATGTTTCTTTTTATGATTTTTAAATTTCTTGCCGGTTTCGGCATTTCAACTTTTTCTGTAGATGGCTCCTGTTCTTTATTGGTACAGTCTGTTCTATCTTCTTCATATTGTCCCCAAGAATTTGAGTTATTTGATGTTGTTGGTTCAGCCATTGGACCAAAAGTTTCCTTATTTTCTTCACCTGGATCCATTCTAGTATCTTCATAAAGCATTGAAACGGGAAGTGGTGGTTGATGTCTAAGTAGAGGTATTGGCATCGTATACCTGAAGTTATTAATCTAAAAATAAAACAAAAAATTTAATAACACTTCTTATAAGCATTTTGGTTTCAATAGATATTTTGTAAGGCCATATAGAAATAGGATCACAGCTCTTTAAATCGAAGCCAGCTCATGCTCAGCACAGGAATTTATATTTATTTGAAGTTATAATATAATAAAAAACTTCACTTACCCTTAACAACTCTTCCGCAGTTACAGGCTCAAATTTACTTAACATTCTCTCAATTTTGTCTTTGGGAACACCATGTCGATTTTTCGCTGCCAGCTTTCCTGGAGAATGAGACCAATCATTATCGGGCTCTAGGATTTCAATTATGTACCCGTTTGCAACACCATATTTAACGTACGCTTGCATTTCCCAAATTTTCATATTAGTATTGTCTATAATAATAGGACTCCAACCTTGTGTACATCGTTTCCTTACTCTTCTCTGATTGAAGTCATGTGCATCGGGAAGTTTATCAAGTCTATATTTATATCTGTCATGAGCATCATAAAAATAATCATCTGAACTAAATATATAATTCCTATAATCTCCTTTAATAGACCTATCTACAATAGTTCGTGCTAGGAATGATTTTCCACTGCCAGGTGCACCTCGCATTAGTATCATAACCTTATAACCGGCATTGATGTTCTTTAAAATATTTTCAATATCAGGTGATTCTGTAGCTTCACGTTTTTTTGACACAGCAGCCGTTGTTGTACTACAACTAGAATTTGATACAAAATCCTTAAAACCTTTTTGTAAAATTGTTGAAAAATCTATGATTGGATAGGGTCTCGAATTAGACGAACTGCTTGTATCACTTTGATTTGTTTCTGTATTTACATTCTTTGGTATAGCACCCATCAGTTTCATCGGTTGACTGCTGTCTTCTTGTAGTCTATCCTGAGATGGAATTACAAGAACAGCTTCTTCTCCTTCGATAATCATATCTTCATTACTTGATGAATCAACAGTATTTAAACTATCGGTATGTTGATAATTTTTACCGCTAACGCGGTAAGCATGACTAATAGCTTTTGCATCTTGATACTCTGAATTATGTAGGGAATCTTTTCCTTCTACGTTTTCCTTCTTGGCATGATCTCGATTTATGTCACTACCATATAATTCCAAGTATTGAATAAGTTCTTCTATGCAGTCATCAACTGTAAAATGTTTGTTCTTGTTTATTCGAATTTGTTTTAATTTTTATGCGCATTGTCTGAATTAAATATGAATAAATTATAAATAAAGAAAATTAAGTGTTGGAATTTAAGCGAAAGAAAACAAAAGCCTTCCTGTAACAATCGTCACTATACAAATACGACATCGACGACATCGTTGTGAACAGATAAATAAAATCAATGCCCAGAAACCTTCTTGACGGCTCGAACAACAAACCGACAGTTAAGAATAACCAGATATTCCTTAGCAATGCATTAAAGTTATATATAGGATAGGTAACAGATTTTATGACAGGTTATATTATATGCTAGCTCCAGGTTAAGCTGATTTAGGGTAGCGAGAGTAACATGCAGGAAGGAACTAACTCCAAACGGAGAACAACATGAAGCATAGCTGATATGGCGCATCATCTGTAAAGATAAAGCCGACAGTGAAACGGATAGTTTCAAAACTGATCAACGGAAAACTGTCAACAAAAGGACAAGAGACGACATAGAACCTAATAAGGGCTAAAGATGAGCTCCATGAAACAAAGAGGCCAATAAAGCGAAAATCGAGTGAAAACTACAATTGTAAGAGCAAAATAGCGGAAAATCCCTTATATTGATCAGTAGAAAGGAATGTTATATTACATGCACAGGGACACGAGGTGAAGCTATATCAAGAGTTGTTCCGACAACAGAACGTAAACGGTAAATATGCAATAAGATTTTTTTTTTTTTTTTTTAAATTTATAGAAAATGTAGGTAAATTTTTATTCACTTTGGTGGCCGATTGGAGTTATTTTCAGATACAATACTTTCATTTGTGCCTTTGTCAGCCTCCAATTGCCCATAAGCATTCATTTCTTCTGCAGTTGTCAGCCTCCAATAATGCATAAAACTTCTAATGAACAAATTTCTAGTAAATTTCTAATAAAAAAGTGAGGCCTTCCTACATCAGATCGAGGCATTATATTCGAGTGAAATGTTGAAAAATTTTTTAATTGACTAGCCACATTTATCTGAAATTGACTTCTGGTTTTCAATTTTCTTAATCGCTTCGTTATTTGTATATTTACTTATTTGTGCTAAAACCCTTGTGTATAGCATAGAACTATTAGTGAATGCGAAAATGCTTCCATGTTATAATGTCAGATGGCTCCTTTGTACCAGTCGCTAAAAGTTCTGCATTTGAAGTATGGACAAGGGTTCGAGAGATAAGCCGTAAGAGCATAGACAAACTATAATAACATACAAAGGGAAGTAGAAAAACCTGTAACACTTCGCTAGAATGTAAAAACAACGATGCCTCGTCTTGATGCCCCGTAAGAAGCCAACAATGCTTTGCTCCAATATGAAATCAACGATGCCTCGACCTGATGTAGAGAAGGCAAGAATTTTTTCTTAGAAGTTTACTAGAATTTTTTCCTTAAGCTTGCTTTCCACGGTGAGAAGGTTTCACGACCCATACCACTAGTACGGACGCTGGAGCCACTTCGCACACGCTCGCGCCGCGCTTTGAAGTTACCGACTAGAAAGGGATCGGACGCGCTAGCACAGCCAAACCCTTCCCACGGCGCGTTGGCTCGTGTTCGCACGAGACGGCTTGTGAAACCACGCACGCGCTGTGGGAGGCCAGACAACAGGTGCTTGGGCCACTAACAATTTTTATGAGCGGAGACGTAGACGCGTAGAGAAATTTACAGAAAATGTTTCAGCAGAATTTTTATTCAGTCTGGTGGCCAACTGGAGTTATTTTCAGATATAATGTGTGATGTTGTTGGGGTAAAAAAATACATATATGTAAATTCTAAAGAAAAAAATTTCAGTAAATTTCTAAGCAAAAATTGAGGACTTCCCTACATCAGATCGAGGCATTGCTGGCTTACCCTTTGGTTAAATCTGCAGTAGTAGCGCCTCTACAATAACTAAGTCAAACTTAGTTTCGCAATCACTAGATAGCTCTATACACCAGGCTAAAACTAAACTGAAACAACGGTACGGTACGTGGTTCCTAATAGGAATAACTTGTATACTCTGTACCGTGACTAAAACTATAGGTTCAGTGACAGCATAAGTCAAGAAACATCCGAATTTAAAGTAACTGACCTACACTCCGCGACAAAAAGATGACCCACCCATAAATTTTATCCGTTTCTTGAAAAAGATCAGGTAACGTGTATTTTTGCTTGCTGTAAAGACAAAAAAATGGTAGTATAATGACTACTTTCTCTTTGAAATCAAATTTGAGTAATTATCTGGTGTTTTCAACAAAAATGGTGCGCCAAAATGGTGACGCAGGTAGCAGTTATGTTCGGAGATGGGTAAATTTTTTACTTCTGCGGCCTACTCATTGAGCCACCACCCAATGCCACGACATAAATGCAATGAAATGGTCTCATATGTTTACTTTTTACTCATTTTTAACACTGTTTTCTCCATCTCGATTGAGTTGATAATTATATTGGTAGCTCGTGATCGAGATTCAAACCGCAATACTTTAACATGTACATCTTATGTCCTATCCACCTAGTCCTACGGAATTTTTAATTTTTCATTGATGAAAAAGCCTTTATCCCATATAGTATATGCCATTTCAAAGTTTACAAATAAAAACTACTTCATAAGGATTATATCCCAGTAGTACAATGGTTGTATTGGGCCGTTAAAAGTTCTTATTACTTCTAATGTGTTGATAATGCTCATCGGGTTCAGGATCAAGTGAGTTACAGATTAGGACTAATCGTTCCTCTCAAGGTCGAGGTCATGTTGAATAACAGAAAAGTTGAGGTTTTGCGTCGTTCATCAGGTTCAAGATTAAGTGAGTTACAGATTAGGACTAATCGTTTCTCTCAAGGTCAATGAGATCATTATGTTGAATAGTAGAAAAGTTGCAATATTTCCGACGCGTACATATTACACATTCCGATAAGGTGAATATAATTTTATGGTCTAATATGCTCACAAATCAGATATTAATGAAGAGTGATTACACGTTATAATTAACATGATCTCTCATCAGGGTCATTAATAAGCGATTTTGAACATAAAACATAAATATTACTCTATACGCAATAAGAAAAGTAGTCAAGTATTAAGTGATTATTTTACAAATGTAGTATGTATATAAATTGTAAAACGAAAATATGATTAAGGCATACATTTTACGCGTTTTTGCTCTCTTGCGATTTTCCCAATAACCTATTCAAAATATTACATGATCAATTTGTTGGGCAAAATTTGTTACCTTAAATATTTTGTTGTCTGAAATTGGAAGATAGTTTTAAGTGATTTTTGATTTGTTTTGTATATCAAGGTACTTCAGTTTTATAGATAAAGATTCATACACATTATACAAAATTCCAAGAATAATGGCGCGGAATATGCTAATAAACACAAAACCTTGAAAAATTGAACAAACAAATAGTAGTGTAATTGTGTATTACAACAATCCACACAAAACTGTAATTATTCTACTTGGACATAAAAATCCAATATATTTACCTCTCCAACCATTCGATATACAAATATTTGTTATTAAATTCTGTGATGCTACATCCCCAAACATATCGGTCAGCTGAGCAAACACGCGATCATTATCAGACGTTGAAACTGCATTTCGGCCACTTTGTGCACTAGACGAGGCTCTTTCAATATTTTTAGACATCTTTTGCAATAAATAGTTAGAAGCAAAAATGGAAACATCTATTCATTATTGTTTGCCATTGCTAACAATCAAACTGCACTTTATTAAATATGAAATATGAACAGCAAATCCGCAAACTCGCAAAACGCCACTTGTAAAGAAAATATATGTCAAAATTGTGCGATGTGTCAAAAAGTCATATGCATTGCATAACGAACGGCTGCAGGATATGTTCAAAAACTTTCTGGGACTGTTAGAAATGTTATTGACCTGTTTTTTTTCAGTTTTATGGAAAATGACTGAAAGACGTGCGGAATATATTGAAATATTTAATAAAAACATTAATTTCTTCGGATAAATAACTTAGAGAAAAGAAAGGAGAGGAAAAAAATATCGAATTAGAAAATCTCTTTAAAACGTTTAAATTGAGACAAATAAATTTGGGATACTTGTCCCAAAAGACGTAGCCACCCAATTGACAGATTATTCTACCACAAAGTATATAGAAGACACTACAATTTTGACAATTCTGTAACTAATATATATACATTTTTATATGAAAGAGAGAGAGAGTATTCTGTTCTCTGTACTGTACTTTCCTATACATTTTCACAATATTTCGTTACTAATAACGGAACGTGGTTCGTAATGGAAATACAAGTATTCTCATTACGAACCACGTTCTACTATTAGGTTACGAAATATCGTGAAATGTATAACAAAGTGCGGTGCAGAGAACACAGTACTCATCTCCGTCTATTCAATAGAAATGTATATACACTAGTTCACAAAATTATGTTACAGCACATCACCTGCAATGTGTTAAAATTTTATGTATTCTCTTTACCATGCAGCGTCGTTTGTTTTGGTGAGGTATTTTCTTAGAATATATTCTAATAGGGCGTTTTCACTACATCGAAATCACGTAATTTCGCTGTTTCAGCATGATTTGGACGAAATCACGTAATTTCCAGTACAAAAAACTTAATTGAAATCTTCTCATTTTTGCGTAATTTCAATGAAATTACGAAAATTTGCCCGAACACGCCCATTTTCGGTTTCCACATTTTCTCAAACTGTATCATTAGACATTTGCTGTATACATTTGTTAATAAATTTTTATGGAATAAATTTAAAATTAAATTTAAATATTATATTAATGTTGCTGACATTTATATGACAATATATCCTTTTAATTACAAAAGTCTCGTTTATGTAATTAATTATTTTACATGCCAATTTAAGTGTACCACCTGTCAAACTAAATCATCTCAGCGTTAGTGAAAACACCTGATTTCGAAACACCATCAAAATTACGTGTTTCGATGTAGCGAACATGCCCTTGTCTTATATTGGCTGTACCGTCCGTGCGTTCAGGTGCACATCATTGGGCGCGTTCACTGTCACTTTGGTAGCGTAGTCGTTGTCGTAATGTAGTTCTGTCAAAGCGACTACGATCGACTATCCTCCTGAGCGTAGTCGAATGTAGTCAACTATTTGGTACATTCAAAGTGCGGAGTGAACGATAGCCGTAGTCAAGCGTAGTCGTTTACTGTCAAAATTTGGCGGAGTGAACGCTCGGTAGTGACTTGTAGTCGACAAAAAGTCACTATTTCGGTGGCAGTGAACGCGCCCATTGAAAAAGTAGGGATAGCACCTGAACGGTTGGTGTGCACTTCAATTGAATAAATAACTAACTAATAAATAATAATTAGTTATTTATTCAATGACCAGACCGTAGCGTAAAAATGTGCACCCCGATGTCACTGAACGACATGGTGTGTTAAATGCGACATTATGTGACATTCTGCGTGCACCTGAACGCACGGCGTGATATTTGGTTTTAATTAATTGACTATTATTTAATTTCATTATATTTTTAATTACTAGGACTACAGTTTTTAAATTGTAGAAATTGCAAGCAAATCTGACAATTAATTCCAAATATATTTTCGTTTATTTTGGCTACTTGCATTTGAGTTATCAATTATTTTAAAAGTCTGAACGCACTCCCAGTATAGTGCTAGTCAAAAGCATCATCGTTTGGTTTGTTTGCTGTCGCTTGTCGGAGTAGATTTTGGCATTTCCATTGGCAGTCAACCCGTCATAAAAACTTCAATATTAGTTAAAATATTCCATAAGAATAGACAAATCCTGAAAAAATATAAATTTTAATACCTCCTGTAAATAAGTTAATAAAATTATAAAATATATTGACGGTAAGTTCACGCAGAACTCATTTTATTTGGTACCTGTCTGGGATGTCTGGAATTGCATTAACTTTGTCGTGATAACTTGCCTTCTTGCCTCTAATTATAAACAATGGATTGTTTCATATCGTTATAAACCTTTAGTAATAATAAATGATTTACTTATAGCAAATAATTTTTACGAAGTGAGTGAGCAAGAATATAAAGTAGGAAAAACTCGAAAATATAACCTCAAAATAACATCTGTTTGTATTGTCGTAATTTATATTTCAGTAGTTTTATTGAGAAAACTAATTATAGATCAATTTATATTTTATATTCTGTTCATTATTACGTAGTAGAATTGTATATACATATCCTGATACTTATGTTGTTTTTTTTTTTTTTTTTTTTTTTAGATATAACACCAAAGGAACTTGACACAAGGAATGTGAGTTTTTTTTTTCAAGGACTGAACAACACATCAAGTTACTTTTGTAAGGGACAAAGTAAGATAAGATTTTGTAAATCTTTGATTCCGGTTTGCAATGCCCCGAGGTAAGAGACGAACTGGAACTAATATGGAAATGGGACCTGCAGAAGATGAGCGGCATTCAACATCCAAACGTCAAAGAAACAACTATACAAGGTAATTTGGGATTATTTGATGTGATAAAGAACTACCATTTGTAGCCTTTTGCGATTCAATTTTGACTTTATGAATAAAATAGGTCATAAACTCATAACTTTGAACAGGCCAACAGCCGAACAAAAATATATCATAAATACTTTGCGCAATCAGTCGATTCAAAGAATTATAATAACATGTCTGTTCCTAAGGATGCAACTGAAGTGATTGAAGATAAAATACACTGTCAACTTCGTGACGTTGCATACAAGTAGAACAGTAATCGTATTTTTTTTGTTACTAGCTTTCGTCAAGACTGCTGAGTACATGATTACGTTGTATATGTCAGTGTTGATTACACTTAAGACAAAAAAAGCTATTTACAGCAACTTTATACGAGTAACTAATTGGAAGCTAGTCAATTAAATAGGACGGATCCAAGAATCCTATGTTCCCGGATGGACATTGAACCAGACGAACTTATCAAATTTCTATAAGCTTCTCTCATCCCTCACTTTTAGATAGCTATTTTTAAGATGTCCCTTCTAAGATATCATTGATGGTTAAAATTAACTCAAATGTGTGCTCAAGACCTATGTATAAATTATTCAAATTCAAATTCAAAGTTTATTAATTACAAACCCCGGCATAACCGCCACGTACATAAATAATACAGGATAGCCAGATAAAGATAGCATGAATAACAGGTAACCTGTCAGCTACAGGTTAACATTAGCTGTGTTCTTTTGTGTCCGCAGAACAAAAGATACACAAAAGAACGCCTCATACATTTTCATAGAAGATTTAAATAAAGCGAACAGTACAAATAGTTCGCTTAAATCGACAGAACAATTTGTTCTCTCCAGTATAATTGAGATCTAGAACATGGTACACAAAAGGACACCGCTATTAAGTATATAGCAATATTAAGATAGTAAGTAAATAGGTAAGTAAAGTAAGAAATAAAGTGATACTGAAGAGATAGATGAGGTAAGAAAATCCGAAGTTTTTAGTTCAGAGAACCATGACTAGAGAGGAGAAGGGTATGGGGCCGATCGAGCGGTCGTTGAAAAGGCCATGAAGCTCTGTATACAATGCTCTCGACTGTTATCGTACGTCCTGTACTTTGTAAGATACAGGGCGTTTTGTGAAAAACTAGCTTTTTTTCTTAATCACCCTGTAAACCCGAAACGGTTGATATGTATGTTGATATGTTGATAGGTGGAAAGGAAACACCCTGTATAGTCAGAAGGAATTCGGTTCCTCCCACTTATCGCTATAGCTCTCAATAAAGTCTTAAAAGCATCGAGGAAACTAGTAGTATCCCCTAACATACATTCAAATACCTCACCTATAATGAATGAAATTATTAGAAAAAGTTAACCTAACGAGGCGACACTGACGATTTCTTAGTTGATCACAACATAATTCAACCCATAGATAAGTATGTAAAAAGGAAAAAACTTGATTCGTGTTCACTGATTTCCCCCAGGTTGTAGATAATGACTGAGAAAACTAATTATGTTATTTGTATTATAACACACACAGGCACTTCAGCGTGAGGTACTAATAGCATCTGGATCACAATTCCTTTAATAAAGGTTTAATTTTGTATGTTGTTTTGTGTATCCACACCACAACCTTTGAAAACTAACTGAACATTATCTTAAGCCTATTATAGTATGTACAGCTATCTATAAACATATATAGAAAAGACTGCAAATATTTAGGTTCTGTCTGAGCAATCTGGGCGGATCATCAATAAATATATGTATGTGCATTAAAAAAATTTTCAATTCAAAAATAGTTACTTTACTCACGTTTTTATCCGCGCCGTGGTGAAACGCTTCATCAGACATATGCTATAAATGAAATTAATTAACAAAGATACTTCCCCAAATGGCTCACACAAATCAAATTCAGAATATTCTGACGTAACATAAGCTATGATTAGATAAATTGGTGAAAAAATTTCAAATTCTCTTAAACAATAGCATTTTCCCCCCTTTTGTGCCAGCAAAGATGAAATTCACGAACTGGATGGTGATGATACGTTATGAGACCCGCTTGACAACTTGTCTTATCCCAGACATAAATGGACGGATCTTCACTGTGTATAGGTGGATCCGTATCTTGTTGCCTTATATTTCTGGATAGCTTACAGTACTGATGAAAATGTTTTTTTTTTCTTTATCATAGGACATCTTCGCCCCGATTTCGGATGGGATCGTAGGTTGGTACTCGTTGTATTATTTCCGAATTTTGTTAGTCCTTAACGTTATTTCTTTCGGAAAATTATTCCTACGGGTTGCTTTTATTATTGACTTGGAAAGCTTTTTTTATTTTCAACGCAGTATTAAACCTGTTGTAAGTTTTGGTGGACAGATGTAGTCGTCGTTAAGATCTTTTTAAATTTTCATCTCTTTCGCTTATTCACGTTCTTCTACTACTCGCCGGAACCTAAGCACAAACAATATATTGAAATCTGAAGTACTGATTAATGCGAGTATACAAAATATCGACTACTTAATTGTCGCTACTTTATTAACTTTGATGCGCTTGAAATTCCAAAAAATTCACAATTTCTTTTTATGCCTGCCGGAAAACGAACCTCTCACAAAAAACAACCGTGAAACTTTTTCTGTCCATCCCAGCTCTTCTTTTTTTTCTTTCGGATCCACTGACATATATAATATGGACTGATTAACTTTCTATTGTATGTGGGCTTAGTTGCTAATGTCAAAAAAGTTCTTACGCCTTTGCCAACATTGAAAAAAATCATTGGCGGGAAGTTGAAAAAATGAGCGTGCAGCTGGAAAAGCGATTATAATAAAACCTTTCGAATAATTTCTGCTGCATATCTAATGAATATATTGCGTTTGGTAAAACAATTTTATCAGTAATTAAAACAAATAATTAATTTAAGAGCATTTATTTCGACAGACCCACTTATTTATTTTTTGTTTACAGTTCTATCTCAGTTGGTACTTGGTGCTTAGACCGAAAGAGTCAGTAATATAGACGTACATTTCTATGAACGTAGTCAGTCCATATTACATATGTCAGTGTTCGGATCTCGTTCGTCCGTCAGATTTTACTCACAGCATGGTACAATTGGCAGCACAATCACAATGCGGCACGATGTGAGCACTGCTGCTAGCTGTCACTGGCACAAGCGTAGTATACTGCATCAAGCACCACACTGCGACCGTAACAGTTGGGTGCCAATTTAGACAATATTAATTCTATTTATTCGATCTCTGTAAATTTTATGAGCAGAGTGAACTAAATTTTATTTACAAAGCCAGATTGACCATGCTATATTAGTGTATTATTGAAAAAATTTTCTTGGTGTCAATTGGAGTAGATTTAGATTGAATCTATCAAGGATAGTTTTTTAGTTAGGAACAAAAAACGCATTTAAATAGAGAGCGCCACTATGGAACTCACTGCTTCCAGGCTCTGGTGGTATGCAATTTAGTTGACCAGTAACGAGTGTATCCCTCTCCGGATATAGGTCTTATCGTAACGTAACGATAGGATTTGAAGATGGGAGGCGGCGTTGTAATATATTTAGCAAGGAACTAAAGTTGGCAGTAATTTATCGATCTCACATATACAATTTGTAGTCTATTTGTGTTGAAGTGAGTAGTGGTAACGATACGTGTATTTTGTCTGCTGTATACTGTCCACCCGATTGTTTTAGTATTGAAACAGCTTCAGCGTTTGAAGAAATCATTTCGCACCTATCATGCACTTGCGTAAATGTGATTATAGGTGGTGACTTCAATGTCAACCTCCTTTTAACCAATCCGCGGGCGGTGACTTTCAGGAACAGGACGCAATCATTATTTCTGAGCATTCTTAATTGTTTACCCACTAATTTTAATACTTCTACCCTTCTTTACTTTACTTGTTCCTTGTTTCGGATAGTAAATCGGTTCTTTTTCTACCCCACCATCGATACTGACTTCACCATATGATTTTTCTCACTTATGAATTTTCACCTTTCGCAAGAAGATCTGTCAAGATTTTTGCCTATCGTGACGTCGATAACAATAATTTGGGTGCCTTACAACAGAAATGCTCATCTTTATCTTGGGATGAAGTTTTACTCCAGCCTACAATTAATGGCAAATTATATGGCTTTAATTCAACAATCATCGAATTACTCGGGAAATATGCACCAGTTCACATTCGTTGTACTAAACATCTCTTGGTTGTCCCTGGTTCTCTCACAAAATCAACATAATGATAAATGAAACAAAATTTCCTTTATCATAAATACTTACTTCTCAGAACTGATGATAATCACAGACGCTATAAAACTATGCGAAATAAAGTGAACTCTACGATTTCAGCTGCTAAACGTCGTTCAAAATTTAATATAGACCTTCCACCCAAAAAGCTCCGGAATAATCTGAAGGCTGCTGTTTTTGAGAAGGAATATTGAGGTTTCCATGTTAATCCAGATGTACTAAACACACATTTCACTTCATCGCAGTCCTCTGATGTTCCGATTTTATCAGTCTATAATACACTTGGAGTGGGTTCCAAAACATAGCTACAGTTGACTACAGCTGACTTCAATCGTTTCAAAACCCACTAGTCAACTGAAATATGTTAGCTGAGTTGACTTTTGTGCGTTATGAAGTCAGCTGTAGTCAACTGTGGCTATGTTTCGGAATGCACTCCTGGTAGTTTGCAGACAGCGTTAGATGGCTTCAGCTTTAGCTGCATTGGTGTTGACGAAATTATTAAGGTATTTCTTTCTATCAAATCTCACGCTTTCTGGCCGGATGAAATCAACCAAATTAAAGTCATATCAAATTTATTCTGCTCTGAATTCTTTCTCCGCTTTTACATTTATTCATTCAATACTTGTCCTACCACATCAGAGTTTCCCTCGCTCTGGACTATCGCTATTGTGATTCCGATAGCAAACCCGGGGGTTACACGTATGTAATAGTACAGCTTGCATGCAATCTGCACTGCCATACTTCTTGGATGTGTAGCTTCTACTGCCATGCTGGCAGCTCAGCTTTCAGCGAACTTGAATGATGAAAAATAATGGCAGCATGCCTAAGAGAATTTGATAAATTTATTCTGGGAAAATGAGATTTTCTGGGATCATTTGCATTACATCATTTACCAACACCTTCCTCTTCATTTTTTCTTGGGTTTTTAATATTCTGCTACTTCCTTTATTGCTATAATTTTCCAATATACGCAACACTTTATTTACGTCTCAATGCCATTTTTCAAATGAACTTGCATGCAAGATGATAAGACATCAACCGAGCTGCCTTCTGCTGTCAAGTCAAAAATCGCGTTGGAAGGGAGGCTTGCATGCAAGCTGTACTATCTCGTGTAATCCCCGGCTAAGAAAAGTTCCCCTGGGAGTTTATTGCAGTGCCTCGATGACGTGCTGTAACCATATTAATAGTTTCGTTCGTCGAATTTACGCTAGTCTCCGCAGACTTTGACTATCGGTTAGTACCGTTTCAACGTCATCACGCTTGAAGCTTGTCAAAGCACTACTTATGTCTTATTTTACCAGTGGCAGCGGATTTTTTCCACATCTAGACGACGCGATATGTCGAAGAAAGATTAATGTTGCTTTCAACTTTGACCATGTTTCTTTACATCGGCACGCTCTATTTGACTCCATAAACTTATTTACTCGAAGAATCCCGCCTAATGGTACAATGAGCTTGTATTCAGGCGATATTCTAGAAGGGCAAACGTTCTGATACCTCGACACAGATATTTCATTCTGGACAGCTCTTACTGCGAACAGCTCGGGTGTGAAACTCACTTCCGGCTGATTTAAAAGGAACACGTACCCTAAGGGTACGTGCACAACTAATCGTGGCGAGGCAGGGTGAAGATACATCTCAAGGTGTATTGTTCACAATAAGGCGTTCAATTTCTTGGTAAATCGCGAAGTGAGAGAAGATTTACATACTGATCCTCATAGATTCTTCCAGTATATGAAAATGAGTAGAGAAACCTTCGATTATATCAAAGAAAAAACCTATAAGGATATGCCAGCTATCCAAGAATGAACAATTTCATTCTCGATCGAGATACCTCGAGATGTGTCGCCATATCGCGCGTTGCCACAGCGTTATGAATACTCTCATAGTATTGCGTGCAATCATTTAGTTCTTAAACTCTTGATATAGCCTCGTCTTGTTGTGCAGTTACCCTAAGAGGTGTTTTACGGTAAAAATAACAACGAGAAGGTAAAAATTTCTGAATTTTCAATTTTTAAGTGAAGTGGGGTGCGGTGAAGCTTGTAATTTATATGGAAATGGCGAAGGGTTCTCTGTTAAATAATATATTAAGAAAAAACATGAATAATCTACCTACGATGTTCAATACAAAATCATCAGCAAATTCTTTATCTCCATGCTGGTCCACCCATTGTTTGTTTGTGTGGATTTGTGCAAATATACTTATATATCAGTATTGCTTTTTAGTTCTAAAACTTCCTGTATAAATATTATTTTATCACTCGTGCGAATCATCCATCAACTATCAAATAAACCGACTTTATCTTAAATGTTATCAAAGCGTAAATATTTATTTATATTTTGCCATGTTAGTACACAAATTTAGTCTATTTCATTAATTTTAAAAATAAATTGTCACTGCAAATTTTATTTATCTTTTATTAAAAAAAAATACTTGAAAAGATTTAAACTTTTCACTCCTTGATTTCCTTTAATCTCGTCTCGGTAGATGGCGCTAAATGTGTTCATCTTTTAATTGACAATGAATTGTTGAACTAAAAAAGAAATTAACACAAAAGATCACATTCACCGCAAAAAATATGTACATACAAAGTTTATTTTTAATTAAATTAAATAAATATTCTCTTAACATCCCTCAGTCTTTCGAATCATGCATCACACCGTATCTGAGATGATGTTGTGCGGCGAGATATTTATAGATCAATCGAAATTTTAAGATCTCTGTGGACTTGACTTCATTTCAAATAAAAGTGTGTCACATAAAATACTTGAGTTGGGAGTACATTTACGGCTTTATATTTTTATTTCGTTAAAATTAAGCAATTCCGAACGTTACTTTGTTGCATGGGTGATGAAAAGTACTACATTACTTGAAAATTTGCTTAAGTTTTTAGTCAATCAAAATTTATCATGATAGTTTCATCGATGGAAAAAATATATTCATCATTTGCCCGGGGAGTTAGTTTCGTTAATTATACGCAAAGTTTTGCATATTTCAATGTCTATTGTGTTTCCAATTATAGTTTTTGTTTAGAAGTGTAGAAAATTATTGTGGCAATATTAATATTTACGTGTCCAAATAGTTTTTTTTTAGTGAGATTTTATGGTTAAGTGAATTTGTTGGTCCAAATATGGTAGAGAGAGAGCGAAGTGCATTATAAAAGAAAAATGATAAAATGTAAAATATAAATTACTTAGTGGTCAGTAAGTCGAAATTGCTGGGCTTACTTGTTCATATTTTCTAATAGATTTTGTCTAAGGTTAGTTAAAATATAGCCACATTATGGAAAATGGTTTAGTATAAAACAAGTAGGTATTGAAAATGTGATGGAAAAAATAGTTTAAGGTGTATATAAAAAAAAGAAATCTTGTGTTTTGGTATAGCAAGAAATTTTATAAAATCTTTCTATTAACTGCCAATTTTCCAATTTTCCATATAAAACTTCAAACCTCTTGTTTAGCAATACTGTCTTTTTTGAGCTTATTGAACACCCAGAGTTCATCCTATTATACTGCCTGTTATTCGTCACCTCCTAACGTTTATGATAATCATAGCATCGATTTGGCTAGCCGCCGCGATCTATACATATGTAAATGCCATTGGGCTAGTTTATTAGCAGCTAAATTAATGCTGCTAAAGAAAGTTCAAGGTGATCGGGACTAGGAAATAAATCAAGATAAGATTTTGTTCTTTTACTATTTCCAATTTTTTCATTCCATCTTTAGTATTGAGAAACCTTAGTTACCTAAGCTTCCCTATGGCAATAAAGATAATCGCCCACGGCGTCGAGCCCATCCGGGCTCGTAACAGTTAATTAAACTAGATCTAGTGGCATTAACATAAATAGGCTCAATGGGCAAACTGGGAAAGGAGTCTAGAGAGGTTAAAAAATCTAAACAATCAAACCAGTCCATTCATGTGCTCTGAATTTTATAAATAAAAATTTCTTATTATAAGCTTATTAACGAAACATCAAAATCATTGTCAAGTTGATGATAGTAATAATTGGAAAGATATCTGCTTTTATTCAAAGACGGAGAAAATCTTTTCATTTTAATTAAAAACTGGAGTAATCGTCCACGAATATCGGCAGTTTCAGTAGCTGTGTAGAGTTTTGGCGTGGTACTTTTAGCTAGTAATCAGCGTGCAGATAATTTTTATTTTTGCTCTTACTGGTGCTTCATTCTCTTTAGTTAGAGGATTAGCTGTCGTTTAGCGTGTACAATTTGGTAGCTAGCTCTTTGGTGTATTCGATTAAATTGAGCCTGCTATTATTACTTTGGAGCATTGGTGTATTTGGTAAAAGTGTATCACCGATTCTTAACAGTTTTTGAGTTGAAAGTACTATGTTATTGTTTCAACATCTATTCACCCCTATATTTGTATAATATAAGCTCGTTCCGGATAGCCTAACACGGAAAAAAACCTTCGGATAGAGAGGTTATGCGATTGAAGTATTGGAACATAGTTGGATATTATAGCCTGAATAGAATATAATGGGTACAAATGGATAAGATTCTTCCAAAGCTGCTTAGATGGTACAGTTTCCATTGAGTATTATGGAAGAACTACCCCTGGATTACTGGATTGAAGATTTGTAGTGTGTGTAGTGTATCTCGCGAATTCTTGCGTTGAAAATGGGAGGCGTAATCATCATGGGTGGACCACAACAAGCCAGCATAGCCCATAACTAAGCCACCATGTCGTCATCGAAGGGTCATGATTAACTATTGTATCCTGTATTCTTCTTCACGACAATACCAGACTGTTTACATCGAAAGTCATCCGAACGTACAGTGCCATAGAGTGCTTTTACACCCGTTATATTCTTTGAATCGCACTACTAACAAATTACCCTCTATTGCAACGATGGAGAGATTATTTTAAAGCAAACGGAAATTATTTTTATTACCATTACTGAAAAAAAAAAATATATAGAAAATTTAATTTCACTTAGACGCCAAACATCATATCATATTATAAAAAAATATTCAATTCTTCCTAATCATAGTATAAATATTAATCTTTATTAATCTTACAGCTCTCGACGATATAACAAAACAGAAGATGTGTTTAGCTCGAAGAGATGTCTTGCATGGTTTAGAGAATATACTGCCACAGATGAGCCAGATGTATTGGGTAAGAACTTGAATTGTGATCTCAATTTCGGTTGAACCCATTTAAATATACATAACTTCTGACTTATGAATTTTTTCTTTCTCTTTACTTAAAGGACCTGATGGAATGGAGAAATTTTGTGAAGATATTTGTGTTGAACCTGAAAATGTTGTCATGTTAGTTTTAGCGTACAAAATGGGCGCACGACAAATGGGATTTTTCACTCAGTACGAATGGCTAAAAGGTTTAACAGAACTGCAATGTGATTCCACAGTTAAAGTGCAATCGAAATTGGAATATTTAAAAAATCTTTTAAATGATTCGAATACATTCAAGAGCATATATAGATATGCCTATGATTTTGCTAGGGTAATAATTATTTTCTTTTCATAACAATTTTATATTGATAAAAAAAAAGTGAGCAATGCCTCAATTTCAAAGGGGAAGAAGGGGATTACAATAAATTGTGAAAGAAAACGGATAAAAATCGATTATAATTTTATTAGATGATATTTTACATTATTTTTGCTTAAATCTACTAATAACTAGTGTTCCGTCCTTTATTTCTTATTATTTTCTTAAAATTCCTAGAATAGAAAATCTTAGTTTGGGTTAGGTCAGATTAGATGTTAGCAGCTATCGAAATTAACTACAGTTATCGCCACTTAGATCTCGATGGTTCATTGTGATATTACTTCACCGGGACAGTACCTGAACATGATTGCTTAATTAGGGGGATACAATTAACTAAAATCAATTACAAGATCAATTGAATATGAAGAGGATTCCCAGCTTTTTATATCTTTCGACCAATTCAAAAGAAGAAGTAATTATTCACAAAGTGTCTTCTACGTTTGACAAAGTTGAGGCATTGAGAAAATTAGCACTCTCCATTAGCTTGATGTGAATGCTGCAAATCCTGATCACTAGGTACGTTATGTGATACATACTTGGCAGCTTATCGTTTGGAAGGCAATACAATAGTTTGTTAGGCAGTATGAGCACCATATCCGTTTTCAAGAAGATATATATAAATAGTCACTTTCTATGCGATTATTACCCTTTCTTCATACTAGGTATACTAGTTGAGGGTTGCCCCCTACTAAAATTGTAGTAGATTTATACGTTTTCACATATTTAAAAATCTACTAACCATGAGAGTATTTTTACTTCAGTTTGACCAGACTCTGAAAATAAATCACTCAGCTTCTACTATTGCTTAGCAGTAAAACAATGCTATAACTATTTTTAAAACTGAAAACTAATGCGGAATCGGGTATCGACTCGAACCAATGGCTGTCTAAATTAAATCGTGAGTATGGAACTGTCACTTGATGCAATGTAACCATTGAATAAATAACTAATATTAGTTGTTTCTTCAATGAATGTAACTGAACCGGTTCGTTGCTGACGTCAGGATCAAATGATATTTGATTTTCGTTGCCAATGTCCGATGCCGTCAGTGATCTGACCTTCTAAAATGCTTTTCTTTTGTAAAATGTATTTTATTTAATGTAATTAATGTAATTCCGTTACTTTTTTTTTGTTATCGTGAGGCCTGAAGGCAATTTGTTTTTTTTTTTATATAAAAATGATTTCGAATATTTTCCCACTATTTTTTCTTGTTTACTACCATTTTTCTTCCTAATATTCTATCAAAAATAATTTGTGGGGGGCATATCTAGGCCTTATAGCGGTATAACTTTCGTTCTCAGCAATTATAAATAGTTTTTGGATGTAATTGGTACCCTATGACAAAATTTAAAATAGCGTCTTTAGGTGTTGGCCTTGTTAAAGTTTATGCTATATATTAGATCCGTTCGTTACTATGGAAAGCAAAATACTGCTTCAGTAGACAAAAAAGAGTTTCGTTAATCTGCAACAATCTGATCCATTCGCGATAGAATTAGTGTAACATTAAGTGAAAATAAGTTAAAATAATCCCATCTTCGAAAGCGAATAAGACTTTGTATTCATCGTCGTATAGATAAATGTTTTTCTACTAATTTTAAGTCTAAAATCTCTTCTTTCTTAGTAAATCAGTAGCCGTCTGGAAGAACAGCAGTATCCAGCCAAGCAACAAAAAGAATTCGGAACTTGACCTTCCGCTACTGATTTGATTGGAAAATCATTTTTTTTTCTATTTAAATAGTTAAATGATAATAAAATTGTTAATTAAGGTAAATTATATTATACCAAAGAAGAGATACTAAGCTTAAAATTAGTAAAAAGCGTCAATTTATCTTGAGCAATTGTAGCTTACAAAGTAGGACAATGAAATTTTATTTGTTTGTTGAGAGAGAGAAACACAAACGCCTATTTACTTAATAATGGCTCATGGTTCATTGCTTATTTTTTAATATTATGCTTTATTTTTCAGTACTGTATATGCATAGATGTGTTTATAATAAAAAAATTTAATTTTCATTTAGGATAAAGATCAACGCAGCATGGACATAGAAACAGCAAAAGCAATGCTTCAGTTACTTTTAGGAAAACATTGGCCGCTATACTCACAGTTTGCACAATTTCTGGAGCAGTCAAAGTACAAAGTTATAAACAAAGATCAATGGTGTAATATCCTTGAGTTTTCAAGAACAATTAATAATGACCTATCAAATTATGATATCGATGGGGCATGTAAGTATAAACAATAATATTTCATCGTATTTTAACAAATACTAATAATATTTCATACAGGGCCTGTCATGTTGGATGAGTTTGTAGAATGGTTGCGGCAGCAACGAAGTGTTAATTCAGCGAGCTGAAATTAATTATATACGTTGGAAATTTAATAATCTCAACACTCACTAAGTTATTTTGCCGCAAACTACATGGCAAACTCATTAGTAAAAAAAAAAAATAAAAAAAAAACAAAAGCATGTAATTTATTAAATAAAAAAAAACACCAGAAACAAAAATCAAATACTACATTCAGAAAACAAACACAAAACCTAACATTTCAGTAATGTATAAAAACACACAACGCCATATACATACACATACATAAAACGGTCTAGCCAAAGTGATATATCCTCGTCTTCTAAGCATTTTATACTTTTGAAGTGAGTGTAACATTTTACGATTCAGGAAGACGACTGACTTTAATAAGAAATACAAATAAATACAATAAAAGGACGATTTTTATGGACTATTAGTTGTATCACTCGTATAATGCTGAGAGCTGAGTTAATAAAACATGAAGCCTTACGATTTTATATTTCCTACAGCGCGACATATTTTTTAAGTTTCTCTTCGTTTTCTTCGAATGAAATTAGATTTTTGAAATCAGTTCAAAATAAATTCTGGAAATTTTTTTTCATAAAATTCATTATTTATTTTAGGTTTTTCTTTTACTGTGAGATTTTGTACTGCAAACTTAGCTTTAATATAATAATTTTTTTTTTGTGATGAACATTGTAAATGTTTAGATTCGTTTTGAAAAAAAAAAAATAATAAAAAATACTCTAAAATTCCGGTTAACTTATAATGAAAATAATAAAAAACAAATCTTAGAGTTACATGTATAGCGGCCATGTCCACCAATTGTAATTAAAAAAACAAAACAAAAAACTACTTTGTTGAATCAAAATCAAATCTGATCTGGTAAGTTTAGATACGTAAAAGTAACGCTGTGCTGTTCGCAATAAACGACCCAATTCTTAAATATGTAAAATGGTCTTTAATTTTTTGTTTAATTTTCAGTGGTCGCCCAAAAATATAAGGGAATTCAGTGACTACTTAGCTTCTGATATTTATATCGCAAAGGTAAGCAACAGCGAGTGTCTTTCCGTTACATTTCGTAAATTAAATAAGTTATATGTTGTATTATATTATGTATGTATATAATACACGGTTATTCTGAATTGTTGGTGGTCATAAATGAAACGAGAGGAAATTGCATGGTGGGGGCAATATTAACCGTTTCATGTGGTAATCTGTCTTTACTTACCAACGAAAGTAGAATAGAACCATTATAAGATTTCAAAATCACAAAATTATAAAAAAAGATTAAGATAATTTGTGAAAAACGCATATTTTCTTAATCACCCCTGCTCTTGCCATACAATTTTTTTGTTCCTAACACTTCAATCTATCTCCTGTTTCATTTATGACAACCAATTCAAAATCACTATGTATAATATTAATTCCATTCAAGTTCGAATTTCTTCTTCTCATTCCAGGTCCTGATCATAAAGCTGGGATTGATTTTCGCTGCCTCGACGAACCTGAAGTGTGCACATATATATACAGCCATTAATTCTTTTAGGTAGCTTGCCACTAGTCTAGACCTTACACCGACACGATTAATATAATTAACTTCTAATACCAATACCAATTATTACTCATCTCATAAACTCTTGTTTAACTACTTCTCATTTTTCAGGAGCCTGAAAAATCGAACGCGTTATCCCTATCCTCAAAATGATCAATGAATCCTCCTGAAGATTACCGACCTATTAGCATTTTTCTCTTTTTATCTAAACTGATGAAATATTTTATGCGGGAACAAATGTTGGAATTTCTATCGGCGGTTGATCTTCTGAGTGAATGGCAATCTGGTTTTCGTGCAAAGCATAATTATATGACAGCCAGGTATACCGATGATATAAGATATTAGACTCTTCAGGCCTTCGATACAGTAAAACATATCTTACTATAAAGCAGCAAAACTCATCTTTAGATTTCTCTCGGGTCACAAAAATACCTGTCTCAATTAACAATTATGAGTCTGACACTTGAGTTCTGGTGTATTTATTCCAGAACTTCTATGTATCTTTTGCATTTTATATTCTTCTTATATTCCTTCAGTCATCACGTAAGGGACAGTTTCTTATACAGGTGCCGGTGCTATGCTCTTCATCTACGTTTACATGAATACTTGCGTACTTGACTTGAAATCCACTTGAAGCTCAGGTACGGCGGTTGACTGAATTAATTCCAATTACTTGACTTGAAGTTTTCTTGAATTTGATTTTCCAATTACTTAGGTTGAAATTTACGCGTTGAATGCGCCTTTTCATATTTTGATTACTTCAAGCATAATTCAAGTGTTCTTGTAAACGTATTGTATGTCATTAAGATCTGGAATTCACTGAATATTAGTATTCGCGGCTCCAAAACTGTGGGTGAGTCCAAGGGACACTCTTAAATAAATTGTAAGTTTTCTCGTTTCTGCTCGCAATGTTTAGTTTCCTTATTGCGTGTTTTTTCCGCTTTATGTTTTCTTTGTTTTTTAGTACTAGCGATTTAATTTAATTTAATTTATTTTACATAAGTTTAAAATAGTCAGCGGAATTCCTCTTATTGTTATTTTTATATTATCAAAATTTTTACTTTTTATTTTATTTTAAAACGGGTTTGTAAAATATTTTTGATATTTAATGATAGTTTTTGTAGCATCTCAAGGTGTAAGGAACTTTCTGATGCAGAAATATAAGGCATTTTAGATTTTAGTACATTTGGATGGTTATAGAAAAGGATTATAAACTATGCGAATTCAGAAGAAAACGGGAAAAAAGAATGAAAGATCCAACTATCAACTGGTACTGCGTCCACTGTTTGCACACCAGAGTGCCGGTTCGTTTGTGATAGGCTAGAAAACGCAGTCTCTGAAAACAAGTTCATCTAAGAGTCATTAAAAAGACAAAAAAAGTCAGCTCATCAGTTGCAGGGTTTCACTCGGGAATTAGGCTTATTTTTATCTTTTGGTTATGGGTTCTGTTAACGTTTTATTCTCTACACGCTCTTTCAATGTTGTCGAATTGCTGGTTGACATCAGAATGATTCCTTTTATGTACATGAAAGTCCAAACCAACCTAGCTAAAAATTTTTACGTTCAGGAAAGTGTTACTAGACGCAAATTTCGAAATTAATATTGATAAGTTTACAAAGTGGGTGTTGGTCAAGTGTTCGGAAATGTACGTCGCACAGACCCGTCACCACAAATTAATGATTTTGGGGGCTTTAAAAAGAATAATGATTGTCAAATATTATATTTATTATGAAGAAGAATCAGTAGGCGGAAAGTACCAGGAATTGTTAAAGATTAATCTTCTGCGAATTTGTTAACTTGATTTAAGGCGAATATAATTATTTAGTAGGACAATGCGGGTACCCACGCTACGGTTTCAGTAAGGGCTTGACTTTCGGGATAGGGGATTAATGTGTTGTAATGGTTTAGCGAATAACTGGGGATGTTTATCATAAGAAAAGCGTAAAATATCAAATAAAAGCAAACCCAAGCTAATGATAATAAATGCTTGGAACGGAAGTCCTGAATGTACTTTAATTGACAAAATACACTAAATATTAAAAGAATTTGATAAAAGGGACTACGTGCTTAGAGATAAATACAGCTGTTCCATTGTGTGAGTTCTCCGCGCCTACTCCCTTTGCTAGACCTGACTTGAAACATGAATTGCTTCAAATTTGTTAAATTTTGGATGAAAACTACTTTTTTCAAAATTTAGATCTATCCATTTATGCATTTAAAGCTTCAAAAATCCTCTACATTTAAAAGCTAGTAAGTGCATGACCATATTCTTTTCCAGTAGGGAGCTGCTACTCAAATTCTGGTTACACTGTAGACGACGGGAATTCATTGATTAGACTTGACAAAACTAAAGATTTGAGTGTCGTTTTTACCTTTGATTTTTATTTTTAAGATCACATTAATTTCGTCATGAAAAAGGCTGGCATTATTTTGGGTTTAAGGATTAGGTTAAGGAATTTTAACAATTCCAAAGTGGTTAAACCTATTTTGATTTAAACAGTTACAGCAGAGATAAAAACTGATATTTAAATTTAATTAACGTGCTCATTCAATCTCAATGGCCAAGTTCCCCTCGGCGTCATATCACTTGGCCCCATTTATAAAGCTTGGCATGGTCTGGTTAATATTCATTTTGAATTTCGTAAAATTTACGGAATCATGAATATCGTAAGGTAAAGTTGTCCTTGACAGAAGTCTCACTAGAGGATCTCTAATGAGAAGGCTGCATAATGTGATTCCAGTGAATTTCGGTAAAACCATACAAGAATTGATCCTATCCGCCAAGTTAAATATAGAAAAACCTCAAGAGCTCTTTTTTAAATATTTTATTTGCAATATCTGTCTGCTTTCATTTTACTTCGTCGATCTAAAAGAACTTCATGAAGGTTTCCATCACATTTTGCATGTTCGAGCTCCTTTTTGTCGTTTTTATTGATGCGAACTTTCTTATCTTGAAATTTTTGGAATTTTTTTCTAGAAAGTCAAAAATAATTAGGTAATATAATTTAATTTAAATACTTGCGTGAAATACATACACATAGTTGACTTCAATCTGTGTCAAGTCTCCCTTTTCTTCTGGCGGGGGTTCATCATCTATAATTTCTCTGGGGGCAGAGCATCGAATTACGGCAATCTCTGCTTCTCCAGCCTTTTTCCGTAACGCAACACAAGCATCGTCTTCTGGATCTATAGACATAAAACATCCATTCTCTCCAAGAAGAGCTAGTTTTCCATTCTATAATAAGAGAAGCATGAGAATAAGTCTAGTTTTATTGCCTAAAGCAAATTTCACATCAAATACTGGCTCCCACTGTTCCATACTGCCTACAGCATCTGATCTTCCTGTAACCATTCCATCTTTCTCAACTTTAAGATATTTACCATAGCCAGACTTAAAGGCTATTTTGTTTTCATTTATGGAAAAAGCTGTAAAAACTTCCTCTGGAGCTGGTCCGTCTCCTTCATCGTGTGGAGCTCCTAAAGTGAACAGTCCATTGTCTAAAGCTTTTAAATAAGCGCGGTCAGCAAACTGAATAGCTGTGGAACCAATAATTTCACTTATTTTACACACTCTCCACCAGCCACCGTGTTTAAGGGCATCTTCATCAACAACTGTCCGAAGTTTTTTATCGCCTTTCTCCTTTTTGTCCTTATGTTTACGTTTCTTTGACCTAAAATTAAATTGTGTTAGAACTATTTTTTGCAGATTTTCTATTGCATAACTTTTTTTCTCCTTTGAGAACTAGCTTTCCTAGTCTGACATTATCATATTCAGACATTTCTTATGAAACTTTGATTTTCTGATTTTTCAAGAAATTTACTCAATTGGCCGACGTCCGACGACAAGAAAGCTAAACACGATTTTTGACAATTCTTTAACTGACATCTTTTGCGACCTAAATTCCGTAACCAAAATGTAGTAGAATGATAGTTGCTCCAATTTTTTACTGTTTTAGGGTTCGTTTCTTTTCCTTTCTAAGTTTTGAATGACTCACGAGTACGGATTGAAAACACACGTACCGGATTCCATTAAATAAATAAAAATGATTTTTTTTCTTTTTACTATACTATTTAATACCATAAATCCATATTTTTAGGTAAAATAACGGCATTCAGGCTCAAAATACATTCACGGCCTCAGGCCACAAGCCACAGCCGAGAAGCCATGGTTCTCATTATGCAAAAATGTATGTACATATTTTCATATACCTAATTAATAATTTTGTCATAAAAAGGGGGATAGAGTTTTTTTACTCTTTCGAGACCCATATAGAGCCTGCATTCATACTTAGATCTTACAAAAAATCTTTATATGATCTACCATAAATGTTTGGGCATCCGAATTCACTGTGTGTAGACTGCAGGCAGTTCAACGTTTCATTGCTGTCCTGATGAGATCGCCCTGACTGCTGATCGAAACATACATACTGTATACTCTCAGAATTTCGTAATGAAATTCTGGTTTGATGAGGTTCTGATGAGACGCCGTCTAGTATCCAACCCGTATTAGGCAGCCGGAAAAAAAAGTTTTAATCCATAAGAGGAGAAGGGGAGGGGAGAGATAAATTGCCTTGAGTTTAGCTAAAAAGGCCCGGCTCGATCAAAGACCTTTGAAATATTTAGAGAAACGATTTTGGACTCATCAAAATTGTTAAGACTACGGTTCTTTCCTTTCGTAAGGAAAGTCAGCAAAACACCAAATCAGAGTTCAGGCCGGAAGCCATATTGACGATTGTTGATTGATCTCTAAATACTTCATTAATTTAGAGTTAATGATAGATTCAAAAACCTTTGAAGGAATCGCAGTGATAATTTTAGGGATCGCTAACCACTCCTTTTTTGGAATAGATTCAACGTGAGCTAGTTTCCAAGCAATTGGATTTTTTTTGTCGAATAAGACATGTAGTAGAATAGTTTGCGCAGAGGTTTAGCCAATGATGGGTCGCAGGTTTTAATTAATAGGGGCAAAAAATCATCAGGATCTGCAGTTTTGGAGATGTTGATCTCCTTGAGGACCTTGAAAGGATGTGTATTAGACACTTAAACACAGTTTCGAGATCTGATTTAAGGTCATAGGCTGCATAGGGCTGTTAAAGGTGAGCATTTTGTTTGGAAGAATGTTGTCAGGCAGCCTTTGCAAATGCTTGTATTCATACACAGTTTCATCAATGTGGGATTACTATTTGAATTGTGCTGAAAATTTAAAAATCTATTTTGTTGAGCAAAATAGACTTAATTTTTAAGATGTAGCTAGGACAAGAGACAGTGGGGGACTGGCATTGAAATTAGGGTGGGGGGTCATTTTACAAATTAAATTGAACAATTAAATATTTTTTACTTAATTTTTAGGGGGGGGGGGTCATGACCGCGTGAAAATCAATCAATAATCAATCATCAGTCATATTATCGATACATATCACTTCACTAGTTGCTCGAAGATACCAAGTGTTGAATATAGACAATTAGTACCCTAGTCCGCATGAAAACAGCGGAGAGAATTCTTTCATACCTGGAAGTGTGTAAAGAAAACGAATTGTGATCAGCGTAAAAAACAACGTAAAGAGCTCCTCGTAAGATATTCTTCTATATAGCCACAGGGCTCTGTAAGACCGACCACTTGAGAGCTTAGAGTGAGTACATGTAACAAATTTACAGATAATAGGCTCCTTTACGAGCGAAAACGATCTTTTGGAGCAAGTCATCTGCTACAAGGTCATAGCGAGTATTTTCAGTAAATTAAGGAGATGGTACTGTGGAGAAACTGCAACGCGCGATGTGATATGATCGATAACCCCGTATTCGGAAGTAAGGATGATTGCTAGATAAGACGATACAGCGAAGAAGTCTTGCAGATCTCAGTAGTCATACTCTTTTAATCCTTTGTGGGAAACAGATATTTTTCCATCTGCTCCATGATTATTTATTATTTGTAGGAAGTGGGGGGATGCAAGCAGAGTTCCCACCTCTCATCAAGTCACTGCGACCTATAAGATATTTTGTGACATCATCTACCCCATGATGATAAAATTATCTGTTTCTTGTAATTGGGCCAAAAGTTTTATATGGAGCTAACGAGTAAAATATCACTCGAATATTTTTGTTATTCTTTTGTCAGTGGAACACTAAATATTTAGTGGGCGCCAGTTTGATTCGATCCTTGTGGGCTTAGAATGCACTGGGAAATATTTTTACAAATTAGATTCTTAATAAGGTGCGGTTAAAAAAAAGCCCTCTAACATAAGCTGTATCAGACAAGCAGTAAAAGATTTTGAATACGTCAATTAGCAAGCAATTAGGGGAAAATTGCTTTCCATTCATTTTTTTTTTGGGAATTTGCAAATTTGCTTACTTACAAGCGTTTCAATCCCTCGACTAACTAAATAAAAGATCTTGCGTATTACTTAATTTAGTTATTTTAATTAAAAGCAAAAGGAAATGAGAAGCAATTATAATCAATAGCTTTGGAAGTCAAATTCTCTTACGAATCTGAAACACATGAATTTGCAGTGAAGTTTTCAACCAAAATACTCAAACATCTTTAGGAAAACTTCCAACATAAAAAAGAGTTTAAAACGCACGCACGGATAAAAATTAATTTGCTTTCAAAATAGAAGCGAGTTTGAATTGAATTTTTAATATTCACTTCAGGTATTTTGAAAAAAGGCCAATTTTCATTTCTAATTTAATAAATACACCAAAATTAAGTGACTCACATCTCTCGTAATACGAGATACTCCATAAAGCTTACCGCTTGGAACATAAAAAATTACTTAGGAGCTTCTCAAGATGAATCACAAGAAAGTGTTATTGACATGATTGATATCCACCAAAGATTCTTTGGAATAACAGAAATAAAATATTCGCCTCGTTCGGTGAGAGATATTCATGCGAAGAAGAAATACTTCATTGAAAGGGAAACTCTAAAATTGTTCGGACGTGATAGAAATGCTAATGCACTCTCTTATACTGGTTGCCTGCATGAGGCTATGAGTGAATGGCTATTCTGCAAAACCCTAAAATTTTGACCAGATAAATATCGGCCAATGTCACCAGTTAACCTCTTGAGTTAGTACGTCGCTTGAATGTTAAATTGTGAGATTTTCGATTATATAAAATCAGTTTGCTTTACGAATTGTTATCAGTTTCGGTAATCGATCCAGTTCAGTCTAAGCCTGACCTAATCGAAAATGGATAAAATATTTTTCTGTGCTGTAATTCTAGTTGTAGTAGTTTCTGTTTGTAATGGAGAACGTCCACGCTTACGTCAGCGAATTGCAAGGAACAGATTCTTTGGTCGTCAGGAAATTGATGAACAAGATTCAGTTGATGATGCAGTCAATCAAGGTCCATATCCAGAAGCACAAGCTCCATATCCTGCAGCTGGATATCGTCCAGATAGAGTTTTTAATTTGCCATCAGAAGAGGATCGTCAGGTTGAACAGAATGCTGCTGTTTTGCCTGTTCAAGCTTATGGAGCTCCATCTCAGCAGTATGGTCCACCAGCTGATGAACCTAATAAACCTACAGAGGCAGATGAATTATCAGGAGATGAGCCAGTAGATGAAAATGATTTCGAAGCAGTTGATATTCAAGAAAATCAAGTTCAAAGAGTCACTGAAGGTCAGGTAATCAATAACGAAGGATTATATTATGTACAACTGCCAAATGGTTTAGTACAGCAAGTGGCCTATGTTCCTGCCGTTCCAGAAAGCTCTCAGATGTTAGCGAAAGTTAAATTGCAGCCAGCTGTGGTTCTTAGTAATTTGGTAACACCGACGTCCTTCGCATATACCTCACAATATCAAAGCTGGTAGGATGCTGGTATTTAAGAAGTTGCTGCCATTTTGTCGTATATCTTGTTGCATAACTAATAAGAGTCATTTTTGTTTTTCTTTTGTTTTAATCATTTTTAAAATGCATAACTTGTGAGGCCATGTTTTGTGATATCCCTTATCGAAATTAGCGCTAATAAAGAGTGAAAATTTGAATTGATGTCAAAGATGTTTTTAAAAATTTAGACACTTACTTTACATTTGTTTCTTTTTAATATAATTTTTTTTACTTGATTAATTACTTAGGAATTTAGAGTCAGTTAAATCGCTGAAATACTTCAGATTAATTTTCCATTTTTGAGAAAAGAATGCTTAACTGACAGCTCCTCTAATTTCTCACGAAGGAAAAATTTTAGCTCATGATCTCACAGTTCAAAAATACTTCTTCTTCAAGTAACTCGGAATTTCCTGACGATTAGGGCCGCTTTAACAACACGACGCCCCACTGGATAGTAATTACTCTATCTAAAATTATATGTAGTAAGTTTCATGGTACTGCAAATTTTTAATTGCTCACTGATGGTCCCCAAATTGAAGAGGAACCGCCAAATACGCGTCATGCCCATACGTTAAGATCGCATTGCCCATGATGTTTTTTTTGGGGTTTCTTCAAAGTAGCTAGCCTCGCAATAATATCCCTTTTGCTCTTTTAATTACTATTCAACTTTGAATGTTACTATTTCTAAAGTCTTTCTCCTGAGATTGGTTACTCAAGCGAATTTTAAGGATTCAATCTATTAAAAAAAAACTTGAAACCGTACTATTTTGAATTGAGTGGTTTTCTTCGTGTACTGGTTTATCATTGAAGTTGAAAGATCGATCGCAATTTTATTTTAACTGAGATCTGACTGGATTTCCATATCCATGATAGCTGAGGAGACGAGACATATGGTAATTGAGGTACAGAAGAAGTGCGTCCAGATTCGATAATTATGTGGGTCTGGTATAATCCCACTTACTCAACTTTTGATTATTTAAATATTTAGGTGTGAGAAGTGCAGGTTACGTTCCTATTGTTGAATCTTAAATTGTGGATTATTTTATGCTAAGTAAATTTTTAACATAAATTTTAACTTATACACATGAAAAAAATATTTATTTCGATGGTTTTAAACATTTTGATTTTATTAAAAACGGTAAGTTAAGAGTGCAATGTGTGAAACTAGCCTTTCTTATTTTGGATGGACAGAGAGTTGCATGACATTTTAAATGTTAAGTCCTCTGTAACCTGAGACGAGGACTTCATATTTTTTCCCACTGTTTGCTTGTACAAACACACAAAGTTTTGTATAATTCAGAGCGAAACTCTGCCAAAGTTATCAATTTATTAATTTTGTATGTTTGTTTTATTTTTGTATAAAACTCATGAATCCCTTCCTTAATACGGTCCTTTACTTTTCCTGCTACCTATAGATTCCTTTCGTTTATAGTATAGATTCGCCTCTCACATCAACTATCTAACATATCAACAAATTTCCTCACCCTTCTTTAAAAGCAGCACCAAAATATGCACTTCGTGGAAGCTGAGAAACATTTGTGAGGCTTTAAATTATTTGTAAGACTTTCACCGAGGTCGTGTACAAAATTTCATCAACCATCAATTATTTGTCCCGCAAGAACAAAAAAGTCACAATGAATTTTATTATTCACAATTCAAGTTACGCATTAACCCTTTAAAAAATGATACGCTGTGTCGTGTCAGTCATGACTTGCACTTACTGATCCGTAATCAAAATGAAACTTCGTGAATTGTGATTGTTCATGCATATGAGTAGACAATACAAATTTTAATGATAGATAACGGTGTTATCGGTAATAAGAAAAGACTATAACCCTTTCGTTTTCGGTAAAGATACGCGTTGAGAGACGTTTGATTTACAAAGATTAAAATCTCCAAAGTTTTTACATGGCAAGAGACTCTTGGCTCTGAAGATCAGAGAATTAGTTCTCTGGAGACCATAAGAAAAAGTCTCACGTTAGTTCTGTAAAAACTAATTTGATATTTATATTTCATTCCATATTTCCGTTTTTCTTTTTAAATTTTTATATAGGGGATGCCCACAATATATCTTAGATCTCCGCACAGACGTTTTTAATTGTTAACAAAGAAATTGTTAGGAAGAATTACCTAAACTAAAAGTTAATAATATTTTTGTGTTATGCGAAAAATGAGAAAGTTTTAAAAAAATTATATCCCTGAAGTAAAATTTTTACGCGATATGATTGTGTTTTTTTTTTAAATAACCAGACCTCTATTAACAAAAAAATTCTCTTCCCTAAACCCTATCCCAATTGAGGATTTACTAAATTAATAATTTAATAATTAATTTAAAAAAATTAGAGAAGTTTTGATTGAGATTTTGAAGAATAACGGGTATTTTTATTAACTTTAAAGTTTTATCTTATAAAAGGCATTTTTAATGTAATTCTTTCTGAAACATTAAACTTTTCTCTTTAGAATGACTTAAAGACCATATGCCTCTGCGATAATTAGAATCAAAGTTATAAGCAGGCCAATTTTAAGGATTTCAAAGTTCTTTATTTCAGGCAACATGCGTCGTATAAAAAGATTTAGTGGAATATAATTACTCAATGGAGATAGATAGATACAGTAGAACACACAAATAGTCTCCAGAGACCTGGAGACAAAAATATGAGCAAACTCCCGAGACCGAAGACGGAACATGAAGACCTGTTTGTTTTGAAATACAGGACGGAAGACCGAAAACCAAAAAAATCTCTGGAGATTTGGTCTGTTTAGAGATTTTTTGCGTTTTCAAAGTGTATATAACAAGGGTTTCTGCGTCTCTAGAGTACCAAAGGCTTCAAGCAAACGAGTTCTTCAGATCGCAAACTCATTCAACTAGTCCACATGTTGTGTCAACTGCCACTCAATGTGTTACTCAAATGCATTGCCGAAGTGGGTCACTGAATACGGAATGTAACTGCAATTTGCAAGTTTGTAATTCTGCTTTAAGCTCAACTCGTTGTTGATAAAACTCATCGACTCCATAAATAAGATTATACCTGTTATGTTTATGTGTGCGGAGTGATAGTTATATCGTGTAAAGGGATAAAATGCTTGTCATCATCAGCATCAGAAGCCAAGAAAAGGGATATAGGAAACCAAAGTACGTTCCCAGCTTCAGTGTTATTGCCTTGCGTATCTGTGCCTATGTTGGGCTCTGCTTGCGGTTGTGCTGTGCTGTCGTGTACGCACGTTGCCCTGTGAAATCAAATGTCCGCACATAATGTGAAAGCAATACTTCACACTTACAACTCGCCGCAAGAGTTATCTGCCGTCTTGTTTTGTTATAGCCTTTGAATCGTCTTGACTCTTGCTCGTGACGTCTGGCTCCTTTGTGATCAATGAATCTCACCAGAGCCACAAGTCAAATGACCCCTAATGAGCCACATTCAAATAAAATGAAGAATCGGCTCAGCTGGCTCACTAATAAGAGCCGACTCTTTGAGTCAACTCAACTCAGGCGCTATGAAGGTAATGAGATTCAAATTCAAATTCAAATTAATTAATTAAATTTACATATGAGCTTTCGCTCTTTTGTATGTAATAACTCCAGGAAGGATAGTAACAAAAAAATATATATATACATATATTAAAGTAATATTAAAGTTACTTGAATAAGTGATATCATTTGCTGTGGCAATTATTACAGAAATTATTATATATAAAAAAAACAAATAAAAAGAAAGGTGAAAAAAGAAAAAAGAGAAAAAAAAGGAAAAAGCATTATATTACAAGCATTGAAGATAGGCATTAAATTAAATCGCGCAACAACATGGCGTGGTTAGAGGCTTATGGCAGCAAAGATGTGTAAATACCAACGAGGTAATAACTAAAGGAGATGCAATCATATGTACGATCCGTGTACATGAGCGTACCCAAAATCAGGGACCGAAAATAACTGTTATTATTTTTTTGTGAGCGAAAAACTCTTTCATAAAATTTTCTAGGAAGTAGCGTAGTACAAAAGGGGTCTATGTACAGCACTTAGACTAGCTGCCTACGTTCAAATCAAGAAAGTTTCGATTTTAATATATAAATCTAATCCAAACTGTTATTGTAAGACATATTTTTTATATTTCAATTTTAACTGTTAAAAAAAATACTTATATTATTTTACAGCGATATAAAACTCTTTGCCAGAGTTTTACATATTTCGTCTATTATAAGATTTAAAAATTTTGTTTTATTTTTTTCCTCAGGAAATAAAACTCATAATTCGAGTTTTATATTTTCCTCATCTTATAACAGTTAAAAATGAGTTTTATTTTTTTCCTCAAGAAATAAAACTCATAATCAGAGTTTTTTATTTTCCTCTGGAAATAAAACTTATCAATGGACGTTCTCTATTTTTGTTTTCATATATTTGTTCGAAGATACAATTTGTCAATTTTTTTAAACAATTTTGTATAGCAACCGTACGAAACAGTTGGCCGATTGGTCCTATTTTTGAACTTAAATTTACATTTTTTTTTTTAAAACGGCCGTTTACAGTGAAAAACCAAAGCTATATATAGCAACACCAAAAAGGGGTTGCCGATTCCAATTTTTCTTTCCCTAAGAACCTTACTCGGACAGGTTTATTTCTTGAGGGAAAAAATAAAACTCATTTTTAACTGTTAAAAGCTGAGAAAAATGAAAAACTCGAATTATGAGTTTTATTTTTTGAGAGAAAAAATAAAACTCATTTTTAAATGTTAAACCGAGAGAGAAATATAAAACTTAAGATAAGACTGTTATTTACTCAGAAGAAAATAAAATTCTCTTTTTAACTATCTCATTAGAAGATAAAATATAAAATATCAATAACAAAGTGTTAAAACCAGACTTTTAAAATATTTCTTATAATTCTTTGCCCAAAATTGCCCTGCATTTGTCTATGTTTCATTCCGCCATTTTTGGTCTTCGCTGTCAGATCCATACTTAGGTTTTGTTTGATTTGGGCTTGGCACATTGACGCAGGAAAACTCGTGAAATAACCGTAGGGGCACGAAACAAATATTACTCAAAAACTTTTTATCATTGAACTTTTCTTCTTAATTATTAACTTTTTTATGTTCAGTTTGTAAATTCAGTAAATACTTTTAAGTATGTGAAAATAAAAGCGATTAAAATTGCGAACAGGTTGTACAATTGTGTACAGGTGTACACATTTTACGGCGCTTATGTTCAACAATATCAGTGTCATTGTGTTAGAAATGGGTACGTGATATTTTCTCATTTGCATCTCCTTTAGTGGTTACCTTCCAAATCCTGACACCGTATACGAAAAAAGATCTATCGCTCTGTCTGCAATTACTGCGAGGAATGACAAGTTGACAGTTTCTCGATATCTGAGCTGCTGAAGTTTACTGGACAAGAAATCAGGTACAAGGGATTTAATTATCTTAAAGAGAATAATAGTCACATGATAATCAAGGTAATTATCCAAAGTACAATTTAAAATGCTGCGAGCGTGCATAGAAATATGGTCAAAACGACTCAGATTGAAAATGTACCGCGCACACAGGAGTTAAAAGCCACATTTAATTTCCTTCTACTAATATTGTCGATCTTGCAGTATACTACACTACCATACAGTATAACCGGCAGAATTAGAGTGATAATCAAACTAGTTCGGACATCCTGTGGAGTGAATTTTGCAAAAAATCACAGCTTACGAAGTGTACCATACACCCTCCCTATCACTTTGTTAGTTTGTAGGTCCCAGGTAAGTGTGCGATTGAAAACAACACCAAGAGTAAGGTATGATGGCATCTCCTAGTCTTATTGGGGGAAAGTTGTTTAAGCCGAAGCTTTTTAGATAAATCAGGATTGCTTGGGATTTCGATGCATTTAACAAAAGTTTCTTTTCCATAGCCCAGCAAGACACCCTAGCAAGTTCACAGTTCATCAGCTCTACAACATCTTTCATACAAGTAGCAGGAGCAGATAAAGTAAGCTGAACATCATCGGCATACAGCTGGATATTGCCACAACGGATTACTTCAGGTAAATCATTAATGTATAATAAGAAAAGAAACGGTCCGAAAATTGACCCCTGTGGAACACCTGAGAAGGTAGGTCTATATCTTGAAGCATTCACAATCTTTTGGAACCTATCCGAAAGATAAGAAAAAATTAAATTAACTGCAGAACTGCTAAAAAGGAACCGTGTTTTAAGTTTACTATATAATACATTAATATTTACACTGTCAAACGCCTTAGAAAAATCTAATAATACGAGCAATGATACTAGTCGGGCATCCATATTTAATCTAATATTATCTACTAGGTGTAAAAGCGATGCAACTGTACTATGTCGTTTGCGAAAACCGGATTGAAATGCATATAAAAGGGACTGATCCGATACAAAGGTTGAAATTTGATCACAAAGCAACTTTTCGGTAACTTTCGAACAGAAAGGAAGTATGCTAATTGAACGAAAATCTTCCTTAAGTCGAGGATTAGGTTTTTTATTAATTGGAACAACTTTTGTATATTTCCAAGCAGACGGAAATTTGGATGTCATGATACAGGTATTTATTATATGCGTCAAAAGAGGTACTATACACGGTAATATAATGCGTAGAAATCGTACGTCAATATTATCAACTCCAATCGCGTTGGATTTAATAGATTTAATGGCAAGTATAACATCAGAAGGGGTGATTGTATTAAATGCGAAACCATCAAAATTTAGTTCAATGCATAATTCCCCCCCAGAGTTAGCTGCACCATTGAAACAAGGTCTTTGCACGAAAAACTCATTTAATACATCAGGGTCAATGTTGCAATAGGCCGGTGATTTTTTAACTCCAATATCTCTGTTGTTTTTCCAAAGAGTTCGCCGTGGAAGCGCAGGGTCAAGTTTCCGAAAGCAAAAGTCACGCTTAGCTGTGCGAATCGCTTGGGTAGTTTTATTTCGCAGATATTTGCAATTTTTCAAAAAGAGGTCCATTTTATAGGTTTTCCAGAGTTCATAATCTCGCTCACACATGAAGTTTTTAATACGTTTGTTCATCCACGGGGATCTATTGTTGAGTAATCTGGATTTAATAGGGACAAACTCGTTATACAAGGATACTACTATAGCGTTAAAGTGGTCAACTTGAATATCAACATCTGATGTTTCATAGATAGAATTAAAGGAGACGGTCTCAAAGCTACTAGTTAGTCCTTCAATCTCAATGTTTTTAAAGTCCCTGAACACCACACGCAAACTGTTCCGTTCGACAAGAAAAGAAAAGCGTGTACATACTGCTTCATGATCAGATATTCCTGACAATGGAAATTGGTAGTGATCAACCAGAAGATCGATTCGATTTGTAATTATGACGTCAAATATCGAACTACTGAGTGGATGGTAACTGACTGACTGCCTGGAAAGAATTTGAAAAGAGTCTCAATTTATAGGACCCGAATGCATTTGTTAATTTACAAAAAATGCACTTACTAAGAAGCGGACCACATGCATTAGGACATTCTTCTAGTCCTAAGACACGCCAAGCTATTCAACAACTTAAAACAAAAAAACTTTAAGAAGGCATTACTGTGAACTGTGGTAAATATTAAATTAGGATATTCACAGTTCTGCTGCCTAATTAAGTAAAACCAAAAATCTTTTTACTGGGAAAGGCTACAGGGACTTCGTCAGGCAAAAAGGTTTATCGATATCTACCTCTGGCAGAAAAACAAAAGAACTCCTACTCCTTAGGAGAACAGAGCTCAAAATGAATACAGAGCGCTTTTCAGGCCATTGCCCTTTGAGGTTCACCTAAACAAGATGGGCTTGGCTTAAACTTCATTCACCTGCTCTGCAAGATAAAGCAGGCGGAGGTTACTCCACCTCGAACATGATTTCCACAAAAATACGTATGGAACATATGGTTCTAGAGTTTATTAACAGTATAAACCTAGAAATGGAGTAAATTGAACGGGGAATCACAATAGACCTTTCAAGTCGCAGTGAATGCACACCTCTCCACAAATCTAATCTAATCTACTTAAGTAAATGCGATGGGTAAAAATAGTTGATTACTGTCCTGTTCGTCCTAAACACTAATATTTGGGTAAGGAATTCACCTTTGGGTAGAACTATAAAGGAACTGTGATGTAAGCCTAACCCAAACCTAACGAATAAGCTCCTGGGACTAAACAAGCCAAACCTGAGAGCTCTAGTGTCAATTCTCACTGGGCACTCTTTTCTCAGGGGTCACCTTCATAGGATGAGACTAGTTGATGATCCCTTATGCAGAGGATGCGGAGAGGAATCCGGAACGATGACTCACTTTCTTTGTCACTGTCCGGCTCTTTCATGAAAGCGTAACAGATTCCTATAGGGTCACACTGGACAAGCTGCATGAAGCCAACAAGAAGAGCTGGAGGCCAATACTTAGCTATGTAAGAGCGTTCGGTTGAGACCTATGAATAATTGCTCATAAGTCTTCTGGTTTACGTTCCAGGGACCTTTCTAGACCCCAACTTCTTTTCAACGCATCGACGGAATTCACATCATAACTTCATCATATATTCAGAAAGCTGCGTCTGCGGAAAGAGACCATGTTTTAAATGGTGCAGAGATGCACAAAAAGATGACCAGAATTACTATACAGATGGCTGTTTGTATTGAAAAAAAAAAATAGATCTTAAATAAAAAGATACAACTTTATTCAAACATCACTTCACAGCTATTTTATAATTAAATTTAAAAAATAATTTAAAATATTTAAGAAAATACTCCTGGTACTAAATCGCTACTAAAAAGTGGTTGAGTAATAATAAAAGGAGAACTTTGAACTAATCCAGAATCTGATAATGCAGTAACATATGAAACTCTCGGAGCAACAGCACCGGGAGCTTGAACATAATAAAATCCAGGCTCAGATCCTTGATCTTTGGGGGAAGTATCTACTTCAGCACCGGTTTCAATTAACTCAACAACTTCCGATTCAGGATTATCAGTTTGATTCTCTTCATCAGTTTTTCTTGTAGACTGAGGAGACTGTTCTTCTGGTTCTTTTGTGATATTTGTTGTCTCAGAAGTTTCTAATCTTTCAAGTAATTTACTTGAAAATTGTTGACTTGGCTGATGACTTGTTGCATTCGAGTATGATAAAATTTCTTCTTGAATTAAATTTGTAGCACTTTCATTCGGCGAAGGAAATTCTGTTGTTGGAAAATCTTCTACATCTAATTTGGACTGTGGACTTTCCGGGTTTGTATCGCTTTCAGTTTGTAAATATCTCGATTCAATTGAATAAAATAAAACTGCAACTAATAAAATTAAACTTTTCACACCCGTCATTTCCGATAGTTATTATTTTTGTAAATATTATTTCTGAATGAAATTCTTGCCGAGAACTGATATCTTACAAACTCTTAACCATCTTTTTATATACTTCGGAAATGCGGATGTTCTATGAATTCGATGACGGCAAATGCGGTAGGAACTTTTGGGTTCAATAACTAAACATTGGATGAATTTATATCACGTCTCAAAATTGACATTGAATAGAATTTATTAACATTTCACGCACTCACCGGTAGATTCGAGTCCGAATGTAGAATACATTTGTAAACAAATGGACTCGTCTTGTTAAGGTAAGCAGTTGTTCGATTCGATTGTTTTTCAATGAAGCTATACATGAAGCTGGAAATGAACTATGAATTTTTTTGATATGCTTACAATTATCAAGGGCATCTATTTTATTATTATGAATTAATTCTGGTTAAACTGATAATAAAAACGTTAAGGAATTTTTCGAGGTATGTATCATATGTCTTGTAGAAATGGCCTTATCGTAACTTTCCAGAGAATGTGATCTTCCATGAACATAAATATTTTATGCGGTAAACAGAACTATACCTTTTCAGTTTCAATATGGGAATAGTAAACTTCAACTTGAGAATAGTAAATTTCAATATGAGAATTTAATTTTTTAATTTAAAAAAAAATAATTTAATACAAAATATTTTAGAAGCAATTTATTAGTATTGGATATTTTCTAAGTTAAGAGCAGCTTGAATGCTTGCGATGCAATTGGCACATATTGTTGGTGTGACTGTCTGTAAACCTTCTTCCATGAGTCTTTCTAAGGCTCTTATACCCTAGGCAGACGGGCAAAATCAATGATCATTGGTTCGTAATTGAATTTTTCAAAAATCGATTTACCATTGAATTTTAATTTTAATTATTAAAAATGTGCTGTCAATTACATACAAAAAATGACAGGACTTTCGTTTTAATCAACAAAACCTTGGGTAACTTGATTTTTGAAAAAATCAATTACGAACGAATGATCATTGATTTTGTCCGTCTGCCTAGGGTATAACTCTACATTCTTTGATGGTTAAATCGTTTCTGGTGTAAATAATACTTGATAACTTTTTTGATAATTTTCTTTTAACATAAGCTTTCACTACAGACTACAGACAGCACATTTTCAATGTGGTTAAACATTGGACTATAGAGTCCAGGTGTCAGTATCTTGTTTTCATGGAATTCCTGCTTCAGTAAAACTTCTTCAACTTTACTGTGACAAGGTGCATTGTCAATTAGCATAACAACTGGTTCACCATGTCTAATCATTGCTTGGCGAAGGCAGATTTCCATCCACACTTTTGCATTTTCTTTTTTGAACGAACCTCAACCTCTTCTTATTTCATAATATTGTTACGTGCAATAGAAAGAGACAACTGGTGACATCTACTGGCAATAAACAACTTCAGGTTCGGAGAGTAAATGACTTCAGGTTCGGAGAATCGATTATGAAAGTTCAGGAATAGAACAAATAGAATAGTCAAGAAGCTTTTGGAATAGAACACTCCAGAATAATCCGGAGAGTTTCTATTGTATAAATATAACAGTTGTCATCGCCAAAAAAGAGGAGTCTTGCCTTAGACGTTGCCGTGTTAAGAAGCGAAAGCAATAAAGAAGCGATAGTGTGTAATTAGATTGCGATAATTGAAAGTACAGTGTTAGCGATAATTAGAGTTGAGTTGATTAAATAAATGTTTGTGAACTTTATATGATTTAAGCGTAATAAAGAACTTATATATTAATTATTTAATATTGTGTTTTAAATAACGAACCAAAGGCCACGCTCGCAACAATATATAATTCCAATTGTGCTTATGCATCCTATTTCATGAACACTAGCACCTTTTGAACCGGCTGCTATAGTGGTGCATCTTGTTCCTTTTAATGATCTACCCTGCGTTCTTGAAATATGAATGTTTAAATTAGTTTCATCCATATACAAAATAGGTTTATTTTGCGACTGAAATTCCAAAAGACATTCAACAAACTCTTTTCGGTTTTGTTTGTTCTCAGGGCAGTTTCCCTTTTCGGGTTCATGCCTTAGGTGTTTCAGCGTGTAGCAGAGAGAATCTACATGTTTTGAAAGGGTTGTTTTTGAAATAGAAACGTAAAATTTTTCTCGAAATGCAGCAATGAGTTCCATCAATGTAATGCGACAATTTCTTTCAATCATTGCTACGAAATAATCTAAATGAATTTGCGTAATTTTTTCAAAGGAATATTATGTTGGTGTGCAAGTTGTTTCCAGTCTCCGTTCATATTTGACACAGCAAGTAATTGGGTTGTTTTAGATTCTTTTTCTAATTTTTTAATTCTTGTAGCCATTTTTGACGGCTATCAATTTTAATATAAAAACAAAATTGTAATTATTCTCTAAAATGTAAAGAAATTTTTGAAAACCATCGCAAGGATTACTATTTTTAGATTTCAACATTTCCCATATTGAAATTTACTATTCTCAAGTTGAAGTTTACTATTCCACTTTGAAGTTTACTATTCCCATATTGGAGTTTATTATTCTCATTTTGAAACTGAAAAGGTATACACATATCAAATTTAGTGTAGGTTTGAGGAAAAATAGTCTGGTTGAGCCCGTTTTTTTTTTGTATAGCTGCAGGGAGACTGTTCCATATAACAGCGATTGAAACAAGATTAACGCTCTCCGATCCACGTATGTACCCAAAGAGCAGCCAGGAATAGAGTATCGAAAAGGAGTGAAATGATGGTATCTTCTTAGACCGGTGCTGCAAACGGCAGAGCTGCCAGGGGAGGATAACTGGATGTGAAAAGCCATATATGTGCACCGTACTTCGTTGTGCTGAGGACATAGCTTTCGGATTTCTGATGATTGTGCGTGTACCTAGTGAAGCCTAGCGCGTATATGACCTAGTATGCAGCTTGGTATTTGTACCTTGGTATGCTATAAGACTACTGGCGTTAGTCTCAAGCCTCTCCTAGCCTAAAGGGCGGATCATAACCATCTCGTGGTCCACTGCTGTCACTTTTTAAGTCTAATATGATTAAGCCCGAACGGAGGTACCAGTAACGTTTAAGAGTCTGCATGAAGATTCCCTGGGAGTACTCATAATCGTACGATTATGTTATACGAAGCCATACCATTTGGGTAGCCGACATTGCTAACTTGGTACTACGGGGTTGAGGAGCCCCGAATTGATCTACATAGTACTGATATTCGCCTCAACATTGGGAAGGCCCCCTTGTGGGAGCATCGTAGTGGTTGTGGTAGCCCATATGCGGGCAGAGTGAGATTTTCTGAGTCTGCATGACTTAGGCGAACATTCTTCTCTAAACAGAGTAGTTTCTTCTTTTGTATAATTGCATACTGCGTCCGTAAATTTGATGGATGGTCGCTTATTAATGTATGCTTAGAGGATTGGCTCTCGGCGTGGAGTTGCGCTAAATCAACCGGGTGCCGTGACCCACAGATCGGAAGAGATTTTAGGTAGGTCTCGCTTCAACCCGACCAGTAAGTCCAATGTCAAGCATGCACTGACATAAACTGGTATGTACTTGCTGAGACAGAATATAAATTATATTCTGCCTCTCAAGGGCGCTGATTTTAGCTTGTCTTTAATCCGTGCATTAAGAGTGCCGTGAGATTAAGCCATAATGGCAGGTGCTCACGTAAAACCATGACAGCTTTCTGTATCTTCTTAGACCATAAATAAATCGGATGTAGTTGTTTAATAATTAGTTTTCTTCGAGATATGGAATCCAAATACGGGAAGATCATACAGGTACTGAAAAAGTAAGGTCAGAGAAGAAATTTCACTTATCTTAAACGTAAGGCGGACGAAAAGAGGGTGCCCCGTAATGTACTATATAATTTGGAAATCATTTATTTAACGTGGTCACAGAAATTCATAGAGCTATTGATTGTAATGCCCAGATTACACACGCAATCGATGTATGGTAGGTACTATGTATATTGTTCAGCAATATACCTGGAAAATCAGAGATGTCAAGCCGTTCACGAGACAGGCTTGAATTAAGTCTCTCATCATAATCCTCGATCAAACAAATATCTAAATTCAAATATCAAATTGTTTTGAGGAATTTGCGAAGTCATTGATATACAGGGTGTTTCCGCCTAGGAGGTCAATAGAGCAGGAGATGATATTACTAACACAAACAAACAAAAATTGTGTGGTAGCGGGGGGAGGTGGTGTACATATCAACCGTTTAGGAGTTACAGGGTGATTAAGAAAAAAAACGTAGTTTTTTACATAATAGATACCCTGTACCTTAAAAAGTACAGGGCATACGGTCACAGTTTAGAGCTCATAGTATGCAGAACTTCCTTTCCAACGACTACTCAACCAGACCCTACTCCTCTCCTCTTAAGAGTTATGATTGTCTAAACTAAAAATTTCGTATTTTGTTATAGTTTATAGTTTTTATAAAAAAATTTATGTTAACGATCTTCTCGCTAAAATAATAGAGGTCAAAGTAAAAAAAAAAGGTAAGAAAATCCGAAATTTTTAGTTTAGACAACCATAACTCTTGAGAGGAGAGGGGTAAGGAGCTAGTTGAGCAGCCATTGGAAAGGCAATGAAGTTCAGCCATACATTTTTTTGTTTGTCTAGGTGAGTACTATAACCTCCTGCTCTATTGACCTTATAGTCAGAAACACCCTGTATAAACAGAATAATAGAGGGCTTAATTTGGATCCCTGCGGGACATTGCACTTTAGCGGTAAAGTACCTGAAGTGTACTTCCAATTTTTACTTGTTGATGCTGATCAGCAAGGAAACTCTTAATAAGCGTAGGCGAGGACGTGGGCAACCTGAACTGTACAGTTAATGTATCTACAAGCCTAGAATGTTGAATGCTATCAAAGGCCTTAGTAAAATCAACTAAGTTATAGATATCATCTTTACCGGGCGACCTGCAAATATCTTAAGTAAAAAGTAGTTTCACAGTTACGGTCCACCCGAAAACCAGATTGCCACTGAGTAAGCATTTTATGCGATTCCTGGTTTCGCAAAATTTGCTGATACATGGGTTTTTCAAGGAATGGATAAAAAATAAAACATTTATTGGCCGGAAATGATTTGGGCTATTTGGATGCGAATTCTTTTCTATGGGTTGTACATACATTCACTGTTTTCCAAATCGTGCGGAATTATGAAGAAATAAGACTTGAATTAAATGCGTGTCTGATGAGAGATATGACTCATGGTATTAAAAGCTTGAAAAATCGGGGCGACATATTATTCACGCCCTAATAAACCTTATCCTGTATCCATGCATTTAAAACTGAATTCACAAACAGTATTTGGGGAAGAACTGGAGCAAGTAGGAAGAATTGAATTGATAGGATGACAGAGGGTATATGGGGACTGATCAAATGTCCATAGCTCACGATTGATATCAAATCGAGTACGCATTGATTTTATAATTTCACCTATCATTTTGTGGTCCTCTTCTGAAGATCATAACCATGGAAATATTTTCCAGGATGATAGTGAATATCTCAGAAATTATGCGGATTTGTTGCTTTTAGCTTTCATTTATTAATATCAGATTTGAGTGGGGGTAAATAAAAATTTGTATTGTTCCATTTTTTTAATTCTGATCATTTAATTTTTTTCGTTTTTCTTTAAACGATCACAGGAATGAGTGTTGCTAAAAGAAAATTGAAAGATTAAAATATTCTTTTGTTATGTGGACGTAAATTTTTGTCTAAGAACAACATTTCAACTTTCATTTTTTGTATATAGTTTTCTTTTATGAATTTCTTAAAATCTTGCATATGTTATCAAATCATGGACTAGGTAAAACTTGTCTTGTTTCCAGCAGTTCACATGGGTCTTTCAGCTTTTCTGAACTGATGGCTGAGTGTACAAGCACACTCCATCTTTCTGTTTCGATACCACAAACTTCATACCAATAAGTTCGACGCTTTCTAAGTCTTACACTGCGTTCTCATATATTGCTGCCATTAATTAATTAAGACTATTTTGAATATCACAACTATTATCACTAAAGAGTGAGATATGTTTTGTTGCATTCGAAAGGACTTAAGATAGATGTATTATGTATATCACAACTTCTTTGAGCGCCTTGATTTTCGTTAAACAGTTGTCTTCTCACCAGATTCTGAATATGCAGTTTTGTTTTTTAGCAGAAACTGTTGCTGTCATTAATAAATGTTGAACATCAAAATTAGAACAGCTAGATTCTATATTATTTTAGCCCTGGATTGATCCTTGAGTACTATGTAGATGAGCTTCATACTCGATTTTGAAGGACTCTTTTAAGTAGGTATATTGTGTAAAATAAGCATGCTCCCAACGATGAATCAACAACTTATGAGATTTAATCTCTCAATTCCATAATTACAACGGTGTTTTTTAATTTTGTTTTGTAGAAATATTGCAATTAAAAACTTCAAATCTTCGAAAGAGTTGTCTGAAGCTAGATAACGAAGGGTTACCGATAATCTTTTGAAAACTCGCATGTTTGTTTTTGCACTGCTTTTTAATGCAAATATCAAGAGTGTCAAACTCCATTCTAAGAAATTTTGTAAGTCAAAGAGATCATTTAATTGGAGTTCCTCTAAAAGATATACATTGTCTCCGTCTCTCTCTCTCTCTCTCTCTCTCTCTCTCTCTCTCTCTCTCTCTCTCTCTCTATCTGAACACGCCATGTCTTAAGTTCGTTGTTTACAGTTCCTTTCAACTTTACCTCTTCATCAGCTGTTACAAATGCCATAATAATGGCTATACATAAGCTCTTTTCTTCACGGATAGGGCTCCAAACTAGCGGACGAAATTTATCGTTTTTGGTCAGATTCGAATAAAAATATCTGTGGATGTTCATAATCGCAATTATGAGTTTGTCCGGTCAAGCCTAGAAATTTAATACGGCAGCGCCAAAATGGCGGGCAAATTAAATTATTAAATCCGATTCGACTCAAAATCGATATGTGGGGAGCTTTATGGCTGGGTCGTTGTCCTAAATTGGACAGCTCGGTGCATAATTCGCAAGATGGGGCGGGGCGTTAAGATTTTTCAATAAATCGCAAATTGATTAATGAAATATTTATTTAAATACCTAAGGCAACAAAATAACGTTTTTAAATTTGTCCTGCAATTATTATTGAAAATGATTTAAAAATGAAAATTCAATGATTTTTTTTGAATTTCTCTGGTTTGCGGTTTTTTGAACTAAATTAAATAAATTTTAAACATAAACTTTTTGAAGTTTGCTTTTTAACAAGTAAAGAAGCTAGTATTAGTCTAAGACCAATTCTTATGATACCCTAGATGAATGCCCGTATAAAATTTCGTATGATCACCGATCTATGCAAGTTTGATTTTTGAAGTGGTTTTTCGCATATATTTCTAGAACGGTTTGTCGGACAGAAAAAATGATTATAACCAATTTTATAGGATTTCGTATATTCTGAAGAAGTTTTTAGTACAATAAAAATGTCTTGGACTGGTCGTTGTCACAGTATACGTAAAAATCCTAAATTTTTATATGGCTCTTCTGAAACGGGTAAAATATTACAATAATAATTAAAAGAAATAGAATCAGCAGGGCCCGAATCATGCAATTCGATATATGGTATATGAATACTTCTAAATATTTGCAATACTAACGTTCAACAGCTGTATTCCCTACAGGAACAGGTATGTCCTCAATAGCTGTATTAACTACAGGAACAGATATATCGTCTTGATGACATGTAGAAACCATCATTGGCTGAAGATCACACTATTCTCAGTTAAGCTCTTTTCGGTGGTTGTGAGAGGTATTGAACAAATTTCCACCGATGCAGTGAAAGATTCCGGGAAAGTGTCAGCGCTGTGGCAAGATTTCATTCGTTTTACTGGTACAGCCGGAGCTTTTGGAATACTCACTTCCTCATTACTTTCATCCGATGAAGGATTATTAACATATAAAAATTTGTTAATTGAACTTTTTTTTTGGTGGAGGCACTAGTTTCTTCTGCTTCAATATATTCATGGTCCGAAGTATCGATATTAGTCTTCTGAGAGAGTATAATTTCTGCTCGTATTGCACTTTTGTAACTAACTGATAATATATGTATATTAATTTATATATAAACTTGCTGCTAGTATGTAAATAACGATACTATAAGCTCTGCCGTCCAACGCTATGACCTTAAAACTTTCCATTTTTGTAAAGGCCGCTTTCCGCTGGCTGATCAATTTTCCAGCATTAGCATTAAAAGGTGCATGAAAAGCGATTCATAATTCAAACACAAAAATCATGAAAACCATGAATCGTGCACTAAATTTAAAATAAAAAAGATTTGTTTACCAATCCGTCTTTAACCCACGACACAGGTAAAGCTGCTATACAATCTCCTGCGAATTGATATATTTTATACTATTTATGCAACTGTTCTAACGCAATGAGAAAATACAACACGACATGACAGTGAACACGAATATTCATAAATGACTCACTTCCAATATTCAGTAGCCAAGGTACTGCCAAGGTACTGCATAGATACTTATAGAAATAATTAGAATAAATTTCTGAACAAAATTTTCCGAATACTTGTACAGAACTTAATAGGTACTGATTAAGTATTTTAGACCTTGTAAAATTTTATTTTTTTAATTCATATTTTCAGTAGATTTACAGTAATACTTCAGTACTGTAAAACTTAATTGCTTTACGCATCAAAAAGGAGATGTGAATTTCGATAAATTGGAACTCTTATGATACTTACAATGCACTCAACTTCTGAACTGCTTTTTTTATGCGTAATTCAAACAATCGATATTCGTTTAGTACTTATCCAGTACTTAAATGAGAAAAAATAATCTTAATTCCGGATGAATTCATAAAAATCAGTACTGGACTTTCAGGACTATAAATTGTTGCCTGAGGAGTTACATCGGCGGAAACGTGAACATTCTTCCAAAAAAATGTATACAAATACTATTCATACAGGGTGTTTCGTCCATGGTGGTCCATAGGACAGGCGATGATAGTAGTCACCTAGTCAAACAAAAAATTGTATGGCAAGGAGGAGCCAGCATCTCAACCGTTTCGGAGTTACAGGGTGATTAAGGAAAAAAGCTGGTATTTCACAAAATACTCTATATTTTAAAAAGTACAGAGTGTACGGTCACTTACAGAGCTTACTGTATGCAGAATTTAATGGCCTTTCCCACGACGGCTCGAACAGCTCCGTACTCCTCTGGACTTGGAGTTATGATGGGCTAAACTAAAAATAATTTATTCCCTTAGTGACTGAAATGAAAACACTTCATTTTAAAATAATATCGCCTAATTTCGGTATGACCTGAATAGGTTATGAGCTAAGAATTGTTTAACGGCTACAGTGAGCACATAGATATAATAGGCCAGATAAAATAGGAGAGTGGACAGTTTACAGTTTTTATAAAAAAATTATTTTAAGCAGCTTTTTGTAAAAAACAAGAGATCAAAGTCAATAAAAAGGTAAGAAAATGCGAAATTTTTAGTTTAGACCGCCATAACTCCTGCGGAGAGAGGAGTACGCGGCTGGTCGACCAGTCGTTGGAAAGGCCATGAAGTTCTGCATACAATGAGCTCTGTAAGTGTCCACACACCGTATACTTTTTAAGATACAAGGTATTTTGTGAAGACTAGCATATTTTCTTAATCACCCTGTAACTCCGAAACGGTTGAGATGCGGGGGGGGGGAGCGACATACAATTTTCTGTTTGACTAGGTGACTCTTATCACCTCCTATCCTATGGACCACCATAGACGAAACACCCTGTACAAATGGTACTACATGTATATACATTTTTTTGGAAGACTTACAAAAAAAATGTGTTTTTAGCCAGGGACCGAATCAGTTATGACTTTTTACGATCGATAATAATTTGAAGCTAAAAAAAACTAAGCTGGAAAGGCTTTTTATTTTATCTGGCAAAAATAAAAAGCCAGCTTGGCGAGAATAAATAAAAAGCCGGGCTCGCTTTTTATATTTTTACCGAAAAAAGTATCAAGCCGTTGCGCTTGCTTTTCTTGCTTCAAAATTATTACCGGCCAGGAATAACAAGTAAATTAAGCTTTTTTCGTAAAAATTCATTACTGATTCGGTCGCTAAAAATAAGAAGCCAGCTTGGCTTTTTATACTTCCGGTTTCAAAACCTGTTACTTCCAGCTCGAAAAAATAAAAAGTCAAGCCGGTTTTTTATTTTTACCATAAAAATAGAAAAAGCAAGCCAGAAAAAATAAAAAGTCAAGTCGGCTTTTTTAGTTTTACCATAAAAATAGAAAAAGCAAGCCAGAAAAAATAAAAAGTCAAGCTGGCTTTTTTTTTTACCATAAAACTAGAAAAAGCAAGCCAAAAAAAATAAAAAGTCAAGTCGGCTTTTTATTTTTACCATAAAACTAGAAAAAACAAGCCAGAAAAAATAAAAAGTCAAGTCGGCTCTTTATTTTTACGATAAAAATAGAAAAAGCAAGCCAGAAAAAATAAAAATTCAAGCTGGCTTTTTATTTTTGCCAGATAAAATAAACAGCCTTTCCAGCTTAGTTTTTATAGCTTTTTTTTTATAAAAAGTTAAATTTTCAAAAGCTTTACAGGAAACGAAACGGGTTTCACGAGGCATATTTTGGTATATTCCACTAAATTCCACGATCATGATTTATCCCAGCTTTTTTTGTTTAAAATTTTCAAAATACCAGTTATTTTCGGTCCCCGGTTTTTACAAAAAATGTAGGGAATTCAGTCTTCTTCAAATTTATGTTTTTTACATTTTTGTCGTGGGATCAACACCGTTGAGGAATTATTTTGAAAAAACAAATTTTTGGTACTTCTAATCCAAGATGACGGACCACTCGGATCCCCCAAGGGTTTAAGGTTGGATATTTCATCGGGGTCCGCAACTGAATGACAGCCAAGAAACAGTCAAATTCGTGTAGTTTTGAATCTAATCTCGTCTTACTATCTTGAAGCAACTAGCCAAGGGACATTAAGGTACCAGGGGTAACGAGATTGTGGAACGCCTTGCAAAGGAAGAAAGCAGATATATAATGTTTACTAACCCATCACAAGCCGTCATTAATATATGATAAAATCGATTACTGAAGTCATTCTATAATCACTTTACCTTATAGGAACGTGAAAGCAAATTCAAAGTACTAGTTCTAGCTCTACTGGGAATACATAATAAAATATATATATGCGACGTTCTTTTTTGGAATTAATTAACGTAACAAATTGAAGTTTTAATGGTATTCATATAATTATCTCCCCTTGTGTTTATTTTAATTCGATGGAAATTTTCTACATACACGTACATACCTGTAACACTATACGAAATATTTCACCTGTCTTACCTATCTCATTACCATCCTTTCCTTCCCATTAATCTATACGTACATATAGATTACACATAATTTTTATGTCGAAAGTAACCAAAACAAACAGTAACCAAAGTCTTCATGCCTATTAGTTTGCCTAAGCTGCTCCCATTTGTATACAGACAGCCGTCCATTCTGAAATTCAACTGAGGTAAGCCCATTTCGACATCAACAATTTTCCTTTCCCCCGTCCAAGATTCATTGGTGTAATTAAGAGCCTAAGGCCTATGCTACTCTTTATAAATTTAATAAAACTTCTGTTGGACACACGAACGTATGTCGAAAGCTATTAGAGAAATGTCACGTCCGGATACCCAACAAAGGTCCATCAGGTCCATTCTATTTATGTAAAGATTACCTTGGGAAATAAGTTCTATGCTATACGTGAAATCCTAGTCTAGTTCTGACTTAAAATCAAGGGATCTAGATACAATATTTGTTGTATAAATTCTATGGGAATCTACTTGTGTAAACACCTAACCACATTTTGGGGCCGGTAGTATACAAGTAGATAAAAAAAAAAAAAATCAATAGAGGTCCATAAGCAAATAAATTTTCGCCAGTCTTCTGTTTGTAGGACGTTATGGTTAATGAAATGAGAAAATCAATATTTTTATTGCATTTTTTATATATGTTTATTTAATTTATATATTTTTTTATTTTATTTTACAATAAGAAGAATCTTTTAAATTACCAACTTTGATACTGTTGCACAAAAGATACTATCCTTGGTTTTGATTGGTTTTCTACAGCAGCAACAGGTGTTTCAATTTGCCGCCCAACAGTCTGAGCCTTCACAAAAATGTTACCTCCTGCAGATGTAGAGAATGAAACTTTCTGTAGTGTTCCATCAGGCAAAGTAATAAAGTAAAATCCTTCTTGGCTCTTAGATGGTCCCATCTCATCAATTTCAGCGTCTATCGCTACAGCATCATCATCATCAACATCATCCTCATCTAGTTCATTTGGTGATTCAGTTTGAGGATCTTGAGGAGTCCCATATGTTTTAGATGGTGGACCATATTCAGACATTGGAGGAGGTAAATACGTTACAGGAGGCTGAGTTTGTTCTTCAGTTGGAAGTTCAAGTTTTCGTCCTTTTGGCTTCCATCCTGATGGTGGATATGGACCTCCAGGTGCAGCTGTAGTTGTCAGATTTTCTGTTGAATTTCTACTGTCGGTTGGTAAATTAAATGCTCTTCCAGGACGATATCCTGCTGCTGGATATGGAGTCATTGGAAGTGGATTGGGTGCGTTTTCTGGCTGATTTGTTGTTAAATCAGTTGAGCTTTCTGTAGTAGATGTGCTCTCCAGCTGTTGCCTCTGAAATGTTTTTCGTGATTTTTTGAAACGAAAACGTGGTGGTTCTGCTTCAGCAATAATCAATAGAGTCGTTATTACGAGAAAATGTAATTTTTTCATTTTTGTTTAAAGTTTTATGACAAAAAAAAAATTCTATACAAAATGAACTCACAAACTGTACTGGCGATAATGAGAGTTTTTGAGTAGATTATATACCTACTGCGCGAGTCCGAGTTATTTCGATTATTAGTTATTGGGTGGGCTTTATTTTTTGGAGCTCTCAAGATCTGACAATGGAAAAAAATTAGGTAAACGTACTTCAATGACCTCAGAGACGCCATAGTTTTAAAATATGTGTCCAAAATTATTACTTGACTTTTTTTCTTTTTAATGTCGGCGTGTTACTTGTAGTCTTCTTATGAATTACAATTAGAATGCTGAAGGTGAAAGTGTCAAAATTTTCTAATATTAAAAGCGACAGGTTGTAATTGTTTTGTGTCTTCATTGAAATGAACTTTGAATTATTTTTAGAGAGTCTATATGAATTTTACCAAATAATTAATGAAATAAGAAATCCCACAATTGATTAGTTAAATGTCTTCATATATGAATCTGTGAACAAAATGGAATTAGACTGTGTGTCTTCTCAAGAAAGTGCATAGGTACAACAGCAGATGAAAGTATTTCATATAAAATGTGTCAAGCTTCTTTATGTTGATTTTCGCAGTATAATCAAGGCTAAATTTTAAAGGAGCCGATCTTCAGAAATCTGAATCTGTGAACTGTGAAATTATTCCATGAGAGCATAGATATGTATATTCCAAGCTTAACGACATTGAATTGAAACGAGGTTGGGATCTGGACTGATGCCCTTGAACGTAAGCTACAACAAGGCTCATTGTTCGCCCTCCAGAGTATGAGCAATTGCTCATAAGTCAAATTCAAATTAATGTAATGCTGGTTACAGTACATACAAGCTTTACAATCTTTTTTAAGTACAATATTATATATTGGTTCTACAGATAATTGAAACTAAGAAAACAAGAAAGCATCTAAATCAATGTAGTAAGTTTCTAGTTAATACATATAATCGTGCAGCTCCAACGCGAAGAAAAATTTATTATACAAATTATACATAATTAATGTAATAAAAAAGGTTATTCTAAGTGCGTTCGGACTAACATTTTAAATACACCGGCAGTGCCTGCTATTTGGATAGCTACGGGTAAACTATTCCACAGGTGGATGATCTGAACAAGGTACGAATTTTCAATGACCAGCTTTTGAAATCGTGGCATCACTATATTCCTACTCCTCCGTTGGGATGTTGTAAACAAGAAAAACTCTCTAATATACTCCGGCTTATTTGACTGCAGTATGTTATACAACAAGATAAGGCGATCCATTGTTTAAAAAACTGGTTCACTACATGCTCAGAGCATCACATAAAATACAAAAAAAAAAAAAAATCTCACTGGATAGAACGATATACATATATTCGCATATTTGGGGATATATCATTATAACTAATTCCTCAAACATTTTTATTTTTGGAATCCTTGAAAGTAGCCCTTCAAACTTCACACGATACAAAAAAAAAAAAAATATTTATTTTGTGGTGACCCACCCCAATCCACCATTAAAAGTAAAAAAAAAAATATTTCATAATCTTTGACTGTCGAAATATGTGCGCATCGAAAAGATCTAACATTCTGCCAAAATTACAACTCCTATGTCACGTTGTTTTCAAGAAACACGTCTGTGATACATAGACAGATGAATGGATGCAAAAGCGTTCTTATAAGGGTTCTGTCCGTTTATTCCTTGTGAGGTATGGAGCCCTAAAAGTAATGAAATATCCTATTTTAACATGTTATGGTCGTAGCTTCTTATTGCATATAGCAATATGCTACACGAAGAGATGCTGCAGCATGTGTGCCGGCCTGTGGAAACCAACAGCTGAACCCACCCCAAACTCGAAGAACGAGCTCTGACAGGCTGATGAAAAAGAAGAAGAAGACAATCGACATCTGTCTTGTCAAATCTTCACAGAGTGAAGAAGTAAAAAAAAAGTGAAAGCTAAAATTATCAGATTTTTCGCAACGTCATCGGGGCGATTAGAGCAGCCTATCATATAAGTTTACAGGATATATGTATATACACCCGCTAATAACTTATATTCCAAATTGATAAAATATTCTCACATTAGCAGGAAAGTGGTCCGCCACCTGCTCATCAGAGAAAACATTGGAACAGCATCGGTCTTTAAAGACTTAGCAATAGCAGCTTTATTACCTTAGCTTCATATTAGAACAGCTCAAACGTCTGTTCTAGAAGTATTATTAATAGACGCAGCTAGTATTGGCAACACGGCCTGCTATAAATCAAATTTTTCTTGGTGACGGCAGATTGAACGGCAAAAACGTCCTTACACGGTTTCAGTTAAGGTTAAATAACAATTCTCAGGTACCCGTAAATAACAAATGTGTTCAACTTATTACTATGGAAGTATTAATTCTCAGCCTCAGGCCCAGAGACAGAACAGGACAGACTGACAAATTGTGGCGTGGGGTGCATTTTCTCGCCCACGTTTTGTTATCGAATTATTGTACTAGTATAGTATTTATGTGTCACATAGATAGAACTTTGCGATTCCTTTTTATTTTGAACATTTTTAGTCTGATTACCATACTATTATAGTGTTTTTATTTAGACATGATATAACTGAATTGGAGATTTTTTTGCTTGTACAATTTTTTTTGCCATACTAGTATATTAGTCGTATTTAAGCAGTAAATTTATAACTATGAAAATTTGTCTAATAATTTTTGTCTGCCTGCTATGGTAGAGTATCTCTTGTATGTAAGTATCACATACAGCATGTAATTCGCGGAGCCTTGACCATTCTTGGAATTAATTGCATATTAGCATATTTGTTCGTGTTGAATATTACATATGAAACTCACTACGCTTTTGTTTGACATTGCGCAAGAGGTCTTGTATTGGCCATAACCTTGCACTATCGATATAGAGTCAGGTAAATGAGTTTGCTTTTAGCTACGGTTTAAGATAATCCAAACAAATGTGTTCTTTTGATTACGCTCCCTGACTACAGTAATATATAGGTTCGCATCATATTCCGACTTATGAATAAATAACATTTTATAACGTTATGGCTTAGTAAGATTTTCATTCTCTCCACTCACTATTCTAGAGCCCTCTCACATGAAGGTCGTCTAGCTCGCTAGTCTCTCTTCACAGGTCTACAAGGGACTCTGAAAAATCTTGCCCTCACAATATGGATGTAGGTAGGTGACGTAAAGATCCCTTCAGGACCGAATGTGTGCCGGCGTTTTTCTTTTAGTGAAAGGCCCGAATTTTTTTGATTATGGCAGACGGCAGCGGCAGGTTTTTCGTGGAATCTCCCCACACTCTCCGCCTATAGCCGAGGCGAGCTAGAGTGCCGCCCTGCAGTCAACGCTGTCCGTCGAGTGATCTGTCAGCTCATGCTGGCAGTCTGGACTTTACGTCTGATGTTAATCACTCAACATAGTTCCATAACAAACACCAAAAATAAAAAAGACACGACTCCAGAGAATGAAGTAGAATGAGAACTGTAGATCTCACGATTACAAAAAGCTAAGCTTAGCAATTGAGCCAAGTAACAAGTGTTCGTTCCTTTTTAAAAAACCTATTGAAATTTACAGAATTCATTAAACACACGACTGGAGCACCGCTACCGCGCTGCTACAATTGTTATATTTTCATATTGCCGTGCCGATGCCATTGATGCCATATGTAAAAACCCTCGAGAAATACTTCCCAGGCCATGAAACAGAATTCCTCACTCACAACTACATGAGAGCCCTAACATAGTCCTAACATTCTAAAATATTTGCAGTGTTCTTATGTAAAAGTGACAAAAGTTTGATTTGAATAGCTCCTCTGCCCTAAACTACTATTCATACAGAAAAATGGCGTTCTGTTAATTTTAGGCTTGCTTTCTTACCTTCCGAACCGTAATAAAATTTTCATACCTTTCTTAACAAAATTATTTAAAAAAAATTATCTTACCAAATGACTACGATTCCTCAAACAAAAATTCTCAGCTGAGTAATCATTGTAATGTCGCTGTGCCGTCGTGGCATGCCGTGGACTGATGATATCGAATGTAGCTGCCTACAGATTCGCACTACGCCTGCACATACACACATGCAATTATCACTCAGCTGAGAGGTATTGAGCGTAAAATGGAAGGTTACTTTGTAATCAAAACTATTTTATTATTCTGTTAAGTAAGGTATACAGGAAGTGTAGCCTTTGGGAAGGTAAGGAACCAAGCTTTAAATTACTAGAAGACTATTTTCCTTTATGGATAGTAGTTTAGGCTCTATGGCATATATAAAGTCAATGTTTAGCACTTTTCCATAAGTATCAATATAGAACATTTTAGAAAACGGACCAAGCACGCACACATATAGATTTCTGTTTCATGGCTTGGGAAGTATTCTCGAGGGTTTTGCATGTTTGCAATCGGCTGATTTTATTTCTACATATTTTATACACACTACAGCACCACAATAGTAAGCGGCAGCGGCTTCGCCGTCGTGTGCGCAAACAGCCTTAGGTTACATTCAGTGATAAATACCGGTTAGAAACTGTAAAGGTTTCTCTCTATTTTCTTCCAGGGTATCCCGTATGTGCACCCAAAGGCTACAGATAGGTCATCCTTAGACAAGCAAAAAATTGTATAGGTGGGGGGAGGGAAATCGTAACGGTTTTCAAGATAACAGGACTTAAAGTTATTTGGGTATATTTTTATAGATCACCCTGTAACTTCTGAACGATATATTCTATGAAGTTGATTTAATACTAGATACCCAATGGACCCAATGGTCCTCTGCTCCTCTCCGTTTTGATGTTATTGCTCAACAAAATTAAAATTTCGGAACTCTACTCGGTTTTTTATCTAACCCTTATTTTTATCAAAAAATCCTTCTTTAACGCTAATTTTTATATTTAAGAAGCCAGAAAACTTCGTTTTAAAAATGTAAACCTTTTTGCATTTTTTACACTTTTTCTTGAATATCCGATAGAAATTATTAATTAAAAGGATGGGAAACGCAAAGCTTAACCTTATACCAGTTCTTACAGGATCGAAACGGAAAAAAGATGGGATATTTATCTGGGGAAGAAGAATGTAAGTGCGTCATGTTTTGACGAAGGTGATGGACAGTTCAAACGCTGAGTTGCAATCCAAAAAGTCGTTTTTAATTTCATTAATTTTACTTTATTCCTAATTTATGAAAGAGTTATATTTGAGATGCAAATTTTTAGATGGAGACTTACAATCAACCAACCTGTTATTAATCGGAGATTTTAATTTTAATCGCAGTCAGGGCATTGTCTGATTTAGTGCCACCAGCTATTTTGGGATATTGGTAGCTTTTTTTATCGAGCTTCATGCTGTAAGCCAGTAATATTTACTAGCGAAATGGTACCTATATTGCGTCGTTGTACTGTACAGCTATATACACCAAAAAATTAAGTCGTTGGCTGGCCATAATATAGGTGCCTAGATATTTGCGGGAGGGGGGGGGGGGTTAGTTAGAGATGCATAATATATAAGCTATCATTTGAATCGATCGCGCGATTCCGTACTCTAAGCTTTCACGTAGTCTGTATGTGTGTGGGTGTATATGTGCGGGTTCGAGTGTATGCGTTTTCAGGCAGTGCGTAAATATATAGAAAAAAAGAAGAAGTTGCCCGATTGGTCCCATTATCGAACTTAAACTTTCCCTGTTTTTTAAAAAAGGCCTGTGTACAAAATTTCAGCTCTCTACGTCGACGCGTGAGGCAGTGTCCAAATATATAGTGAAAAACTAAAGTTTTGTATGACAACACCAAGAAAGGGTTGCCCGATTTGCTCCATTTTTGGACCTGTATTTGAAATTTTTATGAAAACGCAGTTGTCAAAATATGAACTCTTCACATCGACGCCTTCTCAGGCAGCTTCCAAGTATATAGTGAAACAAGTAAAAAAGCTAGAATTAGTCTAAGACCAATTCTTATGATACCTTAGATGAATGCCCGTATAAAATTTCGTATGATCACCGATCTATGCAAGTTTGATTTTTGAAGTGGTTTTTCGCATATATTTCTAGAACGGTTTGTCGGACAGAAAAAATGATTATAACCAATTTTATAGGATTTCGTATTCTGAAGAAGTTTTTAGTACAATAAAAATGTCTTGGACTGATCGTTTTCACAGTATACGTTAAAATCCTAAATTTTTATATGGCAACACCAAGAAGGAGTTGCCCGATTTAGTACATTTTTGAAGTACAAAGAAAACACCATGTACCAAATTTCTGCTCTCTACGTCGACGCGTTCTCAGGCAGTGTCCAAATATATAGTGAAAAACGAAATTTTTGTATGGCAACCCAACGAAGGAGTTGCCCGATTTGTCTCATTTTCGAACTTAATTTTACTTTTTTTTAAAAAGTCCGTGTACAAAATTTCAGCTCTCTAAGTATATGCGTTCTCGAGCTATCGTGCGCACAGACGGACAGACGGACGGACGGACGGACATGCAAAAATCAAAGTAACTTTTAATATTATCCGTGGGTGTCCAATCCATTTTGCTCTACCATCATTATTTCGAGGTGTTACAAACGGAATGACAAACTTATTATACCCCTATAGATTTCATCTAAGGTATAAAAACAAAGTTTTGTATGGCAACACTAAGAAGGAGTTGCCCGATTTAGACCATTTTCGAAATTTTATTTACTATTGCTATTTAAACATCATGTACCAAATATAACTCTCTACGTGGGCGCTTTCTCAGGCAGTTCCCAAATATATAGTTAAAAACGAAAGTTTTGTATGGCAACCCTACGAAGGAGTTGGCCGATTGATTCCATTTGGCAACACCAAAAAGGGGTTGCCGATTCAAAATTTTTTTTCCCTAAAAACCTTATTCGGACTATTATGAACATGAAAAAGAAAAATTGCCAAATCGGTCTAGACGGTCTCAAGTGATGCGATTACCAACGCACAGCATTTCATTTTTATTTATAAAGAAGATTTAAAAAAAGAAACACCTGTCAATCTTCTTGTAATAAGCAAAGTAAAATCCAAAAATCCACAGACAACCAAGGTATGTGTGTCAATTATATTCACAAAATCTCATTAACATTTACGTGCTTACGATTAATTTCAAATTTTCCACGAATTCCCTAAAGCTACGAAAGAATATCTAATTAAGAAATAATTTTCCTAAAGTGTTCGACATTTCAAACATTTTCCCTGAATGAATCTGACCTGATTTTGAGGATGATATATCCCCCAACACGCGTATTTCATCTACAAGTTATTGTTAGACAATTTTCCAACATTTCAAGACAATGGGAAATCCTTCACCCCGGCGGCGGTGGTGCGGTGTCAATTACATGGATGCTGCTATAACGAAAATTGATGATGCTGTTGAGGGTAATGTGAGGAGTTATAAGAAATCATCGTAGGTAGTTTTGTAGGTAGGAGGTGGTGTGATGGAAATGGAAAGAGTAAAATTTTTATATCAATAATATCCGCCCGCATTCAAGTATTTCCTTTTTCACATCTCATGCTATGTCCATTCATACAAAAAAAAAAAGAAAAAAATAACTCTAAACTCGAAAATATTTTAGTTTTGGTATCAATTGATCCATCAGAGCAAGTCATCATGCTTCGGAACTCGTTGTATTAAGTCTACTGTAAAGAAGGCCGACCTTATTCAATTGTTACCAGAACAGAAGTATCCATTTCCTTAGCTGGCGAATACTCTTAAAGGTTTGATAAATGATTTCTTCTGGGAGTATTACTCAAGAAGGTTTAGGACTATTTCCTATATGGGGTATGTAAGTAGATCCATTATAAGTGAGAATAGTAAGCATTTGAAAGTAAATTTCATACGAGTAGACACGTTCAAAAGCAGCAAGTCAGGCATACATGGGAAAGTATCCATCTGTATTTTCTAGTAAACAGAGATTTTCAGATTAGGGCTTAGAAATTTTTGTTCGTTGTTCCTGCCATATGAAATTGTTTTACTTTTTAAAGACATGAAAAGTGATTTTATCGTCTTTTGGAAATTTTAGTATTTTCATAAAATTTATTTTTAGTTAAGCGTAAATACAGCTTTAATCAAATTCATATATCAAAAGACGACTTTTCAAAATTGATTTTAAGAAATAAAAAAAGATCTCTAAGCAGAAGGACATATCTCGGACAATAAATTCTTTATGAGCATTTTTTGTGGAAAATCCCGTAATTAAATAGTGTAAAATTACACTATACTTGTAATTAAATAGTGTAAATTTACACTTACATGTAATTAGATACAAAAATCTTGTCAAAAATTTTCTGCAGAAAATAATATTGATGAAAATTATTTCTTTTACGCAATTTTTAACTTGTATTTAATTAGTTTTATTATGAATATTATGCAATGAAGCAAAGATGAAAGTCTTGACAAATTTTAAATGAAATAGCTTATTGATATTTTTGTATGTCGAACTTTCTCCTTAAGATTTCCGATATACATATAGCTGAAGATAAACAAATATGCAGTTCCAATGTAATCACAACAAGGCACTTCTGATGATCAATTTACAAGAGAATTGGGCCTTTAGTCCGAATCTGTCAGCTGACGTTGAAGGACTTGTAGGTGGATAATTTCTCATCTCTATAGACTGAAATTTACTGAAAATAATTTCAATAAATTTCTCTAATGTATTGAAAATGCAGATAGAAATCGAACTTTTCGACCCAGCAATCAGAGAGGTATTATCAGTATGGTTATCTCGGCTCTGATCGCCTACCATAAAAGTTCGATGATATGGCCATCCAATTTTCCAATAGCATCCACTTAACCACAATTGGGAAACTAGAAAAGATGTCAATGAATAAAAATCGCATAACGTCCGCTGGCAAAGCCCTCGAGAAATATGAACCAGAATTCTTCACTCACAACTACATGAGAGCCCTAACATAGTCTTAACATTCTAAAATATTTGCAGTGTTCTTATGTAAAACTGACAAAAGTTTGATTTTAATAGCAGCTCCTTCGTCCTAAACTACTAGTTATTCATACGGAGATATTGTCTTTTGATAATTTTAACCTTATTTTATTATCTTCTCAACCCAAATAAAAATTTTATACCTTTCCTTACAAAATTATTTAAAAAAAAAGTTATCTTAACCAAATGACTACGATAACTCAAAGAAAAACTCTCATCTGAGTAATAATGATCAAAGCGAATCAGTCTGCCTACAGATTCAGACTCTAGCAGCACATACATTATTGGAACTCAGCTGAGAGTGATTGAGAGTAAAATGGTAAGTTACTTTTAAATCAAAACTATTTTAATATTTTGTAAAGTAAGATATATAGCAAGTGTAGCTTTAGGAAGGTAAGGCGGCAAGGTTAAAATTGCTGGAAGACTATTTTCCTGTGTGGCTAGTAGTTTAGGCTTTATGACATATATATAATTAAAGTGTAGTCACTTTTCCATAAGAATCAATATAAAATATTTTAGAGAATTGGACTCACACGAACACATATAGATTTCTGTTTCATGGCTTGAGAAGTATTTCTCTAGGGTTTTGCCGCTGGCCTATCGATGTACTCATCACATACGTACACTTGGAAGTTTACTCTGGCAACTTAAACAGTCATGAATGACTCAAAATAACTAGGCTCACATGAATGGATTGGACAGAGGCAACACATTGATTGTCGATAATAAGTGTAGCAGTTACTAGGAATTCCAGAAATGCGATTTAAATATTGGCATTGAATTTTCATTGGCATTAGAAAATATCAATACCAATGGAAAAAAGTTTCATTGGCATAGAATATCTTGGTAATTTTAATGCGAATGAAAAAAAGAAAATTCATTGTCATTGTTTGCCCAATGCCAATGAAAGAATAGCAATTAAATAGATTGAACTTATTTCCATTCATTTTTAGTAACTTGCTGCTGCACCCAAGCACCTGGTTCAAGGACCCAGGTCCCTTTGCTGTCGGTGCCTTTAGCGACTCCAGCTAATTAGACCTTCCTGAAGAATGTCTGGTTTTTGGTATGAGGTTGGAGTAAAATAATGCGTTGTATATATGTACACTTTATTGTCTGGAGCGTACAATCAACTAAAAGCGAATGGGAAGACTTCAGAAGGAAGTCATTCCCAGATAAATATTCTTAGTAGAAATTCTCTTCACGATTTTCTCAACTGAACGTCGTAAGAAACTCTATCAGAATCCTTTTGTTTTTCCTCCTTTTTACTTTTTGACATGACGGCCTACCCTGATCGGATCCTTTGTATCTCGCACAGTACCATTCCGAATTAATTCTAAAACTTACAAATATTATCTCGGAAAGCAGTTGACAGCTCGGATCCGTTCACACCGTCGTAAGCTAAAACTTGTCACCACACATTATTGAAGCATTAAAACAGTTACAATTTTTATAATTTTTATTATTTTAAAAATTTTTATCAGTGGACAGTGATTACATAAAGTGGCTAAACTGTCTCCATTTTCCATAAATCTTTGAACTTATTTATTATATTAATGATACAGTGTCTTACCGGCAGAACGAAATCGACTCATTTGAAGACTTTGGTAATCGTGGCATATCCTACTTGCAGGTCTCCAATATACACCGAACGCTGAAGTGAACAGTTAAAATACAACGTACGTTTGTTACATTTTTTTTTAAATAATAGAATTTCGCTATATTTTATCTATGGCGAATTTTTTATTTCACAAATAAAACGATACGCTCGCTAATTTCTTCCGGAAGCGCCTACAAAGTCCTGTCAGTAGGACGTCAATACTAAACTTGACCCGTAAAATTGACCACGTACTACCAGAAGTACGAACAGGTACTACTTTAAGGGCAATGCTGCACCTAAGTATCCACTTTCAGAAGTGCTTTCTAAAATTGTTCCTATTCGTATGCTGCATAAATGTACAAAAAATATCCAAGTACCTACTCGTATTCCGACATGCTTAGGTCGTTTGAAAAGTCCGTGCAAAAATAAAAACAACTTAATTTTTTTGGGGTTAACCTTTTTTATTTTTCAACATAGTCTCCTTTTAGGCTTATACACTTCGTCCAACGCTGCTCTAGTTTGTTGATCCCTTCCGAATAATAGGATTTGTCCAAGTCTGAAAAATAGCCATTCGTTTCTACAATCACCTCCTCGTTTGAATAAAATCTTTTTCCCGCCAGCAATTTCTTCATATTGGGGAACAAATAGTAGTCCGAGGGAGACAAGTCTGGAGAATAGAGGGATGTGAAACGAGTTGGAACCCTATTTCCATTAATTTTGCGACCACAACTGCTGAGGTGTGAGCTGGTGCGTTGTCGTGATGGAAAAGGACTTTTTTGTGGGTCAATCGTGGGGGTTTTTCTTGCAGCTCGGTTTTCAAACGGTCCAATAACGATGAATAATATGCACCTGTAATTGTTTTACTCTTTTCCAGATAGTCGATGAGGATTATTCCTTCCGAATCCCAAAAGACAGTCGCCATAATCTTTCCGGCCGATGGAACGGTCTTCGCCTTTTTTGGCGCAGATTCCCCCTTGGTAACCCATTGTTTAGATTGTTCTTTGGTCTCAGGAGTGTAGTGATGTATCCATGTTTCATCCACAGTGACGAAACGACGCTTAAAGTCCTGCGGATTCTTCTGGAACAGCTGCAAATCGTCCTCGCAACACTTCACACGATTTCGTTCTTGGTCAAGCGTGAGCAATCGCGGCACCCATCTTGCGGATAGCTTTGTCATGTCCAAATGTTGATGCAAAATATTATGTACCCATTCATTCGAGATGCCCACAGCACTATCAATCTCACGCACCTTCACTCTTCTGTCATCCATCACCATATCATGGATTTTATCAATGATTTCTGGAGTAGTAACGTCCAGAACGTTCAGCGTCACTTGTCCGAAAATTTTGAAACCACTTATAAACTGTTCTAATCGAAGGTGCAGAGTCATCATAATATTTATCAATCTGCTCTTTAGTCTCCTGAGGCGTTTTGCCTTTCATAAAGCAGTGTTTAATCAACACTCGAAATTCTTTTTCGTCCATTTTTTGAAAATCACCCGACTTCCTCGATTCAAACGAATTCCAAACACAAAGAAATAGACCGATCTGGCTGAAACTTGGTGTGTGTTCTACCAAGAAATGCTACTGACTAAACATAACCTCGATACGCGCCAGTAGTGCCAGATCTCTGACTTTGCACGGACTTTTCAAACGACAAATTTTGTACACCGGAGATTGTAGTTCTTCGGTCAGCTTTTCCGAATATGATGAGTTGTTTTGTGGTGGGCGTCACGACAGGTGGTAAGTTGTTTTTGGGTGATTGTTTTATTCCAAATTTTTGTGCATCTGAAGCAGAAAAAATTAGGACACATTTATTTGATGGTTCTGTAACAGTCGACTGATTAGAGCAATTTTTCAATACCAATTCTATCACTCTTCTCATTGGCATTACTTATTGGTAAAAAAACTAAAAAAAAAATTAAAAAAACCTTCATTGGCATTTTGAATTCATATATCACTGATCAAGATCCCTTCATACCTTCTGAAAGGAAAAATGGGAGGTACGAATGACGGATTGGGATTCCAGTCGATCAAACTTAAAAGCGGGGAGTTTCCTGTCAAATCTAGGAGGTAAAAGTGACCTAATTGTATCGGATCAACCGAAAATCATTTCGGAGCACATAACAGACTATGTCGCCGCAAGACTTAAGACGCAGAATAACAAAACCCACACTAAAACTATCAAACTTGCTCTGAAATGCTTATGTTATCTGAATTCGTCTTTTTACGATAACCTTCAATGAGAACCTAATTATAAAACTTATTCTAACAACGCGGCCAATATCGACTGATTCTACCATGAATTTATTAATCGCTGCGATACGCTCTCTTACTGCGTGCAATCGCTACCCCGGCTAGTGATGGAGACGGGGTGAGACTCAATCATCTTTTAGCACCACGTGGTTACTAGAGTCCACGAATTCGAATAGAAAAACTCTTTAGGAAAGAAAAACGTTATAATTCGTAATCGCCTAAAAAGAAAATCTCATTGGTAATCGAGTCTAATTGTGTATTGACACTGTCTGTCACACGATTGATCATTGATGGCAAAATTTATACCTTTAATTAATACTAAATTAAATTAATACTAAAATGTCCGATGGAGCAATTTTGTATGTTCTTTTTCATGTTACTTTCTTAGGTTTTTTCGAAAATCTGTCTCGTGACTTTTATTCATTTCAAAGCTTAATAGAATAAAAATAGTGAAATTAGTCGTCGTTGAATTCAAATTTTTCTGATTTACCTTTAATGCCCAAAGGAGTCGTATTGACTCATTGTTATTTTGTACATGATTGCGTAGTAGTAAATGAAATTATTTTATATACTACATTATAAAGAAAATTGTGCTCTCACTGAAGAAGATTTTACCCTTAGCGATTGAAGAGCTTAAACCGTTATTCGGAGTAATGTATGCACGAGGAGTTAGATTACAGTGGCGTACCTATAGATTTTGCCGCCTGGGGCGGTCCCCAATTTGCCGCCCTTTCTAAGTCAAACAAAATCAAGAGTATTTATTGAACAACGGGACCACTCTCCAGAAAGTTTAAGCAGATAAAGGTTATCACAATATTTAAACTGGGCAAACCTGTTGAGAGGGTTGTTAGCTATAGTTCAATCGCTTTGCTGAATATCTGCTCCTTGAACGTATATTCTACAATAGAATTGAAAAGAATATAGACAGCATAGTTTTGGTCTAGGCTGGGAGGATTTCGATATTTTCAAAGCTACACTGCCTACTACTCTCTCTTTGACAACTTACATTGAGGTCAGTTTTGAGAAAAACTAAAGACTGTACTGATATTTGTGTATTCGACAGCGGTAGTTACTGTTTGGAATACCATTTTGGATTTTTCCCTTTCAACCACAGATATTTGAGCGTAATTAATTTTTTATAAGTTTTAATTTGGATAAAAAAGAGAAAAAGTAATGTAAATATAACGAAATTGTGCATTGTTCTGACTATTTTTCATTATTACAGCTCCAATGCTCCAATTTTATGTACATTGCTTTAATGAATTTGCTTTCGTTTCGTGAATAATACGAATTTTAATTGGCAAGAAATTTATGAAAAGTACATTGAAATTATGAAAGTAAACAATTAATTCAACGAAAACGATTTTCATAATATGAATGAAATCTCACATTAATTAAAAACTTTTGTAATTACAATGATTTTCATGCAGAATAATGGCAAACAAAATTTTTTTTTAATACAATGAGCACACATTAAATTGGTGCATATTATCTACACTCCATTTCGACGAAAATTAACTCTAAATTTTCGACAGCAATTTTTGTAAAATGGTGTGTAAACAATTATCGAACTTAAGATTTGAACGTTGCATTTATTTCCAAAGAAAAAATTTCAGAATTTAAACTCATTTGCGGTCGCGAAAGCATCTTTCCTCAAGATTTAGATCTCTTTTAAGTGTTGTGGAGGCGGTTGTCTATCCTTTACGGTAGAGTCCTTATGTAAGGTATAAATGAAAAGTAAGTGATTTCTCAAATTATTATTGGTGAATTATGGTATCAGCATGTAGACTTCTTCATTAGCTTTAGTATATGGGGTGTGATTACATAATAACGAGATCTGAATACGCGCCTACAACTGTCACTAATATATCTCTTGTCCTCTATGTGGCGGAGTCAAACATTGAAGTCGAGACAGATTAGACTATTCATCACAAGGCTACCGTCGACGATTTGGGAAGTATATACCGTTAGATTATAAGAAGAAGAATAAGAATAAGAATAATTCATTTATAGTTAAGTACTAACCACGAAAATGGCAAAAAGAATAAGTCCTTACAAGCAAATAATAATATACGAGTAAAGCTTGAGTTATGAATTAAAATTAAAAATAAATTAGAAATTAAAAATTGATTAAAAATTTAAAAGAGATTCGATATCACTTGTCAACGCATATGCCACTTCCTATTAAGGTAGGTGAGTGAACGACTAAGCTATTTACTCTCTCCAATTCTTGGCTGAGCCACTGAGCAACTTGACAAATATATCAATTTATTTGAGAAATTTATGAGGAACTGGCGCAGAGTTGAAGCAATAATCATGGTTGACAGATCGATGTATACGTCAGCTGAAGTTACTCTTCCACTCATTCTTCTTTTAACGGATGCGCCATCTTTTGTGCTCTTTAACTCAAAGCAGTCTTTCCAACACGAGCTGGTTCTGGATGTAATGTAAATAAACATGTCGTAAAAAACTCGCCCTCAATCCGGCTCAAAAAGATTCAAGCGGTCTAATCATTACTTCTGGAAGGTGCGGGTAAATGTGTTTAGAGTTTTGACTTCATAATTTTAGGCTAGTGTCAAAGCGGATTGTGAAGGCTAAGCTAGAAAAAATTAATAACAGGTAAGGACCAGCCGGAAAATTTAGTTCAGGTTATAATTAAGAGAAAAAACAAAAATTAAACACGGGATAAAGTGAAAGTGTGAAATGTGGAGGGGGGGGGGGGGTGTTTAGGGGTTGAAAGTGTTTTTTGCGATTTTCGGCGAAATGTGACTTCCTATCGAAAAATATTCTTCAGAAAAATTGTAGATAATAAAAATAACCTCAAATTTTCTGAGAAGATGGCGGAAAACATATTTTTTTATTTTTTTCTCTCGTAAAAATAATTCAATTTACTTGAAATTATACCTTTTTTGGCATTGAATAAGAATGGTTTTTTTTAAATCTGGGAAATAAGGTGTTTCGTAGATACATATTTACATTTTTCGAAAAAAAAAAACCGAAATCTTCCTCGCAGCACTTTATTTGTGTTTTTTTCAATTTAAATATTCTGTCCGAATTCATTTTAACCGTTAAAATGTCTACTTTAAAATGGTCTATTTATGGTTAATTTTTCATGAAACTTTTCACTAATTTTTCAACACCGAAAAATCGGTTTTCCGATATTTTCTCAGAAAGTTTGAGGTTATGTTGAAAAATGCCATATATGACAGTTTTAGATTGTTTTATTATCTACAATATTTGTGAAGAATATTTGCCGTTTGCAGGACACATTTCGGCGAAAATAGCAAAAACCATTTTCATCCCCTAAACACCCCCCCCCCCCCCCCCCCCCCCCCGCATTTCACAATTTCACTTTATCGCGTTTTTAATTTTTGTTTTTTTTTTCTTAATTATACCTTAACTAAATTTTTCATTTTTCAGCTGGTCCTTGCCTGTTAATAATTTTTGTTTTTTTCAAAAAGGTATTGGCACCAGCCTATTTCGAGATTTTCGACCTATAGGTGTTTCTTCAAGTCTTCCTTGGGTTTACCGCAGTATAGACAGCAGGCCTTAAAGTCACCACTATACTCTAAACCGCCTACTGGTAATTAATTGTAGTTAGTGTGGTGTAACGGATGGAATGCTTTTCATTTCGACCGGATTTTACTATAGGACACAATCAAATTTTTGGAAATTTTCAAAATGGCGAATTTTTTTTCAAAATTAAGTATGCCTTCAAGTCGGGTCTTTCGGAGCCTTTTTTCGTCTTCTCTAAGAACAATAACACATTTACGAACAAATTAGTTTTATAACAATTTGTTCTGTCTACGGTTGATTTTAGGGATAATGTGACTATAAGTTGAGTCTACACGACTCCTCTTATTTGTGTAACGGGTCCAACATGCATGAACAAGTTTTTGTCGCCATGATATCAGCTTGTAGTAAATAAAAGAAAACGCCAAAAACAAGAATAAGAATTTGCTTCCGAATTTAGACTTGGTGTTAAGAGTTTTTAGAAAAATTGTTTGCATATATGCAACTGACATCGCAGCTCTCTTATGTTTGTATAATTTTCTTATAACTGGAAATTCTGGCTCTGTCTAGCCTGCCCATACGACCAGTTAAAATGAATTATGAGAAAATCATGTGCTAATTATGTGATAAACTGAAAAATTAATAGTTTTTTGAAATATGTATATTCAAAATGTGAGGCGTAGGACGACGCTAAACTGCACCCCGCTCTAGTACTAACTCTGCCAAGAGAGTTTTGATTTACAGAGGATTTATGTGCTAACTAATTCTCTGCTAAATTTTTGACTCGTAAATTTAACGGGTTTTTTATAAGATCCAAAAGGGAGGTGCAGGATGATGTCGTTTCCACCCCACTATGTTGAAAATTCTGTCAAAATTTTGATTCATGTGCTAATTATCTGTTAATTCTTTGCTAAATCTAAAACTTTTGTATTCGAAAATTTAATGGGGTTTTTAATCAATCAAAGTGTGGGGTGCAGGACGACGTCATCTTCCAATGCGCCTTGCTTATAATGCTGTCAAAATAGTTTTGATTCACTTAGATTTTATGTGCTAATTGTTTACCAAATCTAAAAATTTTGTATTCGAAAATTTAATGTTTTAACCAAAAGGGACCGGGGGTCGTCCTCCATCCCGCCATAGTCAAATTGCTGTCAAAATATGTTTGATACATTTACTCCAGTAGAAATTGCTCATCGGTTTCGAAAACCCTCTTCTCCGCTCGGGGAGAACCCTATATAAAGTAGGACTGTTGCATCTGGAACTGCGCGTACATGTGTAAATTTCTCTGTTCTTGAATGCGGTGAAGTTTTCTGATGAGCTCCGATGAGCCCTTCGATGAGCTTTTCGATGAGCATACTCATGAGCGTTTTCATATTCAAAATTCATGTGCATTTCCACGAAATTATGATGAATGGTGTGTTGCATTGATTAAGAAACAATAAATTTTTTACTTCTGAGGCATAGTTGAAAATAGCATTGGCTTAAAACAGTCGTGTAAAGTGCTGTGAAGTGAATTGCGTAACGTGAAAGCATTTTTAATTTTGAATACGTATAAATGCATACGTCAAAACGATTTCCGTTCTAGTACATCCTTGTACGGCAGGTATCCTGAAGATCATTTACAACTTCGAAAAAATCCCCGTTTTATCCACTGCGCTATTACTGGTCGTCAAAATCGAAAATGTACCCAAAATTAGAACATGCAGATGTAAAATAAAATGGTTGTGCGATATTATAATTGAACTAAATTATGCAAATTTATGCATCACTTGGTACTTTTGACAAGGATACAGATAAGTTGCAAGAGAGATAATTTATTCGAAAAATTGTTGTTCTTTTTTCCATTGGAGGGAGATTCCGGACATAATTACAGCAATAATAGTAAAAATATACCAGAAGGGTTAAATTATTTCTTTTCACCATATGGGGAAGTAGCGTGACAATGCCCAATTAATTTGTGTTTCCTTCAATTTTAAGGAAAGCTGAAGTAGTTGGCAAAAGTTCAAGATATTACAAATAGGTTTTTATTTTTTTTGTTTTTTTCTTAACTTACTGTAAAATTTTGTTCTCAAAATTATGCAGATTTCCACTGATGTCTGCTGCATCCGAATTTATGTAATTGCTGAGCAATTTGTTCAATCATAGAAGAACACCGTGACTAGGCTAGATGAGCTTTTTCTGCTGACAGAGTTGCTTAGTTGCGTTTTCTGTTGTGGACAAAGTCTCTTAAAACGATTTATTTACCAAAATACCAAAATTGCGAAAGGCTGTTTAAATCTTTTATTTTTATTCTCGAAAATTTAATTTTCGCTATCTTTCTTCACCTAATGTCAGATATGCTTTTTTTTCAGATAATTTACATGATAATACAGATACAAAATATACAATTTCCAAAACTGGCCAAAATTATGAGCTATATGCGATGTCAAATCTTTACAACTTCAAGTCGGTACCAATGCAACCGCACAAATTTACGATTAATGGCGATAACTAAAATTTCGCTTGAATCTGTAGTACCGACAAAAAAACAAATTGATTTTAAATAATTTTCAAAAATGCTCCTTTTTATTGTTTTCTCCTAAGACCAGCAGGGATATAATGTTACAAAATGAAATTATTTATTATATCCCCCTCGACCATATTCCTTTCCCAATCGTAATTGACTAATTTCGGTTAGTGCTCAATTCTATGGTGTTAAAACTATAAACTGAAATTCCTTACTATAAACTCGTCACACATATTAGAAAAGCTAAAACCTCATATGACGATTTCACTTTACGATTTTATACGTACAAGATGAGCTTCTTACTGCTGGACCACTAGAATGGCATTATTCTTGATATACAATCATCCACCCGCGCCCATTTATTCCCAATGCCACAATAGGAGGACTCCCAATATTTGAAAGTCTTTGAGGTATTATACGACTTCATGGCTGAATTGTTATGAGCTCGTAAATTGTTATTTGAATAATAAATCTGGCAATTTTGATGCCTAGGCCTATAATAAATGTTTAATGATATCATAAACATCGCTAGGGCTACTATGAATATTAGTCTCGTCCATCTTCATTGGGATTGGGTAAGAGCAAAATCTTGTATGATGCCATCCAGGATCCAGATAGATAACAAGCTTAGTTAGTTCTCAAAGACCGGAATTAATATTTTATATTAGTAGCTCTGAGGTATCTAGTAATGATTTTGGTTTTGATGTTTGATGTGGAATGATTCTATTATTTGGTAAAAAAAATTCAAGATTTAAATTTAGTCGAAAGTTTAGTGTGTGTGTGTGTATATATATTTTTGAAGAATTATCTGTGTAGTTTCTAAGATTGTATTGTATCAGTCAATGGCTTTTATATTGTCGAATAAATTTTTATAAATTTTCTAGAAATATCCTGTAAGCCCTAGATAGATCTTGTTTATTACTTTTTGGGATAAAAATGTTTTAGCTGGAAGAGACAATTGGTCATGTCCGTGATTCTTGAAAGCTCTAGGGCAGTTTGATAGCAAACTTAAATAGTCCAGTCAAATTAGAAAATAAAAAAAAATAATTGGTAAGAATCTGAATTTTGGTATACATGCTCATTACTGCTTTCCATTGAACATACATAAAAGTCCCCGTCAAAATTTGTTGCGTTCGAGCCGCCATCTTGGAAAAAAGGTAAACTTTTTCAGTTTTTCACCTATATCTCGACAACTACAGTGACGCACAAAACTGAACCACCTACCTCAGCACACCTCAACACAAAGTCATTTCTTTAATCAGCGAAAGAAAATTTTATTTCAAGACTTAACAAAGCTTTAAACAGACTTTTATTGAAAAGTAACAAAGATATTAAATTCACTTCATTTCCATAATAAAAAAATTAAAATATCCTAAGACTCAGTTTTGCACGATAAAATATATTAGATAGAAAGTAACTATTACGGGGTAGTTAATATTTTGTCAACAGACCCTTAGCTTTCAAAATCTTATTGATACGTTTTGGCATACTTTATACTAATCTTTTAACACAATCCGGATTTTTCCCATTGTTCTTTTAAGCTGTGCCACAAAATGTCAACTGAAGACGGTGGTTGGTCATATCCATTATGTAATGGGTTTTTAAGTACACCCACAAATTTTTAATTGTGTTGAGGTCGGGGCTTTGTGCGAGCCACTCGAGTTGCAAAAATGGCTGACTGGCAATCCAATTTTGTACCAACTTGGAGATGTCTTGGGGTCCCGATCTTGTTGAAAATTATATCTGTCTCGAGTAGTCGTAAATTTTCTTTGGTTTCCCATAAATATTCTTTCAAATTATTTAAATATGTAGTAATGCGGGTCCATGATTCAACCGGAACCCATGATATCCAAAAGCTATTGTATTCCTTTTATTAATTTCTCACGATATTAGTAGTTGAAAAGGGGTCTGTGGCGTACAGAGCTGCCAAGGTGAAAGATATATGATAATAAATCATGTATGTTTAACGACAAAAACTGTGTTGAACTGGACAAATGTTGTTACCGAAGATCGCTTTGGATCTGTCACTGTGGGCATTGTAGGATACGATGGCACCTATCATCATGTCACGACAAAGAAGTTATGCACTCACATGCGCGATTTCACTGCGAAATAAAATATGAGATTTTTGACTCTGTGGGCACTGTATTAAAGTAGGGTACGGTATAAATAGCACTGGGTCAGTGTACAAAGAATTTATGTGCACAGGCGAGTCGAATATAAATAAAATGTCAATCCTGATAAGGGACGGCGGATGTAGAAAGCTAGCTTATTGGAGAAGTTAATGCACGGATGATGGTAGCTTTTGTATATTGAGTATGCATGGTGTACTATAAGATTACTGGCGTGATTTCCGTAATCTCAAGAATCTCTAGACTTGAACCGGGCATATCTTAATCTCTAACACCTTGTGCGCCAATAAAATTGTAAGCCTGAATGGAGTAACCATTCCCGTTTATAAAACAATATGTACTTGTAAATATACCACTGGAAGTACCCATGGCCTTTTACGAAGCCATACCAATTGGGTAGTCAACATTACTAACTTGGAATTACGGGGCTGGGTAGCCCTGGATAGTGCGTAGTGGTTGTGGTAATCCATATGGGGGCAGAGATATGTTGTCTGAGTCTGCATGACTTAGGCGGGCATTCTTCTTTGAACAGAAGAGTATGTCATTTGTATAATTGCATACTGCGTCCGAGGATCTGAAGGATGGTCGCTTATTAATGTATGCTTGAATATTTGCTTTCGGCGTGTAGTTGCGTTTAATTAACCGGTACAGTGACCCAGAAATCGGCAGAGATTTTAGATGACCAGTAAGTCAAGCATGTACTGGCATAATTGGTACTCATTGGGACAGGATATGCTCTGTCTCATGAGGGCGTTGATTGTCGCATTGATACTAATCCGTGCACAAGACTGACGTGGAATTAAAGAAATTCTAACTAGGTGTCCACGTTATACCACAAGGATCTTTCTCACTACGTTGAAAAAATGTACGTGAGAAAATGCGACAAAGTTTTCATGTAGGACAATTTGCATGAAGAAACTGAAATGTGTTATGCCTGTTACTGTCGTCTTATAATATTAATCTTAACACGGCAGGAATAATTGTATGTATGTTCATGCAATTTGGAGGAATTTAAGCAATGTATGTTTATACTGCATACATGCGAAGAGGAAAAAGACACTGTATGCAGGTAATGCAGGCAATTTATGCTTTATGTGGGTGAATTTTTAAATGATATTATTTTTTGGTTTAAATAATTTTATGTTTTTAGGACAATATTTTCTACCTTATGGCTATGTTAATCTCGAAGTTTCTGAAAAGAAAAAATATATATATGCATATATATTTTTTCTGTTAACTTATTAGATAACTCTTACTTTAGACTAAATCTTATAAGAGAGTATTCCCACCTTATAGTTGTCCGTGTTAAAGACCACGTCTAATTTTTAGATCGAATCTTTTAGATCGAAATAATCTTCCAAATCAAGATACATATTTTTCGTGCAAAATAATTTTTCACTTAAAGTGTATGCAGTAAACTGAATTTAAAATTAAATGAGTGAAAATTTTTTCGCTGTACTTCGTTCGGTAAAATTTACGTTGTATGTTTTTTAAATATTCATAATACCATTGTGGACGTGAAAATCTAGAAATAATATTTAATAATAGGAAATGAATGTTCCTCAATTTTGTGAAATATTATTAATTTTGAATTATGAAATATTTTTTAATGTAATCAAAAAAATTTTTTTTTTGGCACTTGGTGAAACTTCATTTTCAATTAAGGAAAACTAAAATTCTTGTTAAGTTTCACAGAAAATATATAAAATGGTTTATTTAAATTAAATTTATGCCTAACGCGTTTCGGTCTCAAAGATCATCATCAGAGGACTAGTTTTCCTTAATTGAGTATGAAATATTTCACACTTTTATTAAATTTTTTATGTAATTAATTTAAAATTATTTTATTTATTATTTTTTATTGCTAAATATCTAAAAATTCTGGTATCTCTCCCACAAGCATCCTAGTACAATCATCCAGCAAACTATTTCTATTAAATCAGAGGGTCATTCACCCAAACTATCAAAATCATGAATGTTTTCAAGAATTTTTTGAAATTGTTCTATTCAATGGTATTTGACGATGATATCTCTAATTTTCATAAAGCGTAGTTGTCTGAATAAAATTAAAGATAGGGACTGGCCTTACATCCACCCATTGGGTCCTGACAGTTAAATTAGCGACGGACTAAATTTTAATTGTGTTTCCAACTTTTATTACCTATATTATTAATTCCGAAATTATTTCCATATGAAATGTTGAAAGAATTAAAAAAAAAAGTTCCTAAATTTCAAATTTCTTTAGATACTGGCATCTTATGGCGTTCTTCTTTCAAAGATGAATGATTCACAATTTTTTTTGTTCCCGGATAATATCGCTATCACCATATTGAAAACGAATGAAAAAAAAAATATACAAAAATTTCCACCCCCGTGAACTTTATATTTTTTTCCCCCAAAAACATTATCACAGACAATAACATTCCCCAGTTGGCGACATTCTAAAAGATGATTTGTTGCTCCTTTTGTGCTCGGCCCCCATATAATAAGAGTTGCTCCTTTATTATCCGTCCAAAGGAGTACGCAGAATGCCCTATATTTATAGAGAGGATCATTGTTCACATAATTCACAGTTATTACTTGCCGCTTCTATGGTATCTCTCCTTGCTGTGGCAAGTATGATTATATCCACAGGGCATCACTATGTGGGTGAAATCTTCGGTGAGGAATTTGTGGTCGAATTCAAGAGATTCGCCGTCATCATTAAAGGAAATAAAGATTGCAAACCCAATAAAGGGTGTAGGAGAAGGAGGTGTTTTTGTTTTTGTTTTTCTTATTTTCTGCAATGGCTATCGATTGCTTGAGCCTCTATTACTTTATAAAATATTCTCGTACCTTAAACTGGCCGGATGTTATCGTTGAGATGAAAGGACCGCTAATGAAAACACTTAAATTTTCACATTTTCAATTTTCGTCAGTTCACTTGCCTAAGCGTTTTACTTTTTTATTAATCCCTTTATGCGGAAATACAATAAACTTTAAAGCTTTGACGCTTAAGGTAATTTAATTAACTCCGTGGAGGGCTTTTAACAGCTTCATCTTTAAAATGAAATTAGAATTACCCGGGAACTCTGAAAACAGAGGTTTTAAAGAGTTTAATGCTTCATAAAAGTGTACTTCATACAAGACTTTTTTTTCGTCCTTTCTGGTTATCTATATGATAAAAGAAAAAAAGATAAATTGAATAACATCAACAAAATAATGGAGAAAGTGGTTCTCATTCCTGAGGATAATTAAGGTAAACGACGAACTTATTTTGTTGAAAAAGACACACGATTTGGACAATGGAATTACTACTGAATGAGAAATTGGATGAAATAATGAGAGAAATGAAACACTACAAGAAGCGGTTATGGGACCCATTGAAAACAGATGGTATAGTGAAACACGAAATTTTTTTATTGCAACCCCATAACGAGTTACCCGATTTGTCCTATTTTCGAACTTAAATTTTTTTGTTTTTTTTACTAGCTCGAGAGCAAAATTTCTGCTCTCTATGTAAATGAATTCTCGAGCTATCGTGCACACAGACAGACGGACAGCCGGACATAAAAAAAATCAAAACCACTTTTATTGTTATGCGTGGATGTTCAATCTATTTTGTTCCAGCAGCATTGTTTCTATGTGTTACAAACGGTATGACAAACTTAGTATAGGGGAAAAGGTTGTACCATGGTACCTTTTTTTGAATTAGTCTTGTTTTTTTTTTACAAAACTAATGAGACAAATCTTAAACAACCGATAATTATAGATTGTCTAACTCATAACCGTTCCTATAATAGTTGAATATGCAGTTAAGAATTTATATTTCAGGATATATGAAAGGAAATGTGAAGGTCGTGCTACTGCCCAAGGTACAACAAGCAGCTGTACCATGGACAGTGGGGTATTGTATCTTGGAGATTTGTAATGTACTAAGAAGAAATCTTGGTATATCAACAGAGTTAAATTAAATAACACTCTTTATTCAACCAAGAATAACACTATTCGCAAAGCAAAAAATTGGTATAGCTATATAGGTATATTTAATTTATTACATATGTAAAGGCCAGCTTATGGGGTTTTTTACATGCCGTGGTACAAATTTTTGAAGTGTCCAAGGTACTGTAGTATGATCGCTTCACGATGCTTTGATGCTGTTCATGGTGAAGTTATTTATTAGATTTGGTTGCTGGGTTAATTTATACCGGCAGAGAGCTGCCAAACTTACGATATATACATATATGGCTAAGGAGCCGCTGTTATAATCCTTTTGTAGAAGCTGGTAACTTTTATGGCTGGATGTGCCAATTATAAATGCTCTGCCAGAGTATGCCGATATTTATATTAGAGACCATGCCGCTTTCACTTTGGATGGCGATGTGTAAGTGAGATGATAAAAGACACCTTTCGATGGTCAAATAAGCTCTGGGGCCCTATTCTTGAATTACGAATGGTTTTTACGCATTCTTAATATAACGAATGGTTGATAACGAATCGAATACCCTGTTCGTATTCTTGAACCTCATCGTTATAAAGTCGAAGTGGTGAAAAAGTTTTTCAACATAACGAATGTGGTAAGATTACATCTGTCAATTTACAAAATGAGTATTGTCATAACTGTTTCATGTTTTAAAATATAATTTGTAAAAAAGTATTTCTAGCTTCAGTGAATTGTCATTATTGTTTGCGCCTGAAGTTGTTGAATCTATGGAAAATGAATTACGTCGATCGTTAATTAATTCCTGCACCCTTAATTCATCGCTGGATAGGAAACAATTTGCAAGAGGACCACACATTTTAAATCCTGCCAACTCTGGAAATTTTCTATTAGCTTTGTTTTGAATATAATATTATAAAAAAAAATTAATATGAATTTACATACACACCTTTCTCCAACTTTTCCAGTCTTTTTGCGCTCCGGGTATGAAATTTAATAGTGATGTTAGCTTTTGCCACAATTCCGTGGCATCTTTTGAACTGAAAGAGTTATCGTATTTACCAAATTTTAGTTTCGGGTTTTCTTAAAAAAACTCAATTTTATTTTAGTTTTTTGAGTATATGACATTTTCGCAGATCTTTTATCTCCCATTATCACCCGTAAATATCAGATGATTCACTCTTCGTTTGACATAACGAATGGTTGTACCCACTCGTTAAATAACGAAGGGTTGCGTTCGGTATATAACGAATGCGGATTTCAGGAATACCATATGTGTCGATTCCGAATGGGTTTGACAGTATAATGAATACGGAATGTGTCTTCGTTATTCAAGAATAGGCCCCCTGGTCTTTATTGATCATTCACTGGTTATTTATACAATTTTCTTACATGGTAATTGGTATATCTAATTATTTTAGAAGGGGGAGTTACTGCAGAATTGCAATAACTGAATTTAAAATCATAATTGTTATGTCAGCATTTGTGATCACTAAAATTCTTTATACTTCCCTCTGTGTTAACTTGGTAAAGCGATGACCTCAGGTATGTGGATTTTCATAATTGAACATTATGCTTGCAAAGCTGAATTTGCGTATGTTGCAAATTTCTCTTATTTTTGTTTGTTTTTATTTTCTTTTCTTTATCGTTCAGATTTTTGCTTATTTTCATTGTTTGCGGTCATGGCTTTGCAGAACATACCCCTTGAAAATTTTGTCCGACATAGCAATCCCCAGAATTAAGTGTCCTGTTGATTAGTAAAATCTTATAAAGGTACGTTTATGTAGATGGTAACTACAGCCCGCGTGGAAAATGAAATGTCTAATATCGGAGACAGACTTGCAATTTATATATTGATTTTGCAATTATGTCAATTCCGATTTCAGAAATACACTTGGGATTTACGATTCTGAGAAAGTAATTAAAGAACTGTCATTTGATTTGTCTTTTGACTTATGAAAGTTCCACGCACCCAGCAAATATTGTGAAATTATTTGTCTATATGGAAAATAAAAACGAAATAGAACAGAGAAAGTTGCAGCCAACATTGCAGTATATAAAATTCGGTTATAAAAGGTTCGTCAATTAACTGAATATGGTTTATAACTAGGGTCATATAGCAAGAAGCTCGTTTACCGAGTACATTTTTCGCAATTTCAATATTGATGTCCAATGTACTACATACTGAGCTGAGCGTACATCGAGCGTATACCGAGCGGTTTCTCAGTATATAGAGACAGACTTACGGTTTACCCCAATTTGTAATATGGAAATTGCAATTCTGTCTCCGGTATAAGGTACACACATGTCCAAGGTATAGCATCTTCTCCTACTCTGTACTACTAGGGCATAATAAATTGAATGGGCACTTTCTGAATTAAGATTTTACGCAAGTTGACCTAAGTGCGGTCCAAATAATTATACCATTTAATAAAATAAGTATAAAAGTGATCTAAATGACATCCCGTCAAACTATACCTTTCCGAACTGGCTAGAATCACGTATGCGGTTGTTTATAAAAGATTGGAAAAGATGATCGGATCTCCTCTCAGAAATTTCTGGTGTTGTTTAGTAGGAATGAAGCTGGTCATAGTTGATATTAAAAGTAAAAGGAATAAATAAAAGAATAAATAAAATAAAGGAAAAGAAACCAGGAGAGAATAAATAAAAGGAAAAATGCATGGATCCTAGAACTATGTTATGGTCGCATGATTGCAGCCTTGACCAATCTAGTTATCCCACGGACATCTATACCTCGACAGCAAAGGCATAGCTGCCAGTGGAACGAAATGTATCACTCGAAGTATGAAGAAAAACGGGCTAAGAAAGACAGTGGAGGAAGAGTGAGCAGTGATGTCGTTTGTTCTCCGATCGGAGTATTTGTACTCCGAAAACTAATAGCGTACTCCGGTACTACTCCTTTTATGAAAGTACTCCGCTTTTCATTTCTTCATACTTAAAACTCCTATATATATTGTTAGCAAATAATCTAAAAGGTTTTATTCACCTTCGTTTAAAACTATACATTCGTAGTAAATTTTAGTAATAAAATCTATTAACGAGTCCGGTTCAAAATTGGTATATTTCATCTACCAAACGGGAGTTAGGAGCTAACACATCCCTGTTTTATAATTTTTTTCAGCTTTGGCATGCAGCTCACTAAAGTGTAATCTGATTTGTTTTAGCCAATTACACTTATCTAGTCATGTCATTATGATTCGTTCGTTAAACGCTGTGATTGATGTTTATGAAGTGAATAATGAAAGCTCTTTACTTGAAGAACTCCAGAAAATTCTATTCTAGTCCAAAAAACGTTTATTTTAATCGCTTTTTGCCTTTTCCTATGTCTTTCATATTTTCTTCATTTTCCTTCTCACAAATGCTAAGTCCAATTAACAGTAAATTTTTCACAGAAGGTTTGGTTTTTGTTTATGATTCGGCGAAGGTATTTAGTGATTTATTTTAACTATATCATTTATTTACTTTAATTCAAGTATTGTAAAAATGTTGATTTTTTGTAATAAAGCAATATAAAATTTGTGAACTGTGAAAATTTAATGCATTTGAAGATATTCAAGGATAGAGGATATGTTTATTATGCTTAATTTTTTCGTCTTCTAAAAAGCATATCTTTTTTATAATTTTCCCTTAAGAATTGTACTTTCATCTTTAAAATGGTCATGTCTCTGTGATAATCAGAACCAAAGTTTTGATTTTTTTAATATAACTCAGCAGACCAAATATCGGCGTATTTTATGGATTTCAAAGTCCTTTCAACCAGCATGCGGCGCATCAAAATAATAAATAGTTGAATTCTTATCTCATAACTACTTAACTTTCAGCAAAAGAAAAACGAGATTGGTGATGGTCGGGTTAGCAAAGTGCGAATTTTTATCGATTTCCTGTGGAATGACCGTAATGACTATCGACCATTATTTATAATGACCTGACAGTTCTTCCAGATATTATAGTTTACTACCTATTCCATATTTATCGGGGAAACAGAACTTCATACAGAACTGTGAAGTGCAGAGTAAAAATCTAATGTGATCAAAATCACTTTCGCTAATGGAGAAGTGAATGTCAAAGCATCCAAAATGTATGTCCAGAGGTATATTGCAGATACAGTATTAAAAATTTTTAAATGTAGTGGGTGTAGTGCATGCAATATGAATATGACAAATCTATCCGAAGATCAAAGGCAATCTAGAACAATTCCTGAAAATTCTACAAACATAAATAATATAGAAAACATAATATCTAGTATAACGACAGATTTAGAGCACGACGACCAGATATGTCAAGAAACCATTCTTTGAAATTCTATGGAAGCTGTTTTGTCGCCAACAAAAGGTAATACTTATAATAAACAAACTAAGCGGGTTCAAGAAATTTGCTCTGTATGCACGCAGTCTTATAAATAACAAGCGGTTTTGTAAAATATGTTTTAAAGTTATTGCAAACAATTAAAGAAACTCGAATTGATCCAAGACCCATTCTTACAATACCCTAGATGAATTTCGTATTGGCAGCCATCTGTGCAAGTTTGATTTTTGAACAGATTTTTGACAGAAAAAATAATTATAACTAATTATATAGGATTTCGCATATTCTGAAGAAGTTTTCAGTACATGAAAACCATATAGGATTGATTGTTTTCACAGTATACGTAAAAATTATATTTACTATTTTTATGAAAACACTATGTACAAAATTTCAGCTCTCTACGTCGACGAGTTCTTAGGTAATATCAAAATATATACATACATAGTGAAAAACGAAATTTGTGCATTTTAACCCTACGTACACACGCTTTTGAGTTATTGTAAAGATGGACGAACGGACGGGCATACAAAAAATCAAAATAATTTTTAATTTTATGCAAGGATGTCTAATCCATTTTGCTCTACCAGAATTATTTCTGTGCATTACTGATTCAAATATTGTAAAAGATTTGAAATGCAGAAAAACTAAAGCGACTGAAGTTGCCAATACAATTTTGCATGATGACTGTATTAAAATCCTTACAAATATTTTGAAAATTCAAAAGTTTTCAATAATTAAATAATTAAACTATGATCGAATTTATGTATTTTATTAGTATACACCTGTATTGAATTGCTTTATGAAGGTATGCTTTTCTCAAGAATAGCTTTCATAACAGAACCATTTTACTTCGTGCAAGTATGATCTGAATCAAAGCTATGAATTAATGAATCTTTTAAATCAACAGCTGTCAACTAAAATTAAGAAATTGTTATTGCTGGAAAAAAAATTCATGGGAAAATCTTAAAATAAAAACCAGTGTTTTCTATATAAAAAAATATAAATAATGTAATAATAGGAGACATATAAAGATTTATTTAAAAATCTAAATATGAATAATTTTAATGAAAATGAGTTTTATTCACATTAATACGATTTCTGGACATCCCATTCTTATTAATTTTAATTCATTAAATTTCGTTAGTCGTGTACCCCAATTTTTCCGAAAGTACTCCGCTCTGGCAGCAAATTGTACTACTCTTGAAATTTTCCAAACGACAGCACTGAGAGTGAGGGAAAAAAATGAGAAGATTCTTCTTCATCGTGTCAAGGGAAGCAAGTGAATTAAATCGCATTCTAGTTGATTAATCACACTACAACGTATTTGATTGAAACCAGAGAATAGTCCGCGAGTGAACCGACATCGGGAAATAGAAAATCTTCTTGGGGAAAATAGACTAGTTAAAAAAGACAGGGAAAAGTCAGAAAGCTGCTCAAGGGAACGAGAATAAGCCTTAACGGGCTATATACGAGCCTTATATTCTGCAGCGTATATAAACAACGCAAAAAGGAAAACGGGGAAACCTATAAGTTTGAAGAACCTTTTAATTCTGCTTTTATAATTGCGCATAAGCAATAAAACATAGAATTTGTAAATATAGAGCGCTCCGTACAGAGCGGTTCAGAGACATCTTTCTTTCTTTCAATCTCAAGAAAAGCTATCCCCGTATATCAGTACGCGATGGAGCCCACCTAATTTCGGCGCAGATATCTTCCTCCAAGCAATAAAAAAAGGAAAAAAAAAGCGGAAAAATAAATATAAAAGGCAAGGTCCTAGAATTCAATACGGCAGTCCCACGGCAGCCATAGATTTCGTTCCAGCAAAGGTTAGAACGCGACGCTTTGTCTACAACCTACCCTACCTTCAGCAGAGCACCTCGAAGAAATAGTCGGAAATCTACGACGTATTATCTGGGAAAAAGAAATTATTATTAGACGCAGGATTGTATCATGGGCCACTCGCATACTGTTACGAATTTATTTTGTAGAATTGCAACACATCATGGAGGCGCCTCTGCGGTGGAACAACACGAGTGAATTCATGCAAGTGTCGTTTTACACATTATAAAGCTACCTAAATCCGATTTCCATCCGATTATTTACATTTTCTGCTAATGATAACAAATGACATTTCCACGATATGACGTCAGCTGGTTTCGCCGCAATCCGAGTTCAATGGAATGCAACTTTGAGATCGAGCGTTTCCGCGGCAACCTATTATGAAGCAGAGACATAGCGGTTCACGGCGCCTGTAAAAAGGAGACGAGTCATAGCAGAATCTCATTTCAGAATTTACTCGGAACATATCCTCTACCAGAATTTAATCGGTTTCCTATCCTTTGCAAAAAATCTAATTTTTGCTTCCATCTAAGTAGGAATTTACTCCTGTTGCAGAAATTTACTTCTGCTTCACCTTTATGCTACATGTAAGCAGGAATTTACTCCTGCTTCTGAAACTTACTTCTGCTTCATTTCCATCCTACACCTGAGCAGGAATCTACTCCTGCTGTAGAAATCTACTTCTGCTTCTATTACCGTGCTCACACGGGCACAGACAAAACTTCATTTTTTGCGACTACACGCGCAGTATACGTCAACTTTGTTAGTAGTTCAACTCTGCTCTCACTCCGCAGCTTTACACACTGCAGCACACCCATTACAGTTACTTGCTGCACCGTTTTCAATTATTCTAGAGAGACCCATACGTAGCAATTTGCTTTATGAGAATTTAAATCCTATGAATTAAAGGAACATTCTTCTTCTTAATTTCTGATTTAAGGAAAACGCTTTGGGATAGCTTTAAACATTTTGAAATTTTCTTTTATTTGAATTAGGCTAAGAAATTTGTAGTAGATATAAGTTTAGAATGAATTCACTGTGATAGGGTAGGTTAAGGGTGTTGAATTTGTTATCAAGTATAGATTAGGTTAAGACTATTCACACCGAGAAGGAGAAAAGCACTGGCAGAACTCAAGCAAGTGGCTTTCAGAAGGAATAAAGGTAGGGGATCAGAAGAAGAGGTAAGAAGGAAACGCGACAAATGGAACAAGGAGATCAACAGGCACAAGCTAGAAGAATTCAAGCTTTTTTCGAGAACTTAAACGACTATCATTATCAAGACAGAATAAGAAAGATTTACAAGTTCATTAGGAAATACAAGTGGACAGAAAATAAAAAAAGATGGCACTAATAAAAGAAACAGATCATTGGCCGTTGGGGTCTCCTCCTACTTTAGAGGAAATTAGACTGTGTTAAAGTTTAGAAATGGAACAGCACCGGGTCTAAATCACATTTCGGTCGAACTAATTAAAGCTCTCCCGGATGAAGGGTGGAAAGCGCTTAGCAAAATAATCGAAAAAATATGGATCACAAATGATCCACCTAAGGAATGGACGGACACAATTCAGTTTCCAATTAGGAAAAAACCATTTCCAAAAGGGATTTCAGATTACAGGAGAATAACAAAAGCTGACGTGGGTTACAGAATCTACGCGAAAATTCTTCTGAGCAGGATAAACGACTACCTAGAAGACATAATAAGCTACCCAGGCAGCATAACAGAAAACCCGTTCAACGGGCGATCACATGTTTGTCAGAAGGGTCAGAAGGATCATGGAAGAGGAGTGGAATGCAGGAAACAAACTCTACGTCTTAGCGATTGATCTGGAAAAAGCCTTTGATAGCGTGGACCTTGGACAAAGCGCAATCATTCTTAAGCATAGAGGTATTACCATCCCATGTACTTGATAAACAGGATAATCAGAGCTTGTATGTGGGAAACTACATCCATCTCATGGTTCCAACAAAGGTCAGAGAAAATCAATAAAGCTAAAGGAGTTAAACAAGGATGTCCTATCTCATCGAGTATATTTTTAGCCATACTAAACGAAGTGCTAGAAACGTTAGCTGAAGTGATTCGTGGAATGGAGCTTGTTCAAACGGACAGCATCAAAATACCAGTGATACTAGCATATGCAGACGACATAGTCATCCTAGACACAAACATATAGAGAATGTCAAAATTGGTAGAGGAAATGGCACATCTCCTAGCATCAGTGGAATGAAAGATAAATAAAGTAAAACATACATCATGATAAGAGATCCACTATCAGTAATCACCGGACAGTCACCTATAATACAATTGGGAGGAATGAACATAAAAAGAGTAGACTCTATAAAGTATCTAGGAACGTACTTAACTAGTGGACTATGCAGAAAAGATACTATAAGGAAAAGATGCAGAGAATCAGAAAGTACGAGAGGAAGATAATAAGGGAAATGCACCAGTTTTTGTAAAAAGGAACCCAGCATACAAGAAAGTGCATAGGATACTAAATGGAAGGACGATTACAAAGAAAATAAGGGTATTTAGAATAGCATCAAAAGAAGACAAAGGGGGCATATCTTGAACGCATCGCTAAACTATAAAAAGCCTAAAAAGATGGTCGGAAAATCATCTTTCGCTTGGTTGAAATCGGTCAGTGAGGATTTTAGACGGTATGATAAGTTGGAGCTAGAATGGGAGAGGCTGGTCGAAAACAAAATTGCACTAAAAAAGCCAGCAGAGGAAATCTACGACCAAGATGAGTCTAGCTCTGAAAATACCGAAACGGAAGAAGAAGTTCTTTGAATTTGTGTCAGCAATATATTAAGATAAAATTTTATATTTGAATTAAAAAGTTGAATTGTCCTTTTACAACCGGCACCCCTTCGCTTGAGCACAGATCTCACAGCAGCAATATACTTTAAGCCACTGAAGTTGATACGTGATACTCTCATCATAAAGTTGTTTTGTTTAAGAATAGTGCTCTCTCTCTAGCTAACCTTAATTCTATGAACTCAGTACTTATAGTTGTTACCATATTGTTGATTTGAAAGATATAGTATACTCCCGATAGGGAATAGCGTTACGATATACTGGAAGACGATAAATAAAAAGAAAAAAAGGATTTAAATAAAACTAATTTTCTTATATCATTTGTTTTGATAGAATGGTAATACCAGTTAGGACATACCGTCACTAATTACTTTAGGATACTAGATTCCCTACTTCAATCACTTTATCATAAACCTTCTTTTGAGAAAATACTGCCCCAATCAGGTAATGGGGTAACAATTTATTTTAGTATTAGTGAATGAATAAACGATAAACTTTGGCCTAGCGTTAGCACGTAAACTAAGTTTTGGATCAGCGGATTGAATTATCCCTGTAATTTTTTTGAGGAGGGGAATTCAAGATAGAAGGTAGAAGTCAGACATGGCCTTCTAAGTTTTTGCTTTCTTTTTCCTTCTCCCTTGGACTTTTCTGATGAGGGCTGATTAACTCTCCTTCTCACCAGAATTAACGACGATAGGGATATTGTATATAAGTATATTGTAACCAGCAATGCTAGATGTACGATAATTCTCGTACATGTACGCGAATTTCTACTCTAGTACGATGTACGAGGCAAATTGTATTCTCGTACGCGAAAGTACGAGAATTTGAGCGTCAAATATTTTCCAACAAGAATTTTCACACTGTGAAAATACTACTAACAAAAGTCGAGTAAAAGATAATTTAAGAAAAGTAAGCAGAACCGTAATACGTGGTATATAGAATGGCTTGTATATTCCGGTGGTTACGGTTCTGCTTATTTTTTTTAAAGAGACTTGAAAAAACATAGCGGGCGACATTACACACTTTTTGCCTTGTGTTATTGCAGGAGTTTTTCATATAAAAATAGCTTGGATTTAGTTCAAACACCATAATTACCATAAATTTGCCCTACATGTAACCTTTTCTAAGCACCATTAGAAAGAAACATATTGGGCTGTAATTTGTTATAACATTATTTTTCTGTGGGAGCGATAGTTTTAGGCTCAAGGCCTGATCTCAAGATACCGAAATGATACTCCATTATTCATGGTTTTATGTAGCCTGGAAAAGCCGCCAGAGCCTAATACCCTAGACAGACTGCACCCATAATGACTAAACTTGAAAATCAGTCAATTCAAGGAAATGAAGATGTGACAGACTATGGACAAAAATTATTGTGAGTAAAGATCATGGCAGACAATTTTTGTTGTTTAAAGAGATCAAAAAGTGAAGTAAGCTGCTGCCACTGCTAATTTTAATGACGATAGGTGGCGCTTTTACTACAATTTTACTAAATGGAGTAAAATTTTGTTCATTTGAAAACGAACCGAAATGTTGCTAAATGGATCCTTGATGGACGAGTGTCGACTTCTTTCCTTGGACCAAAGTCATCCATACATCACCAAAGAAAAGTAAGTTGATATATTTATGTACAAGCTTTCCCGACTCTGCACTGCTGATGAAGACCACAAATATATAGTTCTACCTCAATTTACGCTAGCCATTTTAAATCTCGCAAATTCCAATGGCGATACCGAGAGGATTTTTAGCAAGAACAACCTAACAAGAAAAAAATTAAGACAATTAAGAAGCTCACATCAAAGACCGTGATAGGATCCCTCCTTTCAACTCAATATGTTAAAACACAGTCAAAAGAAACCTACCACCCAAATTATAAGACGCACAACGTCGGCGTCATAATAGAATTAACCTACTACTGCAGTGCGACCTGATGATGAAAATTTCGACCAAACTATTAACTCGGACCCAGATAATCCTAGCCTAATCTAGATGTCTTTTATTTTAAGAACAAGATTATACACAATTTTAATACAAAAATCGTTTTAAAAAATTTATCAAATAAAACTTTTTTAAAGATACCTACCCATTATTTTTGTTATAAAAACAAAAATGAAATGTTACTAAAAAATCCTCAGTTTTAATTAAGCTGCAATTTCTTATTAATTTCGCGATAAGCCTAGTGTACGAGAATTTTTCATGACGTACGAGATTTTTGTAAAGTTGGTACGAGAATCCATTTGTTGCAGTCTAGCAACCCTGATTGTAACTCTTCAGGTGAGAGCAACGGAGGTTCCCTCAGGACGGGTGTGCATTCGGCTTTCGTTTGGTGAATTTTGCACGATTTTTTTTGGGTTAATGGCACATGGTAGCGCAGGTCCCTTTTAGACTTTTAGTTAACCAACCCCATATTCTCTGCACTTATTCGAGGTGCTATTGAATTATCAGCTTCGGCTGATAGATGAGATTTCACGTCTTAGAGCTTTCACTCAATATTAGTTCCATAACAACTAACAACTATAGCAAAGTTTTTATTTTTGTCTATTGCAGTCCCCATATAGTTTTTGTGGCTTTTGTGGCTGATTGGTGATGAGCAAATACATTTCTAAAATGCGTGAGCAGTTGATTTAATTATTATTTATCGTGAATTTTCATACATATTCAAGTTGAGGTTATTCTAATTAAGCTGTGAATTATCAAGTTGCATTCGCCTAGTTGCAACAAATTCACTCTCTGGATAGTTGAAATAAATTTATAATGTTTTGAATTGAAATAGGTTTTGTGATTTTTCTAAGAATTACATGGCGTCCATCACCTATACACTGTAAAACAAGTAGGACACTTCCAGAAATTTAAGACAGGTTTTTCCTTAAAAATAAAGGCAATTTTCTCTGATATGAAGGGAAAGTCATTTTAATTTTTTCCCCAATACAATAGAACATTCACTAGATTTAGGTATTCGACAACAGAAAATCTATATACATAGTAGATACGTAAAATTCCCGAAATATTAAGTTCTCTCGGATATAATGTAGAGCACATTCAATAAATTTGGTAATTTTCTAAATTTTTCATAGAACACTTACAAATATATTTTCGTTAATATAATTCACACAATGTTTTTGAAGTACCTCCATTTTATGTACAAAAACCTATCCCTATTTCTGAAGTGGAGCAATCCCTTTATTTTATAAAAATTTACCTAGAACTAGTCGGACAAATTGTTGTAGGGACATTTTTTTTACTGTGTAATTTAGCGAAGCAGCCTTCTTGCTGAGCTAGAACAGGGTTCGACGGGATGGCTGGTTGAGTCCAAAGGAGAGCGCAACAACATATTAAGAAACTACAACAATAAATTTGCTCAATTTTGGACAACTTTACTAAGTATACTATTTTCAAAAAAGATATTTTCTAATTAAATTAAATCTACAAAAGATTTGAAGTTTAGCTAGAAATAAAAGATAAAGGAAAAAGTTGAAACATAAAAACGGATTATCGGAAGTTACCTGTACTTTCATTCCTTAAAATATTTTCTTCCAACTGGCTGTAAAGAGTGTGATTGAAATATGAAATGAAAGGAAAGCAAGGTATAATTTCTTAGTATAGTTCTATAGGTTTTCATCATTGTGTAGGCAATATGTAATTTTATCTTAAAATAAAACACAAGGTCTGGATATTACCAGATATTTGAAAGAAGAACTTCGTATGAAGTGTTCTGCTCCTTTGTCTTACATAAGTTTGTTGCCACTATTTCTTCAAAAACTTCCCAGGTGGTGGGGAAACTATGACAGTTGCAGTTTAGAGGTTAACAATGCCAGATTGAATTTAGTCCTAATGACATAAAGAGAGGTAAACGATAGGTATGTAAAATCTTTATAAATTATGTTGAGCTCCAAGCTCTCTAATATTTGAGGAGGGACTCAAAACGGTGTCGTATCGTTTTAAGCTTTTTTTTTTAAAAACGTTTTGAGAAAAATTGAATACATATCTCAATATTGTGAACCAATAGAGTAAGGCTTATTCTTATTTAGGCCATAGTCCCGTCGGGAAATCTTTGAAAAGGTCTGTCACCTAAAAGGCTAACTAATCAAAAGTTAAAGACCGGTCAATCTGGGTATAACAGGGGCTCTTTATAAGTAAGAATGCACAAGACGTGTTCGCCAAGGACTCCAATGTCTGTATAAGATTTTGTAGCTCTATAAGACGTCCGGAAAACTGACACTAATGAGGAAATAACCTTCCTTAAAAGGGCGCAAGTGGGCTGGATCTAAACGGCAGAGGTATAAGATAAAAGATCCTTTATGTCGCAGTGCGCAGTGCTTTAAGATCTGATAACCCCCCCCCCCCCCCCCCCCACTAATAGTAGACGTCTGGTATTCCTCAGAGGAACTTTTTCTGCTTCTTTTTATAATTTACATTAATGAAATATCTCTGACCTTGACCAATTAGAGAATCTTTACTATCTTGATGACGTCAATCTGTATTTCGAGCCTTTTTAATAACGAAATCGAGTGTGAAATTTTAAACTCAAATCTAGACTCTTGTCATAGATTGCCTTTATCGAAATAAATCAGGAAGTGTACGATTTGCCCATCGTAGTCTTCATTGTAATAATTCTGTTATTCTTCCACCATATGATGGATAGATGATTAAGAGGGTGGTTGAAATTCCTAGGAGTCACTTGAGCTCAGGCCCCTGCAAGGTCTAGTGTTCACCCCAAGAATTCCACCTTATGAAGACACGCTAAATTCGCTGGATTTTCTAGATGGAACATTTCTCTCGATACCTCGGAATTTTCTTTGTTCCTCATTATAGCACCAATTATTATGATATGTACGAACTGGGGGCCTATTCTTGAATTACGAATGGTTTTTACGAATTGGTTATATAACAAATGGTTTGCATACGAAAATAACGAATACTAATTTCAAGAATACCACATGGACATTTATTTCGAATGGTTCTGACAGCTTAACGTATACGGAATCTGCCTACGTTATTCAATAATAGGGCCCCTGGTCTTATCATTCTCTCGTCCCTTTAACCGCTAGTTTGATATGTTACCCGATACTTTTCGTAGGTACATACGAGTACGCCCTGACCTGATTAGGGTTGCCCCGTAGTTCAGTGAAGAAGGGGGTGAGTTTTTCAGCATCTAATTCATGTGCTACAAGAATAGGTTGGGCTCTAATCAAATTTATACCTGACTGAAGAACTCGAGTTATACGGCAATTAGAAATTTAACCTAGGAAAACACTCGTTTAAGATATTAAGTACTTTAAATTTGTTTCTGGAACATGATACTAATAAGTTTGGCTTTTAAAAAAGAAATTATTTTATTGCATAAAACGAAGGACTTATCCTTGATACGATGCAGGGACCGTTAACCCCTGATTTCCCATCGGAATCAGGAATAAATACTCCGGGCTCATCCTAATAAATTTCCTTTCTTCTGGAATTCTTCTTGAGTTTATACATTTGAAACTCGATGCTGTCGTTTATTTTATTCTTTTTTTTTCATTTTTACTTTTTTTTCCAAATTTTTAATCAACTACTACACGGTATCCTGGTTTTATGGCAAAGGTGTTAGAGAAATTAATTTGCTGGCAAATACAAATAAAGAATTACAACTGACATCCGCGAAGCGCTTGACAATCACGATATTAGTCGTCTTAGACTTCTCTAAGGCCTTTGACTACATCCGTCATGATATGCTATGTAGAAAATTGGCTTCTTTTTATCATTTCTCCAGATCGGCCAGGTGTTTAATTGAAAATTTCCTGTTTAACTGTGAGCATAGAGTGAAAGTTAACTATGTGTTTTCCGATACTCTTCCTCTTCACCGAGGTGTTCCTCAAGGCTAGGTTCTTGGACCTTTCCTTTTCTGCATGTACATAAGCGATCTTCCTGATTTTCTGCATGATGTTGCAATTCAATATTCAACTGTATGCAAATGCTATTCAACTTTACTGTAACAGGCCAATCGCACTAATTGAAGATTGTGTTGAGCGCGTGAATTGTGACATTGATCGAATTACTGAATGGGCATATAACAATGATCTGATGTTAATCTGCTAGTGTCTACTATTTAGCCAAATTATTTTTGAGCTTACGGATATCACTTCCATAACTCTTAAAAATAAAAATTTATAAATATTTCACTTTGAGCAGAATCACAAAACTTCAATTCACGAAAATTTCACTTTTGGCAACAAATGTCAAATGGTGCAGTGCGCAGTGCGATGCAGTGCTTTAGAAATTAGCCTATTCCATGCAGTGCAGTGCAGTCAATGTGGGTTGCTACGTTTAATCACACAGGCTCTAAAGTGCACTGCACTGCACTCATTGCAGTTTAGGCTTTACGCTAGTTCAGTTTTACAACAATTCAAATTCTTATTTCAAATTACTTTTCCAGCCACACTTACTTTCTTGCTATCACCACTCCTGTGGCTACTGGTAATGGATGAAATCCTCATCAAGTTAGAGAGAGAGAGCTTCAAGGTAGTTGCCTACGCGGATGACATATGCATCCTGGTAACTGGCAAATTTCTCTCTACTATTAGCGAAAGGCTCGAGTGCGCGCTGCTTAAGCTGGATAGCTGGGCCAATAATAGTGGATTGAGGGTGAACCCCTCGAAGACGAAACTAATCCTTTTTACTAGAAGGAGGCGGGTGCAAGATTTCACACTTCCAATGCTGGGAGGAGAGGAGCTTACTCTCTCCAGTGAAGCGAAGTATTTGGGTGTCGTCCTCGATTCCAAATTGAACTGGAAGGCTAATCTACAAGAACGCGTGAAGAAGGCTAGTGTGGCCTTCTACACGTGCAAGAGAGTATTTGGCGGAAACTGGGGATTAAATCCCAGGGTGGTACACTGGATGTACACAGCCATAGTTCGGCCCATCCTCTGCTACGGCACTACGGTCTGGTGGACGGCACTGACGAGGAACTGTAACCTTGATGTGCTGTCAAAAATCCAGAGAGCCGCCTGTATGGGTATAACTGGGTGTCTGTGCACCACGTCCACGGCGGCATTGGAGGTCATGCTTGACATATTGCCGCTGGACCTTTATTGTAAGGGTGTGGTGGCAACTAGTGTTGTCAGGCTGGGTACGGGGGGCTGGTGGAAGGAGAGGGGTTTTGGGCACTTCAATATACTCCAGAAGGTTGACTGTAGGGACTGCAGGGTACAAACAGACTATCAAGTACCCATCCTGACTTTTGGTGAGGGTATCAACGCAAAGATACCCACCAGGAGTGGCTGGGAGGGGAAGGAGGTGGTGGTTACATCCGATATTTCTATATTTACGGATTGCTCCAAGACGAGTGCGGGCACAGGGGCTGGAGTGTACTCTAGAGATCTCCAGTGGCACGAGTCTTATAGACTGCCTGACAAATGCAGTGTTTTTCAGGCAGAGCTCACAGCGATTTATAAGGCGGCAACATTGGTATCCATGTGCAGAGAGCCCGCACGGCACATCTGCATATATACTGATAGCCAGACAGCCATCAGGGCGCTGGATGCTGGGCTGGTAAAATCAAAATTGGCCAAAAAGGGCTCCGAATTGGATAGCTCCGCAGCTGTAGCTTACGTGAGGATTCCAATCGGAGTTTTAAAAGAGGAAATCATCAGGGAAGTCTATTTAAAGGCAGGCCTTCGATGGACCAGCAGGGATACCTGTCGTATTGCGAGGCAATTGTGGCATGCATATGACAGGAAAAAGACAAGGAAACTGCTTAACAGCAGCAGAGCAAATACCAGGAATCTAGTAGGGGTCATGACGGGTCACTGGGCCATAGGGGACCATGCTAGAAGACTGGGAATGGCGACGAACGATTTCTGCAGGAGTTGTAGGGACTCGGAGGAAATTGAATCCGTCAAGCATGTGCTTTGCGAATGCCCCGCTCTGATGAATAAAAGAGGTAGGCTACTAGGTAGCTACTTCTTTTCAAGTCTGGGGGAGCTTCAAAGTATAAAGTTCAGAGATCCTGAGTTTTCTGAGTGAGGCAGGATGGATCTAAGCTAAAGGTCTTGGATATATCCTGAGTTTCCCAAGGAAAGCAGGATAAATCCACTGCTTGAAGGATTATCTCATGAGCTCTAGGGGCACAATGCACCCGTTGGAGGTCTAAGTGAGGCTGGCTGGTTGTCCAGCGGCACCCCTCTTACCTAACCTAACCTACTTTCTTGCACTTCATTTCTACGATTTGAACTTATTACTGCTCTTACAACCTATTCATATTCTTAATGGAAATTACTATTTTAGATTCAGTTTAATTAGGGGAAATGGGGAATAATTGCAACAGAGGCAACTTGAAAACGTGCGATTTTAGCTCCACGAAACAAATTCGACCAAAGGTAGTACGCCCATGTCAAACATCTCTGTTAGATATTTCATTCTGCTCCATCTAATGTTGCAAATGACCCCTAACATGGGGTACTTTGCAACATAGATAGTTCTTTAGTAAAATGTCCTATTTTGCAAAAAATTAACATAAGATCTAAAGTTTTTTAATTTTTATTACTTCCCATAATATTGAGCTTTTTTTTGTCTTTTGAACTAAAATTTGGAGTTATTAACAGAAATAGTAAATTTGTTGCAACTATCCCCTATCTCCCCTATTTGAGTTTCCTTTGTAAGATTCTAAATTAAAGTGGCGGTAAAAAATTGCTTCACGGCGATTTTGGAGATTGATTACACATAAATATAATTTTGCCGATGTTGCGGCGACAAAATTCCTTATTCATTCGTAAGAAGTCCACGCAAATCGTGCATTCTAAAGTATTCATAATCGAACCTCATCACTTTTCTCTGTTTTTTTTTTAACCAGAGCTAATAATAACAGAACTTCTTCATCAGAACTATAATACATTTGGATAAAATCCGCCATTTCGCTTAAACTTAAACTTAATTTAGAATCCGCTATCCTTTCTGCTCCGAGCTTTGATGCAGGCCTCTTTATTTTTTAAGTGAACATGACTGCAGTACCTATACTAATTTGTTTTACATGTAAGTTAGCATGTAATTTTCATTTATATTTTGGATGTAAATAACATTTAACATTCACTTTTATTTTACAAATAATTTTCCTTTTCTCTTTTGTAGATCCGGCAATTCAACCGAAACAGATTATTTTGACTTTCATCTTTAAAAAAAAATCCAAAAATCCACCAACAAAATATCAACTTTGTGCTCAGTAATCAGACCTTTGATGAAGTTTAAATAAATAAATAAACATGTCTACATGACTACATACATAAAGGGCAGAAATTAGTGAAATTTATATTACCTTTCATGTTAACAGACTGAAATGGGAATTTTTCGACTTCATCCAAAATAAAGGTTGGGTTACGAAAATATTTATACAAAATTTTAGAAAATTATTTTATTAATTTAAAAAGGTTGCCAAACATTTAATGATATAAATCTCTTTGATGAGCCAAGTCAACTAAGAACTGACATGAGAAACCAAGCTTCCATAAAAATTTCACCAGATGCCAACCTCGAAATTTTTAATTAAATAAGTGCAAGGTGAGAATCTCATTTTCCTCTTAATTAATGTAATTTTTCTTTTTATTCACAACAAGGTGTTAATGAAAGACAAGCTATGCCAGTGGGGTAAAAGTTGGCCGGTGAGAAAAAGGTAATACGCTTGAATGCTGTCTATAGGTGACTACTCGGGGACTATATCTGAAAAGTAGGAATGACTTTTGCTTACTTCTCTCTGTATAATATCAGGCGTAAGGAGCTCCTATTCCTATCGTGATACAATGAATACCCCGAAAATTATGAAATTTATTCAGAATTATTTAATCCCTGGGTATTTGTGGCTGTATATATTTTGGGTGAAGTAGGTAATGCTTTGAAAATGTGAACGGTATTAAAGCAACCATTTTCCTGTTATTAAAGTATTTTATCTTATTTAGAGAAGGAATTAATTCAAATTTTAAAATGGATTTGGGTAATTATCAATTTGAGAATCTCTTTGTACTGAAAAGAATATGAAACGAAGTTAGTAAAAACCGATATGATTTCATTTGGGCTATGAAGAGCTTGATTGAATACGAACAAATAGGTTTTTTGTATTAATACATCTATTTAGTTTTTACTTATGTTATTATATTATATATATTATGCGGGCTTTATATCTTTTGTTCTGCCGGTACTCTACACTTAACATATTTTTTCCGGTTTTTTTTTTGTTATAGGCACGGGAACGAAAGATACCAACCACAGAGACCAGGGCGGCCAATTGTGCTAACTTGATAAAAACCTTCTCACTAAATCCTTCCTCTTAATGAAACACATCAGTTCTAGGTGAGGTAAGTTTTCAGCTCATCCACAGATAGGGGGGTAGACTCAAGCGTATTTAGATTAATCCGGGAAAAGGCCGAAAAAGCACACAGTGAGTGCTCGGTTCTCTTAGGCTCTCCTTTCAGGCAGGAAGGATACTCAGCATGAAGCGAACTCTGGCCAGAGATGATGCCAACCACAGTTCTGCATTATTGAAAAATTCCTATTAGGCCCATCAAGAAAAAGTTTTCTACACCTGCAAGTCCACCGCTGCTGATGTTGGCGGCAACGTCTATAGATGATACCGGTCCAAAGCAAGGCGAATCATAGCCAGACCAGGCTAGAAGGTTAGTCCTTTCATTTCGCATGTGCCCAGGAACCCACTGAGGGAACATCTTGCTACAACTTGGTTCACTTATTTGAATGTAATATTTAAGACATACATTTTGTATCCCACTGTGGAAAATTGAGTTAGTGCGTACATGGATTCCATGATTGTGCCTCAGGGCTCTATTATCTGTGCATCTCTCTTCTCAATTTTCATTAATGATCTGCTTTCCCTTACTTTCAATCCCATCCATTGTTTTGCCGAAGGCAATACCCTTGTTTTCGCTTCCTCCTTTGACACTCTTGTGGGTTACAGACCAGATTGCATGATTAGATCCTCCTTGAATAATCACCTTGATAATATCCTCGCTTGGAGCAAACCGAATCGCTTCGAATTTAATACATCTTAGCTCCAAAGCTATCCCATCTCTTTAAAACAAGATCATAATTTTTCCACTCCCTTTTCTTTTGATGGAGCGCTTCTTGACGATACACCGTCTTTTCCGGAAGTCATTATAAAAAAAAATAGTCTGTCTAGGCCAAAAGGTAGTCAGAGATCAAAACTCTTAATGGCTTAGATGATTCCCCCCCCCCCCCCCTCGTGTACTCATTTCCACTACTTGTTACCTTTATTTGTTTGGTTCTATTTTTGGGTTCAGTGGTCGAGATGTGTCGAAAATAGTCCATTTTCAAAGTTATTGGACTTAAGCAATTTTGCTTTCGGGTTAGAAATGTTATGATATGTCAAAATAATTCATTTTCCAAATGGTTAAACATATCTCATTCATTTCACTTTTGGGTTCGAGATATTCATTTTCAATTTGAGATATGTCAAAGTGGTTCATTGTAAAAATAATTGAGGTTCTACGTCTAAGTACAAGTCCGGCCAAATGCTCGCGCTTCATGCTGCTACGTGTGCGTTGCCCTTTATTAACATTGGTTGGAGTTGTTCCCCTGCATTGGATCAGATCTAAAGAATTGTAGTGACAGCTCGGAGTTGGACTGGAAACGAGTATTTATTCTGGGCTTAAGGGTCTGTTATGGTTCAAGGTCTATCTTCTGACAGGGAATCTGTCAGATGGTATGGTGTTGACTTGATATCTGACGTTCTCGTGGTTCGTGTTTATTTTTCTTACCGTATTTCTGCAAATTTTACCTATAAACGTATTAGAAAGCTGCTGAACTTTGTCGGAAAAGTGTTTGAGTTGGGTATGCTTGACGCAAGTGTTGGTTGGCCACAAAACTCACTTTTAGGTCTGGAAAACAACTTTGCAAAGTGGGCAGAGGAAAATTAGTTTCCAGTTTCTCGGAATGAGTCTGCCGCTACAAACGAAGGATAAAATTTCGAATGCTACAACATAAAACACCGGTTCTGTAGGACAAGTGACTGCTAGTGCAGGCCTGTTGCTATGCTTAGCAGGAGTGGGGTAAGTCATCTTGTTACAGTATGTTAAATTAAAAATATTTCTATGGCGCCCTACGAAGGCGTTGCGCGTTTGTAACAATTTTTAAAGTAATTTGTATAATCGCCTTCCATGCCTTTGGTATACAGTTTTCAAAAGTTGATTAAATTTAATCAAGCCAACTATATGGTAGGAGCTGCAAAGCTAAAGTTCGTAGTTCAACCCATGCAGATAGTCATGATCTTTATTCCGTACGCTGTCACAAAAAGAAAGTGGAATACTAGGGCACACTACAGTCATTAACGCCTATCAAAATAGTCTAATAACGAATAATTATATAAAATTTTTCCTAAACTTTCTTTAATCTCCAAAATTGATTCAAAATTAATTTCCTGAACCCTAGAAAAAAACTGTCTAATTAAGCAAACTGCAAAATTCTCTTCTTCCTCTTGTTATCCTTAAAAAAACACCTTCTTTTATTGTAATAAAACGATGTTGGGAGTAATGAACTCCATCAAGTTATCACTACGTCCTAAATAATTCAAACAAAACCACCATAATTGGTGAGGAAAAGAAATCCAAGCTATAACAATTCATAGACCGCAAGGCAAAATTCTTGCAAGAATATAAAATTATTGTGCCATAAAATATTTACTTCGGCTGTGTTCGTTCAACAGGAATTTCGAAATTATATTCGCAAACGAAGGAGGGAAATTTCATTAAAATGCTTAGCTACCGCTGAGACTTGATTCCGGTTTTGTTTGGTAACTTTATTTACACATTCCGTTTCGACGTTCCTGGATAATTTAGGAGAACCATTTTTGGATATAGAAATTGTTTTCATTGCCATACCAACCCTGCCGCCGCGCCGCCACCAATGCTGCATTGGTAAGCTCAATTTAGAAATTGTCCTGGGAATTATACAGATGGAACCATTCCTTTTTATCAAACAAATAAAGTAATAACCAAAAAAAAACAAAATCTGTCTTCTATACAGGTAGGTTTAGGTGTATAAAGTTTTCGGAAGTTTGTTGTTCTGTTTGGACAATATTTACGGAATAGTTCAAGCTTTTGTTAAATAGACAAGATATATTCGGACGACTTTTCTTTGCTTTGGGAAGAATTTAGCACAGAAATTATTGTGTATACATACTTATGTATATAGGTAGGTCAAGTAAGCATACTACAGGGTGAGGATGGTACAATAACAAGAACATTTCAGCATTATGCTGACGGATTTTAATTTCCACAATGTTGATTACTATTGTATATTTTGGTTTCAGGTCCCCCAAGTCCTGTCACAGGCTTTTCGGCAAGATTTGGAGACTTATACCCTAGACACTCAGCACGATCTAATGAATGATTAGTACTAACTATTCATTAAAATGCTTTGTGTCACATAGGATACGTCATTATGGCTCGAAAATCAGATCATAATGAAGTACACTAATGAAGTGTTTTCTTCTTTCGTTATAGCTAGAATGAGGAAAAATGTGCATCTACTCATTTGAAAAATAAAAAATAGAAATGCAAAGCACTAAGTAATTATGTCAACATGTTTTTTAATAAATTTTTTTTTTCTGTCAAAATGTTTAAATCAAATAGTTTAAAATAAAAACAAAGTTCATCGCGTTAATTCGATCCATATCGCTTCTTTAATGTCATAAGTTTATCAAAACCAGTTTGACAGTACAACTTAATAAAAGAAATGGATGTGTGTCTCCTGTTTATAATGAATCATTATAGACTAATGAGTCGTTAGTTATTTCTTCATTAAGAGCGCTGTGTGTCTAGGGCATTAATCATTTTCATTTATTATAAGGCTAATGGTCACATGTCCTTCACTCGTATGATGTCTAAAACCTATAGCTTGCAAAAACTGAAACTGTTTTCATTACTAGTAGCAAAGTTGCCATGAATACCTGCACGACTACAGTCTTAAGACTGAAGGACAGCGATAGTTGGTTGTTCCAAAAAGAAAAGGTAATGTACAAGCTTAAATAGATTTTATTTTAATTACTTGATTATGTAGTTAGTTAGTTACAATAAAATAATTCAAAATGGATTTTGTTTTTAGTAGAAACACTAGTAAAGTGGTTTCTGATTATAATATAAAACGTCAAGAAGAAAACTAATATAAAGGTTGCTTTCAACTAGATCTGTAGTAAAATTTAACCTACCATTACCATTATCATTAGCAATACTGAGTATTTTAGAATTGACAATTCCTAATACTCATGTATTGGAATTAATACCTTAAAGTTCCATTCCAGGAATTAAATAATATTTTAAAATACCGAAAAGTAATTTTATTTGCGACTCGATTTGCAAAAGGCTTATAAATACCCAAAAGTATTTAAAATGTATTTGGGATTATTTTTTTATTATTAAGCTAAGCTCAGGGGCTACCCTATGAGGACAGCATGGCAGGAAGGAAATAAGTAAAAGATTAGGAGACATGAGGACAGTGGCAGAAGTACTGATGTATGTCACTCTTGAATCTTCGCAGATTGTAATTCCGAGGAAAAACAAAAGATGGTAGACTGTTCCACAGTACAGGATAAAAAATAGTATTTTTCTGTACAGCTGTAAGTATTTTGAAGGGTGAAAGGATATGCGCGGTTTGTAGCGCCAATATTAATAGGAGGAATCCATCTACAAGGGATCAGACATCAGATCATCAGAACATTGAGCATATGCATGTAGAGATAATGACAAGTTATTGCCACATCGCCAATAAGCTTGTAGGCTTTCTTTTAGACAATATCTAATGAAGCTAAGGCTGTGCGATCAGCCTCGTTTTTTTTTAATTAGTAATAACTTCTAATGCAAACTGGAATTTGGGGAAAAATAAAAAATAAACTGAAATGATTTCAGTAAATTTGTATTTTTTAATCTCTTGTTTGTCCAGACTACTTAACTTTATTGCACCTCAAAAACAGGAAAAGTTTTCTTATATAAAAATTAAAAAGAAAATTGACCTAGTTCATTTCATAATTAAGTACAATATCATATTTAATAGGTAGGTACTGAAATTTTCGAAGTAATTATAAGTATTGGGACAGAATTGATAAGAATTATGCAGTAATTCCCAAAATATTTTTTAAATACTTTTGGGTATTTATAAATAATTTTTTAATGGAATCGCAAATTAAATTACTTTCCGGTATTTTAAAGTATTATTTAATTCTTGTAATGAAACTGTAAAATTTTAATTCGAATATAGGAGTATTAGTACTGGGAGCTGTCAATTCTTAAATACTTGATACTAATAATTAATAGGTATTAACACCATTAACTTGTAGCACTTGTGCAAATTCAGTATCACCCCATGCGAGCAAATGATATATTACATTTTTAATTCAAACATGAAGAAAGACCTTACTTCATATTATAATTAAACACTTTTCTGATATATTTGATATATTTATAAAAATTCCGCAACGGCATGTAGAAATTTGCGAAAAAAAAAGAAAAAATACAACATTTTCAGTAGTTTTTCATAATTTGCCTAACTGCGTTACCCGCGCGAGTGTTGCCATGTTAACGATCTTAAACTATGTTGCGTTGGAATTGAAATAGTGCAGGTAAATATTTTTATTAATAAAACTAGACTTTGCAGACAATAGACAGAGATTGGGGATTCAGAAAATGTTAATAAAAAAAAAAAAAACAAACAAAAAATAAATAAATGAGAAAAGATAAAAATTAAAAATAAAGATAGGATACAAAAAATATATTATACAATTATACTGACTGGGTATAGCATTAAATATGGCCATTCAATAAACAACCCATAAACGTAGGAATATATAAGAAAAAAACCTCATAACCAAAGCTGCACACAAGCAACTTCCGCATGTTCTGATATATCTAAATAGTATAGTATACAAGCTGTCCCAGACTAATAGGTCAATATTTTGCCAAATGATTCCCTCTTCCAAATTAGTAAAAAATTGTACTGCAGGGTGGGGGAATTCCACGATATCGAGTTACAGGGTGATTAGTAAAATATGCTCTTTTTTCATTAAACACCCTATATTTTAAGAAGTACAGGGTGTGCGGGTCTATTTTAAGAAGGTATTGTTTGCAGAACTTCATAATCCTTCCAACAACTGCTCAACCCACCCACCCCCCGAACCCCTACCCAGTACAGAGTAATGATGCTTCAAATTAAAAATTTCAGTTTTTTTTTAAATACCCCACTAACATGCACTTTTTTCACAAAATTTCGAAAACGCAGAGCCTCCTCTTTAATTTAACTTATTAGACTTATGTTGTATCTGTGACGGTTAAGGAGTTATTGGCTCTTAATCTTAACCCATTCAGGTCACAGATAATTTGTTCCCTTAGTAACTGAAAACAAATCATTTTAAAAGAATATCTAATTTCGGTATGACCTGAATGGGTTATGAGCTAATAATTCTTTAACGACTACATTAGCACATGGAGTGTTGTAAGTTAAATTAAAGAGGAGGCTCTGGGCTTTCGAAATTTTCTAAAAAAGTGTATGTTATTAGTGGTATTTAAAAGAAAAACGGAAAAATTAAGAAAAAAACCAAAACAAAAAAAATCCGAAATTTTGAATTTCAAGCGTCATAATTCTGGAGTGGGGAGAAGTTTGAGGATGGCTGAGCATTTATAGGAAAGACACTAAGGTTGTGCATATAACGCCGTCTTAAAATAGACCGGGCAGGGTGTATTTTTGAAGATATAGGGTATTTAATTAAAAAAGAGAATATCTTACTAATCACCCTGTAACTGGGTAGGGTGACATTTTGCAATCTTTTACTTGTCTGGATGAGAGGAATCATTTGGAAAAATATTGACCTATTAGTCTGGAACACCCTGCATAGTATATATATATATATAGATATATATATCTGCTTTCAGGGAGCTTATTTGGAACCAATATCGTCTAAGCTAGACCATTTTAAAGAGATTTCACTAGAACTAGAACAATGTGGACAATTCATCTTTATTACTCTTTAGTACTTTATTGGTAAATCCTTGGTTACACTCGGTAGGCTTGTACATCGAGTATCCAATATATCCATATGCATATCTATATAGCGGGATTACTGCAGCGTTAGTATGTCTACCCAAACTACTTAGATGAACCATTATTGGAGTTCAAACATTCATAATGAATTGATCAAATATACTAATTCAAGTATAATAATGCTATATTAAAAGAAGCGAACGACAAATAAACGCATTTAAAATTTACCTAATCATTCAGTTTTTTCCTAGAATGCTAGCATTTTTTCCTAGTCCTTATCAGTAGCGTACCCTGGATTTGGTTGGGGGGGGGGGGGCATATATGTGTGTTCTAAGTCCGAAAGGGGTCAGAGAAATAAGTCTCTAAGGATTATACCTGAGCCCATCTGAGAACTCATTTTGTGAAGATATTGAATTCCAAGTTTTATTTGCTAAAATCTAGATATGAATCATAAAGCCACCCAATTTAACACATTTATTTATTTATTTCCAATCCAGGCAATTTGTGTCGTTTTTACAAAATTTTCAAAAGAAACCTAAATGTTTTGGACGTTAGGTGCGCCTACGGTTCAGTGAAACAGCAGTACGCGATCAATACACACAAATACATCCAAATACATTTGAAATTATTTTATTTCTATTCTATATTTCTTGTGTCAGTAGTACTCAGAGACTGGAATTACAGCACCGATTACAGCACACATTCTGTAGGAATCTGCGGAAGAAAGTGGACGCAATATGGACGTGCGGTGCTACAACGTCACCGGTGAGACGTGTGGCATGACCATCACCAATTTTTATTGAAATTTTACATACTTGGAGGGTTTGTGAAAACTCTATACCTACATTGCGTATTTTGTGAGTTATAGCATTTTCAAAAGTTGCTATCCTGGTCTTCTTTAAAAATTAATATATATTTTTCTATTCATTCTGGAACAGTGAAATATGGCTCATTTAAAAGATAGGATTTCAAGCTATCAAAACAAAAAATAGCATCTTAAAAATATATGCGAAAAAGGTTATCAAGAATGATTTTATTTTTTTCCCGGAATATCCCGGAACACGTACTTTTAATTTTATTAATTTTTTTTCTACCTTATATTATGCTCTAAAACATATCAAAAGTATATTTTGATATGTTAACAGGATCAGGGAGTAAAAAGCACGAAAGTCTCACTAATCATGCATTTGCTCATAACAAATTCTTAGTTTCTTGAAAATTTCTTGGAAGTTAGTATCACGGAGAGATAAAAATCGGCCAAGTGCGAGTCGGACTCGCGTACGAAGTGTTCCGTACCATCGTACAAAATTTAACACTATACTTTTAATTTACTTTTTCAAATGAGAGTAAGAGTCATTTGAAAAAATAATGCTGTCTTATGATAATAGTAATGAATGAGAATAAAATGAGGAAAAAAACGCCGAAAAATCACGTTTCTTGTATGGGCCCCCCCTTTAATTTTTAATTTTATTTTATTTTTATTATTTGTTGTTATAGCGGCAATAGAAATACACAGTCTGTGAAAATTTTAATTGTCTACTTATTCATGAGATACAGCCCGGTGACAAAAAGACGAACAGACATCGGAGGCTTAGTAATAGGGTTCCAGTTTTTATCCCTTGGGTACGGAACTCTAATAAAAATTCACAACAAACGAACCCCGCCGCGTTTAAAATGCATATTCGATTGAATTAGTTTCATTCAACTACTTTTCTATCGAATCAAACGAAAACATATTTGAAATGAATTTTTTTCGAAAAATCCGTAAACGTCTGAACGTTTAAAAGAAGCTTTTAATTTAACAGTTCACATTGAAATAAGAAAATAATTCATATTGAATGCTTTGAGGTTCAGTATGATGGCTAAATGCATTTGGATATCCATTAACAGGTCTGCTGTTGAATTTGAAATTGAATTTAGTATCATTTTTGTAAAAGTTTTTTTTTTTTATTAAATTCAATTCAATGTTTAAATTAAATTATAATTATAATATTAAATTTAACATATTTAAGAGTTTTAGAGGGTAATGTCTTTTCTTTACAACTTAAGCGTTTCTTACGATTTGTTCCTGTCTTTTAATTTGTAGTTACTACTAGAACAAAATGTGTTTTTTGAGGAAATATTATAAAAAAATCCCTTAGCTATTTTAACCTTAATACTAACTTAACCTACAGCCTAAAGATTCCTACAATATATGACTAGACATGGAGCCACATGAGTTAACGTATTAGTCGATTTGCAGAAAACGTACAAGTATCGAAGAATTTAGTATTATTTCTTGCTTTTTTTTTAACCAAATCAATGTTCGCTTAATTATGCAGTCGGGTTGTAGAATAGAACCATGGCAAATTAAAAATCATCTTTGTAGTTTATTTTGTGTGATATGTGGAGATTAAACGTAAGAGTTTTATCCAGGATGATACCTAGATATTTTACAGTCCAAGCTATGTTATGGTTTATTAATTTGGAGGTTTATGCTTGTCAGGTTATCTTGTTTTCTTTTACGCGTAAAAAAATATTGCTTGCGTTTTATTATAATTCAGTTTTAATTTCCAGTTATGGTAGTACTCATGTACCATGTGGAGACTATTTTACGAGGAATTTATAACATAACTCGTATTTTCTTATCTGGCGCATAGATGGCAGTATCATCCGAGAACAAAGAAACATTGAAATTTTCTAGAGTTGGAAAGTCAGCTATAGATATACTGTATAGTGTAGGTCCTAGGACAGATCCCTGGGGGACACCCGCAATTGCTCTGTGGTGTTTAGAGCGCTTTGAACCTATATCCAAATTGTGTATGCGGAAGTATGTTTATATCCTACATAGCATCCGCAATTCTTTCATTTATTATTTCTCCAATAATTTTCCTAATGAAATTAGTAGGCTAATTAGTAATTGGTCGATAATTTGAAGGATTTTCAGCAGGTTTTCCAGGTTTTGGAATGGATACAGTCTTAGCCATTTTCCATTTTGTATGAAAGTACTATAATTTTTCGGCAGGCATTTATAACACGATTGATATAGATCACACCTATTTTCGGAAGATTTTTGACACAGCGATTTGATACCTTGTCAAGGCCAGGTGATTTGCGGCTTCGTGTATTCCTAATAATCTTCGTAAGTTCTTTTGGTCTTATATAAATGATATTGGTACTGGAGGTGTTATTCTCAATAAAATTGCATTGTATTACTCTCTTTGTAGTATCAACATTTCCAAGATTCCATGTGATTAAACTATTTGCAAAGAATTTATCATTAAACAAGTATGCCTTTTCTTTTCTGGTAATGTATTTCCAATTTTCCTACTTTAGAACAGGTATGGTACGGTTTTTCTTCTGAGAATTTGTCTAGACTGCTAAGAAATCTATTCTACCTACACCTAGTATTCTTTTACCCTTTTAGAAGCTGAATTTGGAATGGAAGTGGTAGAGTACATTAATGAAGTGCAAACTGTCGAAATTTTCCCCGCTTATTATTTAATAAGAATTATAGCAAAATTTCAAGCAAAATTGAAATTGTGCCAGAAATAAAATTTAGTTCAGTGGTGAGTATGTAGCAGTAGTGCTTTATTTAACAGAAATAAATACTTGCTTTATAACCATAGTTTATAATCATACCTAAACTTCTATACAATAGGAACATTTATTTTTATATATTCAGTTATTTTCTTCTTAAATTTTCTCAGTTCATTCTCATTTCTTATTTCCATTGGTAATTCATTATACATTTGCAAACCTTTATACATAATCATATTTTGCGTATTAGTATTTTTGAATTTACTTAACCTAAACCTATCATTATTTCTCAACCAATATGGTTGCGTTTCATTGACATATCTAATATAACTACAAAAATATCCTGGAAGCATATTATTCTTAATTTTAAATATAGTAATTAGCACACTGAAACACACCCGTTGTCTCACATTTAACCATTTTAGTGCATCCAGAAAATGTTGCCTTGGTGTTATTTTATTACATCGAAGTATTATTCGCAATGCCCTATTTTGTTGCTTTTGTAACCTATTGAAATCTTCTTTAGATACCATAAAAATTATCGAAGCACAATATTCAATATGAGATTTGATTATTATATTGTATATTTTTATAGCACTCATTGTCGAAATATTGTTTCTGATTCCCCTGAAGAATGAATCTTTTTAGCCACTTTTTTACAAATATAATCTATAAATTTATTAAATTTAAATTTATAATCGATAACTACCCCTAGATACTTTATTTTCTTGACTAGTTCAATATTTTTGTTGTCCATTTCCACAGACAAATCTGTATTTATATTAATACACATGCACTTCGATTTATCTATATTTAGTTTCATCTTGTTCATCTTTAACTACTCACAAATTTGTGTTAAGACCTCTTTTAGCTTATTTGCACACTCTGGAACATTCAGTCTCGTTATAAATATTAGCGCATCATCAGCAAATAGTCTAAGATCTGTATACTTTAAAACTTTTTCCAAATCGTTAATATATAATATAAACAACAATGTTGCTAGAATTGACCCTTGAGGAACACCAACCATTACACCTCTACTGTTCGAATATATACCACTAATTTTAGTTGCTTGCGCTCTACCAGTCGATGAACCACTGTAGCTCTGTACCCCTGATACCATCTCGAAGGCTCTTGTCATATCCAAAAATACTGCATTTACGAATTTGCCTTGATCTATTGCCAGCTTCCACTTAATTAAAACCAATTTCAAAGCGATCTCGCATGAATGCTTACCCCGAAAGCTCGGTTGATACTCCACCAAGATTTTTTTTTCTCCACATAATCTGCCAGTTGCATTTGAGGCACCTTTTCCATAATTTTTTCGCGGGTATGTAACATATTTACCGGTCTAAAGTTTTCACACCTATTACTTTTGGGAGCCTTTTTAACCGGAACTATCACTGATTCCTCCCACCAATCAGGAAATTTTTGTTTGTTGTTATCGACTTATTTATTACTTTTAGCAGGATGGGACCCAAACATCAATCTTATCCCGAATCATTCTTGAACTTACTCCGTAGTAATCATGTTTCTTACTAATTCGCATCAACACTGCAATTACATCCTTCGAATTTATAGGTTTAAATTCCAATTGGGTAACAACAGAGTTTATCAAGTTCACGTATGCAACCATATTTATAGAGTCAATAATTACATTTAAACTATCTATAAAGTAATCATTTAACTTAACTCGTAATGACCATCCGCAAATTCGACTATTTTAACTTCCTCTCTGGTGTCTTTCAGTACTAAAATTTTTATGGTTTTGCACATTGATTTTTGGTCCCACGAATTTTTGAATTTCGATTTAATCAAATTACTCTTAGCTTTCTTTATTTTGGCCCTGTAGTTATATATTGCTTATTGATTTATAACGCTCCCAATCTTCTTCCTTCCCCAGAAATTTTACCTTTTCAAACAACCTTACTTTATATGTATTTCTTCATTTTACTTAAATCCGAAGTAAACCATGAATTTGCTACCCATTTCGCGGGCTTTCTTACTGTCTTTGACTCGATTGCTTTTTTTAATATACTAACTAGGAAATTAGCCTGACTGTTTACATGAACCAGTTTATTAAAACCATTAACGTTATTTAGATCAAGGGCTTTGCTAAAGCGGTTGTTATTACATAATCAATAATTGTTTGCGAATGTTGTGTAATTCGAGTCGAGAAATCGATAATTAATTTACAATTATTGTCATTAATTATCTGTTTCAGTTCTTCTCTGTATGTTATGTTGTTTTGTTCATATCAATCTATATTAAAATCACCCACTATTATTTTGTCTACTGTCATTTCAAATAATTTATCCCTCAATGATTTGAATAGCTGACAAAACTGCCTTTTACTCCATGATGATGATCTATATATTACTGACACTATAATCTCCGTTTTCCCATTTATTAATATTTCAGTTAAGCACCAAAGATCTTTATTTATTGCAACACTACTAAGAACTTCATATTTCCAATCATTCCTAACATAAATAACAACTCCACCAGTATGACTAGATATACTATCACATCTAAGAACACAATAACCTTTCAATGCTACTTCATTATCACCAACTTCCTCCAATAGATGCGTCTCCGAAAGAAGCATAAAATCATATTCCGTATTCATCACAATTTGTTCTAATTCATTTAAATTATTAATTAGTCCCTCTATATTAAAATATACTAGTTTTATATACTTATATTGATAATTAAGATTCTTTAATTGCTAGTAATCGGTCTGTTGTTTTTCTACCGCCAATTTTTAGATACTATACATTGCTTATTTCTTGCTTCATGGTTAGTGTCCAATTCCAGTTATAGCCTATTCTTTGCAGAAATATAATTTATACACTTTGCTTGATTATTTTGGCAATCTTTTTCTTCGTGTTCCTCTGCACATGTGACTACTTGGAATTTAAATATTAAAAAGTATTGTGTAAAAAATTACAGCCGGATGTTCGAACTGTTGATACCGGGTCTGCCTCTGCCCCTCTGCCCTTATTTGGTCTAATCAGTTACCATCAAGTGCTTCGTCATAAACATATTTACCCGTACGTACCCCCGTCGGTGCATCCCCAGTCCCTATGCATTGTAAAATTTAACTAAATTTTCCCTAGAATAGGAAAAAATCCTAGGATCTGGCAACATCGTTAATTTATTGACCAAACAAATATCTCACTCTAACTATAGTCGAAAAGATTAAAACTGTTATAAAAATTTTCTCTTCTCACATTTTAAGTGATATTCGAATAAATTCCTTTGCATTAATTAACTTTATACAGAAAACGATAAAAATAAACTTTCTTTAACTTCCATGTTCACTACACAAAATTCAAATATTTATTTTCATAAACTTTTCGTAAATTAAATTAAAATTACTTGAGAATAGTAGAAACTAACTAGAAAGCATATTCAAGCGAGCGAGTAATAGAATTCCCCTGCTGCAATAAATGCTATCCGGGGATGAGTTTAATTTGCAAACGTCTGAGATATACTTAACAGCTGAAAATTATTTATCCTCCTGAGACTGAGAGATTCGAAATTCTTGCAGTTGAGTCTTTAACAAAATTAAAATTCCCTCACGTCTTGAGAATTTTACTTTATTTTTTTTTTCGTATTTGTTTTTTTAACATCAGAATTGTTATGATCTTTATTTAGGTACACAAATATATTTTATCCGTTCTTAAAGAAACCGCCCTATTGTTTTAGTTGATAAGTACTGCTTGTATTATCCTCCGCTTCCCGCTTTTGTAATTAAGGTTTGTTCTCTTGGAGACTTGGTGAGAATTTACAAGGAAAGGTGTAATTACGTTTCTCGATTATGAAGTGAAAATAAGAATATTCGTGTGGAAGAAAGTAACTAAGTAATTATGCATACGATATGAAGTATAAAACTAACTTAACTTTGCAAACAGCTTTTCTCATCTATTTAATTAAAAAATATATATGCGGTTAGTGGATGTGGAAGGGATAGTCTTCTTTGTACGTGTGCTTGTGTTAAGACTGGTTGAGTTTTCTTAAGTAAACTTAAACTTTATCTCGGTGCTTATGTATATGTATTTTTCTTTTCTTTGTATAAAATGTTGAATTAAGAAGATTTTATGAACAATTACCTTTGGCATTTCGCTTTTATTAAAAACTTAAGCCTTCTGTTAGGAAGCTATTCACGTGAAATGAAATCTTATATAAAAATTTTTAACTGTGAATTTATTATAATTTTTTTTAAGTCAAATTTTTGTATTTTGCTGTATTCACTTTACGGCGCAAAAAAAAAATAAAACTTATAACTGAAAGTTAAAAATTTCCATTTCACTTCAAATAAAAAAATTATCGTTTGCAATTTATTGCAGTCAGTTCAGCTGAATTACTGTGATAAGAAAGGGGAATGCGCATTTTAGTTCCGACATCTCCAGACATGAGAGATGTCTTAAACGATGTATTATGATACTCTGAGCATTATTTATTAACAATGTTTATATCTATCTAGCGGGGGAAAGCTGGGGAGAGGGGGTTCAAAGTTTGATCTAGTACATTTTGGAAAATTTACTACAGAACCGAATTACCTATGTCATGAGAAGAAGTTTGAGCACCCACACTCCTATACTCGGAGGCCTAATTAGCGATCCTCATCATTACTCATTTTTTTAGTATTACCCTGTTTTTTATTCGAACTGTGGTAGTAGATTTTCACCTTAGATCGGCTCTAACTCGTTAGGGTTATATCCGATCGGAAAATTTGTTTAATGGGTGAACCTAAGTTCACTACCAGCTACAGTTCGTAGAAGAAAATTTTTCTCTGCATTCTTTTAGGGTAGTAGTAGGAACCTCCGGCGTTAGGGGGGGGGGGGTGGATCCAATACCGCATGTTGTATAACGAATTAAAGGTCTCGCCGAGTACTATCAGGTGGTGTATATTTTTCCCGATTCAGAAAAATTTCTCGGGACTTTCTTGCCGCCGGAAAACCCATTTTCATGCACTTGGGTCACATACACCGCAGCTGCTACATTTCGTATATATTTTTGCCGTTCTTTCTTCCATGGCCATTATTGCCTTGCTGTGAATATTTTTCTCATATATATTCCGCGCAATTACCAGAAGTAAAAAAGTCCATTTTTTCATCAAAGAAAGTGGCTCAAGCAACATTTGATCGCCAAAGATTTCCCCCGCTTAGTTGAAATAAACATCTTAATGCATCGTTTAAGACATGTATGAAAAATGGGTATTCCTCTTTTAATAGATGACTCCAAAATCTTTTGTTTATCATCTAGGACAGGAAAGGCGTGGAAAATTAGAGTCCTATTAAATCGACTAAGAATTTACATTCAATTTTTTTCAATTTTTTTATTTATTCAATAAATAAATATTACAAAATAATTTAATATTTATGTTGAGATGTTGAGGCATGGCACTGCATGTTGTCAGCACGTAACCGGTCATTGCTAAGTGGATTCAATGATACTTCCCCTAAAGACGTTTGGTAAAAGTACGTTTGCCCTAAAGACGTATTACAAAAAGTTCATTTCACAAAAGGACACTTAACAAAAACAATCTTTTTCTACAATAACAAAAAAGTCCTTTAATAAAGCGACGTTTTCCTAAAAGCTCTTTGCTAAAATAACCTTCCTGTGGAAAATATGTGTCTACAATGACAAATATGTTGGATGAAATGAGGCGCACGAGTTAATAAAAAAAATGTGTTCAAAGAAAAAGACTCGATTGGTTAGAACACTTTACTTTATTAATTATATAGATAAAAGTTTCCACTAAGAATGCACACATTTCATTTGATACTTGATTCAAAAAAGCGTTTTTTTTTCTCTGAGGTTGCGTTTTGCGATATTGATATCGTGTGAAAAAATAAGAGTTTGACTTTACAAAATGTGGGAAAATAAGAAATGAGAATTATGATGATAAGGAATGTTGTCTATAAAGTCTATAAAGATTATGTTATGGAATTTATATATGAAGATCTAGATGATTTAGGTATGAAGATGTTTAGTTAGTCATTTGTATAATTTAAAATTGGGTTATGGAATTATATATCTTTACATTTAAACTACAATTGTTTTCCAAATTCATATAAATCATCATTATATTTTAAAAAGTAACCGTACATTGAGTTATTTCTTTTTCAACTTGTATTCAAAGTTTTCTACACTGCCATTAACCCTAATAGGTCATACTTCAGAAGAATCGCATTGCGGTCACACGGGGTCAATGTGACCCCAGCTCTCAAAAACTGCTCTCAAACTTCAACAATAGGTTATAAAATTGGTATTGTTTAAGGTTTCCGGAAGGAGATTTTATAGTGTTTTTAATTAAAATTTAATTGTTTAAATATTGTAAAATATCGCCAAAATTAAGAAGAGGTTTTTACTTTTTTTTTTTTTTTTTTTGTGAAAAATCGTACTTCTTATTCAGAATTGAATTCGATAAAAAAACTTATAAGAATCTATTCTTCAAACTTGATATTTTAATAAAAACAAAAATCATTCCAACATTTCCCGTTTCAAAAAGAAGATCGAAAACGCGAAAATGTCGAAAAAATGGTCTTCATGTCGCAATGAAGAATCAATATATGTAAATGGAGCAATAACAATCTCAGAATTTTTTTTGCAAGATATTGTTTATTGTAATAATTCAATATGAAAATATAAAAAAGTAGAGTAGAAATAAAATTGTTTTTCCTTCAATCTTCGACCGCATACTCAACTCAACGCTCGTGTAAGCCCTATGTTCGTCGTACAGTGGGCATTTACAAGATGCATAAAAGTATATTGTTTTTTTTTAACCTTGACTCTTTGAGGTATTGTCTTTCAATGAATAAAAATAAAAAAAAATATTTACCAAATAATTAGTTTCAGCACCGTTCAATATGATGATCTTTGATTTTATTTAAATACGAAAACTGCAACGTCCACGAAATCCTAGCAACTGTTCATCAATCGTTAAAAAAATTGGAAGGCTCATAATTATCTTTACAATTACAAATGAATATATCCCATATCTCTCGAATTGGAAAGAATCTGTCAGTGAGATTTCTTCTCGATTTATCATCAAATCGCAAGCAAGCGCATAAAAGCATGAATCTTGCCTTTTCCATAGCGCTTCGATAAAATGATATTCCATTCTCGTTACATATATAACCATTGCGCCCAAAAAAATCATTTCACTGGAATTTCATACTTTCGTTACAGAAAATTAATTTCAATAATTAGCAGCTCAAAAAAAAATAATAATTTTAGTCAAAAATACACTTAGGTCACACGGTGTCAGCGTGACCCCATGATATTTTAAGGTATACTTTGAACGAACTCTAGACGAACACTGATGATTCCCCAGCCATGCTAACAGCACAGAAGTGTATAGCTGATTAGACGAATTAATGGTAGATGGCAGCCCAATGCCTATTTCCACGATTAAAGGACTCTACCAGAAGTTTGAAAAAAATTATTGGGGCAATTTAACCCCGGTGACCTATTACGGTTAATGTCTTTGATTCACTAGTCTCTTCTTATATCTAAAAATGTTTAAACTTTGATTATCTCTAATAGGTTGTTTATTTGCAGTAATCAAAATTTTAATAGTCTGAGAATCACTGATTTTTAAGTTCGGTTGAATTATATATAGCACTATCAAATTTATTAATTTTTTTATTTATTATTTGAAAATTATAACGATAGTGAACAGACAGATTCCAATAACACACTACCGTATTAAACAATAATGATTATATAAAAAAAAGTAAGAAGGGAAAATGTTGGTATTAATAATAATAAAAAATAAATAAAGGAAACATAATTCATATTGAGGTTAGATAGAATTAATCTATGTATAAGAACAAAAATAAAAAAAACATGAATAATGAATATTAAAATGTAGAAATAGTGAGTAAAAAGAATGGTAAAAAATGCAAGAGGGTAGTCTGAAGGTGGCGAAGGTGCATATATACCTTGATATGCAAGTGGGAGCGTTAAAGTCAACCCTGGAAAGAATGATAGGACAATCCAATAAACAATTTACGGTCATAGAAAAATAAATAGTAGTAGTGGTAGTTATTTATTAGCTAAGTTTAAAAGCTTTCAACACCAACAATTTTGGTACAATCGTAAAAATTATGGCCAAAGAAGATGAATATTCGCTTTTACAAATTCAATAAAATATTTCTTTATACGATAAATATTTGTATCATTTTTATCATATTTATGATGATTGTACATTTCCACGATAAAACAAAGAATTTTGTACTGTTGATGCTCTAAACGACCCTAGTCTAAACTCTGCAGAATTTCACGCACATCCATTAGAGAGTATTCAGCATTAATGAAATGGTGGTGTATCTATTACAAGAAAGTGAATCCTCATTGCCTTGTTTTACAGCCTCTGCATACGTTATAGTTGCTCCTTAATACTTAAGAATAGCACAACGTTGAACAATATTCAATATGAGGTTTTACGATAACATTATAAATCCTTATTCTTATAGTCGATGTGTTTTTTTCTTCTCTATTTTATAACATATATATAACATTTTATAACAGGCAAAAAAGGGCGAACAATCACCCAATTTCAAAGTGCAATGAAAAATCTTGCCACTTTCTTGTTACTTTTTATAAAAATTATTTATATGGGCAATTGGTGTGACCTCCATCATTGATCTTCTATGGTAAGCGATCAGAGATAACAATACCGATGAGACCTCTCTGACCGGCTGGGTCAAAAAGTTCAAACATTTTTTTGCACTTAAAATGCATTTTGTAAATTTATTGAAATTATTTTCAATAAATTTCAGTCTGTTAAGACGAGAAATCTCCTTCATATAACAGCGTTATTCATATTTATACCACTTATATTATGACCACCAAAACAATATGCATTTAACTTTAGCTTAATCATTTTTAACTAAATATTTACTTTTTACAAGGCACTTTCCATCCGGGCAACACATAAACTAATATCGTTTTGGGCTATGTCAAGTAATGGATTATCAGCGAATAACACAATTTTAACATCCAATAAAATTGTCACAATATCGTTAATATACAATTGAAAAAGTTCTGTACCAAGAACTGAGCCTTGTGGAACACCAATGTCAATACTCACTTTTTCAAACAAACGTTCATTAACTTTTGTTTTTTGATACCTTTTAGACAAGTAAGACTCAAACCACTCAAACAATTTCCCATTTATTCCCAATTTTTTTTAATTTAATGAAAAGTTTATTGCCGGCAACTATTCAAATGCTCTTTTTAAATCTAAGAAAGCGGCTAAACTTTTTCCTACTTTCAAGTTCACCTTTCCATACAATTAATGCCCAATTTAGTGTAGTTTCACACAAATGTCCTTTTCGGAAACCGGACTCCTATTTTACCAGTATGTGGTTGAATCCCAAATATTTTCCTAATTGAATTTGTGCTACTTTCTCATGTTCACTGTGCGGAAGTCCTCACTCCTAATGGCATTCTCAACCTTTGCAACAGGAATCATTAATGATTCTTTCCCAGATTTTGAAAATAAATCCTCGTTAAGCGACTGATTAATTATCTTCAATAGTGGTTCGCCAAACACAATCTAATTATCTAAAATTATTTTTATACACTATGGTTATAGTCCATATTATCAGAGTAGGCTCTACGATTAGCAAAGTTTGACAAATTAAAATGACCGAACCTTTCTGGATAATCAAATGAAATATTAATATTAATTTTATCTGAATTGATTCGATTTGGTCATGAGTAAAACGGGTTCCATGCCTGACATGAATATTCTAAAAGACACTTCTAATTATTGAGTTCAAAAAAGTAATGTAAGACGTGGATCATTTAAAGGACCTTCATGTATGAAAAATAAACCTGATTAACCTAAACGCATTGGATATTATGGCTGCAATATGGGAAGCAAAGGTACGGTTAGAATCAAATAATTACCCCAAATTATTTCATTCACGAGAAATAGTAAAATTTTTAATTTTGTAATCGAAATTGATCATGTTTAGAAGAGGAAGACATAAATTAACATTTATTGATGTTAATTTCCAGAGATTTCGCGTTATACCAAGCTTTAAGCTTTCTGATGTCTCTTTGAAGGCAAGGGCAGTTATTGATATTTAGAACTCTTCTAAAATGTTGGCAAGAGGAAGACATAAATTCACATTTATTGATGTTAATTTCCAGAGATTTCGCGTTATACCAAGCTTAAAGCTTTCGGATGTCTCTTTGAAGGCAAGGGCAGTTATTGATATTTAGAACTCTTCTAAAATGTTGGCATTTCCGGCATAAAGTAAGCAGTCCTTCTCAATAAACTTGCTTAGATCGTTAATGTAGATTAAGAAAATAAGAGGAGCGAGGATTGTGCCAGGAACGCTAGACAGCTGTTTATAAGGGACAGATCGGAAACCATTAAGCACAACGACACTACTTCTATTAATTTGGAACAAACACATAAGATTATTTTATATTCGAGTTTTGTAATATAAAGTCATAGTTCGCCCATTCAAACTGAATTTCAAAGCATCTTATAAGTTTTCATTTGCGCGTATTGCATTCCAGATCGTATGGCATATTAATGGGGCCTACATGAACATTCATGAGAGATATCTTAAACGATGCATTATGATATTCCGAATATATTTTATTAACAATATTTATTTTAATTGAGCGGGGGAAGGCTGGTGCTTGGGGCTGTCCAAGTTTGATCTAGTACATTTTGGAAAACCTAGTACAGAATCAAATTCATTAGGTCCTATAATAGGAGGTTAAAATAGCGATCCCCATACTCTCTCTTTTAGTATTTCCCTCCTTTTTGTTCGAACTGAAGTACTAGATTTCTCGTACCTCGCATCGCGCTCTAAGTCGATAGGTTCCACTGTTCGCCTGAGCTCATTACCAGCCACAATTCGTAGATACTAATTTTTCTCTGCATACTTTTAGGGGTAGGCACCCCGGCGGGGGTTGGGTCCTGAGAAGAAGTTTGAACACCCACACTCCTATACTCGAAGGTTTAAATAGCTATCCCCATACTCTCTCTTTTAGTATTTTCCTCTTTTTTTTCGAACTGAGGTACTAGATTTTTTGCACTTCAGATCGCTTTAACTCGGTAGGGTTTATGTCTAATCGAAAAACGTGTTCCACAATTCGCTTCGCCTCAGCTCATTACCAGTCACCATTCGTAGATGCAAATTTTTTTCTGCATACGATTACCGGGGGGGGGGGGGTGGTTGCAGTTCCAATACGAGATGTTCCATATCAAATTAAAGGTCTCGCCAAGTACTACCGGGAGGTGTACTTTCTTCTTTTTTCGCGATTCAGAAAATATTCGGTGACGTCTTAGTCGCCGGAAAACCTATTTGAATGGGTGGTGGTCATTAGTGCTCTGTTGTTAATCACGAGAAGTAGTAGAAGAATCCACCTTTTCACCCAAAAAAGTCGCTTAAGCTGAATTCAACCGCCAAAGCTTTCCGCGCTTAATTAAAATTAACATTGCTGTTAAAATCGTTTGGGACATGAGTCTGGAGGTATAGGGCATAAAGTTGTATCAAAAGTGGGCATTCCCCTTTTGGTAATGATATTTTGGTGAAAATGTTTATTTAGCAATCATACTTTTGGGGAAATGATGAAGACAAACTTTGGGAAAGCATACTTACTTTTGATCAATCATTTGTAGGCCAATTTTCTGTTTGGGAAATAGAATTAGATAAAATAGGATACTCCCGCTAAGTGTATGTATAGCCATTTCTAAGATATTCACATATTTATATACATGGAGCTAAAGTAGATAAAGTAAAAGCTCTTATAAACATAGATTTTTTTCTTGATGAAGCAAAGTGCAATAACTATATTTTTAGTAGCTCTTGTTCTTATAAAACTATCAGAATTAAGCGCTATAATTACATTTTCTATTTTTGAAGATATTCCATCAATATCTTGATTTCCGAAAGGAGTTAAGTATAATATTTCAGAATTGGCTCTAATTTTTTATAACTTCTAACTGTTTTAAATCGTTTGTCGACAACTGTGATCTCAAAAGTTATAATTTGGATTTAAAGCAATTTATGGGGCTTAGCAATTCAGTAATAGCTGTTTTTAAAGTACCTAAGGATCGACGGTTTGGTCATGTTTTAATTCTAGGAGATGTCTCTTTCGGTTTTTCGCTTAGTATTTCCACACTCTAAAATATTTTAGTGTAAATTTACTAATAAAATAATAGGGGTATTCACTCTTTAATGTATCAGTGTAAAAAAAGAGTGAACACACCCTTTAGCCTTTAGCTTACTTCGAAATGTAACAGGTTGATAAAATGGCCCCGTATGATCTCTCCCCGGCCCCGGAAAAAATTAAAAAAATCCTCAAGATTCCCAGGAATCATAGTTATTATAGAAAAAAAGAATTATGAAGATCCGGTTAGAAATAGCTGAGATAAAAACAAAAGTATCTCAACAGAACGGCTTAAATTAAGGAAATGCCGGTTTTTCATGGCGGTTTCTGACCATTTTGGTTGTTTTCAAAGTTTTTATTTCTACTATTCTATTACTACTTAATTATACACTTTTTCAGTATAATGTCAGCGGATAAAATGAAGCCTGTTTTATTTGGAACGTTTATTTCTAATTAGTTTTCCGCTCGGGCTGATAGTTTAGGAGAAAACTTAATAATAGTAGAACAACATCCTTTTACGACGTCTTTTTGCCGCTTTTTGCCGTGCAATGATGTAAAAGTTTACAATTTTTCTTTACGGAATAACGGTGCTTCTGAGGAATTTTTTTGGAAAGATAAAAAAGTTTTGTAATCGAACACTTATGCCTATGATCGAAAAAAATGTAACAATGGGGTATATGGGACCCAGATGAGGAAAAATTTTGAAATTCGGAAGGAAAAGCTCAGGAGAAAATGTGTCGAATTGAAAATAAAACACTCTAGTAGATAGAGAATTTTGTTACCTTTAATTTGAACGTAAAATGTTTTCTCTAGGGGCATCCGTTATGATGCAGGGTCCGACAAGTGGCTTTCAGGTAAAATGTAAGAGGGTGGAAAAAATACACTACGAAGTATACTGGATTGAAAATTTTAAACGCCATTCGATTGAGCTCGGCGGGGGCTTAAATTAGACACCCCACATGTCATATTTGGGTCTTGAGGGGTGAGGTAACAACCCCCCCCCCCCCTAAAATTCCTCCACTCCAACCTTTTTTTTTTATAACTTTAATCCCTTCATCGAACTGAAGACGAATCCAAAGTTAGTTTTTTGATTTTGGTTAGGTCTTGAAATATCGCTCCGCAAATATTGATGCACTGACTTTGACGTTGACTTTGTTGTTGAGAAGACGCTGTCAAAATTTCAGCTTCTTTGCGGTGTGAGTGTACCACAGTAAGTTAAGCGGTTCTATCCATACCAATCAGTTAAATGTAGATTGCTTGACGGATCCAAATCGGAGGTTGGATAAGGTGTTAGGTGGTATAGACGCCTTAAATATGCCAGCGTCTCTGCTATGTGACTATATTACAATAGGTTTGAGTTGAAAGCAAATCCATCCAACCACTCGATTATAGTTTGCTGGCCGAATCTAAGGTTAGTTGTTATGTTGGGTATTGAGTGGTATGACGGTGGGTGGGGGAAAACGGTACGTCTAGGCCAGTGTTCCATATAAATGAACATATTTACATATACACATTTTTAGTTTGTACGAAGTAAGTGAGCGTTTCTTACAAAATGTTCCCCCATTATTTATTGCTACCAGGGAAGAACAAAATTTCGACTTTGTATAAATTTTTTTTTATTGATGAGTATCGCAATTTTTTATTTATTTATTTATTATTTATTTTTAATTTATAGTTTATAATTTATATATATAGCTTATAATATAAACTGGGTGTAATTAGAAGAGGTAGCCTATTTCTTTTTGGAATACCTTGAGGAATAAATAAAAAAAATCGTGATAATATGTAAATAAAGTGTAAGCTTTTTATAAAGCTAATAAAGAAGAGCTTTATAAAAAGCTTTATAAAAGCAAATTCATTAAATATATAATTAATGCGATTCAGAGAGTTTAAGTTTGAATCAATCACCACTCGTACTTCTCATCCACTTTTTCTATAAAATATATCTAATGAAAACATCGTATAATTACGAATAATAAGGTCCCTAGCACTGATCCCTGTGGGACGTCGATCTTTATTTCCATTTTTTTCCGAGTTGGTGTTATTAAATCTTGTCTTTCACTCAATAAGATCCAAGCCATTAATTTTCTTTCCCTTCACACCGTAATAATATAGTTTTTCTATAAAAATTGTTCTGTTCACGGTTTCAAATGTCCTGTTTACAGAAATACGTCCGCAATAACAACCCCAGGATTCCCAACTTTTCAAACATGTTAGTGTTTGGCTTGCTAAAAGTGGACGTTTGTGGTTTTGATCCCTATTACCGTGGGTATATCCAGTTGGCCAAATCTAGTTCGCTTTGATGAAAACCATTATGGCAATTAATGCGGGCTAGTAGACATAAACAATCACAAATAGTACACCAGCGTAATCAGGACATCTAGGTCGTATTAACCTATGTAGATAAAGGAAATTTTGTGATTGGTTCAACTATTTTATGTTTAAGAAATTTTAAGTATACTAAATCTTTCCACTGTCATAATCTACAAAAAAAAAACAAAAATCCTATACGACCTACCGTAGTGCGGTTGAAAACTAATTAAAAACAGAACGTGGTGAATGTACAGAGAAACTGCGGTGTTAATTCAAGACAATGTTGAAATTTTCCATTAAACAACCACCGGCACCGGTTTTGCTTGTTGTCTGGCAAGGAAACATCTGGCTTTCATGTTTTATTGTTGTAATTTATGAGTAATTTACCAAGATTAATGAAAAATAGAAATGCGGTAAAACAGGCAGTTCCACAACAGAGAAAATTACAAGTCCTCTTGAATTATCCGCAGCGTCTTTTGCATTAATTTAAAGTGTTACTCATAATTTTTACAATGAATAAAGGTGACAGCAGGATTAGGGTGGGAAGCAACAGGACCTCGGAAAGCATTGATTCGATAATTTATTTCCACACGGAAAGCTTTCGTGTTGAAATTGTTGTTCACTTAATCGAGTAGAAATTTATTGTAAGTTGCGGTAATTTGTAGTCCTTCGATAGGGGGTTCAACCGAGAGGCCTATGGAAGTTTTATAGTAAGAACTTCAACATACAGGCGGATATCAGTAGGTTCTCTCCTCCACAACGGACTAGTGACTTGAATTTTTAAATAAGAGTCAGTGGTCGAAATTGAAGTATAGTGTGAATGCTTTTCACTCGTCTGAAGATGGCTTTCATTTTCAATGGGTTGTTTCTCATGTCTACGATTTTATTAACTTTTTCTTTACAGCTATTTTCTGCTGCACGGCTGTTAGAGATAATGGTTGGCTTAGTTTTTGTTTTTACTCTGCTAGTTAGAGTTAGTAGGAGGAGGATATGGGGAATTAGGGATATTAGAAGTTAGGGAATTTAGGAGAAGTTAGGGTGATCAGCTCCTAGGAGCTATCAAAGCAAATGCTCAGAGGTATGGCAAGCACCTGGCTGTGATATGGAGGGCTGTTTACTGTTCAGTGCGAAAAATTTGATTCGGAACAAAATACCAGATACAGAATTCTGAATAAAAAACCTCAGAAAAAATGTCGACAATAAATTTCGGCCGACGCTACTGCTGAAAGTAAGTCAGTAATAACTTACGTATTGTTTTCGACTTGGATTCAAGGTACACAGCTGGCGATTGGCCAAAGTTGACTTATACTCAAAGTTGTTTGTGACGGCAGGAGACTGTTAATTTGGTTGAGCTTTGAAACTTTGCTTTTGAATAAAGGATTGCAAAATGACTGATTGATAGCGAAGCCAGAGTTTTGAATAGGGAGTCTTCGAGCGGAGCTGGCATGCGATATTCTTTCGCGATGGTGCTATCAGTGTGGTTAATTCGTATAACAAAAAGTGTTTGCTCACTAGGAACTTAAGAGTTTCATGGGGGGATACTGAATCAGGAGTAGTTGGATTAAATAGACTTCATTCTCAGTGCTCGTTGTCAAACCAATAATTCAACGGTGAACCTAAAACCATAGGTAAACAGTACCTACATAAAAATTCTCAAGATGTTGTTACTTACAAATTATGTTATTATTTCAAATTAGCTTAATTAAAATAATTATTTCAGATTTTATTTCAAATAACGAATGCTTGTGCCCTCCCCTAGTAACCAAGCCCTCGGACGTTCATAAGAAATTTTTAGCAAATTTTGCTGTCCGAAGAATGAGTACCATGGAATATTCCCAAGAATGTCAAAAACAGAATTTTATGGGAATACGACGGGGCAAAAGTTGTGCTGTTCTAGGAAAGTATGATGTCATTATTCCAAAGAATTTCTTTAAAAATCATAAGAACAATGTCTTTCGAAACTTAGCGGATATTTTCCGTGGATACTCTGTAAGGTGGTTGGACTGGGTACGGGTCAGATCTAGAGTACACCAGGGAAAATGGGTAGTCCAACGAATCAAGCCCTACACCAAAATATAATCTCAGGGCGAATGGATTGACCAATATAAATGATAAAACTTTTATGTTAATTCCAATGGTTGTTTATTGGTTTCAGTAAAGCCCTAATTCAGTTGAGCTAGTCTTGACTGTTTAATTAATATGTAAATAAAAATAAGTGACTGCATTTCTAGTCAATGTGCCTATGACTAGCTATTAACTTCCAAATTTAAATACTGCTAGTTAGTTATCCAATTCATTACTTATGTATTTACGGCTAATTGTCAAATTCAAATAAATCACAGATTTACTTGTGTACTTATAGTTAATTGCTTACTTCAAAAATTCACTGGTTCAGTGACTCCTATTCCTATTCAATGATGGTGAGTATTATACTGCGGGCATGGTCGGATTTACTATCTCGGGCGGAATTATCTGTATCACGGATCTGCATACGGGTGGTCTTATATCTACTGGAACACATACGTCGGTAACTAAAATGCAGATGGTCTCGTATTCACAGAGTTAGGCATGGATATACACACGCCCCGGTAAATAGAATACGGATGGTCTCGTACTCGCTAGCGGAGATGTGGATGTTCACGCATCTCTAAATATCAAGTACGGATAGTCTCGTGCTTCACTAGAGATAGACGTGGATATTCACACGCCTCGGTTGTTAGAATACGGATGGCGTCGTATTCACTGGCAGAGATGAGGATGTTGTTACAGCGTAACAGCATACCCCATGTTGGTGTAACTTTGAACTCCAATATTTACCTGATGACCTTTTTATGTTTCCTTATTCACGTACTGAAATATTAACAAAATGCAAATTTACATAAGTTGCTTAGACTATTAACAAGTAACCTCAAACTTTAATACTGCTAATTTCATCTACATAAAGGTTGGAAATAAAACCGAAAAAACTTAACATGTAAAACTATACTGATACGATGCTTTTGCAGCACTTCAAAAACATCTAAACTCTCGAACGACTCATGCACAACTGACTGCCAGACAAAGGTCGCGTAATCATTCACAGTTTATTCTCTCTTAACTGCGTAGTGCCAAAGTTAATCTAATGACAAGTTAGGAAGCTGGCGAGATTTCCGATTGTTTTACATTTAAAATGCATACGACAAGAAAAGGAAGAAAGAAAGAAAAAAAATCGAAAAAAAATCAAACTCTCTTTAAAACTTTTATGGATAAAGATAAAAAATGTGAAAGCGTAAGTTGCATGCAACGAAACAGAATGGCAAATGTTTCATTTTCGTAAATAAATGAGAAGGGGCGGAGTTTTCACGTTTTACTCTCATCAAATGCTCCCGCACTTTTGTGAAAACCGGTTTTCATGAAATATTGACAGAGTTTGGTCACATGTTGTTGCTGTAATCCTATGATATTTGAACAGCACGTGCTTCTGTTTACATTCAATTTGCTTTGAAGAGATAAGTGGGAGAAATTCATGCTGGATTCTCTGATATTTTCGGGAAAAATGAGAATTTCATTTGAAAGGAATTTTACATTTCCTTTCAGCATCTCGGCTAAAGCGAAATTTATCTTTTTCCTAAAAATGGGAGGTAGTGTGACCTGATGTACATTATTATGAATAGGTTGAAAGGATTTTGAGGGATTTAATAAGATTTTGTCGTTCGGGTAATCCTACGTTCTCTCAATTTTTGTTTTTAACTCCTTGTCTCAGTTGCACTACAATAATGCATAGCCAAGTTCTTTTCCCCCATTAATGCAAAAGACAAAAGTATATGAAATTACTTGTTTCATTCTAAAAAACACCAGAAATTCTCCAATTTTGCTCTACAGCTCTTAACTTGTCATTAGGTAAACTTTGGCTCACAGTTTATTCTCTCTTAGCTGCGTAGTGCTTTCTCTTATACATGGGAGGTGTTGGCCGTTGTCACACTCACAAATTACCACTGTAACTTTTAGCCCCTTGCTCCACTATCTACGTGAATAAGTGGAAATGCAATCGCACGAAGTTTGTGTTGCTGCAAGTGCCATTTTTGTAATTTTTGAAGAAGAAGAAGAGATAAAGAAAGAAGGAATAAAATAATAAGGATGCCAAAGTTTGTTATGACAAGGAGGAACAACATTTTGGAAGAACTGAAAGAAGATAAAGATTGGCAATTCAAAAATCCTACGATTGAAGGCTTAAACACAATTTCGACGACAGAGCTACAGACGGAAGCGGGAAATTCGGTGACAAAACAGGCAATCGAAAAATTGGGAACACAATTGCAACGACCGGTAATGAGCGGTAATTGTGAAAGAAGAAGATATTTCATTTGTTTTTTTGTTTTGAATGTTTTTAAAGGGGGTTTTTATTGGGAGCATTTGCATATTTTGCAAGTGATCTTGCCGGCGATCTTTTTTATAACTATCGTGAAGATTCTTCCCCTTTTTTCTGCAATTGTTAACTGAAAATATAGAAATTAACTAAAGTCAAATCAAACTAAATGCAAAATATCACAACTTCAACATTTGCATTTAAGCGCCTCGCAATATCCATTCAAACCACGTCTTTTTTGTCCACTTGTCTATTCTGCCTGTCTTGTAAATCATAATTTATTTTATGATTTCGCACTTCCTCAATGAATTTTTCCTCAAAACTCATTCTTTTAAAATTACCGCGGCGTGCTACCACCTCAAAAAGACAAAACTAAATGCCAAAACAATTTCATTCGTTGGATTTTGTTGGTAGTACTGCAGCGACGACGGCAAAATTAGAATTTGATCAATCGCAACGACAACTTCGTCGCCCGCTTACCGTCTACCATCGTTCGTCGTAATTTCGTGCATTCGCATATGACGCTGTGCTTTTAGAAGTTTGACAGGGGAATTTCGGTGTCGTTTGTCGTCGCTCGTCGCAATTGTGTTTAAGTCTTGAATGTGCAATTGCGCAATGTTTTCCCATTCTGAACTGGAACTCATGCGCACAGCTTGCACTGCACTTCTAGTCGTAAAAGCGTTCACAAAATTATAGGAATCGGCGCATGTGCTATTCATGCAATATAAGCGCATGCGTACAAAGACACCGTGTACAAGCACCTTAACGTTGCAGCTGTCAAGTCGATAAAGGATCCGCTTGGTCCTGGCACCATCGCCTCTCTAGCGGAATAGCTCCCACTCAGGCGGTCATATGGACAGCCTTCACGGAAAAAAAATCCCTCGTCCGGTTTCCCTTCGCGTATTTTACCCGGGGGTTACACCAGCAAGTACAGCTTGCATGCAACTTGCACTGCCATATTTCTTGCACGTGTAATCCAACTGCCATGCAACTTTCAGCGAACTTGCATGATGAAAATTCATGGCAGCTGGGAGATAGTAATTTGACATTTATACAGTTTTCAAAATGGCGGAAAACAAATGCTTGAGAGAAATTGATAAATTTATACTAGGAAAATGAGATTTTCTGGAATCTTTGGTATTACATAATTTACCACTACCTTCCTCTTCATTTTTTCTTGAGTTTATATCGTTCTGCTTCTTCGTTTATTGCTATAATTTACCAATATACGCAAGACTTTACATCTCAATGCCATTTTTTAAATGAACTTGCAAGCAAGCTGATCAGACCTCAACCGAACTGCCTCCTGTGTCAAGTTTAAAATTGCGTTGGAAGGGAGGCTTGCATGCAAGCTGTACTTGCAGGTGTAGCCCCGGGTTAAGTCGCCGTTAAGCCGACTTGATTTTCTTGTTAAACATAAAAAGATTTCAGTATAGGAGGGTGACGACGCCCTTCAAGCTAGTTGTTCATAGAGCGAGCTCCACCACTTTCTACGCCAAGCAAATACCTCAAGACAGAGTAGCGTGTGTCTGCTCCCAAAGGTACAAGGACCGTTGTAACTTATAAATTCACGCAAGTCTAGTAAAACCTTAAGACATAAGTCTTGCATCAAAAACATGTGCTAAAACCCGCAGACGCATGAGCGACCTTTTGGCTTGGTTTTTGCCTTTTGTGAAACCCTAAAAAAAATATTCTTTTCTAAGTTTTTTGGGTTTGTTCTTTGATTCCTTAATTAAATGGAAATTCCTTATAAAAGCTTCTATGAACACTTTTTCCACAATGATTTTAAGTGGAAAACAAATCCAAAGATTTCTCCTCATCAGACAAACCTTCCTACTCCAATAAGTCTCAAAAGAACTCTTGAATTTTGAGTTTATATATATAAAAAAAAATATAATAATAATGTTCAAAGTTACTTAAAACTCTCAGAATTCTTTCATTTAAAGTTAACAGAAATCACACTCCATTATTATCATTACTCTTTGCGGTACGGTACCTATTATGTTCTTGATGTTGGTAAGACATCGTTTCTCCTCCTCACTCATACCTCTAAAAATAACAAATTCTGTACGAGTGGCGACATCGCATAATTCTGGGAGAGCAATGAAAGCGAAAGATGTTTATTATGATTACTAAAAAGTGAAACCACCACTTTTCTGTTTGTTTCCCTTCGTTTCTTTTTTGTTACCAACGAGCCATTTCGGTTTAATGAAAGCATCAATGAAATTCGGAAATAAAATTTGTGTTGGCAGAATCACTGAATAAGTCTCTTCATTTCCTTCAGATTTAACTCAAGTACGTGACTAGAATCCATTTTAGGTGATTCTTGCTCAAGGTCGATGAAAGCAAGAGCTCAACTTGGCTTGGCTAGAATGGTGGGTGCACTTTATTATGTCTTGAGATGCCATGTTGAAGTGATTGTTTCAAAATGTTGTATAGGTACACATATAATTCCTTTGGCTTATGACGATAAATGAATATTCTATTTAGCGAGCAACAGATCTATATAAGGACGTGTGTTCTTAGACATAATTATGTGAGTTTATAACACTTAACTATATTCGCTAGAATCAGTTTTAAGAATTTTAAGTGTCGTACCAAAAGTTCGAGGTTATACCTACTCTAAATAGGCGGAGTACCTACTTGATGAGCACTAATGAATTCCAGTGGCATACATACAACTTTTATGTCGCTTTCATTCCTATGAGAATTGCTGTTGATGGTTCAAGGTTTGGTAGAAAGAAACACTTGGGAAATATGTAGGTATAATGAGGCTTCTAATAAGTTTTTTTTACTAGAAAAATAGGATATTAAATTTTAGCATGACTGAATTTACAATAATATCCTAATTATGGATAAAAGAATCCGTGGTCCACAAAATTGTAAGTATGAGGTTTATGAACTACCTACTCACTACAGCCACATTAAATAGTTCGAATAAAGCAGGTCCAACTCAAGGCATGTAATCCAGAGGAAATATTTCTTCAAGACTTGTACTAGCATTTAGTATGGGTGGATTAAAGGTATCCCAGGTACAATTTTCAGCAAAACGACATGTGCTAATATATAATTTTTAATCAAAATCTACAGTCGGTGGCAAAATTGAGAGGATTGGCGAACAATTTTAAGAACAGCTCAAAAACAAGTGTGGCCACAATTTGGTGGAAAATCTTTGAAAAAAATGCAGGAGGTTTGTAGAATTAATTTATCGGGCCATGTAAGAAAAATTGTGCAACCAAACAGAAGAATGAGTTTTGGGGAGATATGTTAGAAAAACACCGAAAATTAGAGTACAGTAGGACAATTAGCCGAACCCTATCATAAATTAGACTTGAATAGCCTGAAGAAAAACTAGAAACCTCAACTGAATAACTAGACAAATCAATGTGATTGAAATATGCAAAACCCTACGTTGAAGGAAGGGTCTCAATCTCCTTGGAAAATGTTAGGTCTTGAAGTGATGAGGGAAAGCTTGAGTCTTTCGAGACAACAGGAGGGAATGAAATAAGGGTCTTAAAGAGAACTTTCTATGTTCTAGCTTAGGACGAATGAAGTCAAAACTTTTGAATAAATATTTTGTTGAGTTGGCGTTGGATCAATAGTAATAAATCAACATTATAACGATGCCAAGAAAAAAACCAACTAAGAAGTCTTCCAATATTACGAAGGTTGTGGCGACGCGAAGGCACTTTCTGAGGAACCTGTACTTTATCTATTCTAGCCTCTGTGAGTATTAAGGAAGTTTCTAAATGCTTTAAGTTGCCAATTTCTATTTTGTGTAGCGTGAGCATAATTTTTGTTTAGTATTAGTCAGTAGGTGTAAAATGTAATATTCGAAATCATGTTATAGTCTGGTGCCAAAACGGATTGTGAAGGCTAAAATGGAAAAAAATTAATAACAGGCAAGGACCAACCGGAAAATTTAGTTAAGGTTATAATTAAGAGAAAAAACAAAAATTAAACACGAGATAAGGTGGAAATGTTAAGGGGTTGAAAGGGGTATTTTGCAATTTTCGGAGAAATGTGACTTCCTAGCGGAAAATGTTCTTCAAGAAAGTTATAGATAATAAAAATATCTAAAATTTTCATATAAGGCATTTTTCAACATAATCTCAAATTTTTCGATAAAATGGCGGAAAACCGATTTTTCAGTTTTTTATTTTTTTCTCTCGTAAAAATAATTCAAATTACATGAAATTTTGTGAAAGTATACCTTTTTTACATTGAATACGCACATTTTTTTTTTTTGGAATCTGGGAAACATGTAGTTCCCTCATTTTAATTGTTGAAATGTCTACTTTAAAATAGTTTATACAGGGTCTTTCAAATTGAGTTTTCAAAAGTACGCGACTGTGTAACACACTTCAAACATCGAACGCACCCATCTTATATGTCATTTTGACAGCTGAAGGTTTGCCATTTATAAAAATGGAGTCGTATACATCAACAACGTTTAGAGATTATTGAATTATTTTATGAAAATGTTCGTTCTGTGAGAAATGTATTTCGTAAATTACGCGATGTTTATGGTGCAGAAATTTCAAGAAACTGTTGCAGTACAAGATCGAGAAAGACGTTAGTATGCTCGTGTCGGTCGTTCAGAAGAAAATATTAGTGCTGTGAGTGATAGTGCTGCAGCTGACCCCAACACGTCAATATCTCGACGTTCACAACAATTGGGACTTTCTGAGTCAACTGTATGCCGTATTATGCACAAAGATTTAGCGTTGAAGGCCTACAAAGTTCAATTGATATAAGAATTGCTGCCACAAGATTATTCCATGCGTCGGGACTTCGCCAATTGGATACTGGAACAAAACGACGATTTAAAAAAAAAAATCAGAGAGGCGAACGCATCCACAAAGAGTCACTGTTTGGTGTGCATTGTGGAAAATATTGATACTAAAGACATGTGGTTTCAACAAGATGGGGCTACGTGTCATACAGCCAGAAAAACTTTGCAATTACTGCATACAAAGTTTCCACACCGTATTATCTCCAGATTCGGTGACGTGAATTGGCCTTCAAGATCCTGTAATTTGACACCGTTAGACTTCTTTCTCTGGGGCCATGTGAAAGCACAGGTCTACAAGGATAATTCTGGAAAAGTTGAAGCATTGAAAGCAAAAATTATTCGAGATATTGGTGAGATAGAGCCGCAACTATGCCAGAATGTGATTGAAAATTTTGATAAAAGAATCAGGTACTGTAGAGACGCAAGAGGTGGTCACATGGGAGATATCATTTTTAGAGTATAAATGGCAAACATTGTATTTCAAAACTAAATAAAAACTTTTTCAGTTTCAATTCAAATTCTATGGCTTTTAATTATTTACTTTTGAAAACTCAATTTGAAAGACCCGTTATATGATGATGGTTTATTTTCGAAGAAACCGCTTAAAATTTAGCAAAACCAAAAACATGAATATTCGGATCTCGAATTTTTCAACTTTTTTATTGATTTTCAAACATAAAACCACCTCCTCCAGGCAGTGTTGTCGATTGTGATATCATAGACGGTGCCTAGACGTGTTCGAATGTTATACTTTTCGTTGCATGTTGTTCGATTGATTTGTTTTTGAGTGTTTCGTTTAAATGGAGAAGATTTTATTATTGCTTCTCTCTGATAGTTTACAGCGAAGGATGAATTAAAAGCCTTTAGGGAAAATATTTTTAGTGAAAATATTCTGTAGACATTCTTTTTCGTAATATTTTATTTGATTTTGTTTTTATTTGTTTCAATTGAATAAAATCGAAAACCTAAAGGAATCAATGCTTCTTTTATTTGCAAAGATGCCACAGCACTGGTGACATTAAAATGAATTAACGATAATGTAATAATGGCTGACCGTTGGTATCTTGTGAGTCATCACTTTAACATAACCTTTTGTCTATGTGCCGTGCAACATATGCAGATGGCTCTTCCTTGAGTGTGACTGAGTCAGCGAATTTTGTAGCCCTGCAATTATTTCTAAATTCGTTTGTATTTTTCAAGACCATCCTAAACCAATCCTGAGAACACAAATCAGTAGTAATATTTGGGAGCATTTAGCGGATGCTTCTTTTCTGTGTCTCTTAAAACTCTAGTTTCTAGAGGTTTAGTTCTGTTAAGTGTATCTAATATTTAATTAAATTAAGTAAATTAAATTCAATCCAATTCAATTGAATTGAATTCAATACAATCCAATTCAATTGAATTCAATTCAATACAATCCAATTCAATGAAGTGTTTAAGGGAGATTTGTATATTACACTGAAATTACTTTTGGCTGAATTATGTATTAATTTACTTATTTTTTCTGGCCCATTCAGAAACCGCTGAGAGGTCTGTATTGAGTTTAGCAATCCCATCTTCAATAAGCCCTAGCGGCATGGAAATATGGAGTTGTAGATCATCGGCATAGAGACAATATTTTATTACGTAATGCGATGAAATCGAGAAAAGCTATGGACCCGAGATCGAACCTTGTGGGATGCCACAATTTATCGGCAAGAGTCTCGAAGACTGATTATTCCATACCACAAATTACATTCGACCGAAAAGGTAGGATGCAACAAGTTTACACGCGAGGCTAGAAAAATCGAAATTGTTTGTCAGCTTTCTGGCCGCATTCATTATGCAGAGTGGAGTAGAATAGCGTAGAGTGGCAACTGCCATCCTTTTTTTCCCACGCAGTACTGCATATGGCCATCACTGTTTGGCTCAGATTAGCGCAGAGTGGAGCTGCATGAAAATAGGTTCTATTCTAATTTCACGCTGCCATTTCCGACAGCTTACAAACTGCAATTTCGAACTACTAGAATGTAGATGGCGTGGAAAAAGCTCCATACTTCTTCTCATCATAACTAACATGTTTTAATGTTATTTTTTGATTTAATATTTTTTATGAATGCTAATAAAAAACAAGAGGTTTTTTTGCTAACTTCATGATTTAAAAACCAAAAACGAACGTTAACTATAGCTAGTGCTGATGGTGCAACAGGTGCTTCTTTTTTCGAATTTATTAATTTGACAACGACGGCTATTTTTGTTTGTTTGCTGATTTGGCGTTGCTATGGCATTTTGTTATAGTAATTTCAAAGTTATGGCGATTTGGGTGAGTGGGTGAATAGAATAATAGCAAGGAGAGCAAACTCGACAAATTTTGAATGAATTGCTTCAGAATTTACTGAAAACAGAGCTTCCATAACATCGTTTCCATATACTAACGTTATAGAATAACAGTCAAAAATAAAGTTACTGTTAGAGGATGAGTTAGAGATGGGCACAGTATTTAAATCTGTGGATGAAGCAGCAAATTCGGCATTAAATGCGCTAGGACAAGCATCAGTTTTATAATGTTTTTGAGATCCAATGCCATATCTGGCCTAGAACTCCATTGCGCGCTTTATCACTAAGATATCTTTCATTATTTGTGTTGAGACAAGGAATTTGTTCGTGTGATCTCCTCTGACTACTTCTTTACTAGCTGTACGAATCCATGCTTTAATGTGGTCTTCTAGACTAATATTTGGATGTGTGAAAGGATTGCTGATGCAGAGTTCTTCGGTTCATTTTTTTTGCCGTGACCGCCTTATTTTGACTTTCGATGCCCATATTGGGGTGGAGTACCGTGTGCTATTTGTTGCGCATTCATGTATCTGTTGATTGAATCTGTTCATTCTGAAATCTGGGGTTTTATGTATTAGACTCCCTCATAAAAAGGTATACATTTAGAGGGAAAATACTAGGAAGCGAAGTATATACACTCACACACATATACACAAAAATCCATCAAACGTACACGCTTCTAAACAAAGCAACAAAGCAACAGAGCACCAGGAATAAATCATACTTGGGCAATATAGTTTAGGAACGCATTGAAGAAAATCTATGCTAATATCGTTCAGTATGCTACCAGTATTCTAGGAGGTCTGGGCTGCTAGATGAAGTTGAAGTTGTTTTCTCGCAAATGAGAGACAATGTTTTGAGCGTATGCATTAAAGGTTGTGTACCGAACAAATGCCTTTTTTGATTGCGTTTGTGGATCTACATGAAAAATTCTTCGTTGATTCTAATCAGGCTGCTACTGATAACTTGTCCAAGAAGGAAGCTTTTTGTTTTAAAAATGAAAAAAAAATTGTGGTTTCTTCTATTTTGGTCTCAGGAAATGTTTTGATTTCGCATTAAAACTATTTGGGGACACAGCTTTGCAGGACCGTACATTTCCGAACTCTTTAGCAATATTAAATTCGAAATTATCGTCTAGAAACACTTTGCTGAACGCAGAAATGCTTAACTAGGTGGTAGGCCTGTGAGATTTTGTAAATTAATTAATAAAAAATGTTTATCAGTCCAGTACACTGACATGTAAATAAAAGGACATAAAAGCAAATGGCACCACTTTCATACTCCTGTCAATTTCCATGAGAGTATACTTTCAAAAAATCCCTTTATAAAAATAAAACAAAGGAGAATTTAGTTGCAGAGAAAATACTAACAAAATATGTGAATATAAAATCAGGTTCTGAATATGCAGATGTTAAATGGAAAATAAACACCATCCGAGATAATTATCGAAATTTTCTAGCTCAGATAATAGTAAACCCCTCCTCCAAGTCTCCAGTTATAGGATGTAAAAGTAAAAAAAATATAAAACAACAATTCTTACTTTTTTTAAATTTTAACGTTATTTCTGCCAAAATGCCTGATAACTGTTACATTTTCATTTGGAAACCGCAGAATGTTACCTTTTATTTGATCTTATACATGCGTAACCGCTTTTGAGATAAACCTGTTTTTATGATGAATAATTTTATTAATTTTGCTACTGACAATTAAAATTACGCCGAATTTTATGCAATCCCACGCAAAATGAAGAGCAAATATATTTTTTTAAATTTTTTCACTTTGACGTCCTATAACCGGCGCCTTGACGAGAGTGGAGTAGCTTATACGATTTATTCTCATCTGAGAGCCTTGGAAGAGCATATTACATGGAAGCTACGAGAGTCTTGTGGAAAACTAGCATATTTTATTAATCACCCTGTAACTTCAAAACTGTTCAGATTTCGAGCCCCACCCCTCGCACAACACCGTTATGTAAATTTTATTGTTCCTAACACTTCAACCTATCTCATGTTTCATTTATGACCGGCAATTCAACATCACGCTGTATACTCTCGCAGGACATACAGTCCGAGATACTTGATTACCCTCATTTGTTGGTTTTATTTCAAATAGCGGGGTCTATCAGACCTGTAAAATTCCAATTACAAGTACCAGTACAGTACCAGTACCTGGACTTGAAATATTTTAAGTAAAAGTACCTACAAGTCCCGGTACTGGTACTTTGAAATTTTTCTTTTTTTTCTTTTTTCGATTTGCTTGAAATTCAGTGGTATTTCCAGAACTGACAACTTGGTAATCAAAACTTTGCTACCAAAACAGCCTTGAAAAACACTTCCTTCGGCTCGTAATTAAAATTTAATAATACAAATAGTCCCAAATACTTTCGGTAAATCCCACTAACATGCATATAAGTAAATTCCCAAATAATGTAAATATAGCCCCAGTTTACGAGAGTTGGTAGCATTGACAGTGAGAGCATATTTTCTGAAATCAAAACTGGTGCCACATGAAACAGGAGATCTGTCAGTCCATTATATACATGTCAGTGGTCCAGTATCAACCGGTGAGCGTATACTAACAAGAGAAATCTCTTGAACAGCTGCTAAATATAAAAAGATTACCTATTAGAGTAGGCGTCATTAAAAAAAAATAAATAAATAAAAAATGATTACAAATTTTGAAAGAAAGAGTTGAATGTGGCATTTAATGAAATTGAGCATGTGTGTGACAAAGAGAAATATATACATGTTTTATGATTCTGAAGGAGAAATATTTACATTTTTCAATAAGCGAATGAGAGTGCGGTGGTTCACTGTTATTTTTTACACACTGGCGAATGAGGGTGTATTGAACAGTGCTGTTCAAGAGATTCCTCTTGTTAGTATATGCTCGCCGGTATAAACTCTGAGCAGAAAATATTAAATACAATTTCTTAGTAAATACTGCCACAGCCACAAATCCGTTAAACGTCTTTTCTTGTGATGCCTTATAATATAGTAATTTAGTTTAGAGATCAATGCCTAATTGATCATCAGGATTAGTAGAAGTTAGCGATGATCGGTATGGCTCTGCTTCGATATTCACCACATCTACTGCATTTATCGACATTGGAGATCACCGACGTTCATCAATCCATCCAGACAAAAACCAACATTTTATCAATTCTAGTAGTTCAAGCCATCCAGACAGGAGCTGTCATTAGGAAAGCCTAAATTTCTCTTCTCGAGGACTCCTCGATACGTTAAGTACCTTTATTATCTTGGAGCAACTGCACTGGATATCAAGGGACAGCTTAAGTTCAATTTATTGTATACAGAATTCCATTGCTTTTGCCATTAGGCAGGTTATCATTGGGATAACTTAAACTCTGAATCGTTCTAGACCCTCGGTTCCAGAATGCATTACAGGCTGACTCAAGTGTTCGAGATCACAACGCAAGTTTGGGCTGACTATCTTGGCGTTGGCACTGTCGAAGATATTAGAATTAGAAGACGTCGCTATCGATGATAGTGAGCTTAATACAACAGAACAGTTTTATGTACAACAGCAGTGAAACAAATCCTGGAGACGTTCCGCGAGGTCTCCAGAGGTATGTCGACTGTCGAGACCGATACTATTTAAGTTGGAATACACCGTGATAACTTATCTACGCAACATTTGGCAACAGCCAAAAATTTATTTATCTTTGGTCTTTTAAGCTTGAGTCAATATTAAAAAACAGCGGTATATATATAATAGTGCAGAGTTATTTCCAGGAGTTTAATTATCCTTTTGAAACAAAACTGCTTTACTTTATTTTTTTAGATCTATTCCAGAGACGTTAGTCCGAGTTCGCCTTACTTTTACACGGTCCATATATGTAAATCACTTCGAGGCCGTCCAGCTGAGACTTATCCGGTTAACCTGTCGTGAACTCCCTACTTTCATCCATACAAAGGCAGGCTTAAATTTATATCTTGCAAATAGTCGAAACCAAATTAAAAAGTACTTTCCTTTTCGATGGTGAACAAAGCGTGATAAATTCTTTCGAACTATTAAATATTTTCGTCGATTTAAATTTTCGTAATTCGTATTTTGACTAAATTAAATAAATTAATTAGAGTTCAGCCTAATTCCATTTCCTTTTTTCTCTTTCTAAGTCTTATACAATTTACTGGGCTTTCAACAGCATCACTTCGTTAATAATTAAAAGGGAAAGTGAGCTTAAGAAATTATTTATAAACCTCTCCAAAATATAGCACCTACCCTCGAAACCAGAGTACGGAGGTGTTTGCATGCATGAATCATTAAAAGAATTTCATAAATTCTCTTTGGCTCTTAATTGACCAAATGTTTTGCTGAACTAACTCCTCCGAAAATGGTGAATTTTATGTGAACGAAGCACCAACACTTTGGAGAACCGAAACATTTCGTTTGAAATTTTACACCGCTTTATCCATTAATCCTTTCACATCTAATAGGCGGACGAGGCGGGATGAAGGCATAGAAGCTTATTTCAGGAGCACTTAATAAAATTTAAAGTCTAACGCCAGCTAAACTGTGAATAATTAATTTATGCTATGAGCATGAATATGCGAAAGGTACCCATACGCGAAAAGGGAAATCTCATTAAAAAAATAACTACTTTCGAGAAATAAGCCTCCATGGGAACCATAAAACCGTTGATGAGATTAGGGTGCTCAAGTAGAAACGTCTTCATTAACAATATACAACCAATAACAACTGTTCTAACAACTATACCAGACTTACTATGCCATGCCAGTGCTGGTGGTGGCGATTAAAATTGCCTGTCGTAATCTGATAAACGATAATTGGGGTATTAATTTTCAATGATCGAACTACACTGACAGTGTAAACTTTAAGTTGGCAGGAATAGACAGTTTGATTTTGATGCCGTGGTAATTGCGACGATATTTAAGCATACAAAGTAAACAGATACCTATACCGATACCTGCACACATATAAATGTAGATTCTATACAAACATACTTATGTGTGCACATCTATTTCGCGTAAAGTCAAAGTTTACTTTAGTTGCACTGTTTGAAATGTGGAAGGAAATTGCAAACATCCATAGAGGAATATTAGACAAGCAAGTGCACATCATCGCGATTAATTCTCCCCCATCGCAACAAATGTATCAAATGTATACTAGGAAGTAGGCATCATCCGGTAGACAGAGATTTAAGGCATGCGTACCTTCATTGTATCCCCTCTCATATATAAAAATCTATTACAATCTATCTCACAGGATGCTTTTGTGAGTAGTACTAGCCTAGTCCTTAATTTAGTGTCTTTACGGCAGCTTACATCTAAGCATTAATTATGCCGTTGGAAAAATGTTGAACTTACGAATAAAAACTCTCGTTGGTTTTATATGTGCCAACAATTGTACTCGCCCTGACATCTGTCGGATTCACTTTATAACGAAATATATTTTTCAACTGTATTTCAAATTATAAAATTCGATAGTATTAGGTATCTGCCTGATAATTAAAAACTGTGGAGGTAGGAACGGTCCCTCCTTCTCTTCCATAAAACAATTGCTTCAAGCCCAGATTAAAAATGACTTAGGCTCTACCAATGCTCCCTATGGGTGGGGGAGTAAACTATGCCCATGGTATGCCTAGAAAGTAACTAAAAGTGTTACATTATGGGAACCATATCGATGTATTTGAGGTAACGTTCAGCACAAGTCTATAAGATTTGCAAAAACAAGTAAAAAGGATAATGACGTATGAGAGATTAATAGGAAGACCAACGACAGCATTTACAATGAAACCCCGAAGGGAAGAAATGCCGAAAGAAATAGTATTATGAACTAAAACGAATGGTCACAAATTTAAGATCAGCTTTTGTGGTGCTGACTACCCTTACATATTTAGGATTTTGATTTTTGATTTTCTAATGAGTAACAATCTTCCGCTCCAAAAAATAACACCAGGACAAGACTCTACCACCCTTCTGTTGGTGCCTTACAGTACAAGAAATTTTGATGCATCTCAACACTCTTTGTTGTGTGGTGGTAGAAGACATTGTGTTCATAATAGGGGCAAGCACTGGGAATGAGATTTTTCCAAGCTCTGGAAATGGTTAAGATGTGCTAACTTGGCTGATCTTAATATCAACTTCGGTAAGAGTTTAAGTAAAAGACAAGGTATGGCCGATTCGAGAGGAACTTTTTTTGTTGCTACGTCATCAGGAGATAATGTCTTTTCCATGTTATATTTAACAAAACATTAGTTTCTTCGTTTAAGTCACTTCGAGAAAAGTAATTATACGCTAGTGGAAAAGCAAAGAAATTTCCAAATAGAAATTTTTTTCACTTTGATGAAATTGAGATGAACAAATTTGCGATATTTGTCGCTTAATGAGGCAACCAACCAATTGACAGATAATTCGGCCATACCTTGTTAATCTATGTATCATGAACAATACTAGGGACCCACATATGGTATTGATACAATCTCATTGATACAATGTCAAAGCTTTACCATGTAGTATAGCCGACCCCTGACATACGTTTGTTTGTAGTATAGTTTGACATTCGCTGTCACTGAAAAGTTAAAGTAAGTAAGTTTTTTGGTAAAAATATCACCAAATAAATTGATTTCATGTTATATGAATAATTTATAATTAATAAATTTGTTGGAGAGGTCTCAATATTGGGAAAAAGATGTGCCCAAGATGTGTGATGAGGATTTCAAGAATGCGTTTCGGGTGAACAGATCAACATTCAATGATTATATCCCATACAGCAGAAAATTACCCAGGGACATCCCATTCTTGTCCCACAGATCTCATAGCTTTCATGGGATAAACAGGAAAGTATGTGGGTACTTAGGACCTTATTTCTAGGAGTTATTAGAAATTTCCCATAAGTTCCTCCGTGGGATATCCCACAACTGCACTCTATGGGAGCATACTCAGTATTTTACAGAAAAATTTATACGAGATGTGCAGGACAATTTTCGGACAAAAAGTGGGAAAGTCGTTTTTTCCGCTTCCAGAAGTTATTCCGGAATGTTCTGTGATTCTCGTGATTCTCTGGTAAAAGCACGAATTTGTTGTTGTCTCAATTTTGTAGAACAAAAGCAGAACAATAAAATATGTATGGAAAGGAGCCATATGATAACTGCGTTGTTTAAGTCTGTAACATGCGTAAAGCATTCTATTCGGTTCTGCAATTTCTTCTTGTTGTGGCAAAGTGTTAGTTGTACATTTCAGAATGTGATTTTTTAATAGTCATAGGATATCAATTTGCTTGGCATATGCTTTCCAGCCATTATTAATTTTATTTTCGTAACAATGCCTATTCATAAAAAAAATTGTCACAATCCCAGAAAATCTCAAACATTATCCTTAGATATTCCACCGGACATTCTGCTAACAAACTAGGAAATCCATAAGAAGTTCTAGGTACGCTTGCAGAGGAAATTTCATATTAATGAATGCGTTAACTGTGCCTAAATATAAATACAGAAAATCTTGTAGGAAGAGCATGTGATCTACCCGGGATATCCCAACTCCGGAAATTCATGGAGTGCACTGGGACCAGACACGGACACATTTGTGCTGTGTGGAATTAACCAAATATTGTTAAATGAAGCAACAAGAGACGCGGAATCAACCACATTTCACAAGAATAGATGGCGTTGAGAATATATCAAGAAATATTTTTGTAAGTCTTGATTATATTCTCAAATTTTTTATTTTTTGTTCGACATGAAAAATTCTAACAATTTTTTTTTGCAAATTTATATTTTCTGTGTGTAGATGATTTTGATGGCCCAGCTGCCGGAGATGGTCCTGCCGCCGAAGTTTATCCAACTGAAAATGATGGCCCACCTGGGGCCGGACTCTGTAACTCGGAGAGTTTGGGAGATGAGAATTTTCGTTTTCCCCGATGAAAACTCCCTAACTCTCCATTCGCGATTCTCTAACATACTTGGTCAGTTAAAGAAAACGTGAAGAAGTATCGAAATATTGAAGGACGGCTAACTCTGTGTGGGAGGGTCGTAGAGCATTGGGGTTTTTTCCTACGGATTTAGGGTCTAGAGTACAAAAATATAGGTGAACAATTGCTGAGGGTGGAGCTTTTGGGGATGGGGACGGGGGGGGGGTGTCCAAAATACGCCATGTTTGGTATCAAATTAAAGAGGGAGAGGCTGGTGATCGAGTCGTGTAGTTTATTTTTTGATCATTTTCATAACTGAATTTTTACCGCCGAAAGATGGATTTTTTGCACTTCGGTCATATACACCCCAGTTCCTATATTTTGCATATATTTCTTCCGTTCTTTGTTTCACATCCATCCACGACTTACCAGTTCTTCATAATGATGAGTTGAAAATATGTTCATTTTTGTATCATTTCTTTTGCAGTTATCTCCAAAACTATTTACCGGACTCAAAAACTAATTACATATCTAATTAGGGGACAAAATGTAGATGCGATTTCATCCTACATACACGCTTTAACGTGCATATTTAAAATTTTTATAGCATCTTTTATAGCCAAATTGAACATTTTTGCGTGAATTACAATTTATAGCGGGTACCTTGAACCACCAAAATCCTTATTTCTCTGTAAGTATTTCAAGGATTTCCATAATTTGTTTTTGTAAACATAGTCAGGATATGCAGTGAATCCATAATTCAATTTGAAAATCCTAGGTACATTGGTACCTTTACAAAGGACAATAAAAACAGACAACACTGTCAGTTGAGAAATATTTTTCTTACTTCTCCACAACTAACACAGCCGAGAGTTTTGTCGAGTGGAATAGAGAGTTTGGCAAATCTCAATACAATTTCCACGAGTTACAGACAGAAGTCCGAGTGGAGAGTTAAGTCGTAAAAGAACTCTCATCTCCATTACTCCAACACTCTCCGAGTTAGTGAATCCGGCCCCTGATGATGATGACACTGGGGTAGAGCTTTGTACCAATGACTCGGACGTGGAAGATTCAGCTCAGATGGACTAGACCTGCCAGTTATTTGTTTTTCGTTTTTAATTAAACAAATGTATATTAATTATAATACATTAAAGCTTTGAATTGCTATTTACTGATATCGTTTTGTCAGACTATTGATTCTTGCTCGGACTTCTTCCACAGGCAACAGAATCCTATAATTCTCTTGCAGCCAAGTTGCCATTTCCTTTAAAATATGACTATTTTGTTGTAGCCCCCGCAATTCGCCATACTTCTATTACTTTTGTGGTATAGCTGCTCGACAACATTTTTCTCCTTTTATTAAAACTTGCACATAGAATCAAAGATGGCTTCGCAAAATAAAGTCAAATTTTGTTGTAACTTTTTCCAGCTATGTAAAATGGCAGTGATATCAGTAGAAAACTGTCTTTACTAGGTTTGAATATTGGGATACCAGCAAAAATTGTTTTGTTAGTATTACTAGGTACGTTAGTGGTAAACCAGGTACTTTAACCTGGTATCTACCTAATATGTGAAGACAGGCATCTAGTATACCATGTAGTTTTCGTATACCATGACATCAATACCAAATGTATATCTATGGTATAACAGATGCATACAAGGGAAGGACTGGCAGACAGACTCAGTATGGGGTTTTCTATTAAGATGTGTCATTTTAAATTTCCTTGTACTTTTGACTTGTAAAAGGTAAAGAATGTACATTTCTGACACAGATGATAAGTATAGAATACGTTGCTAAATAGCGAATATAAATTGGGAAAATTCATTATAAAAATGGTGCAAATTTCGGGGAGACTATTTGTAAAGTTCGAACACCTTTCCTCATAACGAATAAGCAATTTTGAATCTTATCAAAAAAATAGAACCTCTCAGGCAAGGAAGTGAGTCGAACACGTGTTTCGTCAGCCAGATCTAAAGGAAATATTGCATCTGTGGTGGAAAGTGTTGAGAGGAAGCTAAGTTTGGTCATTCCATGACGTTCCTACTAGTTGGGTATATCGTAAACAAGCATATATCATATTCTCAATTAGGATCTTGGCTTAAAGGCCTTAAAGGCCCAGTTGACTCACTAAAGTCGACGGTCCATGTACAACGTCGTACGTTTCTAAATTGGGTGTTGGAAATTCTAGAAAGTGACCCCCATAGCGATAAAGCTCATATTCACCTGCAAGGATATGTGAACAAACAGAATTGTCACACGTGAGTCTCTAAAAATTCAAGGATGATTGTTGAGCTGTTTCCTCACTTAAAAAGAATGACAGTTTGGTGCGGTTTTTGGCAGAGGGGTTATTAAAATTTTGTTGAAAATGAAGCCGTTAACATGGTTTGTGGGAATGAACTGCGCTATCATAGGATGTTGACGGACTCGGACTTGGTCTGTGGTCTGATGCTGATGTTCATTTCTACTTTCGTATAAATAAGAAGATATTGTAAGTTACTCAAAAGATCCATAATTCTATCATAAATAGAAAGCACTCAATTGCTTATTTTGATTGTCAAATTTCGTTATTGAAAACTGAGGAAAATTTTGTAGAAACCAAAAAAAATGCGCTAATTTTTAACTCTACTGATGTACTCAAAGCTCAAAATATACTAAAGTGCTGGACCAAACGTTATGTCGTTCCTCACATATTTCCCTTTAGAAATGAAAATCATCAAACCCCGTGAAGACATAATACCCTCAATTTGCTGAATTGGATAGACAAAAGCTGATAATTTCCATTGTTGTACGTTCTTACCTAAGCAATGTACGAGGACCATATACGAATTGCGATGACATTCAAAACAAACTAATTTCTTCTCTCCCACTATTCCCAAGAACACGGCTTTAAACTAAATAGATAAAATCAAAGCCGACGAAAGCATCCCTACCAGCTACCACCTATAATTCACCCTGAGATTTACCTATTGGTTGTAAGTATTAATCAAGCTCAGCAACCAGACTACATCACAGTTGTGGTCTGATAGTGGTGGTGAGAGACGACTTAAAGCCTCATGTTTTACCTTTGAAGTTCTGTTAAAGTCCAAGAAATCATGGATTTACGTAGAAAAGGGAGCATATGTAAAAAGGGGATGCAGCTAATGCATTTGATAACAAAAAATCGATTAAATGCAGCTGTGGAAGGATACCATCAAGGGTAGTCCTGATAATGGAATAGCAAGTTTTCTCCCTGCATCCATTTAAATCCTTTTTTTTCATTCATAGAGATTGTGTACGACGACGGTGTACAATTGAAAATGGAGATACTTTCGTAAAATAATAAGTTCCGTCATTTTGCACCACTCACTGCCTCTTGGCATTTTAAATATTTTTCGCGTCATTTATGGGAGTACTTTTTTAAATGATGCACATTTTTTATTGTTCTCTTTTCGCGTTTGAAAAGATTTATGTAGGTGTGTGGGTAGAATATGCATAAATTATTATTAAGCATAGTCTGCAATATTTCCGCTTTTAAAACCTTCAAATATTTCCAGGTATTTCATTGTTGGGGATGGCTGTGTGCTTGGAATGGGGAAATGTACAAATATAAATAATATAGGAATGGAATTTTATTGTGGTCTCTTCACTGTTATTACATTGTAAGTGTTGGCACGATGGATGTATACAGCCATAGATTAGCTGATCTTATGCTATGGCTCCACGGTCTGATGGACGGCACTGACGAAGTGAAGTAATCTGGATGTGCTGTCAAAAATCCGGAAGGTTGCTTGACAGGGAATAACTGGGTATCTGTGTACTATGCCCTAGAAGTCTCCATTGCAGGAGTTTAGTGGCAATCAGAGCTATCAGGCCAGTTAGAGTGGGGGGTTGGTGGATGGAGAGTGGTTTTAAGCAGTCCAATATACTCTAGCAAAATAGAGTGAAGTGATTGCAGGGGCGAAACAGATTACCAAATACCTTCTTATTCCCGCGGGGGGGGGGGGGGGGGTGGGCTGTCAATGTAATTAAATGTAATTATGCCTTCTCGCCAGGAATGATTGGGAGCATTTCCATTTCTACGGAATGAATCCAAGACGAAATGGGCTTGGCTTGCTGCTTCTGTATCGATGCTCCTCTTTGTCAAGGTACCTGCTCTGCAGTTGGGAAGCATTGACCAGGCGGAGACTACTCCACTTCGAACATGTTTTTTCTCTAGCAAACTACGTGAGGAATCAAAATCCTGGCATGGTTCTAGACTTTATTAACAGCCTAAACTTAGAAAGGGAGTAAATTGATCGGTGACTCACAATAGATCTTTCAGGTCGTAGTGAATGAGAGGTTAACGCCTGCACACCCCTGCACAAATCTAATCTAATCTCCCAGATGGCACTAATGGTACCTATGTTGAGAGAGTCTGTACAGCACATCTGCATATATCCTGACAACCAGGAGGAAGCCATAAAGTCGCTGGATGCAGTGTTGATAAAATTTCAATTGGTGCAGTTCTGCAAGACCAGCCTTGAGGAATTAATTACGCGGTACACGGTACAAGATAATAGTGTCCAACCCGATCAAGGCAATGAGATAGTTATCAGCCATATCATTGCCATTGGCCATAAGGGTTCTGAAATGGATTGCTCCGCATTAGTATTTTGAGTAAGGATCCCGATCGGAGGCCTAAAAGAGGAGATCATCAGGATGCCTATCAAAACGCAAGCCTCCGGTGGTTAACAGAGAAACTTGCCATATTGCGAGGCTATTATAGCCTGTATATGACAGGAAAAGATAAAAGAACTCCGAAGTAATCTAGTACGGGTCATTACAAGTCATTGGATCAAGGAGACCATGCTAGTAAATTGGGAATAGCGGCGAACGATTTGTGCAGGAGCTGTAAGTATCCGGAAGAAATTGAATCCAATTAATAATGTTTTGTTCCATTGTATTTTTTTGCAGAATTATTACAGTCAAGCATGAACATTTCTCATGGGTAAATAACTTTCGCAATGATAAACAAAATTCCGAATAATTGCAAATCTCCCGATATATTGAAAAACATCCCAACACCTTCGTCTTCCTATACTTCAATGTTGGTAGTAATGCGGTCACGAGTTACAAAAGGGGAATGTCCATTTTAGGTCCTTCACGAGGGAGTCTTAAGCGATGCATTATGATACTCTGAACATATTTTATTAACAATGTTTATTTCAATAAAGCGGGGGAAAACTTCAGCGGGCGGGGTGTCAAAGTTTGATCTCGTACATTTTGTTAAATCTATTACAGAATCGAATTCCTTAGGTGCTGAGAGGTAGTTTGAGTACCCACACTCCTATACTTGGAGGCTTAATAAGCGATCCCCATCCATACTCATTTTTTTAGTGTTACCCTATTTTTTATTCGAACTGAGGTACTAGATTTTTCGTTCGTTAGATCGGTTCTAATTCGTTAGGGTTATGTTCGATCGGAAAACGGGCTTAACTGCTCGCCTCAGCTCATTACATGCTACAATCTGTAAAAGCAAAATTTTCTCTGGATACTTTAACACGTTAAGCGCCACAATAGAAAAAAAGTATGTTCCTCTTTGGGCGACCTCCAAATATTTTCGACAAAAATTATTTTGTATTTTATGTAGGTAAGTATTCTCTACTTCTATGTCAAGGTACAAAAAACTCATGGGCCATTTCAATATTTGTCCCAGCGGTAAGAATTACTTGTGTATTATCGTGTGTGCATCCGAGAGAATGTACGCGAGCCTATTGGAAATCTCATTGTGCATCCAAATGGATGCTTATGGTTCTTAACGTATTAAGGGCAGTGGGGGGGGGGGCTAGGAACCCCTGGCCGGGGAAGGTGGAAGCCTGGCTCAAATACGACATGTGGCATATCAAATGAAACATCTCACCGAGTACTATCGGGCAGTGTACTTTTTTTCGGATTCAGTAAACATTCACGGGACATTTTTGGTGCACTTGGATCACATATACGCAGTTATTACATATCAGACATATTTTTGCAGTTCTTTCTTTTACGGCCATTAGTACGCTGTTGTGAAAATAAGAAAAATATAGGAAGTCATTTTCCCCATTGAAATTTCACCAAATTTCGCCACGGCCACAGCGTGGCTTGTGGCCTGTGTCCCGAAGGTAAGTTTCACAATAGATTTCCATTGCCTCAAAGCCCTGTGGCTTGAGGCCGTGAATGAGTTTTGGGCCTGAACGTTAACGTTACCTGTTAAATAATGATAAAAATGTCAGTTTTTTTGGTCAGATATGGCTTAGGTCGATATATTGGTTCTAGAAAAAACAGAATATTTTCATGAAGCAGGGATTTTAAGTCGCCACTTAGACCGCGCGATTTGGTTCCAGTTATTTCTTTTCTGGACTATTATTAAAATAATTAGGGTTAATGCCATGTTTTTTTTTTCGTTGAAATTAGCTTTACGTGACCTCAATCTCAATGTATTGGTTACACACTTGTCGAATTTATGTGAAATTAATAAAGGAGCATATAGCCTTGGTTAGATTTCAGTACTGCTCTAGCAGAACTCAAAAGGAGTAATTTCTGAGCAGAGATAAGGGAGTGAAAAAGGAGTAATTCTTGAGCAGAGATAAGGGGGTGAAAAAGAATTGAATTATGCGCAATTTATAGTCACATTTTTTTATACGACAGCATCGCATTTTATTCTATAAGTATGTAGGTATGATAGTGATGCAGCTCAGACCCACGTGTGTTGCGCTTGTTGTATAAAAAAGTTATTACAAGGCCTGGAAATGGCAAAATCAGCTAATATGCGTTTTTTAAAATATTTTGTAAACTAAACGATGCTCAAAATCACAATTTTCTAAACGTCTCTGATACATTTCAGAGTTATAATTTAATTTGCGACATGTTCTTAAAATTGATTTTTCTCTAAAATGCTTTCATTTGAATATGATAATTACAAAGAAGAGTGTTTTGAGCTGAAAAGTAGACCTGCGTTTATGGTCATTCTGAGCTAAAAACGAGATCTCCAATATTGATTATTTCGGAGTTGAAAATGAGTGTTCCTCTTAGTAACTTACCTATGTTAAACGAGCGCTCTCCGATTACTCATAAGATGTCCGCCTTTCCTACTGGCAGGCCCCAGGTGTAGACTAAGATGGCTGTCGCTATTGTTTATTAAAGGGGAATGCCCACTTATCATACAACTTTAGGCCCGACATCAACAGGTATGAGAAATATCTTAAACGATGCATTATGATACTTTGAACATATTTTATTAGCAATGTTTATTCAATTAAGCCGGAAAAGCTTTGGCGATCGGATATAGCTTGAGCGACTTTCTTGCAAAGTGATTCCCTATAAAAAAAATGTTCACAACGAGCATTAATGGTCATGGCAGAAAGAATTGCAAAAATATATGCGAAATGTAGTAACTGGAGTGTATGCGCTTGAAAATTCTCTGTAGTGGACTGTATTATAATGTGTTTGTGACGGGGTGCCGGTTTTGATAGATAACTCAGAGTTTTTGTTCAAAGTATAAAATTTTAATTACTAGTCAGTGCTATTTCACTTTTCTTACAAATATATATCACTATCCATTTAATTCAAACTTAATGCTACTTAAAAATTCAATAAAACTTAAAAAATAATTCAGTAAAACTTCAAAAATAAAATTCAATGGTTTGCCCGTCGGTCCAATCCTGTGGGCTGCTGTGTGTTTTTCTCTTTTACTCCTGAAATGAAGAAGACTATGATGAGTGAATGGGCACTAGACAGTTGATCTGTGAGAAAAATCAACTTTGTCTGATCTCGAAATTAGAATGTTTCCCTCGAAATGCCACGTGAGGGCAGTTGAGAAGTTTTTGCTCGAACTGCTACGTGAGGGTAGTCGAGGTGCAATATGGAGTGTATTGATTCACGATTATAACAACTTGTAGGGTTGCTATAAGTAATATTGATAAACGTAACCAACTATTCTGCTTCTACTGTGCAGTTTTTTGGCGTGCTAGTACGTGAGGGTATGAAGGCAGCACTGATGAAGTTTATCGTATGCGTACCTTTTTAATTGCAGCAAACCGGAATATTGCTGCGTCTGGGATAGTAATGATGGCACCTGGGACGTTCAGTCTTGTGCGCTTTTATGACTGCAGCGATCTGAGTACTGCTACGTGTGGGATGGAAGTTCCTTCCACTTTGATCAGAATTAACTTCTGAATGTATTTATGGCAGAGTTAACCTCTGGAAATAGATCTATTCTCACTTTTGGATAAAGTCGTCTAGACCTTCGGATTAACCCCTGGGTGAAATTGCTTGAGTTAACCTCACTTTGCAATCCTTAGGATTAACTCCTAGCCGACGTACTTTGAGTCAACCTCAAGTAATGTATTTGTTTTAGGATCAACTCCTATATGATAATTTGAGTTAACCTCAATTGTAATTCCACAATCAACTTCTGTATAGGGATTGAGTTAACCTAAAATATTTGTTTGGCCCGAATTAACTTCTGTTTTAGGATTGAGTTAACCTCAAATATTTGTTTGGCCCGAATTAACTTCTGTTTTAGTATTGAGTTAATCTCAAATATTTGTGACGGCCAGAATTAACTTCTGTTTTTAGGATTGAGTCAACCTCAATTTGTTGGTGTAGAATTAACTTCTATGGGATTTCAGAATTAACTTCTGGTTTGGATAAGGATTTCGCTCAGAACAGACTCCAAGGCTTAGGACTTTATCAGATCAACTCTCTGGTGGTTTTGTTATCGTTCGCCGCCTTTTCATAGCTGCTGAGGTTGGTCAAGTGTTGTAGTCATAATGGCGTTGCCATAGCGACGTTTATACCAGTTGCTGCTACGAGAACATCTAGTTGACGTAATATCAGTTGACTGACATGTCAATTTGTGTATACACGAAGAAATGTGTATTTTAGGTAAGTTTTGTTTAATTATGTTGATTTTGATAATTTTTTAATAATATTTTGTTAATTTTAGCCTGTGGAAATCATCGAGGGAGTATGAAACTGATTGTAGGAGATGATAGGATTGCACAGGAATTTTTATTATCAGATAAGTATTGAATTTTGTTCAACTTAAGACTTGATTCTTTGTGCGTATTGTTTTATTTTTTAGGAATCCAATAGGAGAATACAATGCGGGAATTATGGTTCGGTGGTGGACCGAACAGTGCCCAAGTGCATGATAATGGGGTTTCGGGCGAAAAAAACATCCCGAGGAAGTATTCTGAATCGGGAAACAAAGTACACCACCTGATAGTACTTGGCGAGACCTTTAATTTGATATACAACATGCCGTATTGGGACGCCTCCCTCGGGGGTTCGTACACGTACCACCACCCTAAAAGTATGCAAAGAATATGTTTTTCTAGCTGGTAATAAGCTGAGGTGGCAGTGAACCTCGTGTTCCGATCGTACATAATCCTATCGAGTTAGATCCGATCTAAAGTGAGAAAAATCTAGTAGCTCACTTCGAAGAAAAAAGAGGGAAATACAAAAAAATGGGTATGGATGGGATCGGGATCGCCAATTAAGCTTCCGAGTATATTAGTGTGGGTACTCAAACTTCTTCTCAGGACCTAAGGAATTCTATTCTGTACTAGATTTTCTAAAATGTACTAGATCAAACTTTGACCCACCCAAGCCTTCCCCTGCTTAATTAAAATAAACATAGTTAATAAAATATGTCCAGAGGATCATATTTCATCGTTTAAGACATCTCTCATGTTTGGAGGTGTCGGACCTAATATGTTGATTCGATGCTCATATTGTTACATTCTTGAAACACTCTCTCATATGATAAGTCGAAGGAATGTGACGTAATATCAAATATAAATAATAAATAATAACAAATGTGGAGCAACTCTTACTTTAACGTCTTACTATCAATTATTCCTGACATAAAATCTACAATCATAGCTTCACGAGCTTTCACAAAAAATATACTTACATAGCCTACATATGTATATGTTACTAATATGCGACTTTGGTTTAATTGTCGATGAGAGTATCTTCCCACACAGTGTAGTTTTTGAATAGATAACGATAAAGTGATTTATTTTATGTGTGTAAATTATATATTATGCAAAACATAAAATCCTTGAAAAGTTTTTCTTTTCTATATTTCAAAGCAAATCATACACTTGATAACGTGACCTTGCCACTTTTCAATGACTTTTAAGTCCTTCAATATCTATATAAACTCTAAAGCTCTATCTAAGCCTCTTTCAAACATTTTCAGCATTTTCATAAATTTCAAATTGTTATCGTCTACTTGACTCGATGATTTTTTTCTTGTTTTTTTTTTGTATATGAAAAAGTAGAAGCTGAAACCTGTTAGCAAAACCTATTCGCGAAATTTATAGTTCTCATCCTATCGACAGTGTCTGTAACGACATGAGGGAATCTGCTTTCTTTGGAAAACCCATCATCAGGCAGTTGCCTTTAACGAAAGTGTATAGGGGTACCTACTTCTTGTATATAGTACACATAATATACATATACAAACATACAAAAATATATGTAGGTTTCATGTGTTTCCAACAACATTGAGCAGATGGTTCTGATTAAAAAACCCACCCCTAACCACCAGTTTCATCGAAAGTACTTACCTACTGCATGTGGATGGCTTCTATAAGTTTCACTTTGCTCAGAATATACCTAGAAGATGTGACGGAAGAAATTGCCAAGTGAGGTAGAAAAAAGGAGAAAATTGATGAAAATTTTGACACGGTAAAAATCAATAAAGTGTAGAAAATTTTGTAATTTACGGCAGCATGAGAGATTCGTGTGGAAATTGTTTCAAATTTTTGAAGCGTGAAAGATTCCTTGCACTAATTTATACTTAGCGATTAGAGCTGAGACGTTATTAGATTAACACTATAAGTGCGAAAATGAATTTAAAATTTATAAAAAAAGAAAATTTATAACTCAAACACTTTGTGAATAAGTTTCCCTGGAGTAGTTTTCTTATCTCGTAATTTACATAAATTTATTTTTCATAAACTCATTGCTGGGGCGTAAAGGTGACTCTAAAGCACTTGACTAAAACTTGAAGGAAGTTTTTCCACTTTTCTTTGTGTTTGTTTAATATTCAAAGGTGTGAAACTTTAAAGTGAAAAAATTAGTAGCGCCATTAAAAACAAAAAAGTATAACAAAAAACACGTTTTGTGTTTAATTTAGTTATAAACTTTTTGAAAAACTACAGAGCTTATACCTAGGTACTAGTTAAAAGAAAAAGCCACTTAAAATACTCGCTTTAAAGGTAGGAAAGAGATCCATAAAGTATGCCCTAAACGATAATTCAGTAACGAAAATTATGTCTTCCAGTTATAATCACAGCTATTAGGACAGCACTTATTTTTACCATTTTTTCGTTATGTCACTCAAAGTCAAGTGGTGCTAAAATTCAATGTGGCGCGGCGGTGGAACTGTCACATTAAGTAAAATAAATAAAATGGTTCTCTCATGTGGTGGAAAGCAATGGACTTCGTTAATCATCGTAGGATATTGGAAACGGTTCAAAAACTTGACTTCCTTAGTGTAAGTGGTCCTCTCAAGTCAACCAATATTAGGGCTCTTGAGGCCATCCTCAACATACAGCCTGTGCAAATACACATCAAAATGGGGCCATAAATTACAGCACTGAGACTGCATTTAAGTCAAAGCTGGATTCCGCTGGAACAAGAGTCCCTCACGAGTCCATTTTAGAGTTCGTGCAGTCTATCGCATCTGAAATGTGGACAGCGACCACCTTCTCGAGACTATGCTGAGAAGTAATTTCGAATAGAAAATTTCATATAGGGTAGAATGGGGTCGCACCTTTTGTGCTTCAAACATTGACACACTCTGTTATCTATACAGATGGTTTTAAGGCCGAAGAAAACACTTCAACAGGCGTTTTCTACAAGGTGCCTCACATTGAAGTTACCATACACATTGACAGTCGCAGTTTTCCCCAGCAGAACCCAAGGCCATTCCTGAAGCGGGAAGGTATAGCCATAACTCAGACAATGAGAACAAGGAGTTTGGCATCTGCTCGGACAGTCAAGCAACTTTCAAAGCTTTCTCAAAACCCTTTACAACTTCCAAACTGGTATTGGAGTGTAAAGCCACCCTAAATTCCCTCCTTCGGAGTAACAGGGTACCCGCTCTCTGGGTGCTAGGTAACAGTGATTTCACCGGGAATTAAAAGGCGGACCAGCTTGCTCATCTTGGTACAGCCTCGGAAGGATCTTCTTCTACAATCGGGATTACACCAAAACGCCTGCCTCATATATATCGGCTTGGGCCGACTGCCAACACAGTCGTCTTGGGTTAACAGTGATTTCACCGGGAATTAAAAGGCGGACCAGCTTGCTCATCTTGGTACAGCCTCGGAAGGATCTTCTTCTACAATCGGGATTACACCAAAACGCCTGCCTCATATATTTCGGCTTGGGCCGACTGCCAACACAGTCGTCTTGGGTTAAATGACACATTGGGTAGAACTACAAAGGAATTGTGGTCTAAACCTAACCCAAACCGGACGCAAAATCTATTGGGACTATACAAGCTAACTCTGAGAACTAGTGTTAATGAGCACTCTTTCCTCAGGGCTCACCTATAAAGGATGGCACTTGTTAATGATCTTATATGCAGATGATGCGGAGAGGAATCCAAAACGGTGGCTTACTTTCTTCGTTACTCTCCGACTCTTTCATTATACTGTTATAGATTCCTTGGCTCACACTTCCTTGTTGAACTGCATGAAGGCGGTAAGGAGGGTTGGCGACCAATATGGAGCTTTGTAACAGCATCTCATTGAGACCTATGATCCACTGCATATAAGTCTAGAGGGTGAACAATAAGCTTTGTTGTAACCTACGTTCAAGGATCCCCGGGGCCTCAACCTGTCTTCCATCCATCCATCTATCTTATGAATGGCAATGCTTTGGAATATTTTCCAACAACAGATTCTAGATACCAGGAGAACTTCAGTTTATTTTAGCTTTCATGCACTAATATTTTGGTTTCCGCTGTATAAGTAACCATCTTTGTCGTCTTAGCTACTTGTGGGGAAAAATAGAGATTTATACGCATATCCCCAAAATGAACCAAATCTTTTTTCATTTTTCAAGAATTGTTTGACTTGCGTAAAATAGTTTTTTGCTTTCATCAAAAATGTCTACTCTTTATTTTTCTACTTTAGGCAGCGCCATCTCGCGTCTTAGTTAAGAGTCATAAATTTGAAATTTTTATTGAACAATGCAAAACCGTCGTGCGAATTTTTTGAAAGTTCTTCGAAAATATTTTTAAGGTGATTCTTCAAATTAATTTTTGTATACAGCTAAGAAAATCGATATTAAGCTGACAAATAAATATTTAATAAGTTTTCTTTGCAAATAACGTATGACTCAAGTATTTCTTAACAATCAACAAAATAAGGAATTCTAAGTACCATAAATAGGAAAGATCGGATGGCAACTATACTTCAAGACCAGCTATAAGCCCTTAGATCACCCGGGCTTAGAGAGTACAAGAGCGACAATGTAACCCTATGGGGACAGATTTTCTGACGCTGAAAAAAAGATAAACATTAGTAGCTCTGTTAAATTATTGCCAAGAACCAAAGTTTAATTCATCGGCCAATAGACAGGAGGAAGAATGACTCGCTCCCTCGATTTCTAGCAGCGAAGTGCGTAATAATTACCTACTTAAGCAAAATAGCGTAGAAATAGAAAAGCAAGTTTCTCAGATCAGTTAAGTTACAACAAAATGGCAGAAGAATATAACTATGAATGAAAATCTTTAGAAAGAGTAGAAAATGAAGATAAGGTTTCTCACTGATTAATTACTTCCGTGATATAGCTCGGAAGACCCAACATAGCTGATTTCCGATCTAATCAAGGGTTCCAATCAAAGACGGTGAATGTAACTGAGTCGAAGACGCTGTATGGAGTACTTAAACTCTCTATGATCACCAATACCCATAGATATTTCGCAGAGCTTACAAAAACCAAGTTTTGGATTAGCTACAATTTGGAAACAGTCGAACCAAGGTCTAACAGACTCCATCCAACAGTGATTGAAAAAAGGTTAAATATATTTTGCTGGGATTATCTTTTTCTTATTTAAAATAACCTTTTTATTTTCACAATTTCCTAGTTTAAATGTTTTCACAGAACCACCCTGACATCTATCTATACATTAGTAAATAGACAATTTTTCATAAGCCTCTCTTTTCGATTTAAGTTAGGAATAAAATAAATAGCGCATCCAAAGTATCGTTGTTAATTGGAACGACTTGAAGATGCATTTTGGCAAGGTTTACGGAATTTTTAGCTCTCTAGATTTTATGATGTCAGCCAAGATCCAAATGAAAGTTTAGTTGGAATGATTGATCTATACAATGATTTAAGAGACATTATCATAATTTTTCGAAATGAATTTGATATAATATTTCGAAATGATCTCGCGTATGTTAAGGATATTCAATCTCTTGTTGGTCGAAAAAGAAGAAGAACATTACGTTCTGATGAGATAAGAGTTGAAGAAATCGAATTGGACATTTGAGACCATTTCAAGTGTACTTTTAATGTCATTTTACTTTATATAAACTGTGTATATTGAGTGTATGAATAAGTCCTTAATACATTTTTTGTTATTATATACGACAACAATCCACAATATTAAGACAAGCTTATAATTTCGATTTTGCGTAAAAATATGTTGTGCTGAGAAAATGTGGTAAGTTAAATTTACATGTAAAACAAGAGCAAAACCATTATCCAGTCTTGGCTATAGCAAATCAGATTTTAATTTCATCACTCACGTATAGATGTCGCTTTTATTATATTTCTATTCTATTAAAATTAAGATTAAAATTGACAATGAAGAATGCAACTATTTTAAAATTCCATTGAACTATTCCATATCCAACAAGATATTGGATGTGTTTAAACCATGGTAGGATTGGAAAGAAAAAAATCATTTGAATTGCATGAAGTATGTATGATCACATCTGAACTCCGCATGAAACCCTTCATATGTATGAACAAAACTAATACGAATTTTTATAGAAGCGAGTCGTCTTGGATTGAACTGAAAACTGTCACATAGAATAAGTATTGATGGATCCTAACTTTTTCTCTATGAGAGAGTTAGGCTAGATACCTACTGATAATATAATCTAAAAAACTAGTCAAAGCCAACGAAATGCTGTCTACCGCACTACCGCTACTAGTTGGGGTACCTCAAGGCTCTATATTAGGTTCTTTGCTTTTCACTAGTGTGCTTATAAATGACTTTCCTGATGTTCTCTAGAATCTACATATCCATTTATATACGGATAATGTCCTGTTATATTTCGATCGACCTACTGGGCTGTTAGAAGACTACATTAAACCGAATGAATTCTGATCTCAACAGAATCTACTAGAATCGAAGAATAATCAGTTGGTTTTAAATCCTGTCAAGTCTCTTTGTATTTACTTCTACAATAAAAAAAAATGAATATTTCTGATATTTTTTGCAAATTTTCAAATTTCAAATTTATTATTAACATAACAATTGTACAATTAAGACATAAATCTTTTTAATTTGTACAAGAAAATCAAAATAAAAACAATATGACTAAGTAGTATGTACTAATGGAAGAGAGACAGAAAGCTCAAACAATTAGAGCATAATTAACAAAAAATATAAAACTAAAAATAACAATATAAAGTAAAAGAAAAAAAAAGCATGCTAACTACTAGGATTAAAAAATATAAAAACACTACTTCTAATTGTAGTTAAAGTGTTGGACTGAATCATGTCTTTTATCGATTGTGGTAAGTCATTTCATATTCTAATAGCATGGCAAAAATACAGGCGTTGGGTGATAAGGAAATTATTCTGCGGTAGTAACAAATGATGTGTTCTGTTGAATCTAGAGAATACCAAGAGGTCGCAAGATACCGAGGACATTTAAACTTAATAATTTTGATTAAATAAATTACTGAGCAGTAAACAAGATAAACAGAAATAAAGCACCCCAAAATTGAATTTTTAAATTGAGAAACATGTTCAAATCTCCTGAGACTATGCACGTATCGGATGATAGAATTAAAGGCAATCTCAACTTTTCTTCTATTATTGTAATCAAGCTTTCCAAATATTTCACATCCATAAGTCATAATAGGTATTAACAATGTACGCACTAAAAATAGTCGCGTAGGCATAGGTGTGAAATGGCTAGACACCCATAGAGAACGAAGTCCTGCATAAACTCTACTCACAACATAATTGATATGCAGATCCCATGTAAGTGTTTTATTGAAAATCACCCCAAGAATTTTAACTGAATCAACAATAGGAATAGCAGTGTTAACGGAAACTGACGGAAAGCCATCCATATTTAGTACACGCCAATGTATCAAAAAACACTTAGATTTTGAGGGATTAAGCCTTAGTTTATTATTACAGGACCACAAGTAAATAGCCTCCAAATCCTCATTTTCCTTAGAGATACAATCCTAAATCAGGCCAAGTACACTAGATCTATACAATTGAACATCATCAGCGTATAAGTGCAGATTAGAATACTTGACGTGAGCAAATATATCATTTATAAACATGGAAAATAGTAGGGGCCCAAGAATGGATCCCTGAGGTACACCAGATACCACTGGTAAAACAGATGATTGAGAACCATTTGAAAAAACCGCTTGTGACCTGTTGCTCAAGTACTCATAAATTAACTTTGCAGAATGAGAAGAGAAGTTAAAATTCCTTATAAGTTTCGTGTGAAGAAGTCTATGATTAACGGTATCAAAGGCCTTGGAGTAATCTAACAGAACTAGTACCGTTAGTTCATCTTTATCGACTGCACGCGCGATATCATTGCTCACTTTAAAGAGAGCAGATGTACAGCTATGCCCAGGACGAAAACCAGATTGATACTTGTGGATAAGACCATTCAAAAATTAATAATGAGAGATTTGTAAGTGCATAATTTTCTCAATTACCTTAGAGAGAAATGGTAATATACTTATAGGCCTAAACTCACTACAATGTGAGCTAGTGTTTTTAGGTACTGGAATTACTTTAGCGGCTTTCCATGGCATAGGGAAGCTACAAGTACTAAAACACACAGGATATGATGCTATTAATTACAGCAAACATGTCTTCGTTTGTGACCCGAGAAAAAGAAGAATAGTTCACAGCCTCATGAGATTGAAATAATGGCGCGTCAACAGTATCATCTACACAAGACAAAAGAAATTCATTGTTAGCTGAATTGGGATCAATGGCATAATTATTTTTATGAGATGAACTAATGCCACTCATCCGCAAGTTTTTTCAAAGGATTTTTGAAGGAAGTTTAGAATTAAGTTTAGATTCATAAAAATGATTTTTAGCTTTCCTCAAGGAAAACAATAAGTTTGAACTTCTTCCATTTAAGATATGCAATATCACGAGCTGATATCATATCCCTGATTCGAGGAGAAAACCAAGGGCACAGAGAGTTAGTGATGGTCCTCGTGACCAAAGCAACATGAATTTCATATAAGAGATGCAGAGAGTTGTTAAGGAAATTCACTTGATCATCCAAACAATGCATAAAAAACACCTTATTCCAATCCCAGGACTCAGCATCACTACACAGAGCATCTAAGTTAACAGCCCCATAATTGTAATAAGAGTAAGTAGTATCTTCACGTGGAACTTCAGTTTGAAATTCATAGGTTAGCAAAATCATGTCATGAGAAGATATACCCGGAAGAGAAATCTGATTAAAAAATAATACCTTTGACATTTCCGCAGTGAGAAAAATGTCAAAAAGTGAGGGAGAGGTACATGAATAGTATGTGGGCAGATAATTGACCCGATGCAAATCAAGAGCATTCAAATTAAACAAAAATGAGTTGGACAATCCAGAGGGAACAAGAAAATTAAGATTGAAGTCACCTCCGATAATTATGTTCCTATACTGGGGAGCTAAATTCATCAATACTTCGTTGAGAGGATCTAAGCAATTACAATTGGGTGGCTTATAAACTACTCCAACTAAGCATTTAAAGTTATTACATAGCAATTCGCAAAAAAATATATTCAACATTTATGCCAGTCTGACAGGAAGAAACAATTTTTTTTCAATTTATAGAAGATCCTATCAACAAGGCAACACCACCACCCCTACGATCCAATCGGTCATTGCGCCAATTCCTATATCCCGGAATGTGGATCAAGGAATCAGACACTTCCGGCTTAAGCCAACTTTCCGACACAAATATCCCGCATTTCATCAATTTTTCGGTACATACTTCTTGTCTTAATATGACAAACGTTCAGACTAACTCGTTGTTTACAAATCATGTTAATAATGGCACCCACATTACCTGTTCTCGCCATGCCAAGAGCATCATACATATCGAGCGCGCATAGATCCAGCCCAACACAGGCCACAACATATCTCAAAAAGCTAGTAGTTAACTAGTTGATTGAAAATTACAAAATCATCAAAAAATATAAAATGCAAATTCAGTGGAGAAATAGTGAGCACAACAAACAAATAAAGCATTCTAGTAAGGTTATGAATAGGAAAAAGGAATTCAAACTCTAAGAAATAATTCATTAAACAAAAAGTAATCAACTCAATAAGACTAAAACTAACTAAATCTAATACAAATTCAATCATTAATAACGACTACCTCTATGAAGGAAACAGCTATTGTGAAATACCAATCCATTTCATCAGGTCATCCATAGAAACATCCAATATAGCACTAGTGTTCTTAAACAACATTTCGCTGCCTATGCCCAATAAAATCTACTACTCTTGGTATTATTTTAAACAGCGAAATGAAGTGTTGCGACTTTGTTAACAGCATTATCAGAAAAGTGTATACAGGGCTTCGGAATCTCTGGCTGTCATTGAGTATCCTATCTATTGAAAATCGCTTCAGATTAATTAAAGCTTTAATTTTGCCCCATTTTACTTATGATTGATTGTATTATAGAAGTAGCATTCAACGACTACATCCGCTTTGTTTATGGAATTCATAGATTTGACCATGTTTCACCTTATTTTCGATCTCGAGTGCTTGGCTGTCCACTGTTTGTCTATAAAGTTAGCCCAGCCTTTTTCGAAATTTTCAAAAATAAAGCTTGTGCTGAATTGTGCTCGAATTAATTGTGTTGCGTTTTGCAGAAAAGAAATTTTTTTTTTCACAAATTAAACTTTTTATGAGAATGATAAAACTTTCAAAAAAATTTAGCCCAGCCATTTTCGAAATTTTGAAAAATGAAAGGTGTGCTGGATTGTGCTAGACTTGTGCTGCATTGTGCCGCAAAGAAAAATCAAAAAATTCAAAAATTAAATGTTTTATGATGAAAATAAAATTTTTTAGAAAAAGTGAGCGCAGCCATTTTCGAAATTTGGAAAATTGAAGGGAGTGCTGGATTTTGCTCAACTTGCGCTACGTTCTGCCGTAAAGCAAATTTTTTGATTTAAAAAATTACGCTTTTCACGAGCCATTTTTGAAAAAAAAAGTTAGTCGAGCGATTTTTTTTTATTACAAAAATCAAGGTTGTAGCGATTTGTGTTTAACTTGTACCACGTTCTAACGTAAGGAAAGGGTAAGAATGTCGGGAATAACACTTTACGAACCATTATTCTTTGTGCCACAATGCAGCACAAGTCGAGCACAATCTAGCACACCTTTCATTTTTCAAAATTTCGAAAATGGCTGGCCTAATTTTATTTTCCTCATAAAAAGTTTGATTTGTGAAAAAAAAAAATTTCTTTGCGGCACAATGCAACACAGTTCGAGCACAATTCAGCACAAGCTTTATTTTTGAAAATTTCAAAAAAGGCTGGGCTAACTTTATAGACATGTCCACTGTTTTCTTATTTGCGGCATTGTGCTCTATAATCTAATTAATTGTGATAGACCCTTATACTTACGAGGATTTTTCTAGTTCACAATATCACGACGTAATAGGAATATAATGCTCCCACGGTTTTATAACTCTTGTCATGGAAAATTCTTATCTTATTCAATTAGCCCGTCTATGAAATAACCTTCTCTTGAGTGTCCAAACTGCAAGCTCTGTCGGTGTATTTAAGCGACACATTGAAACACATTGTTTAGGATTGAAAACCCGATCTCTAGCACCTTTACACCTATGTACAAAAAAAGATTTGTGTACAGTATCCTTAATAAAATATTTATTTTTCTATAGTAAATTTTACAATTTTGATAAGAGGTAAAGATGTATACATATAAGAATCAACAAGAAGCTTATAGTGATAGCGAAAACTCGCGTGTATTACCTTAATTATAAATAAATAATTAAAAAATACAATGCGAGGCCATACAATGTTTCGCTTGATGCTACTTTTTGAATAAATATTGCTCGTACAAGGACTACCTAACTATAGCGTTGTTAAAATTTCTACCAGGAAATACAAACGAAAAGCGTCACTGAAGTGAATTCAAATCGTTTCGTGTTTTCAAATATTTTTCTTTCTGAATTCTTGGATTATTGTCTGAGCACGTAAAATGGTTTAGTCCCTACAATAACAACTAACTACAACTCCCACAGTATGGACACTACGAGTACCTAAAAGTATAGTTCCAAGAGTTGTGTTTATACTAGTCCTGGAGAATCGATATCATCCAAACAAGGGGGTTTGTTTTGTGTGGAGAAATATCCATAACAAAGGACGGAATTATATGGATGATTGGAATCCTTTGTCAAATTTAAAAATTGCTTTTGGTTATCTTCCCAATACAAATTTCACTGGAATAGTTTTGAATGAAAGAAGGGCATACATACAATCCGGAAAGGGTTTATATTGCAATGAAAATCTTTTGTAATACAAAAAATTTAAATTTTCATGTTTTTCCGTTATAGTCTGCCTTATCACAGTAAGAACTTCACATTTACATACATACATAGGTACTTCAGGAAATACTAACTTGACTTGACCAACTAATTTTTGCAATGCTCAATGAATGGAAAATTTCTAGTCTTACAAAGTTTTTCTTGTGTCTTGCTTCAGAGATTTTCTATCAAGCAGTTTCAAACGAAGAACTTTCTACGAATTCTATTGATTTTTAAAAGTCTCTGTGACGGTAAAAATGTAGAATATAATTTCGCAAAAGAGGGTGAAAACGTTATTTATTACTTTTTAGTAGACCTTACGGAGTCTAGAAGACTTTTTAGAAAATTACTTTCGTTTAGGGACTTGTTTTTCGTTTATGAAATTTATTTTCAAATCAACAGATTTCTGTGTCTCTGTTGAGTTGAAAATAACTTTGGATTTGTTTTTGAGTTATGGAGTTTGAATTCTTATTATGAGGTTATTATGTAGATACTGTACGAGACCCTGGAGGCAATTGGGTACCTTAAAAAGATTTCATTGTTAATTCAAGAAATATTGCAAAATAAGGGAAAGGGTTGGTGGGGGGGGGGGGGGGGGAGGCTAGGTTTGAATTCGAGTTGCGACCGAAACGGGTGAGATATTAGAGAGAGCGCAAAAAAAAAAAAGTTAATTATCTTTCGTGGACATTTTGTTTAAGCCATGTTCCGTATGAATAATCTTCAGTCCTCCATTCCGGGTACTGACAATTTTCGGACAACCACCACCATCCGTATCCTTCGAAACGAGTTTGAAAGTGAAATATTCGTCTCTGTTTGTGTGTTCTTTGTTGAATTGAATATCAATTTGAATTTGAAAACTTAAGAATGTGGCGAAAAGTTATTGAACTCCCTTAAAAGTCTTGGCCGATCAACTAACCCGGGGGTTACGCCTGCAAGTACAGCTTGCATGCAAGCCTCCCTTCTAACGCGATTGTAAACTTGACAACAGAAGGCAGTTCGGTTGATGTCTTATCAGCTTGCATGCAAGTTCATTTAAAAAATGGCATCGAGACGTAAAGTCTTGCATATATTGGTAAATTATAGCAAATTAACGAAGAAGCAGAACAATAAAAACCCAAGAAAATATGAAGAGGAAGGTATTGGTAAATGATGTAATGCAAATGATCCCAGAAAATCTCATTTTCCCCAGAATAAATTTATGAAATTCTCTCAAGCATTTCTTTTCCGCCATTTTGAAAACTGTATAAATGTCAAATTACTATCTCCCAGCTGCCATGAATTTTCATCATGCAAGTTCGCTGAACGTTGTATGGCAGTTGGATTACACGTGCAAAAATTATGGCAGTGCAAGTTGCATGCAAGATGTACTTGCAGGTGTAACCCCAGGGTAAGCAGAAGCATAAAGTGTTTTTGAAAGTGGCAAAACGAAATCTAAGCACAAGGAGAGCGGCTCAAAATCTGTTCCGAATGTACCATTAATGTCACGAAAGTCATAAGATTTAGGGTTTTGATGAATGAAGAATGCCTATCGGTTCTTTCTTGTTTCTTGTTTGACGTCTCTCGTTTGGGTTTATTGGTTCTCGAATAGAGGAACTATCAAAGAGGTATAAAAAAAAAAAACCAAAAAAAAAACAAAAGATACGCAGTTTTTTCAACTTGCCTTTATTCGTAATCGAAAGTCAACAGAGGATCAATCCCAGATCTCTTCAAGTAAGTCTGAAAGCGAATTGATTCCAACTGAACTTTCCCTTCAACAGATTGCTGAGCATGAGGTTACGATTCAGTTACTGTGTTCAGTTGAAACTACATAATACCCCAGGCAGACGGGCAACATCAATGATCATTCGTTAGTAATTGAATTTTTCAAAAATCGATTTACCATTGAATTTTAATTTTAATTATTAAAAATGTGCTGTCAATTACATACAAAAATTGACAGGACTTTCGTTTTAATCAACAAAACCTTGGGTAACTTAATTTTTGAAAAAATCAATTACGATCATGGATTTTGTCCGTCTGCCTAGGGTATAAGACTCAAGTTCAATTATTTCATCAAAACAGAGTTATCCTGGAACCAAAATATCAAAATGACATTGGGTATGGCGAAATATTACTAATGAATTGCGTGATTTTTTATGTGGAATAAACACCGTGTTGAATGTTAATATTTTGATGGTGATCTCTAGACTTCAAACAGGCCATATTATAATCGTAAAAAGCAATTTTCCAAGTTCTTTTAAAAATATGTATGTGCGATCAACATATCAAAAGAGATTGGCTCATGTACTCTCCGTTCATATGAAGTGTGTTTTATTTTATGTGAATATAAGCTTTTCGCGATAATACAGGCCTCCATGTTTCTCAACATAGCGGCAGCTATTTTAGAGTTAATCGAGGAGTATAAAGCCCTTTTTTAAGTTCTAATTTAGTTAAATAATATGCTCATCAAAGTCGAGTAAATCCCTGGTTGGTATTTGTCTTCCATAATTTGGGAAAAATTAACTCTAAGAAATGGGAGCTAAGATTCATTCTAAAGGAAATCCATGAAGCCAAGTACATTCTCAGAAGGTTCATCTGACACCAAACTTAAATCACATTTACTTTGACTTAAGTCGATTTCCATTGATATTTTAAGAAAAGTGCACGTCAATCAATGAAAAACGAGTTCAATGGAACAACTTTAAACGCAATGAGAATGCAATAGGAGCTCATATCTGTGGTGTAATTTGTCAGAATGAAACTTTCTAGTAAGAACAACATCACGAATAACCAGGCCCGGATCTATGGTGGGGCACTCGGGGGCACTTGCCCCGGGCGCTAGTTTTAAAGGGGCGGCAATACGACAGACTTCTGAACCCACAACTAAACGAGAAAAAATCTAATTACAAATATAATTACAAGAATGGAAATTTTTTTCAGACCATACTTAACACTTCAGTCTTCTTTCCGGAATCTAAAGGCTCCCTTGCTGATATCATACTTTTAATTGTGCTTATACTTATACAGTCAAGCAGTTTACTGTCTATTAAATATAAGTGTGTAAGCCTCTGTAAGCTAATAAAACTAAAAATTCCGATAAATTCTCAAATTTTACCTTTGTATCATATGAAATGAATTCAAAAATTGGTTGGCAACCCTATGTTCCACATCATCCATCAATCCTACCTCTAATGTAGACAGAATATAAGACAGTAGGCACAAGCACAGAGTTTCCAGAAAGTATTTTTATGCCAGCTAAATTTAGGCATTTTAGCCGGAGTTAAGGCCCTTGAATCTGAGTAAAAAATCAGATAAATCCCTTCAATCTGAACAGCAGTTTGCCAGAATTCATACCCAGAATTTTTTTGAAACCGTCTCAAATTTTAGTAGTTTTAGACGAGAAGATACATATTGAAAAGCGGCAAAAATAAAAACTGATCTCTAACATAATTTAAGTTTTAAATTTGTTATCCTTGTGTTAATAATACCGGAGACAGGCTAGCAATTTCAAATATTGCATTTTGCGCTCAACACAAAGTCTGTCTCTATATACTGAAAAACAGGTCGGTATACGGTCGGTCTACTCTCAGTATGTAGTACATTGGAGCTCAATAATGAAATCGCGAAACGTACGCGGTATACGAGTTTATTGCAATATGATCATTGTTATAAACCATATAATACACGAACCTTTTAGAACCGAATTTAATACTGTAATGTTGGCTACAACTTTTTCTGACATTTAATATTTGACACTTGTCAAATTGAAGTGTCTATTTCGTTTCTATTTTTCCGTATAGTCATTTCACAGTATCTGCTCGCGCTTTGTACGTGCGCGGAACTTTCTTAAGTCAAATAACAAATCAAGTGATAAATCAAATGTAAATTCTCTAATTAAATTTTTAGTATCGTAAACAGCAAGTGTGTCTGTGAAATTTTATATTGCAATTGCCATAATTATCAATATATCAATACTGAAATTGCAAGTCTGTCTCTGGTATAAAATAAACTGTATTTGTAATGATACGATTTTTTACTTTCCTTTTATTTTAAAACAGTTTGAGATTCAAACGATCGATCCTATGCCTAGTATACCATGGAACTGTAATAAGATTTGCCCCAAATAAAGATAAGTCTTTGCCCCCCTTCAAAACTTTCCTAGATCCGGTACTGCGAATAACGTAAAAATGATAAAAATTATAATTCCAAAGAATTTGGTGTGATTACGGATGAATTTGGCGGAGTGTTAGTTGAAAATGAATATACGGGGTGTTTCCCACTAGGAAGTCAATAGAGCGGGAGGTGATAGTACTCACCTAGACGAACCAAAAATTGAATGGCAGGAGGGGGGGGGGGGGGCATATCAACCGTTTAGGACTTACAGGGTGATTAAAAAAAGCTAGTTTTTCACAAAACATCCTGTATCTTAAAAACTACAAGGCGTACGGTCACAGTTAAGAGCTCGGGAGGTAAGTAGGTTAGGTAGGTAGGTAGCTTATGTCGGTATTGTATGCAGACCTTCATGGCCTTTCCAACGACTACTCAATCAGCACCACAACCCTCTCCCATCTAGAATTATGGGTCTCTAAACTAAAAATTTCGGATTTTATTACCTTCTTTTTGTTTTTAATTTAACCTCTATTATTTTTGAAAAAAGGTCATTAACATAATTTTTTTTTATAAAAACTGTAAACTGTAGACTCTCCTCTTTAATTTGATCCATTACACCCTGTGTGTTAACTGTAGCCGTTAAACAGTTATTAACTCATCACCTATTCCGGTCAAACCGAAAATAGACAATCCCATACAGCACAAATTTACCCAGGGACATCCCATTCTTGTCCCACAGATCCCATAGCTTTCACAAGTTAAACAGGAAGTATTCAGTATGTAGGAACTTAGGACCTTATTTCTAGGAGTTATTAAAAATGTCCAATAAGATATTCCCTGGGATATCCCACAAGTACTCTCTATGCGAACAGTCTCAGTATTTTACAGACAAATACATACGGGATGTGCAGGAAAATTTTGGGGCAAACCAGACCTGTAAAGTACTTAAGTACATTGGTACTTAAGTACTAGTAACAGTACCAGTACGTGGACTTGTACTTGAAAAATTTTTTAAGTACCAGTACCGGGACTTGTACTTGAAAAATTTTAAAGTACCAATACCGGGACTTGTACTTGAAATTATTTTAGTACCAGTACCGGGACTTGTACTTGTACTTAAAATATTTCAAGTCGAGGTACTGGTACTTGTACTTGGAATTTTACAGGTACAGACCTGTAAATTACTTAAGAACGTTGGTACTTAAGTACTAGTAACAGTACCAGTACCTGGACTTGTACTTGAAAAAATTTAAAGTACCAGTACCGGGACTTGTACTTGAAATTTTTTTTAAGTACCAGTGCCGGGATTTGTGCTTGAAAAATTTTAAAGTACCAGTACCGGGACTTGTACTTGAAATTTTTTTTAAGTACCAGTACCGGGACTTGTACTTGAAAAATTTTAAAGTACCAATACCGGGACTTGTACTTGAAATTATTTTAGTACCAGTACCGGGACTTGTACTTGTACTTAAAATATTTCAAGTCCAGGTACTGGTACTTGTACTTGGAATTTTACAGGTCTGGGACAAACATGGGAAAATATTTCCCCTTCCAGAATTTATTTCGCTTTTGTTCTCTGATTCTGATGGTTCGCGTGGCTCTCTGGTGAAAGCACTAATTTGTGGCTTGGTGTGTCATTTTTGGTGTATAAAAATATAATAAAAAGTATGTATTGAAAGAAGCCATTTGGGAACTGAGTAACATGCGTGAAGCTATACTAGAAATCTATTCGCTTCTGAAAATTTCTCCTTGTTTTGGCAAAGTTTTTTAGTTGTACATTTCAGAACTTGATTTTTTAGTAATTTTATCATAGGAATTCACATTGCCTGTGTAAACATTATTGGATTTATGTTTTGTGCAAGTGTATCCACCTTTGGCATATACTTTCCAGGTAGTATTTATTTTCATCTTTTGTAAAAATTCCTACCCGTAAAAAAAATTTTTAAACTCCCAGAAAATACTAAACAATATCATCAGATATTCCCCCGTACATCTTGCTAGAAAATTAAGATTTCCGAAAGACGCCCTAGGTACGCTTGTAGCGGGAATTTTACATTATTGAATGTGTGAACAGTTCCTAAGTACAACCCCAGGAAATCCTGTGGGAAGGGCATGGGAAATCCATTTTAAATATATACTATAAAGAAAAACACCTGACTTTAGCTCTGACTTTGTTTAAGTGATTCAATGTACAGATACAGATGCTTTGCTCTGCATTCAGATTGGCTATTTTTACCTCAAGCTAGTCGCTTAGTTAATCGATCAGGTATTCCAAAACATCAAAAAGTGATGTGATAATTATGCTGGTGGTGATCGTGATATAGTTAGGCTTTCATAAAACAAAATCATGCTAATAAAGAATGACAGTTCGATTCGTGTATAGTTTTGATGAATATTCACTGGGATTTGTGTGAGTTTGTGTGATGTAAAATGCATTGTAATATGTATGTGTATCATATATCACCTACCATGTGTGATATTAGTGTTGATCGAAGGTTATGGCTATGAAGTATGGCCTCTTCGAACTTTACACTATAAATGGTGATCATTTCCCTACTTCCAAATTCAATCGGTCTAGCAAAGTCTAGGGAGAATACTCTCAATGTAAATAGCCAATGAAATGAGGGAAGTTCTTAAAATAAGTTTGGGTGAAAAAGTTATGTGACTTGTTTTTTAATCGCCTTCAAAGATTTTGGTACATTTTATTATTTTGAACTTTATGGAATTTAAAAGTTTATAAAATCTTTTTGGATTGTTATTTATCCCGGACGAGGCGGTTGTTTTTTCTTCTTGTATTTATAAATTTGATTTAGAATCATTAAAAATAAAAGTTCTTAAAATTCTTATTTCTCCATTTTTGGATTGGATGAGCCTAACACTCAGCCAAATTGGAAAAAGTCATCAATTTGTCTCAATTATTCAAGTCACTATGATCAAAAATGCCTTCGAATTAGTAGTTTGGTAAAAAATCACAAAAAAAAAATCGAAACTCTTAAACTACAAAAAATCGCAGAACATACACGGGGGATTCGGGTACCCGTAAGGGTGCTTTACCTCTAGACTTCCGCTGGAAACTATTCCTTGGGACACCCTGTATATTCTTGAATAAAAGTATTTCTTGAAAAATTTATGTTGTTTTTTTTTCAAATTTAGCTATAAGCATCCACTCTATAAGAAATAGTTCGTTTGTTGTATTTTAAATCGCGAACTTTTTATAATAGCATTAATTGTGCTTGTAATCGCCTATCGCTTACTAGGAAAATTTCGATTGTTTTGAGCTTGTATTCAGGGATTTGTATAAAAACAAATTTTGTGTTTATAATCTTGCTATTGATTAGAAGCACCACCCCGTTAAAATAACAAAAATGGGGCCTCGTTCATGTGATTTTATCAGGAGATTACTGTAACTTCAAAAGAAGCTGTTTATTGTTATGTTGACATGTTAGTTTTTTGTACCAAAAAAATTAAATTCCTTAGCTTAATGTAATAATAATATTTGTTATGTTATTACCTGAAATAAGTTTCAACCTTTTAGTTGGAATAAGTAAGTATGTGCGTGTCTTAATTGGGTATAAGGAATACCGCTGATGAGCTTCGTGGCGGGCGCGAAAACATTTCGGAATAGCCAAATAGATGCGTACACGGCCCCCATTTTACTTGAAAGCTAGATCTGATCGGTTTCTCGCGAAAAATTATATATCGATGTATATATGTTATATCTAATGGGTCGAGCAACGAAGCTGCCTAGTATGAAATGCACCCGCGATGATAGAAAGTAGTGCACCAACCGCTGGCACGACGTTTATCATGTTATATATATTTACATACACAATATGGGGATAGGATGAGCAGTACTAAATACAAAAATCGCTTTAATGTTCATCTAGGGTAGAATATTATTGATCTTATAGACTAGTAGTAGCATTTTCTCTTATTTACTGGGACAGGTTATGTCAGGTATTTTGGTAATGTTTGCTTCTGCAGGCAAGTGTATTTTGTATGGTATTCGGTATTTTGTATGGTATTCGGTATTTTGTATGGTATTTCTCGCCTATATCCCGTAGCTTTGCACGATGGAGGTTTTCACGAGGAATATATGTAAAATTTTGCCAACATCCCTGTGAAGTACCATTTCGGTTATGCTGATATCCTACAGAGAGGTTGGATATTAAAAATCTTTTGTGTGTTATGCTGTTTTGTGTATGGTATCATTCTCTTAATTCACCGCGCACCTAATTTATTTTTAAAGTTAACCTGGTATATCTTTAGTGTTTTGGCAAGGTGTGCAATCAAGTCACCTGAAACACACGACAGGTGGTCTGTATGAAGTTGCGGAATTGTAGCTGGTGATTATCTTCATGCCGTCGACTGGTTGCAGGAATGATGGAGGTGGTAAATTTCTAATCACGTGTTCTGTGTAGTTTGCCATTTGCTGGTTGTTAGTTGAGCAGTTGTAATACCGGAGCGAACCCCCAATTCCTTGCTAGGAGATAGCCAGGTTGTTGCGGACAATATTTCCTCGAAGATGGGAATTACAGGAAACTTTTTCCACACATTTTTAAGCAAATTCCCACAAAATTTTCTAGATAGCAAAAAGTATAAGAAATAGGTACATAAAAAGAAAAAGTACGTGTAACTTTTAAAAAGTAATTAGTTTTTATTGATAGGAGAGACCTCTATTAAAGTACATTCGTAAATTAAGTGTAAAGTGATCAGTTCTACTACATATCAGCTATTAAATACAAACTCTCATTCCTAATCAGAGTCCTGGTCATTTCAAATTACGTGCAAATTTGTGCAATTTTGTAATTTTCTTATTCTCATCAAAGTTCTCAAAGCTTTTTTATTTGAAAAATGCTCAATGCTTAAGTATCACAGTCATGCGCAATTAATTTAACATACTCACTCTTGTGTTCAATATTATTTAACTTCAAGCGTCAAAATTTTAGATTAATGAAATTACTGCCATCTACTTGTCAAAATATAACCAACTTTTAGCTGATAAAACACAATACCACTTTATTCTTCGATTTGGCTATAATTTAGCAACTAAATATCACCGCTAAATTTTCACACAAAATTTATTTGCTAAATGAATATAATACCAGGCTTAGGACTTTGAATTTAATTTATCGCTTATCATCGTAGGACTATCTGCTGGTGGAAAATGAGTTTCTCAACTACAATATATTTTTGCGCATATCCCGTCCTGACCTTATTAAAAATAAATACTAAACGACTATCCGAGCACCCTGTATCAATTTTTATAATATTATATTTTTTATTGTACCTTTTCCAATTACTCTGAATTCAAAAATTACGCAAGTTTATTTTACTCACAATTATTAAAGAATAAAACAAAAAATATTAATTATCTTATTAGTGTTGCAGTCTTTTACTAACAAACATCCAATCCCAAATGAGGTCATTTGAAATTAATTTCATACGGAAATCACCCCATAACCATGCTATCTTTTCCATCAACCTATAAGTATGCTTATATAAAAAATGTGAATCTATATAACAAGGAAAAGGATTCAGCTAATTACAAAACGTAAAATGAAAATCTTTACCGATTTCCCCAGAGAACCGTATAGATTAAGAGATCGTCATCACGTTTCAAATACCTTGTAATGGAAGCTTAATTAATTACTCCATTAATGGCTTTTTTCCACATAGACCCGCAGCTACAGCGCTTCAATAAGTTGCTGGGATAAGAGTCGCATCATCATACCCTATAACCGCAGCATCCATTGTACATTGACCTTAAACCGATAAGATTCCTCTTGACGTTGATGGCACTCGATATCAGGACGAAAATATCCTCTCATAAGAACTTTTCTTATTAACACAAAAGGGTGAAATTTAGGTCAAGTATCGCTTATAGGTGAGTTGGGTTATGTCTGATAAGGTGTCATTCTTGTTTAAGTCAACACCTTCATAAGGAAATAGAGAGGTCGTTGATGCCTAAAGCCAACTGTGACTCTATTTAACCCCAATTTCTAGTGTTTTCTAATTTAATAACATGGTGGGGGTGGGGTGGGGGTGTAAGTGAAGGGTTGATACATAAGGTTTTCTTGAAACTATTGTCGGAATATGAAATTCGATGGAAACTCAAGCCTTTGTTTGCAAACATTTATGCGGATATCTTTTTTAAATGTGTTCGGAACCCCATCATCAATCCCTTTTAGGTTAAATTATGGACATTATACCATGGTCTCATTTTCCCCTCCTCTCCCTTCCATTTAAGTAAGTTTGAAAGTGAAATATCCCTTAAGCCGGAAGGGAAAAGTGTTGGATGTTTGGAAACTTTCATACAAAAACCAGAAGAACCACAAGCAACCTCAGATCGAAAAGGATACCTTACCTACACATATATAATATATAGCAAATTTTGTACATATATGTATATTTAGGTATTGAAGTGACTCAACTTATAATAATTACCAGTTATTGTCAGTTGAATTGCGATAATATTTCCTTGAGCTCGTATAATAAGCTCTTTGGTAGAATCGTCACTTCATTAAAGTGTTCCACACTACAAACACTCAGTGAAATAGTGCAGAGTGAACTAAAAGTTCTGAAAAGCACTTACTCCTAAGTGTTACAGTTATAATATCTTAACTCGTACGTTTAGGTTAGGTTAGGCTGAAGAAATTAGATCCACGACGGTGAAAGGAAACGTGCTTAAGCGAAACTGAGAACTTTCGTTATCACTATGCAACATCCAGAACTTAAGATTGTAATGATGGCAGTTTTCGAAGTGGGGCTGAGGGAGAGCTTTTGATTTGTTATTGTTTTATAGTGTACAGGAAAGGAATAGCTAAAATGGTGGAGAGAAAATTTCAGCGAAATTATTTGTTTTACTTTTGTTTTGTTTAACTTTGGCTGTTTAAAAAATGTCGCCTCTAGAGAGAGAGAAAAGTTTTAATATCTAAAATTTGATCTGGTAATGAGTGAATTCAGATGGAAAAGTAGGTACCGATTTTCTCTTTATTTTTGAAATGTAGTTGAAATTATTATTCTGTTCTGGAATTTAACAAATATATAGCCTTGTACATACTTACAGAGATTATCTACATATAATGATTCTATTTCAAATAAAGCAATTTCATATTGTGAATGACTTTGACTTCATTTCAAATGTCATTTATATCATTTGTTACTTGAGAGTTTGTGATTAATTTTAGTATTATAAGTTTAAAATCATGATAGAGTTCGAAAATTTAATTAGCAATCAGATGAGAAAAGTTTAAAAGTCATTTCTGTAAGTATTAGTGAAAGCAGCAGACCTTTTTTGCGATAGTGTTACCAAACATCGATCTTCTCCTGATTTGATTAAAATTTGTAAAATGAGAAGCGTTAGTGAGTTAATTTTCTAAATTTTTTTTAAATACATATATTGTTGCGAATCAGTTGATTTCATGATCCCCGTAAAAAATAACATTGCAGCGTATCTGAGCAAGGACTTTTGAAATCTAAGAGATGGCAGCACGGGAAGGCAGATTACATTGTTGCTCAAAAATGAAAGAAGACGAATTTTGGTAACTTGATTATTTGTAGTGGGCAAAATTGTAAATTAGAAAAAAAAATTATGAGTATGAATTCTTTTGATTTGGAAGATCTGACTGGTTCCATGGATAATGAAGTTCCAGTTTTTGTTAGCCTGAATTTGCAGCTTGGAGAAAAATACTTCGGTTAAGAGCGAGACGGGTTTGCGGAATTAGGGTACCATACCAGAACTTTATCACGAGCCAAGAGGAATTTGGAAGTTGGTCGCATTAGTAAGAGTTGCCTTTTAAATTAACACAAAAAACATATTTTCCAGCAACTTTGGGACTGATGAAAAAAGCTGCAGTTTTTCTGTTTTCTATGACTCAATCCTGCTAACCCTGATAATATAAATATTAAATTTTAGCTTTAGAAAACTAGAATTGCGGCCGGGGGGGGGGGGGTGGCTGTATTTGTTTCTACATTTATTTTTTTTTCACTTTTGCTGTCGTACCGGAGAATACAATTGAAAAAATATAAAGTTTATCCGGGGTAATAAATCATAGTTATCTTACAAAAATTAAAAATTCTGAACTTTTGTTATTGGAATCATTGAAAGTAACCCTTTCAACCGATACTCCACAAGATACAAAAAATTATAAATATTTTTGAGGTGCGCAACCAACTCCCATTAAAAATAAAATAAATAAATTAATAAGCTTTGCTTGCTGATATATAGTATATATGCTAAAATTTGAAATTCCTACATTTTTTAACAATCGAGTTACGACAACGAAGACCTCAGGAAGTGTTTCTTGAAAGTATCCGCTGACGACGACTCGAATTATATCTAACGGCCACTAAGAGAATTTCCGAGGACCACTTGATCGTCACACTAATCATACCTTCGTGTTTTCCAAATAGGCGTATTTGGGTGATCTGCTGGGCGATCCAAAGTCGACTATAAAAAAGAAGAAGTATATTACGATCTAAAGCCAAGCATTAACATAAAGTGTTTTCCCCGCTTCGCGTACAATCTCAGCACTTCTACGATTTGGGTGCCGGATTCTGTAACACGCAGTGTTGCGGAGTTTGGGAGATGAGAGATTTCGTTTTCCGCGATTAAAACTCCCTAACTCTCCATTCGCGATTCTCTAACATACTTGGGTAGCTAGGGAAAACGTGAACAGTGTCGCAATATTGAAGGACGCCTAACTCTATGTGGGAGGGTCGTAGTAGGGTCTTTTTCCAGCGGATTTAGAGCCCAGAGTACAAAACTATAGATGAACAATTTCTTGGGAGGGGTTTTAGGCATGGGGGGTCGTATCTCCCCTCATTGGAGGTTGTCCAAAATACGTCATATTTGGTATCAATTAAAGGGTAATCGAGTGGTGTAGCTTATTTTTGATTATTTTAACGTCATAACTGACTTTATCGCCGAAATACGGGTTTTTCAACTTGGGTCATATACACCCCAGTTCTTATATTTTGCATATGTTTCTTCCGCTCTTTATTACACATCCATTAGTACTCTGTTGCGAAGATTTTTCACATGGAGAGTGAATTTCCACGACTTACTAGTTCTACAAAATATGCATGTCCAATTTTGTACCAAAAAACGACAATGTTTTTTAACTTAAGAAGGACTGATTCACTTTTTTTGCAGTTATCTCCAAAACCATTTATCGCACTCAAAAACGGATAACATATTCAATTAGGGTACCAAATGTAGATGAGATTTCATCCTTCATACTTGCATTAAAATTTTTATAGCATTTCTGTATTGGTTGGAAGACGACCAATTTGTTTATTTTTCGCTTAATTTAAGATTTTTAGCGGGTACCTTGGGTCACCAAAGTCCATATTTTTCTGTAAGTATTGCAACAATTTCCATAATTGTTTTTTGTAAATATAGCCACCAGGATATGCAGTGAATCCATAATTAATTTGAAAATCCTAGGTACCTGGGTACCTTCACAAAAAATAACAAAAACAGACAGTACTGTCAGTTGAGAAATATTCTTCTTACTTTTCCACTCCTAAAACAGTCGAGGGTTTTTTTCGAATGGAATAGAAAGTTTGGTAATTGTATGGGTAGTGAAATGCTAACGGTTTCCGAGATAACGGGACTTAAAGATATTTAGATAAGTTTTCATAGATGATCCTGTAACTTCTGAACGTTTTGGATTCTATGATGATGATTTAAGTTTTGGTAGATAAGGTAATTTTTCGACCTTTCCAATGATCTCTAAATGTTCCCCACCTCTTCTCCGTTCTAAAGTTATTTTTTCAAAAAAAATATCATCAACACCAACTTTTCATAGTGGATTTAAAAAGCCCAAAAGCTTGGCTTTGAAATTACATATCACGCTTTGTACTAAAGCGTAACCGTTTCTGAGTTATTTGCACTTTTTCTTGAACACATCCACTGAAACTGGTTTAAAAATCTTATTCCCAAAACATAATTGTCTACTTTCTGGCACTAATTGAACTTTTCCGTTAAATATGTATAAAAAAAAGTGTAAAGAAAGAAAGGGTTTCATTTTGGGTATAGAGTGTGGTAGGTTATTATAAAGGGAAGCTTTTGGGCTTCTTAAATGCAATATGGAAAAATGATGTTGATAATTAATAAAATAAAAAAAACAAAAAAATAATAAATTAAATAAAAAAACAAAAAAAAAACGAGATAAAATTCCAAAATTTTAACTTTGTTTAACTTTAAAACAGAGAAGAGAGGGGAAAAATTTATAGACCATTGGTAAGGTCCAACGATTATTTATCTACCAAAGTTTAAATCGTCGTCATAGGGTGTAACGTTCAGAAGTTACATGTTGATTTATGAAAACTTACCCAAATATCTTTAAGTGTCGTTATCTCTGAAACCGTCAGTGTTAATTTCGACCTCATATACCTTATTGAGAATCAGTTGTCGTAGCGCATCAGTTCAGAAAAATTCACAAATTAGTAACACTTCTAGCCTCATAGCCACCTGGATAACAAAACTATTTAAGAACACCGGCAGTATATCGATGAAGTGTAAAGTTCTGTTGTAGAAAGCTATAGTCCATTGAGAGTCGACCACCTGTGTATTCGAAATAGGCTAAATTTAAGACACTCAATGTTAGTCCTCAAGTAGACAATAGGCCTGTTTGGATACATCTGGACATCGTCGGCATACATGTGTACCTTCACATCCTATACTACCTAAGGAAGGTCATTAATAAAAAGACTAAGTAACAATGGGCCTATCACAGAACCCTGCGGAACACCACAAAGTCCAAGCAAAGCTTTGCAAAGTTGATCACCAACCTTAACCTCCTGGGAACGACCACTGATAAACGACCTAATTAAGAAGATAGCTGATGAACTAAATCTATAATTAGGTGCTAATTTACAAGGTAGAAGGCTATGGTCAATACTATCGAAGGCCTTAGAGAACTCCAAGAGAATTAAAAATCCAGAATCATTATCATTCATGGCAACCCTGATGTCCGTAGTAACCTTTAATGCTGCAGTTTCAATCCAGATTTGGAAGTAGTCAGAAATTTGTTCACCTTCGCAATCAACTAAGAATATATTATATGTAAACGAGTTTTTCGAACACCTTCGATAGAAAAGATAAGATGCTTATGGGGGCGAAATTCACTAGGTGATTAGACATTAGTTTTTTCGAGATCGCCAGAACAGTAGCCAACCTGTCAAATACTGAAAAAGTGGACGAAGCTGGTCAGTGTGTTTTTCTATAGATTTCCTGCAATAGCTGTCATATTACCTAAAAATACTTAAATTGCTTTTAAAAAAAGCACCGTATTCTAATTATTTTATCGTGTATGATTTGTTTTTGAGGCCAGCAATTCCCTTTAACTCGTACACGAATTTGCCTGTCTATTTATTTATATATTTCTTTTTTACTATTTTCGACACTCTCGGAGGCGCACTTTTCGTCATCACAGCGAGCTGAAATTTGGCACACAGGTTCATGTCGCGTGACAATTGAATCTATCAAAATTTGAACCGGAAATTTCCATAGAAAACCCGAAAATCGGGAAAAATCATTTGAAAATTTCGTACAAATTTGATTAGTGATAAATCCGTTTCAGGAAAAATGCAGTTTTCCGATTTTTCCGAAAAAAATTTCTGGAATTTTCCGACTTTTCCGGTAAGAAAGTTTTCTAAATTATGCAGGATCAAGTTCCTTATCAACTGGCATTATTACTTTCTCTCCACAATGGTGAAAACGTGCAGAAAAAATCGAGGAAAATTCATGTAAGACGCTTTTCCGGAGTTTTTCAGACCAAGGAAGAGTTCGAGCGTTTTGCAACCTAAGACAAAGTTGTAGAGCGAAATGAGTTGCATAAAGTTGCTTTTGTGGAAAACTCCGTGAAAAACCCGGAAAAGCGGGAAAATCATCGGACAAATTTTCATCGATATGATTGGTGATAAATCTGTTTCATGAAAAATGCAGAATTTTGCAATTTTTCTGGAAATTTTTCAGAAAATTTCCGGAATTTTCCGACCTTTCTGGATTCCGACAAAAAAGTTTTATAAGCTATGCGGAATCATTTTTTTTCCGTCCTACTGGCATCAATACTTTCTCTTCAACAATCATGAAAAATTGCATGAAAAATCGAGGAAAATTCACGTAAATTTTTAAAAAAATTTCATAGTAATAGGAAAAGTCTCTGGAAAACATGGAAAATCGGGAAAATTCATGTTATATGGGATCAAGTTGGAATACAGCTAAAAAGCGCTGTTTAAAACATAACTTGAATTTCAGAAAACCGTTGCAGTACTTCAACGATTTGATACTCGAAAAATTGTTGTTTCCGCATCGGCACCAAACATGACTTAAAAATTGTCTTAAATTATCTCCATGCAGCACGTAATAACAATTTAGTTAACGTGAAAAAGGCAGAAAATAAAATAAGTAAAAAACGAGTTTTCAAAGAAAACTGAAGCCAAGCCGCATGAAAAAGTAGAAAATAAACTTTTCTTCACACATAGAGGTGGACTCAGATTTTTTGATTGGGACAATACTCTTGAATATTCTTTCTCTTCATGAATCAAATCACTTATTACCTCTGATTGATCGTACTGAAATATATCGGTGATTGTCAGCGAATAAAATCTGAGTCCACCTCTGTGTGTGAAGAAAAGTTTATTTTCTACTTTTACATGCGGCTTGGCCTCAGTTTTGTTTGAAAACTCGTTTTTTACTTATCTTATTTATTACAAATTAGAATTCATTATTTGTACGTCCCGGAGTTTAATAAAAATTTTAAGGCTTATTCTTTGTAAAATTTTCTGAGGAAAGTTGCGATGACATGATCTCAAAATATTTTCAATTTGTGTAATAAGTATAACCAGTTCTTAAATAGTTATAGGAGTATCTCTGATGAAACTTTTCATATCTATCTTAAATCACTTTGTGCGCAGAAAGAGGGGGTGCTGATTTTCGAAAAGCGCAGTTTAAATTAATGAAAATTTTATTAATGTCCTTCAGAAATAATTCATAAAATTATCATAATTCAAATATAATTAAAAAAAAAATCCTTATTTATGCCTAATTTAACCCTATCTATACAATTTAAAGTTCATTAAAAATCCAAGAAGAAATTAAAATTTTATATAAAAGATATTCGACATCAATCTAATTATGAATATGGTGCCCAAGCATTATCTCCTTATTTTTGAAATAAAGATAAGAATATTCTACCCATTCAGACCTGATGTACGCAATTGCGTAACATAAGCATGCGTGAAGATTCGGAATATGAAATAGATTCGGATATTGAAACAGAGCCGATAATAGAAGATAATGCAGATCAAATAGAATACCAGTTAGTTTCGAAAAAAAATTAGAGTTGGTAATCCTATACTTTCATTGCGTAATGAAGATAATCAGGAGCAGGCGGGGAATGATGCTATGGATAATGAATGATAAACTGCGGACACACAGCCATTTCTTAAATTAAGTTGTGCTGTCAAACTGGTTTTGATGAACTTATCACCTTAAAGAAGCAATATGGATCGAATTAACGCGATAAACTTTGTTTTTATTTATTTTATTTTCAATTTAATAATTTCCAAATGAGAAACACATTTTATTTAAAAAAATATTAAATAATATAAATTGTGATTTGCATTTCTTTGCATTTCTTCTTCTTATTTTTCAAATCGGCAGATGCACAGCGGAGCTCCAGATTTACATTATATGCCAAATCTAGCACATTTTTCCTCATTATAGCTATAATGAAGGAGGAAAACACTTCATTAGTGTACTTCATTATCATCTGATTTTCGAGCTATAATGACATATACTATTTGACACACGGCATTTTAATGAATAGTTAGTACAAATGATTCATTAGTTCGTGCTGTGTGTCTAGGGTATTACGTTCTAGAAGAGAATATTGGAAGTGCAGCGACTCTGAGAGGATCAAGGGGAAAAGAATTTTTCATATACAGAGAAAAAAAGATTGAGTGGCGAAGACGGGCATTTGAAAGTATTCCAATTAATTTTTAAGCTGAAACTGAGGCAACAACAAGCATGGAAAAAGTGTAATCCCCTTCAGAATATTTTCATCGATATTTGAGGAAGGAAATATTTGACAAAATGGCGGAATGCACCAATATATATGCGCAACAAAAAGATGCTGCAAATTTCAAACCAACCAACTCTATAGAAATGAAAGCGTTGATTGGCTAGCATATGGCAATTGGATGCTTCAAATTTCCACGCATAAGAATGAACAAGAATTTTGGCATTAATATATTCAAGAAATCTACGTCCAGGTAGGACAGGTTTTTTCAACTGAGAAATAATTTGAACATGGTAAGCGTATTGGAACGCCCTAAGAATAACAATGACAAGTTTTATAGCATTAGACCACTGATGAATATGGTACGAGAAAGATGCATGAATTTAGAGCTCGAAGAAAACTTGGAAATTGATGAACAAATGGTCCCGTGAGAGAAATCAGTTGTCAATTTTGCAATATGTAAAAGGAAAACCCAATCCATGGGGAGTCAAAATATTTGTACTATGTGGAAAAAGTGGGATAGACTATGACTTTATTGTGTATCAAGGAAGTTAGACGGAGCTATGAAAAAAAAGTCTGAAAACTTTTGGCCTTATTATTATTAATTACGGGGGATGTAGACAGGATTTCTGCCTCTCATCTTGTCACTGCGACCTATAAGATCTATTGTGACATTACCCCTGGATGCCCTAGGGCGCCCATTCGAACTTAAGGTCTTTGATGAAGCTTATAATATTCTTTAGGGCCATTTTTTCAAAATCCTCTGGCAGTGGAAATGCCTTACCTAGATGTCTTGGCCTTATGCGGCACAGAGCTTCGCAGTCACATAGGACATGTTCTGCGGATTCGTCGTCTTCCATACAGAATCGACAGGTCTCATCATTGACCTTACCCATCGTCTTAACATGGTATCTAAGTGGGCAGTGCCTAGTAAGTAGGCCCGTTATGAGTCTTAGTTCTTTCCTGCTGAGTGTGAGGAATTCTTTTGTCCTATGTTGCGAGTACTTTATAAATTTCTTCGTTTGTCTCAGCGCCGGGATATTTTCCCAGTATTCCTTCTTAGTTCTGTCCTCCCAAAGCCTGATCTGAGCTGAGAGGTGAAATTTTGGGTGTCCAAAGACAGGCTCAGGGTCAATAAATGGAGATTTGGCTTCTTCCTTTGCAAGGCGGTCCGCAATCTCATTTCCCATAATGCCTTCATGTCCTGGTACCCAGATCAGTGTCACCCTTTTGGTTTCGGCCAGTTGCTGCAAGACAGTAAGACAGTCCCAAACCAGCTTTGACTGAAAAGTAAACGAGCTTAACGCTTTAAGTGCTGCTTGGCTGCATGTATATTTTTGCTCCACGCATATTTTTATTGATTATTTCGCGAGCGTAGAGTTCTATGGCGTGTATTTCTGCTTGAAAAATGGTTGGTGAGGCCCCCAGTGCCTTTGCGAGATGGCACCTTGGCCCATATATGCCCACGCCTGCTTTACCTTCCATTTTGGATCCATCCGTTTACCATTTAAGAGATCCATTTTCAAAGGGTAGGTCCCCAGTGTGCCACTGTTGACGGTTCCCCACGATCACCTTAAATGGTGGTTTCAAAGTTATGGCGTTTCAGCATAACGTCTGAAATTGGGTTAGCCATCGGGTCCTCTATGAAATCCTGGAGGACTTTCAGGTGACCAACCAGATTACTTGTACTTAGGAGGTTTGCCCTTTGAAGCCTAATTGCACCAAGTATGGCCTGCTCCCTAACATGCAAATGTAGGGGTTGGGCAGTTGGGCAGGTACGCATGGCACCGGTTACTCCTAGACATGCAAGCCGTTGTAGTTTTTGCAAACTAGCTTGAGCTGTCTTTTGTTTTGTTTTTGGCCTCCAAACGAGTGAGGCGTATGTGACCATGGGTCTTATTTAATAGATGTGTATGACCACAGAGTCATTTTTGATTTAAGACCCCAAGTTTTGCCAAAAAGCCTGCGGCATGTCCATGCTGGCACTGTAGCTTTATCCAGTATTCTTTTTAAGTGAGAGGTCCAGGTTAGTCTGTTATCCAGGGTAATACCTAGATATTTGACTTCCTTTGATAATTCCACTACTGTTCCCTCAAGGGATGGTGGTTGTAGGTAAAGCTTCCTTTTTCTCGTGAAGGGAACAACTGTTGTCTGACCAGGGTTGGCTCAAAGTGCCATTATTTGGCACCAGTTGCAAACTATGTTTAGGGCATTTTGCAATAGATCAGAGATTATCTGATCATGTTTGCCCCTAATTATACGACAAACAAAAAGTACTTTTGAATAAAATTACCTGCAGCTACTGCAACTAAAAAGGACACACGTATGAAGAATGCTTAAAACCGAAAAACACTCATTTCTGTGTAAACTGCAGAATAAAGGGCCATGATGCCCAACATTGCAAGCAAAATTCTAAGGCACCACCCCAAACATGCAAACACTAGCAACAATCCTCGGTGGGGCTCTACAAATCGAGAACAACGAATAAATCACATACAGAATATGTGCGATTTTTGTGGCCGAAGAAGCCATACGGTGTCCACTTGCCAGCAGAAACAACGATGGGAGGCAACACATTCGGGAAACGAGCTTGAAGAAAACTTGGAAATTGATGAACAAATGGTTCCTTGAGAAATCACTTGTCAATTTTGCACTATGTAAAAGGAAAACCCAATCCATGGGGAGTCAAAATATTTGTACTATGTGGAAAAAGTGGGATTGAATATGACTTTATTGCGTATCAAGGAAGTGAGACGGAGCTATGCGAAAAACATCTGAAAACTTTTGGCCTTGGTGCTTCAGTTGTCTTGCACTTATGTAAAAGAATACGTAATAAATAACTTTCCAATTGTTGCAAATTTTAAAAAATAAACAAATTCACGCAGCTGGAACTATCGTGTGAATCGATTTTCTAATTCTCCCCTGTTAACGGACAAACAAATGAAAAAAAAATCCAGAGGATTTTCGGATGATATTTCAAGTAGAGATGGTGATATTGTACTTGTCAAATGGCAGGACAATAAATCGGTGGTGTTGGATTCAAATTTTATTGGGATTGGGATCCAGGATGAAGCTAAAAGATACGAGAAGGAAAATAAAAGATATATTTCGATTAAACGACCAGAGATAGTTCAGCTATATAATAGTAATATGGGAGGAGTAGATTTATTGGATCAACTGATAAGTTATTATCGGACTTACATTAGGTCTAAAAAAAATGGACTCTACGAATAATAACGCATTTTGTTGATTTCGCAGTTGCTCAGAGTTGGTTAGAATATATGTAGGCGTGATTGCTAAATAAAAGCAATACCAAAAAGACAACAACTGGACTTGATGGATTTTCGAACGGAAGTTGTCAATGAACTTATTTATGCTGGTATAATAATCAATCGAAAACCTGGAAGACCATCACGATCAGCAGCTATGGATGACATAGAGTTTGAGCCACGCAGAAAATATGAAGAAGTTGTTCCGGCAAAACAAATAAGAATAGACGACGTTTCTCATATGCCTGGTCATAGCGGTGAAAAGGAAGTTCGGTGTAAGTTCAGCGGTTGTTCAGGGAGATCGCGAATTTATTGCATGAAATGCAATGTTTATCAAAACACAGAAATTGTTTCACAGATTTTCATACAAAGTAAAATAATATGATTTTAGTTTTGATTTTTTTTTCTTATAAATTATATACAAATATTTTATAAAAATAACGTTTGGACTATATTGTTTTGTTTCGTTTGGAATTGTTTAATTTTTATTTCTTTTTTAACTCTTTTTTATAATAATTTTTTTTAAATATAGAAGTAATGCAACTACAAATTTTTTTATTTCTCACCTATATTAAAATGGACTTTTTACATACAACAAGACCTATTGTACGGAATTGCGTACATTATGAAAATCCGTGCAAATGTAACACAAAAATTGTTTTATTATCTTCGGTCTGTTTTTCAACGTCTATTCAATTAATATTCCCGAAAAAATAATTTTTTGCTCCAAGAAAAATAATTCAGGACTGAATATAAAACCAAATAAAACTCTGTATGTGTAGTAGTTGTAGCAAAATTACATCTCTGCTATTGTACGTGCTACAGTTGTAGCAGAATTAGACTTCTGCTACAGTATGCGCTACGGTAGCAGCAGAATTAAATTTCTGCTACAGTACATGCTAAAGTTGCAGCAGAATTGGACTTCTGCTGCTGCGAGTGCTGCAGTCGTAGCAGCATTAGACCTCTGTATATCATGTACTACAGTTGTAGCAAAATTAAACTTTTGCCTCAGTATGTGGTGCAGTTTAGGAGGCGGAATTAAACTTCTGTGAGTTTTTTGTTTTAATAGAATTAAACTTCTATGCTACAGGAAAACAGAATTGTTCGAACCAAATCGGTTCGAATATATTTTGGTTTTACCGATTACTTTAAAAGGAAAACATCCTGAAAACAAAGCATCAAATTTTTACAAAATTAAATCTAATTCGATTACTCTTAATCAAAAAACAGGTACACAACCTAAAAAAGCCATGTATTTGTCACATATGTCACATTGCACAAATACAATACAACAATATAGCCTCATTGAGCAGATCAAATTAAAATTCTTATCATATGATTGAAGCAATTAGATTCGTGCTAAAAACAATTGCTGAAAAAGAACATATGCAAAAATACCATGCTAAAATTGAGTTCTAAAAGCAAAACAACTTCAATCTAATTACAAATTTTCCCAAAAATAGGTACAACATCTAAACAAAGCATGTGTTGTCATGTAGCATATAATGCATGGCACAAATACAATCAGATCAAGCAGATCAATTTGCAACTCTATCATCATTATAAGTACTATCGAACGGGAACTTCTTCTCTACGTGATAGAGATAACATTTTTTGCAAATATACAGAATTCAATTTAACACAGCAGCATGGGTTGCTTTAAATTTCTTGTTGCTATGCATTTTTGTTCGTTGCTATGCATATTTTATCTCTAGTACCGTAAAATTACAAATGAACGGCCAATCCTTTTGATCATGCGCCTCTGCTACTCCATCATTGGTGTCGTGTGCAAGCAAGGGCTATATAAACAGCAATTTAACTTGACTCGATCTCTTTTTCAGTTTAGCAGTGGAGTGAGTGACTTGATAATTTTTCTTAGTGGTATTTCCTAGTGTTGTGAATTTTTATTAACAGTCTAACACTTTGTTTGGTTGACAATTGCAATAAATTTTTCTTATTCTGGGTTGCGACTAGATTAGGAGATTTATTTGGATAGCGACTAAATAAAGACTATTATTACGGCTAACGACTGTAATAAGAAATTTTACTAATACTATACACTTTATTGTGGGTAACGACTACAATAAAGATTCTTATTACGGGTAAAGACTGGAATAAAAAATATTACTAACACTAAACACTTTATTGTGGGTAGCGACTACAATAAAGATTCTTATTACGGGTAACGACTGTAATAAGAAAACTACTAACATTAAACACTTTATTGTGGGTAACGACTACAATAAAGATTCTTATTACGGGTAACGCCGGTAATAAGAAAATTACTAACAAAACACTTTATTGTGGGTAACGACTACAATAAAGATTCTTATTACGGGTAACGACTGTAATAAGAAAATTACTAATAAAACACTTTGTTGTGGGTAACGACTGCAATAAAGATTCTGTGGCTTTCGACTGCAGTAAGAACTACTCACCTCACTTTATTCTGGATATCGACCACAATAAAGAATATCCCAATCCCAACCTCAATTGAAGTTATTAAAATCAAGTCAATCAACTGCCAAACATAGATCAGGTGAGTACAAAGTTTATTGCAACAACATTATTATATTAATTATATATCTTATATTTTCCGTATATTGAAATTTGATAAAGTGAGCTATTAGTATTTTACATTTATCGAGTATTAAAGCTCTAGTTTATAAGTGAAGTGTATAATTTGTAGACATACAATTAAAACCACTAACTTTATACCAGTGGCATCAATTCTCACCACATTATTCAATTTTGCATGTACGCTCTGACTACGGGCAGTACATTTCAAGAATTAAACTTCCGTATAAAGGATTTATAGATAGAATTAAATTTCTATCCAAATGGAGACACAATTAAAAAACCTCAAATTAGACATTGAGAAGTGGGACGTTTTCAGATTAAACTGTGAAACAAGAATGGTAAGCTTACGATATTTTTAGTTTATTTCTATATTATTAATGAGTTTTTGGTTTATTTTCAGATTTACTAAACCCAGGATATTTGTAAGCGGCATTTGGGGTGGAGGATTCATTAGAGAGATAAGTATACATGTTGTGAAATTACAAATAAATTGATTGTTTGTTTGTTTTTTGCCTTTCTAGGAGCTTTGTATGCAAGCCACGGATTATTGAAAAAAAAGCAACAATATGTACTTTTATTCAGTAAATAATTCTATTGGTTTGAGTGGACCAAACACACTTAATTCATGAATCCCTACCAAATTGTTTCCCAAGTTTACAATGAATACTAGTACTAACCTTAATAAAACGAGGAGAAACAAATATTTTTCTCACTTTCATCTTTATTTTCTGTGAGCCAAACTACATAGATAAGGGTCGGCAACCTTTCTGGAGTTAAGAGCCATTTTTTCCCGATGTGATAAATGATTTTTTTTAAAGAGCCAAATATAAGTACATAAATTGGTAATATGTATTAGAAAAAATAATATAACCGTTATCTGCTGTGACACATGTGTATTTTGTGAAATCAAAACATTCGATTTTGCGTAGTAACAGAACATATATAGTAAGTCAATATATTAAAGAATATTGAAACTCTTTTTTATAACTTTATAAAAAAAAAGTTAATAGTAAAAACCTAATTTCAGTAGGTCATATTGCTTGCTTAAAATACAAATTAAATGCAAAAAATAATATAAATGCAAATACATAATATTAGTGAGGTTTTTGGGATTGAGTACAGGCATAAAGTTGTTCCAAATTTGGTGAATATTCAGAAGTTTTTAATTTCATGCAATTTTTGAAGCCTTCGTCATTAAGCGAAGTTCTTAATTTGTTTTTAATAATCGTCATATTCGAAAAGAGTTGTAAGTAGATCCGAAAATTGTCAAGATACCAAATGCATATGTTTTCACTTGATCATAAAAATTGGGAAGATAGTTCCATGTTTCAAATATAATTTCTTCCTGCTTGCTACATTTTGAAAGATCCGTTCACTCTAGCTAAATTTTCTAGTTTTAACTGCAAATTTATGAACTTTTCTGTCAATAGATCTTTGGTTTTCAAATCTAACAACTTTAACTAAAATTGAGCTCTATCAATAGTTGAGAATGATGTAAAATTCAACTCGCAAACCTTCGTTACTTTAAAACGAATAAATTTTTACAATGGCTGTGACCAAACATCTACTGTTAATATGACAACCTGAAGTTTCAAAATGTAGTAACTGTCAATTCACCATGTCTTGAACAAGTAATGTTAATTGTTGTTCAAACGAAAGTATCGCTTCTCAAAGAGTGTGTGATATTACCTCTCCCTTGTAGATTTTTAATTCAAGTTATTTAAATGTGATATCATATCAACGGAAAAATAAAAATTTTGCATCCTTTTATCATTACTTAAATCAAAATATTCAATTCATTTGTAGTAGGAATATCTGGATATGTTCAAGGCATGAAGCGAAACGTTTCAGTACTGAGCCTCTGGACAGCCAACGCACTTTGTTATGCAAAAGAAGATCAGAATATTGGCAATTTGCTTCCTCTAATAACCCACAAAACTCTCTGTGAGAAAGTCCTTTTGCTAACTTAGTGATTAAAGCCACACATACCAACTCATTTGGAAACGTCAGTGCGCAAAGTGCTTTCTGATAAATCACGCAGTGAAACGAAAGTACGTCGTGATCCACCTTTTTTTCGAAATGTGACGAATGTTCTCCCAGTGAGCTGGTAACGCTTCTGTTTCTATTCGCTTTGGTTTTGAGTGTTGCGTCGGTGAGTGTGGAGACCAAGGTTAGCTAAAGCTAGATTTACATGCATGCGATCTGCCGCGCATTTTGATGTGAACGCAGGATTATTGTATTTGTTTGGCAATTGCAATATTGCAGTTAATTTTTCAATATGTACTATTAAACTACTCAAGAGCAACAAGTACTGAGCCGCAGGTTGCCGACCTCTGACATAGATCCTTCCGAGAAAGGGATATCTTTAAAGGCGAACTTGAATTTTCATTCTACTCGCCAATCATATTAGGTGGAAATATATTTTCCATCCCTTCTTCCTCATTTTTCTTCCACCAAATAAATATTTCTTTAGGGTTCTGGCCTGGCACATTTTTAGAATTAAATCCAAGTGCAATTTTAACCATTCTACGTATCGGAACAAATCATTTAAAAAAGTGAAAGTAATGTAAACCAGCCATCTTCAATCAGTGAAGGGATGTTGGGGAATATTGAGTGTTAGACAGTAAGGATTATGCATGCAGGAATTGTTTAAAGGACAATTTTTCAGCCTTTTTTTGACACTTGAATAGGTAAAAGAAAATACTTAATAATAAGTCTACTAGCAAATTAGTCCTTAAGAAAATAATTCTAATTTCATTCCATTCATAATATTTCAAATCAATAGAAATTTCATTACAAAACTCGAAATTTCATGTATAGGTATTGGAATTATTACAGGCAATAGGCATCTGAAAATCTGAAATACATATGTAAGCTGTACAGGCTGAATCATCTCAGGTGCTCATAAATATTAATTCCGATCGATTGAGTTAGAAATGCTTCAACAATAATCAGCAAATGGAGTGGAATAGAATTGAATCATTAGGAATAGCACGTTTTCGCATCTGCCACTAAGTGTTATTAATTCGTGCAATTTATTACATGTCATAACTCCCCAATAACTGTTCACCTCTACGATGGAGCATGGAACTATCTCGTAGCTATAAGGAATATCACTCAGTTTCCGACAGGCAATAATTGCTTTATGGAAAAGGGTCTGTGCTAGAATGAATATGATTATGGGTCGTAAAATTTTCCATTGATCTGATAACATGCTGGTTGCATGCTATCATCATTGTGTGAATACCATTCCTGATGTCACGTAGTTATACTCTCTTCGATCTTTTATTAAGATAACCTGGGATTTATGTATGTTCTTGAATATGACAATAGAAACCCTGACAAGATATGTTATGATTGCTGCAACATGTTGTCCGTGGAGGTTATCTGAGTTACTACGGGTACCCGCATGATTACTTTCATATTAAATGTCTCCTGTTATTGAAACCTTTTGGATATTGTATATGTTAGTCATAAATTGATTCATATAATTTTTTTTCCTCATCTTCAAAGGCTTTGCTTAGCATGTGTAAACAAATTTTGCTACCGATTACTACCGTTCCGCACACTTCAATATAATCCAGATTATTTTGACAGCTCGTAGAATGTAAACGTCAAATGTAGATTAGTTTAAAATCCACTTGATGTCAATGCTATATAAAAATCAGTTAGTAGAATTCCACTGGTTGCAGGTTTGTGGGTTTGTGGTGTCAACTGCTACAGCTGTGCTATAACTCACAGAATCTTTTTTTTTTTGTATATTATTAAGCCAAGCGAAGCTATGCGAAGCAAGCATGGCAGGAGGAGATAGGGAAAGGATTAGGCGACATGAGGAAAGTGGCGGAGGTGGTGATGTATGTCACTCTTGAACCTTCGGAGATTGTACTCCCGAAGAAAAACAGAAGATGGTAGACTGTTCCACATTCTCACAGTTAGCGATAAGAAAGCATTATGGAATTTTACTGTACGGCTGAGAGTATTTTGAACGATGAGAGGATGTACGCGGCTTGCAGCGTGGGTATTGCGTGCAGGAATTTATGTACAGGAGATCAGACTAGATATTTCATCGGAACATTGGTGATGCGTGTAGCGATAAAGAAGCGAAATACATCCAACATTGCGGCCCTGCTCGAGTGAGTCGATATGACAAGTTATTGCTAAATCGCCAATGAGCTTAAAGGCTCTCTTTTGGGCAATATCCAATGAAGCTTCAGGTGTACGGTCAGCCCCAGCCCAGATGTGAGAATTGTATTCCCATCTAGGTCTGATATAGGACTTGTGGAGGAGCGCTAGATTTGATCAGTAGTTACCTTTATCAGGGAAGTTTCACAGCTATGCTGGGAGCGAAATCCGGACTGCCATTCCGTTAGTAGTTTGTTTGTACCCAAATGTTCGAGCATTTAAGTATGCATCAATCTTTCCAGAACTTTGAAAAAGAAATATTGTTTCTAAGTTGTTAAAAAGTTGAAGTTATTAGAATTATCATAAGCATCACACTATCAATACTTAAACTTACCTTTGAAGAGAGCCCGCAAATTATCCTTGGAGAGAGCCCAAGGCTGTGAGATGCAAATTCAAATTGAAATTCGAAATGAATTATAACTAACTCAAAGACTCTCGGAAATTGACGATTGATCTGATTGGGAAAAATTGTTTTTCCGGTCACAGTTTTCCACATAATATAGTGATATAAAAAAAAGGGCCTAACAGATCACTACTCTGTGTTCTGAAAATTATATTGAAACTGTCGTTTTTTTTTTAATAAATCATGTGCATTCGTTTTTTTTCTTTGTTCTCGTTGTAAAAATAACCAAGCTATCAATACTGAGAATTATTTTCATATTGTAAGTGTAAAGAAAACGCCGCGATTATGATATTGTGTGGGCTCACAAAGTCAAGGTGAATCGAAAGCGGTCAAGATTTTCTTTTCTGCCTTGAAAATAAGGAAAGTCCTTGATGCGGAAATTGAAGGTGGAAAAAAAGTTGCTATTGTATTGAAAAGTTTGCTGGGTTTTACGAAAAGAAAAAGGGAAAGCAAAAACAATCCCCTTGTACACCTAAACTTTGAGTCAACTCAGCAGACGTCACGTAAAGTTTCTCTGGTGGAGATCCGAGCTCAACTTTATTATTATTTACTTAAAAAACAGCAGAAAATGGGTATCAACAATTTTGCATTTTTTAATATTTTTTTCATTCGCCAAATAAGAAATTGTGTAATATCGGTCAAGAAGTTTTTCAAGACAAGCCTTTAATTTCCATTTTGCAGGACGAAATTTTTAACTACCACACACTTAATACACGGAAATTTAATTAAGGTGCAAAAACATACTCTTTTCAGAACTCCACCATTTGTAAACTCTAAGTTATTAGTTGATGATAACAATTTTCCCTAAAGTTAAATCTCCCATTGAATCGAATGAAATGACCACAAGGAATCGAGTGAGAAGTTCATAAATTAAAAAACAAATCTTCTCAACTATGTATAATAACTTAACGCCGTCGAAGGGATACTAGACCAACTCCTCAGAGTATTTGTGACTTTTATTCGTTATTATAATTTTTTTTTTGCTTTGGATACAACAATCAACACTTCCGGTAAACCATTTACGGCCACAACTTTAATCAATCGCGACCAGAATGGGTATCGTACTTTCTTTTTGTTTTTTGGTTTTAAGGTTTTTGTTTTCTTATCTTTTTAACAAAAGATTCCCAGCACGGAGCACAAGGCATTGCTCTAATTGGCTAAGTAGGAAACTATGTAGGGGACAAAAGTCCAGGACCATGTCGAAATGAGCCTTGAACCCACGGCCACTGGGATTGTAGTCAATTTGAAAAAAATCTGAAAACATGGAAAAAAATCGGAACAATTGGAAAAAAAAAACGTAATAATTTGAAAAAAAATCCGGAACAATTGGAAAAAATCCACAAAATTAAAAAAAAAATCGTAGTAATTGAAAAAAATCGGAATAATTGGAAAAACGTTCTGAACAATAGGAACAAAATCAACAAAATTAAAAAAAAATCGCAGTAATTGAAAAAAATTCGGAACAATTGGAAAAACCTTCGGAAAAATTGGAAAGAAATCCGGAACAATTGGAAAAAATCGGAAAACTTGGGAAAAAAATCGGAACAATTGGAAAAAAATCGTAATAATTTGAAAAAGAAACCGGAAGTTTTCCGAATTTTTTCCAATTTTTCCGGATTTCTTTCCAATTTTTCCGAAGGTTTTTCCAATTGTTCCGAATTTTTTTCAATTACTGCGATTTTTTTTTAATTTTGTTGATTTTGTTCCTATTGTTCCGAACGTTTTTCCAATTACTCCGATTTTTTTCAATTACTACGATTTTTCTTTTAATTTTGTGGATTTTTTTCCAAATGTTCTGAATTTTTTCCAAATTATTACGATTTTTTTTCAATTGTTCCGAATTTTTTTCCAATTGTGCCGATTTTTTTCCAATTTTTCTGATTAATTTTCCAATTGTTCTGAATTTTTTTTCCAATTTTTTAGAATTTTTCCCAATTGTTCCGAATTTTTTTCCAATTTTTTAGAATTTTTCCCAATTGTTTCGAATTTTTTTCTAATTGTTCGGAATTTTTTTCAATTATTCCGTTTTTTTTCCAAAAAAATTAATTAATTTATTTATTTATTAATACGGCAGTATGTATGTATATATGTACCTCACCCCGTCCCATATAAATTAATTTCTATACATACATATCCTCGCTCTTTGCATAAAACAAATTTTACTTATAATTAATTAATTTATTGATCCGGCACGATGTATATATGTACCTCACCCCGTCTCCAGTTTCTACCAACCACACTTTATCATCCTTCAATCCAATCTTTCTTTTAGCCCCCATATAAATTTCTATCCATATCCCTTCACATATAAATTAATTTCTATACATATCTCGCTCTTTCCATAAAAACAAAAAACAAAAAAAAAATATTAATAATAATTAATTTATTTATTGAAACGGCAGTATGTACATATGTACCTCACCCCGTCGCCCTCGCTTCCGTTCACCTTCCAAAGAATTAATAAGGAATGCTTCCGTTCACCTTCCAAGTAAGTAATAAGGAATGCTACCGTTCACCTTCCAAGTAAGTAATAAGGAATGCTTCCGTTCACCTTCCAAGTAAGGAATAAGGAATGCTTCCGTTCACCTTCCAAGTAAGTAATAAGGAATGGCTTCCTTTCACCTTCCAAGTGAGTAATAAGGAATGCTTCCTTTCACCTTCCAAGTAAGGAATAAGGAATGCTTCCGTTCACCTTCCAAGTAAGGAATAAGGAATGCTTCCGTTCACCTTCCAAGTAAGTAATAAGGAATGCTTCCTTTCACCTTCCAAGTAAGGAATTAGGAATGCTTCCGTTCACCTTCCAAGTAAAGAATAAGGAATGCTTCCTTTCACCTTCCAAGTAAGGAATAAGGAATGCTTCCGTTCACCTTCCAAGTAAGGAATAAGGAATGCTTCCGTTCACCTTCCAAGTCAGTAATAAGGAATGCTTCCGTTCACCTTCCAAGTAAGGAATAAGGAATGCTTCCTTTCACCTTCCAAGTAAGGAATAAGGAATGCTTCCTTTCACCTTCCAAGTAAGGAATAAGGAATGCTTCCGTTCACCTTCCAAGTAAGGAATAAGGAATGCTTCCGTTCACCGTTCACACGTAATGATTATTTAATTATCATATTATCACCTCAAATCACAAATAAACATCTGTACAGTCGCCCGATGAGAAATTTCAGAAATTGTGCAATTTCAAAATGGGCGATTTGCTATAGTATTGGTATGCTGCTCGTACTCCGGATCAAAACTTGGCATTTCAACATTTTTCCACCCTCCGAATACTTCTCGACAGGAAAAAGTGCCAAAATCCTCCCCTGTGTGGGCTATGGCCAAGGCAGCAACCAGAATCTTCTGACATATCTGTATGCATATGGCAGCATATCCACGTTGCCTATGAAGACATCTGGAACAATTGAAAAAAAATCGTAATAATTTTGAAAAAATCGGAACATTTGGAAAAAAATCCACAAAATTAAAAAAAAATCGTAGTAATTGAAAAAAAAATCGGAACAATTGGAAAAACGTTCGGAAAAATTGGAAAAAAATCCGGAACAATTGGAAAAAAAATCGTAATAATTTGAAAAAGAATCCGGAACAATTGGAAAAAAATCTACAAAATTAAAAAAAATTGTAGTAATTGAAAAAAAAATCGGAACAATTGGAAAAACGTTCGGAAAAATTGGAAAAAAATCCGGAACAATTAGAAAAAAAATCGTAATAATTTGAAAAAGAATCCGGAACAATTGGAAAAAAATCCACAAAATTAAAAAAAAATCGCAGTAATTGAAAAAAATTCGGAACAATTGGAAAAACCTTCGGAAAAATTGGAATTCCTCCCGGAACAATTGGAAAAAATTCGGAAAACTTGGAAAAAAAAATCGGAACAATTGGAAAAAAATCGTAATAATTTGAAAAAGAATCCGGAAGTTTTCCGAATTTTTTCCAATTGTTCCGGATTTCTTTCCAATTTTTCCGAAGGTTTTTTCCAATTGTTCCGAATTTTTTTCAATTACTGCGATTTTTTTTAATTTTGTTGACTTTTTTCCTATTGTTCCGAACGTTTTTCCAATTATTCCGATTTTTTTCAATTACCACGATTTTTCTTTTAATTTTGTGGATTTTTTTCCAAATGTTCTGATTTTTTTCCAAATTATTTCGATTTTTTTTCAATTGTTCCGAATTTTTATCCAATTGTTCCGATTTGTTTCCAATTTTTCCGATTAATTTTCCAATTGTTCGGAATTTTTTTTCCAATTTTTTAGAAATTTTCCAAATTGTTCCGAATTTTTTCCCAATTTTTTAGAATTTTTCCCAATCGTTTCGAATTGTTTTCAAATTGTTCGGAATTTTTTTCAATTATTCCGTTTTTTTTCCAAAAAAAATTAATTTATTTATTAATACGGCAGTATGTATGTATATATGTACCTCACCCCGTCCCATATAAATTAATTTCTATACATACATATCCTCGCTCTTTGCATAAAACAAATTTTACTTATAATTAATTAATTTATTGATCCGGCACGATGTATATATGTACCTCACCCCGTCTCCAGTTTCTACCAACCACACTTTATCATCCTTCAATCCAATCTTTCTTCTAGCTCCCCATATAAATTTCTATCCATATCCCTTCACATATAAATTAATTTCTATAAAAAAAAAAACAAAAAAAACATATTAATAATAATTAATTTATTTATTGAAACGGCAGTATGTACATATGTACCTCACCCCGTCGCCAGTTTCTTATACCCTAACCCAAAATGAGCTAATGATATGTCTAAAAGATTTGACATCCAACTTGAGCATATCTCGCAATCGTCACCAAAATGATCAACAACTTGATGATGTCTTACGGCAGTATGTATGTATATATCCAACTCCCCATATACATTTCTCTTTCTTCACACCGTAAAATTGCATTCAGACCAAACCAAAATGAATCTATCTACCGTCCGCCATTTCTCATCATATCGCGCTTTTTCCATTAAAATGATTCTTATGTCTAAAAAAAAAAAAAAAAAAAAAAAATTTGCGCAAGATAAGGACTACAGTACACACGCGTCCCCTTTGACACAAGACTAGATTGTGTCATAATAAATATTTCTAGTGCTACCTCGAATATTATTGTTGCCTCTGTGTATGCTAGTCCATCATTAGATATACATACCTTTAAAAGTAGCTTTGAGACGCATTTCCTGTTCCTTTCAAACTTCCCCCGGCTGTTGTAGAAACAGTCTTGTAGTACAAAAAGGTGCGTGTTTGAGCGAACTTCTCACATTAAGCTGTCTAAATGTCATCCCGAGTATTGGCCCGACCTTCATACCTAATCTAGACAGAATGAACTTGGGATCCACCTTGGACCTGGTTTTCACCTCAATCCCAGCTGTGCTTTGTGTGCTACAGCACCAAATTGGGAATTCACATCACCTCCCGGTGTTAGTTGACCATCGATCTGTCACCAGTCCCCGGCTCCCTTCTCACAAGACCTTCCGCAATTGTGAAAAAATCAAGAATGAGCTCAAGAATATTAATGGCTCTAGCAACATCAAACAAGTTATCAAGACCATCCTAGATAGACACACATTCAAAGCACCTCACAGTAAATTTGCACCAAAACCCTGGTGGAACCATGAAATACAAAGACTCTTCAAAATAAAAAAGGAAACTTTCGCGAAGTGTGCCAGGCACACGTCCCTTACTCTGATTAACAAATATGCAGCTGCCTCTAAACTGCTAAAGAAAGCCATCAAGAGTGCTAAAGTCTATCACTCCTTGAATTTCATGGAAAACTTGGAGATGACTGACTCGAGGCAATTCTTCAAAATCTTTCGCAACTTGGCCTCCAAACACCAAGGAAGCGAAGTGTTTCAGAAGTGGAATGATTCCAGGTCGCTTGACTTCCTTAAATCTCTGAGACCCACAAATGTCAGTCAATCTAACAGTAGTCCTGCCCACTCAAATCAACCAGCTTTTCAGTCCTCTCCGAGCCCTCTTCAACTAGAAGAGCTCACCAATGTCCTCAGACATAAATCAAATTTCTCAGCCTGTGGCTTGGATGGCATACCCTTTATGGCCTTTAAGTTATTAAACAGATCTGCTCTAGAGTCGCTGCTCGAATCCCTCAATGAACTATGGGTGTCTGGAACAATCCCTGACGATCTCAGATCGATCAACATTATACCGATCAGGAATAAAGGTAAGCTAGGTGATTCTCTAGCAGCCTTCAGGCCAATAGCTCTCATACAAACCACAATCAAATGCATAAATGGCATTGTCATAAATAGGGTGAACTCTTTTCTCAAGGAAAACAGCTTAATCCCAGAGAACTCCTTTGCATACACGAAAGGGAGGTTGTTGAATGGATGCATCAACAAGATTCTCAATGTGATTGTAGAGAATAAAGCCAGCAACCTGAAAACTGTGATACTAGCAGTGGACATTGCCTCTGCGTATGAATCAGTCTCCCTGATCAAACTCCAGACCATTTTAATTGAACTCAACATCCCCAGCATATACATACATTGGATTCTGAACTTTTTATCGCGAAGGCTGTTGCATCTGAACTCTGCGAAGCTCGAAATTAATGATGGAATTCCGCAGGGTAGCGTTCTTAGCCCATCTCTCTTCAACATCTACACCAGCAGCCTTCACTCAGTATCCACCAGTAACGTCAAGATAGTACAGTTTGCTGATGACTTGCTGTTGATAGCGTCAGCTAGATCCCGTGATGAGGCGCTAGCCCATCTGTCAGGTTCACTGGTCAGTTTTGCGGAGGCGGCCTCCTCACTAAATCTACGCATTAACACAGACAACTAGCAATGGTTCCGTTATTCTGCAAATGCGGCACAGGAAATTACATCCTTTTTGAAGGAAAAAGAATAGTTGCTCAAAAGGAACTTAGATTCATTGGTAAATGTTTCACATAGAGGCTCACTCTCGACTCCCAATCCAGAACAGCTGCTAAATCGGCCCAGTTCTATATAAACACGCTGAGGATGCTCACCAGACAGAGGTGCCCAATGCACCCGAAACTTGCACTAAAAACATTCAGAGCGGCCATCAGGCCGAAAGTTGAGTTCTTGACTACCACAATGGCCTTGCGTCCCAAGTACATTGAGCGCAGGCTAAAAGTTTTCACAAATGCATGTCTTAGATTGTGCCTAGGAGTGCCACCGAGCACACCTGTCTACATCCTGTATGCACTTGCCAATGAACTTCCTCCAATTTACAGAAGTAAATTGCTGATGGCTAGGGAATTTGGCAAACTACTATGTTCAGGCACTTCTCACATCGAGGAAGTCATACTGCTAAATAACCGCATATCCAGTCATGCACTCATTGTAAATCAGTTCAAAGACGTATTTATCAAAATTGGTTTATGTTCGCTCGCTCAAAGTGCTTGCAATCTTACCATAGACTGTGGAATACTCGACAGAGCTGGTAAATGCAAATCAACTATCACAGACGAAGAACTCAAGCAGACATACTTGCGAATAATAGATAAATATCACACTGACGGCTGGAGTCTTTATGGGACCGATGCGTCTTACTCCCTTCCATTCACTGGCATCAGTGCTGTAAGCTACCCCACTCTCTCCTTTGTCACTAAGAAGTACGATGCGCTCAGATCCTCCACTTCTGGAGAACTTTTGGCAATTCTGCTAGCCATGGAGCAATTGAATGATACAGACACAAGAAGACAATTAATCATTACTGACTCCAAAGCGGCTTGTCTAGCCTTGAAAAGTCCTACTCTGTCATACCATACCAACACAATCCATAAAGTAGCCAGCTCCACCCCCTCACGCAGGTTCCACATCATTTGGATGCCGGGTCACAAAGGCCTGGAACTGAATGAGCTTGCTGATAGCAAAGCGAAACAAGCCATTTTACATGACCATGTATCTGAGACCAAGATCTCCTTTGATGACGCTATGATTGACATCAGAGCCTCAATCTATGAAGAGTGGACCAATGAGTTCACCCTTGCCTCTTGCACCAAAGGTGCTTCATTTGCTAGATTCTTTCCATGTCCACTAAAGCCCCCCTGGCTAGAGTGGTGCTTCTCCCCCAAAGAATGCCGTTTCCTAAATCGTCTCTATGCATGTCACAGCTACGATGCTAAACTCTTCCAGACAATTGGCAAATTAGATTTGGTAAATTGTTTGGATTGCAACACTCCAAACACTATTGAGCACAGCATAATTAAGTGCACCAGATTCAATTCCCTAAGATTCAATTTCAGTCAGATTCACAGAGCTGCTACATTGGAGGAAATCTTGTTTCCTATCAATCAGGACTCACTGAATGAGCTAAAAAACTTTGCTTCAGCGGCAGGTCTTCTGCAAACGTAATCAGGCCCAAGGTGGCACTCAAACTCAGTATGGTACTAGCATTCATTGCTTTGCTTGAAAACACTTCCCTCTCCTTTCCCCCTCCCAGTTATAACACTAAAGCCGCCCGCAGTCATCAGTCATAGATTACACACTGTCTCATGAAGAGACAAAGAAGCTCGCAGTTTAAAGACGATAACAAACACCTAATCAGGACTCACAAGAAGACAAATTATTCAACTTGCACCATAGAAGCAAACTAACAACAGTCATCAAGTAGAATACGATCAATCAACTATACAATAAATTCGTTCGCTGGCTGTTATACCCCATAGGGTTCTGCCAGAGATGCGTTTCTCCAGCTTTACAAAAGGCCCAAAGACTCGCAACTCATCACAAAAGTAAAAGAAGAAGAAGAAGAAGAAGAAGAAGAAGAGATTATGTACTTTCAGGTAAGTTTTATATTGTTTTGTTGAATTTAATTAATTCTTTAATAATATTTTGTCATTTTAGCTTGTGAATCGTCATCGAGGGATTTTTTTTTGTAATTTGAAGATCGAATTAGAGGACAGAAGTTTTATCATCAGATAAGTATTAAATATGTTCGATTTAAAAACATGATTCTTTGTGTGTTTTTGTTTTGTTTTTTAGGAACTCAACATTTGAATACGTCGAGGGAAGTATGGTTCGGTGGTGGACCGAACAGTACTTAAAATATTTAAAACATTAAATTGACTAATTAATTAGGCAAAAACAATTTACAAACAGCTTTATACGAAACGGTAGCACTCAAAAAGCAAATAAAGAAGCACAGTCGTTATGTTGACTGCTATTGTTGCTATCCATAATAATTGTTTACATGTGCCTTTGAATACTGTTCTTTGGTGCCATGAGCAAATCCATGGTTATATAAACTGCAATCTGACTTGGCTTGATCTCATTTTAAGTTTGGAAGTGCAATGAGCAACGTGGTAATCTATTTCCTACTGTTCTAATGCTTATTAACAATTCAGATACTTTATTTGATTGACAATTAATATAAATATTTTTATTCTGGGTATCGACTGGATTAAAGATTTTATTTTTTTTAACGATTAAATTAAAGGCGTATCGACTACAGTAAGAATATTACTAACACAAACACTTTATTGCGGATAGTGACTAGGGCCGAATTAATGATTAAAAACTATGCACGTGCTTAGGGCATTAAGAGAAAAAGGACTTCAAAAAACTGGACATAGAAAGATTTTTAAAAAAAATTCCATGAACCACTAAATATTTTAGTACCCATTTGCCGTACCAGATACTTGGATATTAATATTTTATTTAGGGACCGAATCAGTTATGACTTTTTACGAAAAAAGCCAAATTTACCTGTTATTCCTGACCGATAATAATTTGAAGCTAAACAAACCAAGCTGGCAAAAATAAAAAGCCAGCTTGACTAGAAAAATAAAAAGCTGGGCCCGCTTTTTATAATTTTATCGAAAAAAAGTTTCAAGCCGTTGCGCTAGCTTTTCTAGCTTCAAAACTATTACCGGCCAGGAATAACAAGTAAATTAAGCTTTTTTCGTAGAAAGTCATAAGTGATTCGGTCCCTGAAAATAAGAAGCCAGCTTGGCTTTTTATACTTCCGGCTTCAAAACCTGTTACTTCCAGCTCGAAAAAATAAAAAGTCAAGCTGGCTTTTTATTTTTGCCAGATAAAATAAAAATCCTTTCCAGCTTGGTTTTTTTTATCTTTTTTTAATAAAAAGTTAAGTTTTCAAAAGCTTTGCAGGAATCGAAACGGGTTTCACGAGACATCTTTTGGTATATTCCACTAAATTCCACGATAATGATTTATCCCAGCTTTTTTTATTTAAAATTTTCAAAATACCAGTTATTTTCGGTTCCTGATTTTATTTATGATTTGTTTTGCTAATTTAATTAACTAACCACAAAAAAATTGTACGAAACGATGAAAATTAATAAACTTGTTAAAATCAGCGCGTAAACGTAATAAGAATTTTCTGATAGTATGCACTTCTTTTTTTTACATACCCCGGTATGCATATTGCTGTGACTCAGGTGCCCAAATGCCCTCAATCTCAACCATAATGTCCATACATCAATATATTGTCCAATACAATATAATACATTATAAATTTGACCCTGAAATCAAAAATTTAATCAATTTAAACTTCATTTAAAATTCACTCTTTCACATTATTATAAAAATCAATTAAAAATAAATTGCATCTAATTATCAGGCACACATTCCACTCCCACGATAAGTCCATAGGTTCATATAATGTTTTAATTCCTCCAAACTGCATATAATACATACATAGAATTACTCTTGCCGTCTTAAAATTAATATTTTAAGACGACGATAACAAGCATATCAGATTATAGTTTCTTGGTGCAATTTTACTGCATCAACATTTTTCGTCTATTATCACATATATCCTGAAAAATGCGATAAAAAAAACAAAAAACTTTTAAAAATATCGTGGAAATCAGGGGGCAGCGATTACAAACCTCAGGAATTTTGTTTTTGACCGTCGTTCAAGAAAGTTTAAGAAAAAATCGGCAGTTATTGAGAGAAATGCTTTCTTTAAAAAGCAAATTAAGAAAAGCTGAATATAAAGCAAGGTGTGAAAGGTTCATTGAAAAAATAAGTAAAATAATACAATTAAAAAAAAACAGGATTTGGGGGATTTGTTTTTCTTCTTATATAAAGCTCCTACGTGCGCTGTCTCCAATTTAGCACGGAGTTCGTGTCCCATAACAATGTCAATCTTGGTAATACAAAGATACAATGACGAAAACCGCGATGACAGCGGGTATCTTTAATAGTCTCAGTTTTACAGTCTAATGATTTTAGTGTCAGCACAATAAAAAATTTGGTGGATATCGAGCTTACCCTTCATGCACGTCACCATACAGTACAAAAAATAAACCAGATGCTTTCTTAGATTAGGGCAAAGAGCACATAATACCTAGAGAGAAATTATAGGTTTGCCGGCCTAAGAAGTCCATTTGACCATGAAATCAGCTGATTTCACTTTCATCAGCTTAATATAAAATAAAATTTCAGTTTTTTTCGCTGATTAGAATTGTTACTGACAACCATTCTTCAACGGGTAATCACTTTTATTTGCGTCGAAATTTTTTTTTGTTCTTATGACAATCATTGCTGATTGGTTAGGGCTCATCTGATACATAAGCGCATGTGCATATATGTACTTTGAATTTTATAATGATTAACCGTGACTCTTTGGCCAGTATTGCGAACGGAATAATTAGGACCTGATTCCTCAAATCCAGGTATCATGGATAATCCGGATCCTAGTATTCGGTTCCGGATCCAAACTACCTGGATCCGGATAGTTCGGATTCAGATCCGGATAGTTCGGATTCAGATCCGGATAGCTTGGATCCAGATCCTTAGTTCTGATCCAGGTCCGGACATCTTGGATCCAGATTCGTAGTTACGATCCAGATCCGGATAGTTCGGATTCGGATACTTCGGATCCAGATTTCAGGAATCGGATAGTTTCCAGATCCGTGTATCTGGATATCCGGATATTAGCAAATCCGTATCCAATTTTCAGCTCTAATACTAGTACGACGTCATCGAAAAGCCGGGATTAATACGAATACCAGCGCCGGGAGGCTAGACACTGCGTTCATCTTTTCACTTTCCCACTTTGAATATTGTTCAATTGTAAAAAAAAAAAACTCGAAACACTCCATTTGTACTTTTGGTTCTGTGTGTACAGTTGCGCATATATTACTACAGATAGTTTTGAACATCACACCAGCTGTAGTTTTATATTACTGTAAAATTAAATTCAGTTAACCAATGTCGCTTTCGTTTGAACATCAGTGTATGCTCTTGCGGACAAGACAACCCCAGTCAATCAATTGTTTAATGTGTAAGTAAATTTATATTGATCCCAAGCATATTTTTAAGTGTGCAATTTCCTCTCTTTAGTTTGCCATCAGAATCAATCAATTTTTTAATATTATCAATATTGAGTTAGATTTAAATAGGGAGGCAAGAAAATCGGTTCAGTAATTAGGGCTCATAAGGACTTTAATCCGGCCCTGGTATCGACTGTAATTAAGATTTTTATTGCGAGTATCTGTAATTAAAAATGTATTAACATAGACTACTCTATTGCGGGTATCGACTGTAATAAAGATTCTTGTTGCGGGTATCGTAATAAGAAAATTATTAATACAAATCACTCTATTGCGGGTATCGACTTTAATAAATATTGCTATAGCGGGTATCGACTTTAATAAATATTGCTATAGCGGGTATCGACTGTAATAAGAAATTACTAACATAAACCACTTAACTGCGGGTATGGACGGTTATAAAGATTCTTGTTGCGGGTATCGTAGTAAGAAAATTACTAATACCAACCCCTTTATTGACTGTAATAAGAACCAAAAACCACTTTATTGTGGATATTGACTGCAATAAAGATTTTTATTATGGGTATCGACTGTAATAAGAAATTTACTAATGTAAAACACTTTATTTCCGGTATCGACTGGAATAAAGAATATCCCAATCCCAAACTTCAACAAAATATAAATCCAAGTTACTCAACTGCCAAACATTGAGCTGGTTAGTACAGGGTGCGGCAGAAAGATTTGACGGTTTTCGCTGACGTACTATTGAGCGACTAAGTAGTGGGGGGTGATGGGTATAGGCACGTTCCAGTGCCCACATGTGAATATTTTTAGTAGCCATGGAGAGCACCGTACGTTTGTTGTCGAGGCGTTTTTTAAAAGTGACGATTCCTGCGTTACTGCTCAGCGGCAGTTCCGTACGCATTTTTATGTGGGTCCAAGAGGAAGAGTCTCAACTCGTAACACAATTCTGCTATGGGTGAGTAACTTCAGAGCTACCGGTTCAACGTTAAAACGGAAGTCGACATCATGCCGTCCAAGTCAACCCGGACTCCAGAGAATATCGATCGAGTAAGAGAAGCTGTGGAAGCCAGTCCAGATGTTGAAGAACTTCCAGATCCCTGAACTTCAGAGAAATCGTTTAGTGCGCAGGAGGCTTTGGTTCCAGCAGGATGCGGCAACTGCCCGTACAGCCAATCAGATGATGGACTTTTTGAGAAGCAAGTTTCGCGGCCGAGTCATCTCGCGTTTTGGGGACATTGCATGCCTAGCTCGCTCCCCAGACCTTAGCATTTGTGATTTTTTCTTATTGAGGGAACCCCAAAGCAAGAGTTTACAGAAACAAACCCGCACACAGGACGAACTTAAAGAGAGGCCAAGAAACCGCCAATCTGTCTCCTGCAATGTTAGAGAAGTTGTTCGACAGCTTCAGTGTATGACTGGAAAAATGCTTGGTTAAAGAAGGACATCATTTAAAGCACGTTATCTTCAGATCTTAAACGTATGAAACCGGTTCTGTTCTGATGTTATTTTCATTAATTTACATGAACACCCTTCTGTAATAAGCAATAAAACAATTTGTATCACTTTTGATTTTTGTGTAGTTTTTATTTTAAAACTGTCAGATCTTTTTGCCGCACTCTGTACAGCGAGAATTGCAACAATTTTTTTTTTATAATTTTAATTTACTCTTAATATTACTTTTTATCATTTACTGAATTGTGGTTAAATATTTTTATATTACTTATTAAATCATACATAAATTTATATTTTTGTGTTAAGTTATAGTGTTGTTTTAAATTTGAAATTTTAGTGTGAGATTGATATGTAGACAATCGAATAAAACCATGGAATTAGTAACTTCAAACCAGTGGCATAATTTTCACAACATTTATTCATTTATTGCGTGTTCGCTCTGACCATGGGCAGAACAACCTTGTGTCCAACAGGGAGCCATGCATCATATCTTCCAAAGAAGGCATTTGTTTGGTTTGATTGATTAATGGTATAATTCCATTTCCGGCTGGGAGATTACATTTCAGGGGGTTGTTGTTGTTGCAATTGAAAATATTTGTTGAATCAATTGTTGTATCAGATTTTCATTTTTGATTGTTTTTTTGTTTGCTTTTGTACGTTTTTGGTTATTTATTTAGTTTCTTATCTTTATTCAGTCCTTTTTCGTATTTGTAAAGTTTATAAAAGTTTTATAAGTTCTTAAGCAGTAAAACTTAAATCTAACCATCAATACAACTTTGCGTTCCTCCAAACTCTATTACTAGATATTACATTCATTATTTAACAGAGATGATTTGTACGGACATGCTGCATACTAAAATTACAGAGACTTTAATATTTACAACGTAACTTAATAATTATTGCATCTAGATTGGAAATCTCCTCCACTATCACAATCAGTTTGAAATTCCTTAAGGGATTTCCATAGATTTGCCACAGCTAAATTTAATTTAAACTGAGATCTTTCAGCTGCGTGCATATACACTATAGGTATATGCACCTACTGCAAAACTTACTCTTGCGAGAAGTAGTACATTGTTGCAGGAAGTACATATATGTGTGTATGTATGTATATTGTACATAGTAACAGAGAATGTATTATGTCCTGTTGTAATTTCAGATCCTTAGATGAACTACATATCTTCTCGTTTGGAGATTCTCAGCCTTTGGCAATTTGTTAGAATTTCGCTGCTTTAGTTAGTACCTACATGAATCTTAGAATTTCAATCACATATCTCTTATTAAATATGCTTTGGACCAATTCTGTCTCAGAAAAACTTTAACCAGCTATGTACCTACGTATGTTTGGTATGCATCGTCTGTGCTAAATTGTGGTTTAATAATTATTTCAAATTGTTTCATCTTAATACTCGATTAGTCGAGAGTTATGTAAGTAAAAGTCATTTCTATTGTGTTTAATATCATTAGAATTGTTCTCAACTTAGATTTCTTGATTTCTTAAAATCTTTGAAGAAAATTTTTCAATTTTCTTAAAGCTAATTCCAAGTAGACTTGTTCAATCAATGAATGCCTAAAGACGTTTTTCTTTAAAAAAAATCCTTATCAGTTGCCGTTTTCCAAACTCTTTTCAACTAAAAATAAGAATATAAAAAGTCACATCGTGTCAACTGAAAAGAGTAATGCTACAAGAAAGAAACTCAGTTCAGTTAGCAACAGGTTTCACTCTTTACACACTTTCTATTTCAAAGTTGGGTAAAATGGGAAGAGGTGGAGTATGGGGTGATGGGAGTGGGACAGTCTGACCTAGATGCACATAAATAAAGAAAGAGATTATTTTAAGAAAGTGTGTTTATGTAATGTGCTCCAAGGGCAAGCTATCTACTTCAAAGCCTTATTTATGTCTTGTTGGACCTAACTGTTGACTTAAATCCCATTTTTTTATTATACCCGAGGGGCTCATTGTATGTAAGTTCTCCACTAAGTCGGTCTAAATAATTATAGATATGAAATAGGTAAAAAGAAGAGAAAATGATTAAAGAATTATTTTCTAAAAGTATGTCAAAAAGAAAGAGAGAGAGAGAGAGAGTGGTTACTATATAAATATATATAGAGGTTCTGTAAATGGTTCTGTAATTTCTGTAATTTTATTTCAATTTAACTGCATTGTGTGTCTTGTTAAAATAAGAAAAGGAGATTCTACCATAATATTACATACAGTGATTGGCGGAACGAAATAGGATACAAAGGGTAGCTCTTAAATTTTTTACATTTTTAATATTTAACCAATTATCTCTGAGTTGTAATGACTACTGCCAACATTTTTCTCCGCCAGGTGATTTACTATTACCTTTTGCTATGATTTCTCTGTAGGTTCAAGTGAAGGGCCTTTTTAATTTGGGTTTTTTTGTTATTCATCCAGATTTTTTCCTATTCTATTCATATGATATTCGCGCGGCTCGGAATTTTACAAACCAAGAGTTCTCGGTTCGATTCCAGCTCAATTCAGCCACATTCAAATAATTAAGATCAGCTAAGATAGAGCAGATCAGACCACTAGGACATCCGGAATCTCATAAGTCAGCCAATTGATGTCATACCAAGAGGCGACAGGAATACCCGGATCAGTTGAGACAGGATGAAATTTGTTTGGCGGTATGGTCTAGCCTTAGCTGATAGCCTAAATATTATCCAATTTGCAAAATTCCTTTTGCTAATTTTTCTATGATTTTTCTGAATTTTTGAGCATATTTTTCCTCTCCTCCCAATCAATTACTTTGAAAAAATTAATTTTCGCCAGCCAAAATTTCTGTTTGGAAAATTCATTTCGAAACTTTGTTGCTCGAATTTTATTGATTAATCAAATTTTTGATTTTATTTGTGAATGTACGCTAATGAAGAGATCATCTATACAAAATTTCATGTTTAAAAAATAAATTAAATGTATGCAAATTTTGCATGCTCATTTTCTGCCATCTACCGGTGACAGTTCTAATCACACGTGCATGGCACTTACAGAAACGACAATCCTTATATCTCCTCTATCGTATGCACTCTATTCGAATGAATTTGGTGCTTTCGTTCCAATTTTACAAACATTTAACCGCGACAACTCCGCCGAAATTTGTAAAATTGAGCAAATTCCAAGGGGTCAAAAAATATTGGAAAATCACGATTTTAATTTTTTTTTCTGTACCCCGCCATGTGGGTACTTTTTTTTAAGATCTCGGCGAGTACATAACAAAAAAATTAGCTAACTTTTTTTCTCTCCCTATTTTATTGTCGATTAGGCGCGAAAAAACGTAATTTTTTTTATTGCGGAATACATATTTTTGCGTTCTTTTAGAGTGCTGCAATTTTGCACACGAGAATGTAAATTTATTTTCGAAAATTGGCCAATTGGGCAACTCCTCCCCTTTCAATCCCTACTTCCACCCACCCAGGCTAGCTACTTGATTTAGAATCGTTAAAAATAAAAGTCCTTAACATTTTTCTATTCTCCCTTTGACCGATTCTAGCAAGTGTGGGTTCGATTCCTGTCCGGGAAAAAATATGTTAAATGTCAGAAAAAGTTGCAGCCAACATTGCTGTATAGAATTAAGTTGTAAAAGGTTCGTGTATTAAATGATTATGGTTTAAAACTAGCATCAGATTGCAATAAACTCTCTATACCGCGGAATTTTTCGCAATTTCAATATTGAGTTCCAATGTTGTACATACTCAGTGTACACCGAGTATATACAGAGTTGTTTCTCAGTATATAGAGACACACTTGCGGTTTAGTGTAAACTGCAATATTGAAATCACAAAATTATCTCCGGTATTAGTGGCCGAGGTCAAAATAACGGTATGGTGATTATAATAATTTTTTTTTTATTTATTAATAGATATTAGTCCGATTCTCAAAAGTGGCCAAACTAGAATGCGTGAATGATTTGGGATACCCAAATTGATGTGAAAAATTCAATATTTATCAAAAATTCTTGTTTATTTGTTTGGTGTTCTTTTATTTTAGTTTATTATTTCTTTTGCAATTGTGATTATATGCTATAGCTCTAAATTAATGTGTAACCAAAACAGCGGACTTAAAGACAGATATTCCTATTTCTCCGAAAATACTCCCAATTTAATAGAGGATTTTCTCTTGTTGGCCAAAGACTGCATCCGTCTTTGTATTCACAGTGAAATCTCGGAATCCAGATCCTTGTATTTACTTTGTTCTATCCTGACACTTCAATAATAATAAGTATTTAAACTACTCACCGCAATTTAGTATAAGTTGAGCCCAAAAATTGTATTATATTCTTACGAAAACAAAAATAATGGCACTAATAACCGCTTGCGATTCTTCAATAAAAAAACAAAACTTCTCTCTTAATTCACATTAATTAAATTGCTTGTTGTATACACAATTGTTTGCCCTATTCGCCAGACAAACTTTTTATAAGAGTGCTGCGGGTCATGAAAGCCCCTTTTTTATGACGACCGTCTTTTCGTAGCTGCCGAAATTCACGTTTTCCAGTGGGGTTGGTCGTATCTTGTCATGGCTCAATTTAACTAAGTCGGAATTTAGTCTATGCTGCAAGATTTGCAATTCATTTTACAATTTTTTTTTAATTAACAAATTTTGCATTCCAAATTAATAAAATAAATAACAAATACGAAAATAAGCAAGCTTTGAGAAAATTTTGCAATAATTAACATTTGAAATTAATTTATGTCAGAGCTCACTGTTAGTTTATTTCTGTTGAATCGGAAGTACAAGAAAGTCCTATTCACTAATCATTTGTTGTGGATTAGCATAAAGCGGCCCATACACGGCGAACATGTTGTCCAACGTGGTGTGCTACACATGAAAGCTTTTTCTTCAGACACTGTCAAACATGCTGTCCAACATCAGAACAGATACACATATCACGAGCTGCTTACTGTTCACTATTATCTTTTCTTCAATTGAGTTCGCTCAAGATTCAAGAATGCGGAATACGTGACAAACATCACCCCTACATGGTAGAATATATTGTCAAACATGTAGTCCCGCCCCTAAAAATCAATCTAACTTGATTTTCGTCCAACCGCTTGACACACTGCGTATCACATCGTCATCGTCAAACTAGTACACACTCGGTCAAATCTGCGTGACAACATCGTTGTCCTCCTCGACTTGGCCAATATGTATGGCCGTGTATGGGCTCCTTAAGCCGGTTCACAGACGTTCCAACTTTACACACACGTTCCAACTGTCCACACACGTTCTAACTGTACCCACACGATCCAACTGTCCAAGTGTTGTATAAATTCAAGTTGGCCTACAATCGTTGTATGGTGTGTGGGACAATTGTACGAAGTATGCATCAGTCGCAAGCTCGGTTGGACTTTTGGATGTGCATGCAAGCAAACCGCTGCTGTATATGCGACAGTTGTATGGTGTATGTGCTTGTTGTACAACCGTTGATCCGATTTCATTTTCCTTGCACTTTTTATACAGTGAGCATCGTTTTTCCATTTTTTTATTTTTATTATTTTTCAAAGACATTATCATAGCAAAAAAAAATGCACATTTTCTTCTTTTTAATATCTCAGTAAGAAAAGTAGACTAACGTACGAAAAAAATTGGTCCAACAGTTGTATCGTGTGTGGGCCGCTTTAGACATCTGTACTCTTCTTTTATTTCATCTGCTAACAAGGTCCATTTTGGGGTAGGTACATGAAGATACAGAGGTGTTACACTGGTGATAGCTGGCCCAGTTTCCAGCCAAGTTTCTGCTACGATACTGACGGTGGAACATCCTACGAGTTGGAATTCCCTAAACCTGAACAACCCCCAAAAGGTAAGTTTCCCGTATTAATGAAATTGATAATACTACTGCATCCAATAGCCTCATCTATATAGCCCTAATACTCCTTCATAAGCTCCAATAATTCAAATTTCAATTCCAATAATAACTATTTTCTTATCCTGTGGTAAAGTTAGGTTAAGTTAGAGTGGGGACCATCACGTGAACCCCTGCGATCAGCCTCACTTAGACCATTTGTGGTCCATTGTGATACCACCATATTGGGTCCCAATACCTGAGAATGATACCTCAGATTTAGGGGTGCACTGATACCACCCAGAGCCCTATCAGATCCCCCAACTTCTTGTCTTCAAGCTCCCCCAATTCGCCGAAGAAGTAGCTGCCGAGCGCATTCCTCCTACCTTGTTATCCTATAGTATCCCCTTCTTGCAATAATTACGAGGTCAATGAAGAGAAAACATTAAAGACAACAAAATAATGTAGTTCCTTGCTTTTTTTCTTAAAGTAAAAAAAAACAAAAAAAAACACTTCAAAATTGTCGCCATATTTCAAAACTTCAGGTTACATTTAACGCTCCACTTGCTATCCTATCACGCGTTAAATCTTTGAAAGGATAAGACAATGTTGCCGTTATTATCTCAGAATACGTTTTCTCAAGGTTTTTCAGCTATCGTTGTTCGTCTATTAATTTCGCCTCAGTCAATTAATTCTGAGATGGAGAGTTACGAGAAGAATGATTAATGAGTGATGGTAGCCTGGTGAGTTTTTCTGTGCGAATTGTTGCTTTGCTATCCTTTTTAATGGTTACATGAAATTGTTCACAAAAGAAGAGCGACTTCCTCTCAAGAAATCTCCATAATACGCACACTTCGCCAAATACCTACTTATACAGCTCTATTGAAGGTTCAGATTTTTTTTTTAATACTAAAACTGTATACAGAGGCTATATATAGGCATTAACTCGAACAATGGTGTTTCCCATAATTTCCGTCTTTGGTTTTTCTGAAAGGAGCAAATTTCTGTTTGGCCCTCTTATGGGTTGATTCTTGCGCTTAAAGTCGCGAAGTCATTAAATTCACGAGAGAAATAAAGAAATAATGAAAAATGGAACTGCGCTAGTTTTTTTTTTCATTATATAGCAAGCATGGAAACTCCCACAAACGAAATGAGAATTTTACTTATATAAGGAGGATTCCATGAAAAGAGGAATTAGCTCCGATTGATTGTTGCTTAATGAGAATTCGAGCCAGTCATTTGTTATGTCAAACGCTGCTCTCGACATTGTTGTAATTAATTGCTTTTTAGGACACTTTTCGCACAACAACTTGCTGTTCAATAAAGGAGGGAAATACCGAGAACTCAATGTCCATGGTTGTGCGGGTGGTTTACTCGAGATTTATTTGTTTGCTGCACATTTCCGCGAACAATTGCCAACAAAAGACATTTGCAGGTCCTTGTTCTGAATATAATTGATTTAACTATAGAGAAATGCTTTGTTAATTTCTCAAATTAATTACGACTATTTGATTTACATAACTACACGACTCTCAAGTCTTTTGTACGAATTTGGTACAAGGAATATATTATACAGTGATTGGCAGGTGAATGCAATTAAGAATTTTAATTTGTTTGGTAAGGTGGACGAGAGTAAGGATAGTAATATTGGGGTCTTATGATGCAAATAATCACATCGGCATGTATGTCGGTAGTGTACAGAATGCTGTTGCGAATTTGGACAATATATGATTGACTTGATATCAATTAATATGTACCTGTCTATGTCTAACTACTTCGAACTTGACTGATAATGATGAGCTTTTCATTCTATTGAAATTTACTAAACTTTTCACTTTGATGCTGGCGACACTATGTATCTCCAATAAATATGAAATTAATTTTGATCATATAGGTATTTCCTCGCCTATCTGCCTATCCACATAGTTGTAGTTGTTGTATCTTACACATAGTTCTGTAACTTAATCTATAAATGCTGGTTTCGACTCTGGAGAACTAATAATACAGAATACATCAAAAGCAGGTCAGCAATTTTCCCTTGTATATGTACGAGTACTATGCTATCATAACTAGTCTTGACTTTGTAAAAGGATTACTGATGCCAAACTCTTTCATTCAATCCTATAAGCTAATAGAAGTTTTTTTGTTATCATTCTCAGCATCTCCTAGTATAGCTAGAGAAAGTTGTTGTCCATCCATTACAGCTGCAATTTCCTTGAGGACGGGTCAAATTAATTGTTGCAACCGACCTAGCTAAGTTTTAATAATCTGGAAATTTATTCTGAGTGTCGGCAATTAAAAATGTCAACGTTTGAGTGGGGGGGCATAGGGAAAAGTTCAACAATTAATATCCATTTTAGAAGGTATCCTGGATATTTCATAAGAAGATTTCAAAAATTGTATGCAATGTTCTTCTGCGATTGACTAAATCGATCAAGACTTAATTACGGATGCATGAGAAATCAGCCGAAAGTTGCATAATTTAAGGTCTGAATTTAATAATGAATTAAGAAAAACGAGGATGAAGTCAAGTGGATAGAGGGACCCGTTGAAGTGTATAGGGCAAATCCGTCGGTGGCGAGTGCATCAGAACGGCACCTACAGGATGGAAAGGAGGAGGTGATCAGCTCCATAGTTAGTGAAAAACCGACGAAATGGGCGGTTCATTCTTTTAATTCCCTTAAGGCATCTGGGGTGGATGGACTAAGACCCATTATGCTTCAGAAGGCACTAAGGTACATAATACCATGGCTAGTGCCGATTTATAAGAGCTGCCTGAGGCTCTGTTTCTTGCCCAGGGCCTGGCAGGAAGTGAGGGTAATCTTCATTCCGAAGGCAGGCAGAACAGGCCATATCGAGGCAAAAGACTTTAGACCTATCAGCCTCTCCACCTTTATGCTTAAGGTCTTGGAGAGATTGATAGAGGTGTATATAAGAAATATTTGGCAGGGCGGCAGTGGTAGTCAGCATGCCTATACAAAAGGGAAATCGGTAGAGTCGGCACTACATGCAGTGGTGTCTGTTGTTGAGAGATGTCTACACTATAAGGAGTACACTCTAGGTGCTTTCCTGGATATTGAGGGGGCTTTCAATAACGTGAAGACGGAGGTTATATTTCATGGACTGAGAAGGGTGGGTGTTGATAAGTGTCTATGTGACTGGATCAACTCAATGCTTCTCAGTAGAAAGATCAGCTCCTCCTCAGGTGACGCTATTGTCAGAAGAGCAGTCTATAGAGGTAAACCGCAGGGGGGAGGGGTGCTATCACCACTCCTGTGGCTTCTGGTAATGGATGAAATCCTCATCAAGTTAGAGAGAGAGGGCTTCAAGGTAGTTGCCTACGCGGATGACATATGCATCCTGGTAACTGGCAAATTTCTCACTACTATTAGCGAAAGGCTCGAGTGCGCGCTGCTTAAGCTGAATAGCTGGGCCAATAATAGTGGATCTCGAAGATGAAACTAATCCTTTTTACTAGAAGGAGGCGGGTGCAAGATTTCAGACTTCCAATGCTGGGAGGAGAGGAGCTTACTTTCTCGAGTGAAGCGAAGTATTTGGGTGTCGTCCTCGATTCCAAATTGAACTGGAAGGCTAATCTACAAGAACGCGTGAAGAAGGCCAGTGTGGCCTTCTACACGTGCAAGAGAATATTTGGCGGAAACTGCGGATTAAAACCCAGGGTGGCACACTGGATGTACACAGCCATAGTTCGGCCCATCCTCTGCTACGGCTCTACGGTCTGGTGGACGGCACTGACGAGGAACTCTAACCTTGATGTGCTGTCAAAAATCCAGAGAGCCACCTGTATGGGTATAACTAGGTGTCTGTGCACCACGCCCACGGCGGCATTGGAGGTCATGCTTGACCTATTGCCGCTGGACCTTTATTGTAAGGGTGTGGCGGCAACTGGTGCTGTCAGGCTGAGAGCGGGGGGCTGGTGGAAGGAGAGGGGTTTTGGGCACTCCAATATACTCCAGAAGGTTGACTGTAGGGACTGCAGGGTAGAAACAGACTATCAGGTACCCATCCTGACTTTTGGTGGGGGTATCAACGCAACGATACCCACCAGGAGTGACTGGGAGGGGAAGGAGGTGGTCGTTACATCCGATATTTCTATATTTACGGATGGCTCCAAGACGAGTGCGGGCACAGGGGCTGGAGTGTACTCTAGAGATCTCCAGTGGCACGAGTCTTATAGACTGCCTGACAAATGCAGTGTTTTTCAGGCAGAGCTCACAGCGATTTATCAGGCGGCAACATTGGTATCCATGTGCAGAGAGCCCGCACGGCACATCTGCATATATACTGATAGCCAGGCAGCCATCACGGCGCTGGATGCTGGGCTGGTAAAATCAAAATTGGTGCAGTTTTGCAAAACCAGGCTTGAGGAATTGACTGTAAGGCACAAGGTGACCCTAAGCTGGATACCTGGCCATAAGGATATCTCAGGCAACGAGATGAGTTGGCCAAAAGGGGCTCCGAATTGGATAGCTTCGCAGCTGTAGCTTACTTGAGGATTCCAATCGGAGTTTTAAAAGAGGAAATCATCAGGTAAGTCTATTTAAAGGCAGGCCTCCGATGGACCAGCAGGGATACCTGTCGTATTGCAAGGCAATTGTGGCCTGCATATGACAGTAAAAGGACAAGGGAACTGCTTAACAGCAGCAGAGCAAATACCAGGAATCTAGTAGGGGTCATGACGGGTCACTGGGCCATAGGGGACCATGCTAGAAGACTGGGAATGGCGGCGAACGATTTCTGCAGGAGTTGTAGGGACTCGGAGGAAATTGAATCCGTCAAGCATGTGCTTTGCGAATGCCCCACTCTGATGAATAAAAGAGGTAGGCTACTAGGTAGCTACTTCTTTTCAAGTCTGGGGGAGCTTCAAAGTATAAAGTTCAGAGACATCCTGAGTTTTCTGAGTGAGGCAGGATGGATCTAAGCTAAATGTCGTGGATATATCCTGAGTTTCCCAAGGAAAGCAGGATAAATCCACGGCTTGAAGGGTTATCTCATGAGGTCTAGGGGCACAATGGACTCGTTGGAGGTCTAAGTGAGGCTGGCTGGTTGTCCAGCGGCACCCCTTTTACCTAACCTAACCTAACCTATAGGGCAAATTGGATTATTTTGAACGCCTGCAATTCTTTTAGCCTTCCCCAAAATTTATTGTTATCTGCTATTCAGATATCAAAACATATAGATTCATTTTCAAAACTTTTGCAACTCCGTCCAACAAAGATGCATTTTCACTTCACATATGCTGTTTAGAGCCGCTCACCAAAAGAGCAATTGCATTGCATACTCCCAAGTAAGGTTTTTAAATTACAAATGAATAGTTTTTACCTTGTCCGATGCAGCAGCGTATTATAAAAAAAAATATTTAGTAAAAAAAGAAAATTTTGGGTAGATCTCCATATTGAGAAAAATAATAAGTAGTGGTTCCTTTAATGCAGTGGCAGATCGGGCCGATAGCCCTCCGCTATAGCTCTAATAAAGTCAAAATTTATACTCTAATCAAATAAAATCAGAAAATATACATATGTATATAAAAAAAAAAATCTTTTTAAAAAAGACCGCTTCTAAATCCACACTAAAAAATAGAAAGTAACTTCTTCCTTCACAAAAGTTCTTAGAGTTTCCCTTCATTATATATACCCTAGATGAAATTTATAGGTTATAAGTACTAAGTTTATCATTCCGTTTGTAACACCTCGAAATAATGGGTAGAGCAAAATGGATTGGTCATCCATGAATAATATTAAAAGTTATTTTGATTTTTGCATGTCCGTACTACTATGTATATTAAAAAAATTGTTTTTTTGGGATTAGCGGTGACGGTAACCGTAGTGGTATAACGCGACTCATAATACTAAATCAGACATCGCCAACTAGACGCGATAATGCACTACGGTATATGCAGTCGTTGTCGCGTTCAATTTTGTAATTGTTGCATGTTACATATTACAGCGGATACCGCGTGTAAAATTTGGGTCATTCCATAAAAAATCCACCAAAAATCACATAAAGTATGGCATGACCATAACCAATTTTTTCGAAATTTTACATACTTGGAGGGTTTATGAAAACAAAAATTCGAATTAAAAATTTTCCCTATAGATTGCGTATTTTGCGAGTTATAGCATTTTTTTAAATTTCGGAAAAGTTATGTCCTGATTTTCTTTAAAAAATCGTACATATTTTTTGCTATTCATGCTAGAGTAGTGAAGAATTCAAGTTATCTTGAAAATAGCTGCGAACAAGTAAAAAAGCTAGATTTGGTCTGAAACAAATTCTTATGATACCAACCACCGCACGAGTTTTATATTTATTTTCGAATTAAATAGGCTAACACTCTTTATTTTATAACTTAAGAACACACCTTAATATTACATAAATTACTTAACTGACTAATAATTACTGATCGACTTCGAAGTTTTAATATAGAGTGAAGAGTTAAGACTTACTTAAAATTGGAACACTTATATCACTTATATACATATTTTTCTTACCGAATATTATTGTGTATTTGCCTTTCTCATGAGTTTACATCTATTATCTTAAATGCTCTGTTTTCATGAAAGGCAGATATACAAGATACACTGTAAAAAATGTGCACAATTGTTGACACAAAGTTTAGATATTTATCCTTAAAATGTAGAGAATATTCCCTAAAATGTAGCACAAAATTAGAGATTACTCTTTAAGATTTATTTTTTACAGGCAGAAAACCAAGCCGTACCGATGAGTGTAAGGTTTTCTGCTAACACGAAACGCTTCTTTTTCTACCTTTTTTTTTCAGCCCACTGCGGGGCGTACACAGGTTCGATTCGTTTCGAATGAATCTGGTTTTTTAAAATTCTTTATTAATAAAATATTTTTTCTATTTTTCTCAATTTTTTGGTTTTGTTTTCATTTTTTCATTTCTTTTCTTTGCCCTATTTTTTCATTTGTTTTTCAAGTCACTCAATTTCTTTATTTGGGACCTGTTGATGAATCAAAACCAAGACTTGAAACTTGTCACCCAAAATTAAATGGTTCGTATGATGAAATTACAAATAAAAAAAAATATTTTTTGCTTTTGCTATATACCGGAGATTCAAAAAAAAAAATGTGTTCTTGAACAAATACCAAATATCTAAGGAATGTTCCCTACATTTTAAGAAATATTCCCTACATTTTAGGGAAAAATACCTAAGCTTTGTGACAATAATTGTACACAGTTTTTACAGTGTATTTCTCTTATTTGCATATTTGTTATTAATTATGATTATCATTATAATGCTAGTAATGTAAAAGATTACATGAATTAGTCATGTAGGAGTTTACTTACATGTTGTGTAAAGGAGTTTTCCTATCTTGGTGAAGGGCTCTATGTACATTTTATATAACACACGCGATGCTAACGACACAAAAATCGAGCGATTTTCTCCTTTTCGTCGCAAATGCGTTCAATTTAACTTCTCACTTGGGAGATTGTACTACTGCTGGACTTTTTAAGACGTTTTTTTTTTTTATTTCCGAAGACAGAGAGTTGTTCAGAAAGCGAAACATGCGAACTAATTTATGAATAAAAGTTGAAAACAAATTTGACGAATCTCAAATGTTAACGCTTTCAAACTGACATCATATTTTCCAACTTGTTAAACGCGACGCTAGACCTACGTGAAAAATTCCAATCTAATCTTTGATTTCCATTTAAAAGTAGTTAGATTTTCGTAGTTTTTAATAACTTTTACCATTTATCACAATTTCTTCTTATATTTATAAATTTGATTTAGAATCGTTAAAAATAAATGTTCTAAAAATTCTTCTTTCTCCATCATTGACCGATTCTAACAAGTGTAGGTTTGATTGCCGTCCGCGAAAAAAAAAATTATTATGAAATCTCGTTTTTACACTAAGGACAAATGTCTCCATTGTTATCGTGAACAGCGTCCCCATCTGTCATAAACATCACTCTTATTCTTGATTTACTTAGAAAGGGCGGCAAATTCTGGACAGCCCCCGGATGATGAAATCAATAGGGTATCCCAAGGAATATAGAAGACAAGATATTCCCATTAAAATTTGACACATTGCAGCCGATAGCTGTGACGTAAATCTGTTAATACTGTATATACATTTTTATAGGAAAGACAGAGAGAGGAGATGAATATTGTGTTATCTGTACTGTACTTTCCTATACATTTCACTATATTACTTAACTAATGGAGGAACGTGGTTCGAAATGGGAATATCTTGTATTCTATATACCCTGGGGTATACTAACGGCCTGCCCGAATCCATGTCTTCGTTTTCGTCTTGTTGTTACAGCTAGTGACGTAACAGCGAGTCAAACTCGATCCGAATTCATGTCTATGTCACCGAGCGTTGCTACTTTCTATAACAGTTAGCTGGTTAGTTTGGGCATCGAGTCAAGAGCCGAGTTGACTATTTTAAATAGACAACATATTTTGAGGTTATGTTTATTCGCTTGCTGGCGAGCTTGATGGAAAAGTGGCGAACGCTGACAAAATGACGCATAAATATTGCGCAGGCGTTTTACTATTTTAATTCCCTTAAAAACAAAATTATTATTGGATATGAGTATTCATAAACCAGTCATAATTTGTGGCTAATAAAATTAATTTTATTTTTTGCATTATAGCTTTTCATAGGAAGTAGATACAATTTAAATGTCACCAAAAATTTATAATTTTTTGGTCAATTTGACTGCATTTATGATGGTTAAAAGATATATGACTGTCTTGTAAATATAACGCTAACTAACGAGAGAGCTTGTTTTCAAATTGATTAATGCACTTAGAGAGGTGTAGAAGCAGCAAGTAAAACAGTACAAGGTTTTAACAAAACGTCAAATGTAAAGCACACGAGCACACGAATTCGGACAGGTTAGCTTTGTCTTCGTCTAATTATTAGAATAGCTGAGCTTATTGTGTTACGTCACTATAGCTGTAATAACAACACGAAGACTTGGATTCAGACAGGCCCTAAGAAGTTGGTAAAAACTTGACCAGCTCATTTTTGCAAGCCTCTCTTGGGGCCAGATTTGTACCATTAAACAATTTTTGCAAATGCTTGAAAAGGTGATAATCACTTGGTGTCAGGTCTGGACTATACGCCGGGTACAATAGAACCTCTTATCAAAGCTCTCGGGGCTTCTGACGCGTCCTTAAAGATGTGTGCGACCTGGCGTTGCCTTGATGGAACACAACATCCTTCCTATTGGCATATCCTGGTCGCTTTTGGTCGATTGCTTGCTTCATTCTTGTCAGTTATTGACAGTAGAGGTCCGAATTGAGTGTTTTGACCCGATGGGAGCAACTTATAGTGGATGATTCCCTTCCAATTCCACCAAACATACAGAAAAACCTTCTTGGCCTTCTTGACAATCGTTTGGACTAGCTCACTGCGATTGGACTACGACCTTTTTCGGCTTTTATTCTCGTATATGATTCATTTTTCATCGCCAGTCACCATCCGCTTCAAAAGTGGGTCGATTTCGTTACGTTTCGCATGCATCAATTCGGCCCAAAAGGTTTTTTTCCGTCAATTCGTGTGGCACCCATACATCGGGCTTCTTCTTGAGACCAGCCTTATGAAAATGATTCCAAACAGTTTTCTGGCTAATCTTCAATTCCTGGGCAATGGAATAAGTGCTCACATGTCTCTCTTTTTTCACTTTTGTTACCCCTATTTTGGAACGCTTTAACACACACTGGCTTCACCAAATAGAAAAATGTTGAAGATTTTTTTTATTGAAACATAATGCCATAACTGGAACGATATTTACAGCCAACCGCATACAGACGACCAGGTTTTTCTTCTCGATCGTTCCATTCAGTACCTTTATGATAAATATGTTCCTCTCCGCACTAGGACAATAAAAAGCTGCTTCTGCCCTGGTTCTGCACCGAAATAAAATCCTTGACTGCTGAGCGAAAATTTCTTTTTCCCAAGTATCGTAGATTGAGGACTCCTGAAAGTCGAAAGATCTACACACTCTTAAGGAACAAAATTAATTTAAAAAATCGCGAGGCTAATCGTACGTATTATAAGCGCAAGAGTTTGATGTGCGTGCTCAACCGAAAATATTATGGCGTAACTTGTGTGATGCTGGCATATATGGAGGCAGGACGGCTAAGTACAACCTGAGCCTACTTGAACTTAACGAATTTTTCATAGCTGATCATCAATCTAAAGACAATGATCAGTTGTTCTTGGTAGGCTTGGATTCTCTTCATAGCTCTAATGGGTTTACTTTCCTGGGAGTGGATCGAACCGACGCCTTCGCTATCAAATCTAATGCTGTTGGCCATGACAATATGTCACCCCGTTTGTGAAGCTAATTGCGCCGCTCATGATGGGCCCACTTTTATATATCTTCAATACATGCATTGCGAAATCGGTGTTCCCAAGAATATGGAAAACAGCTCACGGACTTCCTATCCCCAAGAGGACTGCGGCTACAACTCCTGCCGATTATAGACCCATCAGCTTACTTTGTTTTCTTTCGAAGGCTTTGGAGAAGCTACTATATTGGCAGGCTCAACAGTACACACTGCAAAACAACCTCACAAGTATCAATCTGGGTTGCGACCCAAGCATAGTTACAAAAATGCTCTCGTTAAAGTCACAGCAGACATATGTGTTGCACTTGATAGAAGAGAGATTTGTATTCTGGCGCTTTTAGATTTCTCCAAAGCTTTCGACAGTGTTTGCCATGTAAATTTGCTAGAGTAATTGTTTAATAAATTCCATTTTTCATGTCGAACTGTTCATTTAATCAAGGAATTCTTAAACGCGCGATTACAGAAGGCTACCCTTGGGGATAATAATTACTCAAAATTTCTTCCTCTGTCTTGTGGAGTACCACAAGGTTCCATTCTTAGTCCTCTACTTTTCAGCGTATACATTAATGATCTGCCGTTCAGGTCTATTTCAGTCGTCCTCCAGGTCTTATCAAAGACTGTGTGGCTCGGATTAATTGCGTAAGGTATAACCCGATACGATATATACATCACGAGATATGACTCACTAAAGACATCTAGCTGAAAACGCTCAGAACTTTTTACTTTTATTATTAAAAGTTATTTTGATTTTTGCATGTTCGTCTGTCTGTCTGCCCGTCCGGACGATAGCTCGAGAACGCTTTCACTTGGAGTGCTAAAATTTTGCACATGGGTCTTTTTAGAAAAAAAAAACAAGTAAATTTAATTTCGAAAATGAGACAAATCGGGCGACTTCTTCGTAGGGTTGCCATACAAAAATCTCGTTTTTCACTGTATATTTGGAAACTGCTCGAGAACGCGTAGAGAGCGGAATTTAATACATAGAATTTACATAAAAATAATAAATAAAATTCTAAAAATGAACTATATCGGACAACCCCTTCTTGGTGTTGCCATACATGACTTTGGGTTTTCACTTTATTTAACTTTTATTTTCATCTATAGGGTATAATATTAGACTTAGAATCATTATAACTTCTCTCTTTTTCTCTTATTTTATACACCAATAACTGTGTGTTAGTCAGTAGAGGCAATGCAAAGCAGAGTAGTCTCGGATCCTACATATAACAATTACATTAACAAATTATAATAATTACTGCCTAGTTTTTTGTCACAGTAGTAGATAAAAGGTACATAGTTATTGCAGAGAAATAGTATTCACGAAAAACTTCTGAAACCATTCTGTGAAAAAATATTGGCTATTTATTTCTATTATTTTACACGCAAAAATAAATAAAAAATCTATTTATAAGCGGCATACAGCATTTAGTGTAAAAATTGTACATTACCCACAGCAACACGTCTCAAAGGGTGTTCTGGAAAAAGTCCTTTTAAAAAATATATCCAAAAATATTATCGATTAATTTATACCTAAATGAACTATATAGGTACCTTCAGGACTCCAATATATAATTTGACGGAAATCTGAAACAAATCTCTTTAAAGATAACCCCAACCGTAACCCAATCTCTTGTTCCTTGAGAAGTCATTTAAAAGATTTCCACATCAATGAAACAAAAATCGCTTTCAAAGATAACTTGTGAATTGGATTAGGCCTCTATAAGATTCTAGCACTGCTGTATAACCAAACCATACTAAAAGTTCCATAGCGGTGAGTTCCTTCTTTTTTTTTTTTGTTTTTTCCTTTTTCTTATCCTCAAGACACTTAACCTCAATTATTCATTACTTTTCGATCTCCATCGTCATCGTCATGGTTGAGATACCTGCTGAGAAGCACTAAGACCATAATGAACGTTAAAGAGGTGAAACAAACTGAAATTGTGTGCAAGTTTTTCAAGTTTTCGAACCATTTAATAGAAATTAAGGTCGGGACTTAATGAAATACAAAGCACCGGGATAACGTTGGTACTCAATTAATAGTATTAAGCGTCGCAAACAAAGTACTTTTTACAAGTAACGAACCTTGTCGCAGAAACTTTTAAAGTAAATTTATTCAGTTGTAGGGTTGTGGATTCTTTTATAGAAGATTGTCGAGAATAATGGGGATTAGGAATGGGAAGGAAGTTGGATAATTTAATTTAAATGCTAAAAACATCCTTTTATAGAAAGGTACAAAACAGTACTGGAAATGAATCGATAATCGTTTACAGTTTGTACGTTTCTTACCAAACAGTTTATACCTTTTGTGGTGGTGACAATTTTTTCCAAACTTTTTCACGAAAACAAGTTTTGTAAAACAAATTTGTATTTGCTTAGAGACAACAGCAACAATAACAAGCACACAACAACGTAATTGGTTCAATAAGTCATGCTTTAGTAAAATAGTCGAATCGAAATTTAAATTTAAATTCAAATTGCATTTGATATTTTCTGCATATAGTGACTTCATTGCAAGCACTCTTTTGAGCTCTTGTATCAAATGCCACAAAATCGCACTCTTAATATACTTAGGCGAAATTGTGTGTGTGTATATGAAGTATACTCCATTTAGTCGTCATGAAAATAGAGCAATTGTTGCACTTGGAATGGCTTATGAGGGTAATTATAAAATCAATTAAAAGCATATGCGAGCTTTTATAATGACATTATTTCGGTTTTAGCTACTGCCTAAAGTATGTATGCGCCATTGCTGAAAATAAGGGATGACAGGACAGGAATAATTCTCAAATTTGGCCATGTTCACTTTAAATTAAACCAATATGAGATTTGAATTGGAAATTTGAATTTTATTTTGTGAATGTTTTTAAAGTGAAAATTTAAAGATATTTTTTTTAGTAACTATAATTGAAATTAGTATAAAAAAAATTAAGAAAAATAAAAATATTTCAGTTTTTCAAATATTAATGGTAAATTTTTGAAATATTGAAACATTCGATAAATACCCTAGTTATGATAGGCAGAGCATTCGAGCATAACACATTTCACATTATTTACCAGACATTTCGCTCATTACCGTGAACCTGGTGCAGGCGGTATTTTAACCTCCGCGTAAGAAATTAGATATTTTTAGGAATCGCTATTACTTTTAGATTAACTAATATAATTTATTGAAATTATGAATACAAACTCACATTATACAGCATTATCCAATGAAGAAGAAACACTGGTGCCTTTTTTCAGTGACAACTTGTTATGGAAGCAGATGAGTGAGTAAGAGCAGGACGTTAGGTCCTGTCTATCAGCATAAGCTGACAGCTCACTTTGTGAGCAGCATTAGCACAGGGCGGCACGCTAGCACTTCGGCTAGTGCGGGAGAGTTGTAGGATCGGTATACTGAATACCTGCCGCTGTCACAGCCCATATAAAAAAAACAAATCATGCCTTATATCGAATACAAGATATTCTCACTAAATTTTTCACACATTGCAGCTGATGTGCCGTGACGACAGTCTGTATTTAAAATGTACTCTATGTATAGAAAAATAAGAAAATCTTTGAAAGCTTAATAAATTTGGCAACAAATTACTGAAATTGTGTATAAAATGAAAGTTTTGAATATTTTAGATGTTTTTTTTATAAAGCTTTTACCATAATTAAGTTCAATAAGGTAAGAAGTTGTACTTTCAAGTGAAAATGTAAACAGAAACAAAAATAATATTTTTATACCATAAATGTATTAACATAATAATTATTTTGTAGCAGAAAATATTTAATTTATACAGAATTAATCTTTTTGTGTTTTTTTTTCCTTTTTTACTGCATTTAAATTAGTTTTCATGCTATAAAGTAAAATTCAGTACGAATAGTCATAACGTACCTATGTGAGATGACTCCACTAACCAGGATGCTAACTTGTGGCATAAGAACTTTCATAAACTAGTCATCGTAAGTGATCGTTTTCACAGTATATGTGAAAAACATAAATTTTTATATGGCAACACCAAGAACGGGTTGCCCGATTTAGTCCATTTTTATAAAAACACCATGTACCAAATTTCTGCTATCTATGTCGACGTGTTCTCAGGCAGTGTACAAATATATAGTGGAAGCCGAAATTTGTGTATGGCAACCCCACGAAGGAGTTGCTCGATTTATCTCATTTTCGAGCTTAATTTTACTTTTTTTTTTAAAGTCCGTGTAACTTTTAATATTATGCGTGGGTGTGCAATCCATTTTGCTCTAGCATCATTATTTCGAGGGGTTACAAACGGAATGAAAAACTCAGGGATGTAAAGGACTCACATTTTGACTCAACTCATCGCTCAACTCAAGCAGTGAGTCCGCTCAATCACTGAGTCCGCTCAATCACTGAGTCCGCTCAACAGTTGAGCGGTGGTTCATCGCTCGAAATTTGAGCGGACTCACTGGTTGAGCGGACTCAATCGTGAGCGGACTCAGTCTTGAGCGGACTCAGTCTTGAGCGGACTCATTGCTTGAATGGACTTGAGCGGACTCACTGCCTGAGCGGACTCATCATTTGAGTTGAGCGGACTCAAATCATATTTTAAATAAGGAAGGAAGGAGGAAGAAGAAATGTTGGCTAAGAAAATTAGCAAAAGCTAAATTAATAAAATATAATATAATGAATGACTTTTTTATAAGCTTTTCTTATTTTATTGAAATTTCAGTTTCAATTTTAATTAAATCAGATTCTCTTTATGTTATTTAAAATATGATTTGAGACCGCTCGACTCAAATGATGAGTCCGCTCAGGTAGTGAGTCCGCTCAAGTTCATTCAAGCAATGAGTCCGCTCAAGACTAAGTCCGCTCACGGTTGAGTCCGCTCAACCAGTGAGTCCGCTCAAATTTCGAGCGATGAACCACCGCTCAACTGTTGAGCGGACTCAAATCCTGAGTTGAGCGATGAGTTGATATGATAAATGAGTCCGCTCATTACAACCCTGGAAAAACTTATCATCTGAGTCAGTGTTCTGGATGGATCTCGGAACTAAATTCCTCATAAGAATGAAGGCTTGAGTCGAAGTGCTGAAGTCGATGACCTCAGGGTAGAAGCAAAACTCCATACTTCTGACTCCACTTAGTGGATTGAAGCTGAATCCAGATAGATCCAATCAATATATTACTGTTGTCAATCCTCCAACAACCATCAAACTTTAATACCACCGCCTCCATATTCTCCAGTACGGACTCGAACTAGCAGATCCCATTTATGGATTTAAGTTTGAATGAACTAGAAATTCCTTGTCAACAATTCGTGCCAATTCTTTTCACAGTGAGATACAACATTGCAATATGTAATCTAAACACCATGTGCTCTTTCAGATAAACCTTCCAATTATAGCTAAAATTCGGATTTACAGAGGAAACGTTAATCAACTTCTAATTATATAGATATACATATATGCAAAATTAAAACCTCTCTTGTGAGATCATGCTGGGTGGATTATCTCGTGCATAAAAATTGCTTCCGCTTCTATCAAATAAAATCGTCATAACTCGGGGCAAGCAACTTTATCAGCCCTTTATTTTATGGTCGTTTATCAAAACTCTACGACTCGCAGTTCACACGAACATTTTCTCAACTTTTCCACGATTATCACGCCAAAAGAAAAAACTTGTTACACCTGTCTAGATTCTTCACCTTTTGTTTTCTTTAAAAAAAAAAAACTCACCCTCTGGCAGCTAGCAAAAGCCACGGTCTACAGAACACAAAGTCTGTGCACTAAATCCGGATATGCGCCATTTTTGTGACATTTTGAGCTAAATTGTGGAGCTTTCAATTAAGGAGAGTTTTTATAAATAAATTTTTCAAATACTCTGAAGTTGTTTTATTGCGTGATTTGAATTTTATATGAATTATTAGTGTTTTTTGTAAAGTGAATTGAAAGTCAATTGTTGCATGTGCAGTAAACTATATCACAAAGAAAGGTGTAAAAACTTAATCATTTTTGCTGTCCGAAAGAATAGTTTTTGTCAGACGAGCGGGTAAGAGCGTGTGGAAATCGTAACATTATTAAAATGTAAATTATAAAAAAATTATAAAATCGTTCGTTTTCACAATTTATCCGAAGATTTTATTACAGGTAAATTTCCTACTTCTTGAATTGAACTTGCTACATTTTTGCTTAAAACAAGTAGTTACTTAGCATAATATGTATTTTTATTTAAAAAACAATTATTTACAAATTACTCTCAATTATTTAAGAAAATATAATTATTTGATTTGGGGCAAAAATGTTGGCACAAATTAGCAAATTTTATGAAATATTTTTCCATATTTTTAAAAGAAACGGCGATTTCACTGTGTAAATGGTAAACTGTTCTTAAATTTTCATTTTAAATAAAATTATGCGTACAGTTTTCGAAATACCACAGAAAAATACAAATTTCCCAGACAAAATGTAATTTTTGTCTCAATTCCGCGTCAACAAAATTTGGCATTTCTTATTGCACAGACCTTGTATTATGTAGACCGTAGCAAAAGCAAGAGTGGTCTTCTTCTTCCTTGTCAACCTTTTCTTAACGAGTGGCCCGCCGTCAGATGTCTATTGTACAACCGTGGAAAAATGGCGGGACGATCGCAGTGCAAGCAGAGCATTAACACCATTACCATACATTAGTACCGTGCTTTCCTATACATTTTCACGATACATCGTCACTAATGGTGGAACGTGGTTCATAATGGGAATACCTTGTATTGTATATACCTTTCACCGTCACAAGCTATCAGTCATGCAAGTGCAGCATTTTGTTTCATGCAGCACGCTACGACCATAACACCGGAAGACCTCGGTTTTCGCGAATTGCATCGCAGGTTCGTATTTTTTTAATCAATAGGGCCGCACTTGCAGAAACGCTATTATAAAAATTAGCCATAAAGAAGTGATGCCACAATTTGAAATATACAGTAAGAATAGTGTATCCAGAGTTTCTATTAACTTGCTAGTAGGTGTGAAGACCGTACAAACTAGTACATCGTATTTGATTATGTTGTTCGAATTGTATACACGAAAAGAAAATTCCCTCTCCACGGATACAAATATGGGACCCGTATAAGTATGGGACCCGACTTCCACTAGTATAGACAATAAAAAACGGATTATTACGTGTCCCGTAAACCACCTAAAGTCTAAGCAAAAAAAAAAAATGGGATTTATTCGTGTCCCAACAACAATGTGCTCTTTTATTACTGACCTATAATTACAGAATACATTCAAAAAATAATTAATAATAACAATTTTATCAAATGTTATTAAATTGGGAGATATTTTTTAGCTGTAATAGTTCATTCTACTTGGAAGTAATGTTTTGGTCGATAACCTTTGTTAAACTTTCAAAGTCCGTTTAAATTTTAGGGCCTTACTTGAAGAAAAAAGTGGTTAAATCGATTTTTTTTTTGTAATCTTGACCTAATTTTTACCTAAATTTTGAATTAGAAGTTAATGGACTTGTGGTGAAATATAGAGAAATTCTGACTAATCTTTGTCCCCCTAAACCACATCACTTTGAAATAGAATCTTATGGTACAAGATGTTGAATATAAAGCGTAATGTCCTTTGGAAAAACAGATTGTCTCAACACCAGCACGCGTACTTAAAGGAAAGTCTTTTGAGACGGATCTGCACGAGATTATTCACTCAATCGAAAAGGGCTTCCTCTTTAAACAATCCACGCTAGATGTTTTCATCGATGTAGAAAGTGCCTTTAAAATTGTTCTCCTACATAAGTTCACGGAAATGCTAACAAAACATGGAGTGAGTCGGTCGCTAAAAAACTGGATCGCACACATGATGAACAACAGAACTGTCATTGCCGAAATGGGCGGAGTAAGCAGAGTAAAAAGAGTCGAGAGGGGCACCCCTCAAGGCGGTATCATATCAGCTTTGTTGTGGGTGCTCATTATGGAAGACCTTCTGCTTACAATCACCCGGATGGAATACAAGGACGTGTGTTACGCAAACAACCTGGTAATCGTGGTCACTAGTAGCTACGAATCTCCTCAACTCAGACATTAATGATAAGGAGATAGCAAGCTGTTCGGACAGCCCGACAGCTATCAAAGCCGCCTTGTCCAAACCCTTTACAAACTCCAAACTTGTATTGGAATGAAAATCCAGCCTGAACTTTCTTTCTCGGAACAACAGGATACTGGTGCTTTGGGTGCCACGTCATAGCTGCATTAGCGGAAATGAAAAGGCGCACGAACTTGCTCGCCTTAGTGCAGTGTACAATTGGGATCGCACCAAATCACCTTATTTCTAATATCTCGGCCTGGGCCGATCGCCAGCACAGTCGCGTTTGGTTAGATCATCCTTCGGGTAGAACTATAAAGGTACTGTGGGGCAGACCTAACCCAAAAGAAACAAATAAACTACTGTGGTTAAACAAGCAAACCCTGAGAGCCCTGATGTCAATTCTTACTGGGCGCTCTCGTCTCAGAGGTCAGATTGGGGATGCGGAGAGGAATCCGAGACAGTGAACCACTTCCTTTGTCACTGTCCAGCCATCTCGGGAAAGCGTTATAGAGTCCTTGGCTCATACCTCTTGGACGAGCTACACGAAGCTGGCAAGGAGGGCTGGGAGCCAATACTCAAATTCGACTGGAGGGTGACCAATGGGCCTAGTAAGGCCTACATTCCAGAGCACCTGAAAGGGTTTCACCTCAATTTTCAATCAATCAATCAAGTTTCTAACCTGATCAAAATTCAGATCATGTTAATGTGCCTAGAGGTACCCACAAATATTGGCTCAACTTGTTCGATAAACACGGACCACTACATCTAACATAAATGCGAAATTCCTTTTTACATACATTTATTTCTTTGAAATTTTTATTATTGCGAAATTCATAATTATGCATATAGATTGAAATTTAATACGTCAAAATTTCCCCATCATAAACATAAAATCTTCCTATGAGTAATCATAAAAATATTTTTAAGAATGAACATAAACAATTCTCCGGAATTAAAATCTATGGATTTCAAAATTTAAAGCTTTCAAATCTTAAGGTCAACAAATTTCTTATTTCAAACGTTTAAGCACTCAAATGCCCAAGTGTTTAAAGATAAACAATTTCCCTAAATACTTCAAATTTCAAGTTAACTTGACTAACTGTTGCGTATGAAAACGCTCCTTCCGCATTAATACGCATTCTATTAATTATGTATCTAATGATTGACCAATGAAAATCGATTTAAAGATTGATCATATAACTAATTGCTGCTTGCTTGGCTGTGCACTGTGGCGTACGGGCAGGCAGGGACCAAGCCGTACTGATGAGTAATTCGATTCCTGTTATTACGAAACGCCCGCTTTTGCATAGAATTTTTTTTTTAAATATTTTTCGATTGCAAGATTTTTTTTTCCAACCAATTGTCGAGCTGCGGATTTGGCAGTAAACTCAGTCAATTTCATATTGACTACACATTTTACTCTCTCAGAATTTCTTTATGAAATTTTGTTTTGCGACTTTAAGCCAACAAACTGACAGTACCTCGGTACTTGTCTTTTAAAATTTATTCTCGTTTTTTTTTCAAGATTTATAAATCTCAGCATTATAATAGCATCACTACTACTTAACTGACACCAATCTATTTCGGAAAAATCGGTAAAATTTTAATTTTTAAACCTGTTCAAGGGGATGTAATTTAGCGGATATTGCAAAAAAAAAAAAAAACAAAAACAAAAAGAGATCAATAAACTAAATTATGGAAATACTTCCATAGTCCATAGATGCAGCAAAAAACCATACAATTTGCTCGTTTTTTCATTCGAAACTTTCTCTCCAACTGAAAGTTAGTTTGTTGGAGTAAGTATCTGTTGCCCGTATTTCGCTCTCAGGAAAACTTTTTCTGGTCCAGCAGATGACAAAAAGTTTTGCTGAACTTTATGTGGGAATGGGATGTTTTTTTTCTCTTTTATCAGGGCAGATCAATTTTATTTATAGTTATAGTCCTTTGAGGTGGCTATGACGTTTATTGCAGGCTCTTAAATTGCATAGAATTCTTCAAAAATGCAGCAAAGTAAATCCTATGGTTGAGTAGTATAATTATATGAATGAACTTATGATATATTGGGTGCTCTAGATTTATACGGTTATACTGAAAAAAGTGGCCAATCAGTGATTACTAATCTATAGAGAAAAAATAAATCAAGACAAAGGATATACCAATTTTCGACTGTTTCTATAGTAGAATATCAACAACCTTTTTCCTTCACTTCATTTCAATTTCAATAGTATTTTTAAGGCAATACACAAGAAAAAACCGTTAGGAAAGTTGAAAATTGTCCAAACAATTTTTTTCATTTCTCGAGCTCCCCTATCACCTCCTGGAAGAATGACATCCTTATCTGAAACACCCTGTATATACTGAGTCCGAAAAAAGAATTCTTCCAGCGGCATGATTACTTTACATATGCATATACATACATATGTAAGTTTGAATTATAAAAAAGTAATAATTGCTATTACAAAAAAAAAAACAATGAATTTTATATAAAATTTATATTTAGATAATTTTTATTTTCTTTTAGGATTTTATCGCAATTCGTTTTTTTATTGTTAATATTTTGTTTCTTGTTTTTTTTTGTGTTGTTTTTTAATTTAGTGTAATGTTTAATTCATAATAAAGTTCAACAAAAAAATCAAATAGTCATTTCCAAATTGGCCAAAATTACCATTTCGATTTTTTATTATATTTTCAGGAAATAATGTCCCGACTTTGAGTGTCCAAAAACTGGCAACCCTAGTTACAACCTGGTGACGGACGGACGGACAGCGGAGACTTGGTGATAGGGCTCCCGTTGTTACACTTTGGGTATGGAATCCTAACAACCCTAAATGCATGTTGAAAACTTGCTTGAATCCCCAGAAATGGGATTGGGGAAATATTATAACTTGCTAACTCGATCGGATGAGAAGGTGCTGTGGACATGGCTATTGGGGACGTCCAAGATTTATTAGAGGAAGAAAAAATTGGCGAAGCGGATTTAGTGGAAATGACTTCCGAAGTTATTAATCAAATCGATTCTAAAGATGAAAGTTCTGATGAAAATTGTGAAGTTATAATTTTACTCTAAAAAAGTCACAGGAAGGACTTCCCTTAGTGAAAAGTCTTCAAACATTTTTCATGACTAAAGATCCTTGGGCTGAAAGAAGACGAAATGTCAAAAGAGAGCTGGGAAATTGCGTATCTCTACTCGGCGAGATTTACTACGAACTTGTAACAGACTAAGTTAACAGATTTTTTTTAAAAGAGCCGAAGAGGCCAAATAAAGGCACCACGTCATTGTGCTGAGCAGTGATAAGGAAGAAATTTAATAAAATGAGCTTAAATTAAATGAGAACGGAAGTTTACTAATGTTTTTAGTTCTATATATATGTTAAAAAAATTGTTCAATTAATAAAAATTATTTTGTAATAAAAAGTTTTCGGAATGCATCCCTCCATTTTATATTGGCCCTTAGTATCGCACAACAGATCCCAACCACAGAGGCCAAAGAGCGGCCCATTGTGCTGTCCTGCTAGAAGCACCAAAACCTTCCTGTCTCCTTAATGAAGCGCATCACGTCTTAATGACGAAGCTTTTCAAGTCCTCTATAGATAGGAGGGCAGAACCTAGAGTATCCAGCCTGCACCGGACGCAGGCCTGACAAGTACGCAAAGGGTGTTCGGTTGTCTCAGGCTCTGCTTCCATGCAGAACAGACACTCAGGGCTATTAACAACTCCCATCCTTGTTAGATGAGCATGAAACGAGCTGTGGCCACTGTTCGACATTGTTGCCTTCTGAGCCCCATGACAAAATCAGAGATATTCCAACTGGGTCCATCAAGAAGCAGTTTTATACACCTGCAAGTACTCAGGTTCTCCCATCTCTGCTGATACTTCCTATAAATATCCGCTTTGATGAGAGACCCGATACTCGAGGTGGAAAAACCTACGGCAGGTTCAGGAGGTCTGCGGAACGGAGAATCAGAGCTATCTCTAGCAAAAAGATCAGCCTTTCATTTCCGATGATCCCCACGTGACCAGGAACCTACAGAAGAGACACCTTTTTGTGCATACACAACTTATCCACAGACGACCTGCAACCACCCACTAACTTAGATGTTATCCGAGGGTCACTCAGAGCCATCAAAATTTACGTCGTACTATTCGTACAATTCTTACTTGATTTCCATTCAATTGCCCCTTGTTCATACCATGCAGGTGGCATATCTACATAAAATCTAACGAAATGTACACTAAGTATTTACATCAGCGATTCTCTACAATTGTATTCTCTTCCCATTCCTTATTTATATAAATCACCCAAATTGACTTCTTCCTCGTTCTTGTTTGGAAGAAAACCAGGACGCCTATTAAACAATGTCACATGCCTTCCCTTCTATAGCTAATTCGAAACCAACTCATTTTTAGTACAGTTCCTAACTAGAACAATTCATAAATGTGATACAATCTTGCGTAACCTTATTCCAAAATCAATGGCCACAATATGTACACAATTGAAGTTGATTGGTTAGGTGGTCTCGGATTTCGAGAATATCTTTCACAACCATGTGTGAATTGAATGATGTATGCTCGACAAAAGCTTACTCCAGTAATAAAAAAATATTACGAAAATATAAATTTTCCGCAAATTATGATTAAAGCTGCACGTAAGGCTTTTAGAATTGGAGTCCTTATTTTGTACGGCCGCCCGTTCAATATTCAGTGGAACTTTCAAACGTTCATCGGACTACATATATTTTCAGCACTTTGTTTCCTTCCATCATCGGTTACCTCCATTATGTGGAGGAAAGTAATCAAACTAATGGCGGACATTAGCACCGAGCTATCGATTGTTGAAGGAGGTGCGTGTTCTTAATTAGTTAAGTGAAACGAGGAAAACCAAAGTTTAATTATGTTGATGGTGAAAATCAATGTAACGTGTCGTCGTATGTGATTCGTTCACATTAAATTTCCTGGATGAACTGTATGTATTCAAATCATATGCGAAATAATAGTTTCTTTTTTTTACCACGTTTTCTTAGTTTATTTTATTATCGACCGATGACAATACAAGAATTAACAATTTGCGCGACTAATTCTATCAGGAATATATGAAATTTTTTTATTTAACTAGAAGTAAAGGTACCTGGCTTCATGTGATTTAACATTTGTTTTTCTTAAATATATTCCAATGCTTTTCGCAATATATTGAGGCAAAGTAAAATGTTCTGAGCATTTTCCCCCCAGATGTATTTAGTGAGCCATATCTCACGATTTGTACATCGCATCGGGTCATATTTACTATTCGGCGATTTAACGGTGACATTATGCTTAAAAAAAAGTTTTTTGACAGTTTTGTGTTTGGTGAAGCCAATTGTGTGTTACAGAGTTCCAAAATGGGGGTAAAAAAAGAGAAAATTAGATAAATTCTTCACCACCAAAGTGAAAAGGCGGAGCCTGCGGGCAAAAAAATGTGTGCCACTTAAAGACCCAATATAGTATCGAACGCAACAGCAAAGGGATGGTTCCAACGATTCCGTTCTGGTAATATGGACGTCAAAGGTGAAGACTAGCCAGAAGACAGTTTCGAACCATTTTCATAAGGTTGGTCACCTTTTTGCGCCAAATTGATGTCGGTGCTTCTTTGCTGAAACGTAATGACATCGACCCATTTTTCAAACCAGGGTTCAAAAATATCCGATATTTATCATAAATATCAAAATATCAATAACAAAAATTTGATATATATCCATTTTGTACGACAACCATATTATTATTTTATTGTATTATTCATGTATACTGTTTGCATATGTGTTTTATAAACATCATAAATTATTAAATAAAATAAAAAGATTACTCTTTTTGACTTTTTACCGGGTTAAACTTAATTTTGTTCAAGAAAGAATTTTTTGGGATTCTCCGGTATATAGCAAAAGCTAAAAAACGTTCTAATTTGTTATTTCATCACTCAACTCATTAATTTTCGGTGACAAGTTTCAAGTCTTGGTTTGACTCATCAACAGGTCCCAGGTCTTTTTTCATTTTTTCATTTGTTTTTCAAATCACCCAATTTCGCTATTTGTGACCTGTTGATGAGTCAAACCAAGACTTGAAACTTGTCACCGAAAATTAATGAGTTGAGTGATGAAATAACAAATTAGAACGTTTTTTAGCTTTTGCTATATACCGGAGAATCCCAAAAAATTCTTTCTTGAACAAACATAAATTATTAAAAAACTTATTGAACAAAATAATTAAAAATCAACTCAAAAACATAAAATCTTCTTATGCTTACATCAGGTAAATAAACTAAAAAAGATAAAATCTAATAAATTCTGATCAATCAGTGGGTTCATTAGTTTTTTCATGAGTATAAATACCTACACTTATTGGTAACAAAACAAGAAACATTACAAACATAACTCAATATTTATAAACAAATCAAATAAGTGTTTTCGTTATCAAATCAGCCATGGTCCACATTTGGTAAACTATTAATTATAAAATAAAATAATCAAAAAGTGCCGTGTTCGTCATTTTAAGTGCAAGGAAGACGATTCTGAATCAGGACTGCATCAGCAGGTTGAGTAATATCTTCATCGTGTATTGGATCCGATAGCCAATCCAAGTTCCTTCTCCTCTTTCCTGAAGACTTGGTTAAGGCGTTTAAGCAAATACACGAATTTATTAGCCTTGGAAATTTCCAAACGGTTTTCCAGCTTCGACTGGACCAGACCAAAACTTGCAAAAATCCTTTCAAGACCCACTGTGGATGCAACTGCAGTCAGGAGTTATTCACACACATTCAGGAATCTTTTTTTGTGTTGCTATTACTGCCATTGAACATCTGTGGAGTTCAAGTCTAAAAGCTTCCACCAATCCATTGGTGGGGTTTTTTGAAACTGAGACCCAAATAGATATTGCGGAAAAATTTATGATTGGATCATTATCAATGTAACCATTAACATAAATTCTATTTCCAATTCAGAAAATGCTGTGTTTCGTTCATCAGGGGTCAAGTTTTTGACTGCCAATCTTTGATCAAGAATATTTGCCAAGTAATGTGGTGCACCTAACACCATATCGAGCCTTTTGTAGAAAGCAGATTTCACTTCAGTCATTTGAGTTGATAAATCTTTCTCTTGTTCCAAACCAACACATTCCGGCTGCGTTCATGGATATAGAGTAGACGTCGGTGTTTTTCGCTCCGTCTTGTAGTTGGTTTGTTTCCGCAATTTTAAGCAGTTTTTCAATTTAATTTGTTAGTTCGATTTCTTCACGTGATACTTGCGACTAATGTGTGATTATATTTTGGTCTTCGACTAAATATTTACGCTGGTAAATTAATTTTAATTTTGGATTTGGTCTGTATTTACGATGGCCCCTAGCAAAACACAAAAGGAGAAAGCGATGAGCAACTCTGAGAGTATTTCACCTATACAAACACGTAACGCTCTTAAAATCAACACCAGAGAGGAGCAGAAACGTACCGGGGAACCTACATCACTAATTCTCAACTGGAAAACCGATTGATGGAATTTCTCAATGATGCTCTTAAAGTGCTGGAAGAGAGGCTTTCCTCTAAGTTGGAAGGAGTTATTGTGTCTTTATCCACACGCATCAGTACTATTGAAGAGTTACTGAATTTGAAGCTAAATACAAAGAAATGGCTGCAGTATTTGATGACCTTCAGCGTATTCAACGTCTCCCTGATGCCATTATCAGGGGTATACCTCGACGTGACACTGAGCATGTTCCGCAATTGATTCAAGACATTGCAAGAGAGATCAATTGTCCACTTACGGCTGCTGTTGATGCCTTCCATTTGAAACCGAGATCATCGACCTATAACTCATCGCAGCGTAATGTATTGCCTCATAATAATACCATGCCTATAATCGTGCGTTTTGCATGCGCGCGTGAAAAGTATACATTTTTGTCAGCATTCAGCAGGGCAGGGCGATTGAGTCTCAATCGCATTGAAGGTTTCACTCAGGACGGTAAAATACATGTCAACGAAAGCCTTACGTCTAAAACGAGCGCGCTGTGAAGAGAAGCTCGTCGACTGCAGAAAATTGGGCTCTTAGAGTCTGTGAATACGAAAAGCGGCTTTGTGCATACAAGAATGAAAAAGAACGATCCAGCTATCAAAGTAACCTGCATGGAGCAACTGCAAAGATTCAAGGCTGCGAGCCCCGGAGCGAAGACATAATGTGTTAATATTGTACAACTCGTCTATTTTTATCTTTTTCTATTATTTTTGTTATTTTTCTCTTAATATTTTAAATTTTATTATTATTTTTTTTTCACTCTTTTTTGCGGATTCTAGTTCAATTTCATATATTATGGGTTCATTTTACGTTGTAATTGATAACTTTAAACCTGTTCTACTGCGTGCTGTTGATGCTGTTGTGCTGTTCTTTGTGAAGCTTTTTATCTTGTCTCTTGAAGGTGCTGACGTGGGTTATAATGAAAGATATGATTACGGATAGAGCGGCGGGTGGTCTGGAGGGTGTGAGGGCGCTGATAAGCAGAGGAATGGACTGAACATATGTTCAGTCAATGCCAGAAGCATAAGGAATAAGATGGATGAATTTTGTGAAGTTTTTCGAAATAGCGACGTACATGTGTTGCTGGTCTGTGAAACCTGGTTTCGGGACCATATTCCTTCATCCATGGTCTCTATACCGGGTTTTAGGCTGTTTAGGAATGATCGCCTCGGAAGGGTGAGTAGAGGCGTCGCTGTGTATGTGAAGGACTTCCTGAAAGCCAAGGTTCTATTATCATCTATAGAAGAAAGTCTTGAATTTATCAACGTGGAGATTAGTTGTGGTTACGAGAAACTCGTTGTGTCAGCCGTTTACTGCCCACCAAATAATTTTAACTCTCGTAATACATCTGAATTTGAAAGAGTATTCTCTGCTTTGGCTCAACGGTATGATGATGTGGTAGTCGGTGGTGACTTTAACGTTAATCTTCTATCTGCTGATTTACGATCATTAAATTTTTCTTCCCTTGTCCAGTCCTTACATTTAAACATAGTCAATTCCTATCCCACCTTCTTTAATTCATTGCATCCATCTCTCCTTGACGTTTTTCTTGTTTCAGTCCCAGACCGTGTCTTGTTCCTGAATCAAATCAGTCCATTTAATACTCTGGACCACGACATTCTCTTTCTGACTTATAATTTCTGCTTTGACCCCATTCCCCCTATCCAAAGTTTTTCCTACAGAGACTTTAAAAATATTGATGTAGATGGGCTACTTCTCGAGAGCGACACCCTACCCAGGTCTCGGATCCTTGAATGTTCATCAGTCGATGAACAGGTAACGATTTTCAATGGCCTCGTAGCCACCTGTTGGTGCTGACAATATCTTTCCGTGTTTTATCAAACTACTGCTTCCATATGTCAGTCAATATATTCAGCATATCTTTAACTCGAGTCTTACATACTCCACCTTCCCTCGAGTTTGGAAGACAGCGACAATACTTCCTATTGCAAAAGGCGCATCACCCAAGGATATCTTTCTGACTTTCGGCCAATCAGCATACTCCCCTTTCTGTCTAAAGCTTTGGAAAAAATTATGCATAGTCAAATAATGGATTTTATCAGTGTGCATAAGCTGATATCCAAGTGGCAATCGGGTTTCCGGCCTTTTCACAGCTGTGAAACTGCACTGCTAAAAGTGACTACTGATGTAAGAATTGCTATGGATAATAACGAACTGTGTATATTGACGTTGTTGGACTTTTCTAAGGCTTTCGACAGTGTAAATTATGAAAAGCTTCTCAATAAACTAACCACTTGTTTTGCATTCTCCAACTGTTCCACTAGACTATTGGGATCATTTCTTTATGATCGACTCCAGCAGGTGAAGATTGGTAATCAGCTCTCCAGCCTCTCACCAGTCAAGAGTGGAGTTCCCCAGGGCTTCATATTGGGTCCTCTTCTCTTTATGCTATATATTGACGATCTCTGTTACGTTGTTAAGGATGCTAATATCCATTTATATGCTGATGATGTTCAGCTGTATCTTAGTCAGCCAATATCTTACCAAGAGGATTGCATTGAACGTATAAATCTAGACCTTAATATCCCTGTGGTCATTGCGTAACGGTCTCGTGCTCAATCCGACTAAGTCGCAATGTATAGCCTTCTATAATACTGATTCTGTGTCTCTGGACTTACCACCAGTGATGCTTAACGGCGTTATATTACCCTACATGAATAACGTGAAAAGTCTGGGAATCTCAATCCATTCTCGCATGAAGTGCTGTTGTCATATCTCCGACTGTTTGAAGAAAATTTATTCGGGCCTTCGTAGCCTATGGTTGTCTACCTACTGATACGCGCTTGAAACTCGTAAAAAGCTTATTATTGCCTCTCTTTACTTATGGAAATCTGATTTTTCCGAAGCTGGACAGTAATTGCTCGAGGAGGCTGGATATTGCTTTCAATGACTGCGTTCGTTTCATCTATGGTCTACGTCGGTTTGATCACGTTTCATCTCTTAGAAACTCTCTTCTTCAGCAATCACTGGATTCATATCTTAAACGGAGGGCACTTATCTTTCTTTTTAAACTTCTGCAGTCACATGAACCTTCTTACCTATTCGATTTCCTACAATTTTTACAATCTCAACGGCATCGTATGATATTGATCCCTCATTTCTCTCGTGATGTTCTTCAGAGTTCTTTCTTCGTTCGGATCCCCCGCTTGTGGAACACCTTACCGGCCACTGCTCAACTTGCTACCTCCGTGGGTGCTTTTAGGAGTCTTATCAACACTAACTTGTAGAATGGCGCTTCTCATCGATTGCACAAAGTAGTTGCTTAGCTCGTATTAGTTTGCTTTTATTTCTTTTTATGTTATCTTTTGTTTTTTGATTTTATTTATCTAAGTTGTCTTATTTTAGTATCTTTTTCTTTTTCTTATTTTATACTGGCTTTGATTAACGTAGTTTAACTAATCTCTAACTCTTTTGAATAAAAATTGACTAACTCTTATTTTTAATATTACATATTTCTTATCTTGTATTAGTTATACATTAATTGCCAATTTAATACGCCGTAATTTTAATATTGTACTAGTTATAAGATCCTTGATCTTGTGTACATATCCAGAAATAAAGGTATTGTATTGTATTGTAAATTTCGGCAGCTACGTCGTGTCATCTCGTTGGGAGAGATCTAAAGATTTTGCGGTTGAATCCAGTCTTTCTAGCAAATCCAAAGAATTATTGGCAACTTGAATGTCGTTGCCAATTCGGTAAATGTCACTTTCAATGGCTTCTCGATGATTTTGGCAAATCTGCACTATAGTATTCCGTGATTTTCAACGAATGATCGTACTGTATCACGAGTAGAGTTCCAGCGTACGACAATAGGCATGATCAATTTTTTACCTTTGGTTTCTTTATATCACGCTGCTGGCAAATGTTTATTCCTGAAATATTTAACGACTTTAATGACGTGTTTAGTCACACCTTTAACTTGTACATCGCACATTGATATATATCCTCGAACCCTGTTTCAAACGGATGGTGACTGGCGATTAAAACTGGGTGACATACGCGAACAAAAGCCGATGAGCCGGCCCAAACGATCGTCAAGCCCGGATTAACGTCTCAGAAAGTTTTGCTGTGTATTTGGTAGGATTGGTCGTCCTCCAAAAACAATATGAAATAATTTGAGAAAACTTGGCTATTGCGGTAAAGGCAAAAATTTCAACTTTTCCGATTTCGACCTCGATCATCTAAATAGTCACGTTTTACAGCAAGGACAGGAAATAGTAACAACGGAGGATATCACCGATAACACAGTCGAATCAAATAGATTAATCTTAACGTCGCCTTTCTTATTTCCGGTGCGTTAGCTCAATAAAACTCATCTATGCTATTTTCGTTCGATACATTCTGAATCAGTGCGGGTTCCGACGAAATACATGCTCGCTTTTTTAAAGTTAGCCTCCCTTTGATTATTGATCATTTGGTTTTTTTTTTTTAATTCGTGTTTGACTCGTTATATTTATCCTAATAGATGGAAAATTGCAACAGTGCTAGCTCTACCGAAAAAACCTTCTTCTACTGACATGATTGGTTTCCGTCCGATAAGCATTCTGTCCTTTATCTCAAAAGTTCTGGGAAGGCTATTGTACACCCAAATGTCAAAAATGCACTTTAACCAAATGGCAATCAAGATTCCGTGCAAAGCACAGCTGTACTTCAAGTTTGTTAAAAGTTACTGATGCCTTACGAGCGCTCTCGATGACGGTTGTATCAGTATCTTGACCATTCTGAACTTTTCCAGGGCTTTCGACTGCGTCAATCACATGATGCTTGTGCAGAAATTATCTACTCATTTCGGGTTCTCCTCTACGACTGTTCAGTTAATGCAAAGATTCTTGTCAGACAGATATAAACAAGTAAAGGTAAATAATACTTTCTCAGGTCTCCTTCCGCTGTCTTGTGATGTTCCGCAGGGATCAATATTGGGACCCCTGCTTTTCAGTATCTTCATAAATGATCTGCCTGAAACTGTGTAGGACGTTAATATTCACTTGTATGCTGATGACGTGCAGATTTACTTCAGTAGACCTATTGGTCTGATTGAGAATTGCTTTGCTCGAGTAAAAAGTAACCTAAATAAGATACATCAATAAGCACAATGCAACCATCTGACTGTCAATCCAAGTAAATCTTACTAAATTATTATCAATAACAGCAAGCTGAATATTACTGAATTCTCCGACATTTTACTTAACGATCCTCCTCTGCCTTTGGTAGGGTCTGTTAAAAATCCAGGTATAACTATAAATTCATCTCTGAAATGCTGCGATCATGTTAGCTCAATCCTTGGTTAGATCTACGGAGGACTCCGGCAACTGTGCCTAACCGCATACCTTATTTTACTTTTGGAAATTTGATATATCCGAAATTGGATAGTACCTGCTCCCGTAAAATTAACGTCGCATTCAATGATTGCATCAGATTTATCTATGACTCCGCCCTTTCCAACAGATGTCGTTTTTGTATTGGAAGCAATATTGTCAGAGAATCCTTGCCAAACTCAATCAGAATTCGCTGCAGCATTAAATGTTGAACGATCAACAAGTAATGGAAATTGTTCAAAATGTTGGTAACAGGCTTCCATATGAATTAGAAGAAAGAAACATCGAACGTCGAAAAACAATTGGTGAAATGCTACTTCAAAGACTGCAAAGAAAAGGATTTTTGCATCGAATAGTTACAGGAGATGAAAAATGGATATATTATAAGAATCCTAAACGTCAAAAAGTGTGGGTGAAGCCAGGTGAACCCGGCCCATCACAGCCAAAGTGGAATATTCACTGTGTCAAGGTTGTTATGGCCCGATATACGGAAGATTCTTGCAACAGCCAAGGGCACATTCTGGCAGAATAATCAGCGATTGCTAAACAATTACCTCGCATGGAATTGTTCTCCAGCCGTCGGTTATTTTGCTGATTAGCCGAACAGCTGGCTGCGATGAGCGGTAATTATTATGGGCGTGTATCTTTATCCTGCTCAGAGCACTCCGAGCGCTCTGAACACCGATCTCTTGTATCTTTATTTACTTTCAGAGTACTCTGAGCGCTCTGAACGTGTATCTTTATTATTGCTCAGAGTGCTCGAACTGATCGTAGATAAACCTCGGAGCATTTGGAGCAATTCGTCAGTAATACCAATAGAGTGCAAAAAACTCCTATTGAAAATGTGAGTACTTTTTTAAATTCCATATTTCCTTCCCTTCCTGCACTCCTTACTTATTTTTATAACTTTATTATTATTATTTATTTATTTTTATAAAGAATTTTGTATTATCAATAGATTTTTCACAAGTCATAAGTGTTGCCAATATAAAAAAAGAACTTCCAGAACACTCAGAGCACTCCGGATTTGTATCTTTTTCCAGAGTACTCTGAGCGTTCTAAAAAATCTGTTCGATCTACGGAGCGGAAAAAATATACACGCCCTATGTAAAGCGACTCTTTACTACTCTTCATTTTGTGGGATCAGAGAGGTGTTGTATATATATTGTTACGAGCGTGGCCTTAGTTCGTTATTTAAAACACAATATTTCAGATATAATTCAAAATTTCTTTCTTTATTTAACTTTACTGTTTACTCTCACAAATTCACAAATAATTATCAAATCAACTCTTTATTTATCGCTAGTACTGTACTTCTAATTATCGCAATCCAAATAGTTTACTTCGTTCACTTCTCACTTCGCTGTCTGAAATAATACTCCGCCTCATAGCTGTCAGAGCGCCGTATTTATACTCTACGAATTGTCCTAGAACCTTCCTGAATATTCCGTTCTCCGAACCCAAAGTTTACTAAGATGACACTAACCTAAAGTTGCTTCCATTCCTAACAGATGTCGCTTGATTCACTTTGTGGCACGTAACAATATATGTATGTATGAGTTTCTCGAACCCTCTGGAACTATTAATGGAGACTTTACCGATGATAACTAATGCGTTTAAAGCGATTCATAGAACAAAAACAACCAGAATGGGTGAATAGCTACAGTAAATTAATTCTTCAACATGATAATGCCAAATCGCATATCGCATAAGTCGTGAAAACATATTTATATGCACAGAACTTGGAAATGCTACTCCACCCTCCATATTCGCCAGACATAACTCCTTGGGAGTCTTACTTATTCCGAACAATGCAGTCATATCTTAAGGGAGAACGGTTCACCTCGTACGAAGGTATCAAAATTTGGATTGATAATTGGATCAGCTCCAAAGACCAGGATTTTTTCTTCAGGCAAGGAATACGTAAATTACCTGAAAGATGGGCGAAGGTTGTAGCTACCGATGGAGCAAACAAGCAAATATGTTTTATTAATAAAAAATGCAAAATAAGACTGAAATATCTCTAATTTACGCTCTTTATTGATTATTTGAGATAATTTGATTATGTTTTTCTCAAATAGAAGGCAAATTTGCAACACACCATAAGAAAGTGTAAAAAAGTGAAGTTAGTAGCAATTTAAAGTAAATTAAAATGTGGAATACAATTATAATAATCTTCTTTCATTTTATATTTCTTATGGGAATGGAATAACTTCAAAAAATCAAATTGAATATCCACTGGGAAACGACCATCACCTAACCCCACTTTTCCTAATAACATTGAAAAATTCTATTAGGGAAGCCGGGGCATAACGGGCTCCTCTCTTTTTGGCTGATGGAGCATTCCGCCATGTTTGAAAGAGCATTCACACCACGTTCAGTGGTTTGAAGGTGCCTGCAAAGCGTCGTTATATGTGGTAGCGTGCGTTTCCAAAGTGTAAATTCATTGAACATGGTTTTTCCTATTTTAATGTAATTTTGGCGCATAGTGAGACGTTAATTATTTCAGTGCTACTGTGTAAAATTTATTTAAACTGATATGGATTCGAAGTAAGTAAACGTCGAATTACAGTAAATTATGTAATTTTCCAATTTCGATGTTATTCAATAATAATTTTGGACATGTGACTTCAAAAATGGTGTATGGAGCAGAATGGGCGAGGCATAATGGGCATGGTGCGCATTATTCCCCATAATTTTGCAAAGATATTTATTTTTACATTAATATAGCAGAATTATATTATCAGTTTACATTCTAGTAATAAAAATTGTTTAACGAAAAAATAAATATCTTTTGAAAATATTTGGGACACCACTGTCCAAAATGATGAAACTAAATATTTGTTACGCCGTTGTATATTTGGAAATCATTGGCTCATATACATGGCTAAGCGTTCCACCGTTGTTATGTACATTAAGTATATAAAGTTATTATAATAATACCCATATTTGGAGATGTAAAAGGGTTTTGCCGAAAAACATGCTGGTAGGTAGGGCATACACATGACGATGACGATGAACTCAGTTTTAGAATAGCAGTCTCTAGTGATGGGAAGTCAATTATTTCTTGCTCTGTAATTTGTGAGTTTTGCATTTTTTGTACATAAAAAGGAAAAGGTTAGAATCTAACTACAAGATCTTATATCTGAGAAACATTTAAAAAAATTTAGATATTACGTTTTTTGTAAAATTGTTATTACTTTAGATGGTTCGCAATTATATCAAGAGGACTACGAGACAATAATGAAGCGAAGACAGTATGACTAGAGCTGTTCAAGACGTAAAATTGGGGAAAACGAGCTGCTTCTAGGAACTATGGGATTTCTCGGAGCACTCTATAGAGGTTCATAAAAATATCTAGTCAAAGCCCTTCAGTTGGAAAAAGTTGGTAACTTTAAACCCGTTTTTTCGGCGAAACAAGAAAGCGAATTATGTGAATATTTAAAAGACATGAAAGGGCGCCTGTTCGGTTTATCGGTGAGAGAATTGCGCGAACTTGCATATGAGTTGGCGGAAAAAACGGCTTACCTAATAATTTTGACTCTGAGGTACGGATGGCTGGAGAAGACTGGGCAAAGAACTTCTTGAAGCGTAATGCAACGATTTCTCTGAGAAAACCGGTAGCAACATCTGCAACTAGGGCTATGGGATTCAATCGTGTCGCCCTCTCAAAATTCTTTAACCTGTTGGAGGAGTGTGTCGAAAAATATAAAATAACTTCAAGTAAGATCTTCAATGTTGACGAAACAGGAATCAGTGCCGTCACGAAGAGTCTAGGGAAAATTTTGGCAACTAAGGGCAGGAGGCAGGTGGTGTCCCTGTCATCCGCAGAGCGAGGACAACTACTGACTGTGGAAATCTGTATGACCGTTGATGGCTCATAAATGCCACCAATGTTCATTTTCCCTACAGAAAGAATGAAGGCAGAGCTTATGAACGGAACGCCGCCAAATTCGTGGGCTGAGTGTAATGAAACAGGTTGGATAATAAGGAAGTGTTTTTAAAATGGTTCAAGCGGTTTTTGGGATGCTCGCACGCGACAAAAGAGCAGCCAGTTTTGTTGCTCCTAGATGGGGACGCAAGCCACGTAAAGAGCATTGAGCTCATCGATGCAGCAAGAGAAAACGGAGTAGTCACGCTATGCTTCCCACAACACTGCACTCATCGCTTGCAGCCCCTAGACGTCGCATTCATGAAACCACTGGCCTCATATTATGGCGATGAAGTAAAAAAATGTCTCAGGTCTCATCCCGGAAGAACAGTAACGCATTACCAGGTAGAAGCGTTGTTTAGCAACGCGTATTTACGAGCGGCTACAATGTCGATTGCAATAAACGGATTCCGTAAAACTGGAACATGGCTGGTAGATCCAAACATATTCCAAGAGCACGACTTCTCGCCTTCCGAAACTACAGATATGCCTGTACAAGAAGGACAGTGTGAATCACCACTTCTGGCTCAAAGCACCAATACAGAACTACGATTAAAACGCCACCCATGCTCTCGGTTCCAGAGCGCTCATCTGATACCAGTCCCAGAGAAGATTATATATCGAATTTGTCCATACCGTTGCCATATCAAACCATCCCAGTCCCCGGTACATATACGCCTTTGCCAGGCCCATCCATATCTATTTCAGGTTCATCCAAGCTAATTCGAGTTCCGTGTGCACCGTCGACATCTTTTCAAAACTTTTCGCCATCCCAGCTCTTACCTACCACTTGCTAAGAAAAGAGCTTCTAAGCGCCGAGGAAAGACTGCAATTATAACGAGCTCTCCATACAAAATGGAGCTAGAAAGCCAATCATCTGGAAAAAACAAACGAAAGACCGTTAAGAAGGCTAAGAAAATTAAAAACATTAAAAGCATAAAGACATCCAAGAATGAAGAAATTGAGTCCACCGAAATCGAAGATGACGACGAATGCCTCTATTGTGGAGGGTCGTATTCCCAATCTACAGAAGGGTGGGTCTCGTGTAGAGCATGCCGTAAGTGGGCACATTGTTCTTGTGCTGGAGAAGAGGATAATAACGACGAATGTACTCACGTGTGCTCATTTTGTACTAGATTTTAGCTTCATGCTCATTATGCCCCGCCTATGCCCATTGTTCCCCGATACCGGGGCAAAATGAGCACATAGAACATTTTTTAATAACTATTGTTCTGTGTATTTTTGTAGCTTTCTTATTATTTATAATTAATAAATGGACTTATGAATATAAAAATTTCGAGTTTTTTATTTTCTTATCAAAAGCCTTTGAATTTTAATAGTGATAATACTTAAGGTGCCCGTTATGCCCCGGGTTCCCATGTATGAATCTATTCCCTTCACTTAATTAATATGAAAGAAATGTGAAAATTGCACTTATTTTAACAATTTAAATTGATTCAGTAGAATAAATTTAAAAACAAATTATAATTTTATTTTTCATTCGTACAAACACATTGAGATGGCAATGCAAGTTTAAGCCTGGCGTAGTGATATAAAACAAATGCTGTAATTGGGCCTAAAATAATTTAGATGGACCCTAAACTACCAACCATTAAATATTATTTCTATATTGAATATTGTCAATAACCTTACACAGTCTGACGTTCATTCTAAAAATATACCAACCTGACGACGATGTGATGAAAATACTTGCATGTCAGTCTACAAAACCCCCTAACGCATTATCGATGTGTCAACAAACATATTTCGGGGACCTGAAAGTATCCCTCCCTTGCCCCATTCACCCCATATAATGTCAGAATGGAATAGAATCAAGCCATCGAAAATTGTATCGATTTAAGTTTTTCAGGTTTGCTTTTTCATAAATAAATAAATAATAATAAAAAAAAAAACATAAGCCTCCCTCTCCCCACAACAGGGTCAATGATCGCTTTATGGAAATCGCCCCCCCCTCCCCTCCCCATCTCTTCCCAAATAAGTTTGTTGCAAGCTTTCGTATGTGTTCCCCTATGGAACGTAAATGGAGCGGGTAATACTTTGTCGACCTTATACATCTCAATTACTGCCAAGAAAGGTATTCATGCGAGGATTAGGGACAACTTGAATTGCGTTTCAGACTGGATAAAATGAAAACAAGAAAATTGCTTACAACAAATATTTTCTCGTAACATGAGAAATTAGTTGATGTGCCCGCCGCCACCGTTCTGATGTTATTTGATTTTAATTAAAGGTTTACGTACATGCCCTGTCTGGTTTCATACCTTATGTTTATATATATATACAAATTTGTACCTATAATATATAGGTACAAGTGTAGGTACATATGAACTATAAGAGCCAAGTGTATAGAGGCCTACTTTTCGTGATATATTGCTCGATATATGGCTTAGCTTACCTTTCAGAAGGTATGTGAAGTGGAAAAAGCGAACAGGTGGATGATGATTTGCTCATACATTTGTGAAGTGAGATTGAATTTTAATTATTAAAGAAGCACAGAAAATTGAATTTGTACAAAAATTTCCTCAATTTTTGATAATCATGATATTTTTATTTATCTCATGTCAGTCAATTTGAAATTGGGTTGTAATATGTGATGTGAGTGATATTTTAGTTAAATGTGTTCACAGAACTAATTACGGAGCTTGTTAAGAAATATAGATGAAGTTTTTACTGCTTCCTAACACTTCAATGGGTGCCAGGATACTCGGGAATTGATGAGAATGATAATGCAGACTTATTAGTTAATGAAAGGAGCATCCATGCTCGTCATAAGACCGGAAATATTTTGCGGTATCTCATACAATACCGTGCATGCGCTTATCCAGACCTGTAGCCCGGAGGGGGGGTTTACAACTAAAATGTTCGAGGGGAAGTCGGAAGAAGTCGCTTTTTTAACAATTTTGTAAAATGTATAGGTACTTGCCAACGCTCATAAATATCTTTAGCGACTCAGTCGAGCCAAGGCGCCTGACTAAATATTAATCCTTTGGAGCCATGGTCGACAACCACTAGTGCATGAAAAATAAATCTAAAGGAAAATTGTCAAATCATTCCATGGGCTTGTGCACTTGTGGCCGAAAGAGTGAACCACAAGAATCAATTCACCAATTCGTTTGAAGTGTTGTCGGTGAATAGTAAAGCCTCGTTTCCACTTATACATACAAATTTTCTTACCCGACAAGTTTTGAAACAAGTTGCCAACATTCTGTCTAAGTGGAAACGCTATTGAAAAATCAGACACATGTTGGCAACTTGTTCGATGTCGGCTGTAAAAACTCGCAGAACTTGTTGGGTGGATTTATTCATTTAAGTGGAAACGCTCATTTGTTGTGTTGGCTAAACTAGTGGAAGGCAATGGAGTAGAATATAAGAAGTTAAGCCAGCAAGTACGCGAGAATTTATTTAAATGGAAACACTTGTAAGTTTAAGCTAACATGTCGGCTCCCAACAAGTACACAACATGTTGGCGAACAAGTTGGCACAATTTGTATAAGTGGAAACGAGGCTTAAGAACAATATGTAACTAAATTTCTAAGAAAAATTTAATGCTTTCCTACAATCCTAAAAATTGTGAGCAACTCAGGCTATGAAAAATCAACCAAAAAAAATTTGCAACGTCTTGCTCGAATATAAAATCGACGATGTATGAAAGCCTCAATTTTTTCTTAGAAATTTACTGTAAATTTGTTCCAAAGTAAATAAAAATTCTACCGAAACATTTATCTTATTGAATATTTATGCGGCTGTCGCTGCGCCCAAAAAAATTGTTGTCGGTCTCCAAAAATGCGTATAAATTCTAAGAAAAAATTTCTAGTAAATTTCTAAGAAAAAATTTCTAGTAAATTTCTAAGAAAAAATTTCTAGTAAATTTCTAAGAAAAAATTGAGGACTTCCCTACATGCGGTTAGAGAGCTGGTTGGATGTCAGCCATCATTTAGGCAGTATTACATGACTTAGAATCTGTGCACCATATAGATGTGAGACGTACGTAAAGTTAGCACCGCAACTTCGTCTGATATAGTTCGGAGCTATCTCATAATTTGTCTTTAATTTGTCGGTAATTTATCGTGAAAACCATAAATTTGTCGTGTCCTTTTTTCTATAGGAAACTGGATGTGGTGCTTAGTTGACGTCAAGTTAGCACCGCGACTCACTGGAACTCGGCCAACACTTATCGGATTGGAAAATTATACATCTTGGAATTTGTCGGTCATTTGTCATGAAATCCATAAATTTGTCGTGTATTTTTATCTAAAGGAAACTACGCTAAGGAAACGGCGCTAAGGAAACTGTGCTAAGTTGACGTCAACTCAGCACCACATCCAGTTTCCTTTAGAAAAAAGGACACGACAAATTTATGGATTTCATGACAAATTAACGACAAATTAACGACAAATTCCAAGATGTATAATTTTCCAATCCGATAAGTTTTGGTGGAGTTCCAGTAAGTTGCGGTGCTGACTTGACGTCAACTTACATAGCACCACATCCAGTTTCCTTTAGAAAAAAGAACACGACAAATTTATGGTTTTCACGACAAATTAACGACAAATTATGAGATAGCTCCGAACTATATCAGACGAAGTTGGGGTGCTAACTATACGTACGTAGATGTGAGTATTTTGATGACAGAAGCTGGCAAGAGATATACCATGGGCATTAATTAACAATTTCTCCGACTGTGCCTCAAATACATGGTCATTTATTTCGAAGCCTGAGGATAATACTTTCAAGGTCACCTCACATCGTTTACGCCCGTTATTTCGGCAAACAGAGATAGATTGATAAAAATTATACAGGCCGTTTTGCCATCATTGAAAGTAGCGCCCCATCTTGTTTCAACTTGTTCTCGTTCTATAAAGTCAATCTTTTTTAAGCTCAGCCTGTACACGCACTTTTTTTAGTGACTTTTTATTGTGTGCGCCATTTTCTTAAATCCAGCCTATCGATAATTTTTAACTTAAGATTGTATTTCACTGTGGAGGTGAAAAGGGTTAGTGAAGCGCAGAGCTCCCAGGGGAGAATAACTGGATGTGAAAAGCCATATATGTGCATCGAGCTTCGTAATGAAAGGACATTGACGTCTGATTTCTGATGATAGTGCGTGTATCTGGTGAATATGCAGGTTGGTATTTGTACCTTGGTATGCTATAAGACTACTGGCTGTAGTCTCAAGCCTCTCCTAGCCTGAAGGGCGGATCATAACCTTCTAGTGGTCCACTGCTGTCACTTATATAAGTGCTAATATGATTAAGCCCGAACGGAGGTACTAGTAACGTTTAAGGATCTGCATGAAGGTCCCCTGGGAGTACTCCTGATCGTATGATCATGTTATACGAAGCCATACCCATTGGGTAGCGAACATTGCTAACTTGGTACTACGGGGTTGAGGAGCCCCGAATAAAGCTGAAATTAGTAGCAATATTCGCCTCAACTTGGGATGACCCCCTTTTGGGAGCATCGTAGTGGTTGTGGTAGCCCATATGCAGGCAGAGAGAGATTGTCTGAGTCTGCATGACTTAGGCGAACATTCTTCCCTAAACAGAGTAGTTTGTTCCTTTGACAAAATTGTATACTGCGTTCGTGAATTTGAGGGATGGTCGCTTATTAATGTATGCTTAGAGGATTGGCTCTCGGCGTGGAGTTGCGCTAAATGAACCGGGTGCCGTGACCCAAAGATCGGAAGAGATTTTAGGTTGGTCACGCTTCGACCAGTAAGTCCAATGTTAAGCATGCACTGACATAGACTGGTACACCCGAGACAGAAGATTTATATTCTGCCTTTCGAGGGCGTTGATTTTCGCTTGTTTTCTAATCCGTGCATTAAGACTGCCGTGAGATTAAGCCATAATGGCAGGTGCTCACGTAAAACCCTGACAGCTTTCTGTATTTCACTGTTGACTGTTCACTATTTCGCTACTTGCCGTTAAAATTGTTGCTCAATATACTTCCGCTCAGTTTTGCTCAGCTCTTGGATATACATCTTCAGTTAAAACCGCACACGCTTGCAGCACATAAACAATTGATCAAAGACGATGATTCTGCCAAAATACCTTCTTTTCTGACGCACAACCTGTAGCAATTAATAAATCCCTTTTAACTCGTCTATTTATATTCCGATTAGGTTTCTTGCCTGTAGGATTTTCGCTTAGCTCGGAAAGACCAGCACCCAAATTAATGTTTTCCAATTAGGTACTAGACTCAACTTAGCTTCGGTTAGCAACAAAACCGCACCATTCAAATTGAGCCTGAATTGCTTTTCTTCTATTAACGATAAATAAACGTACCGGAAACGTTTTTCTCGAGTTTTATTTTATCTTCTGTTAGAGGTAATGAAAATTGAAAATTTTCTAAGCCGCCATCGAGTCAGTCACCTTGATTAGAACGTCTTGAATATTCATTGTGCTACTATGAAAATATTGACCATAAACTTCTAAATTAAAAGTTCTTCTAAAGCCTTCGTACATCTCCTGGTAGTTAGGTATTCAGTGGAATTGCTTGTAGTTTTCATTTGACGCCAAATATATTGAGACAAGTTTAATCATCCGACTGTAGATCCTGGAACAGAACACGGAATTCCCTTAAAATTCGTTGATGACTTGGATATGTTTCCAAGGTGAAAACTCTGCAGAATCTTGAAAGTAATCAGGTATAAAACTTAAGAGTTAGAAGAAATTCTGAAATTTTCAAATTACTTATTAATGAAGATGTTGGAGAAACATTATTAAATTAAAGCTTTTAACGAATCCATCTGGAGGTATTCCTTTACAAGATTACGAGAAAATGTTATCCCTGTAAAAGGAAAAGATTTCTTGTCTACATATAAGAGAACTTATGTAGGAACATATTCATGGCCTTCTTGTACTGTTTTTGGACGTTATGTATACGTGTGATTCCTTCCTTATTTCATTTATCCCATATTTTTGTTGATGCGCTTGGAAAACATTTTTACAAACTAAAAAGATAAAAAACAAATATATCTCTTGGTACCAAGCAACGCTTTTCATGGAAGACGTTTACAGTTTTCGATCGAATCCATGAGTTGTTTAAAATAAATCCTTTGAAGTATCACACATAGAGGACTTGAAACTGAAACTTGAATTTTCCCACCGGGAAAATGATTGTGTATGAAAGTAGGTAGGTAGGTATGTAGGAATTCATCGAGGATAATAAGTACCATATGAAAAATATGTGTACATGTCCTGCAGAAAAGAAGTAGAACCCGACTTTGAAGTTCAAAATGATATTAGGACCAGGATGCCTGCACACTATTGTTTTTTTTATTTTTCTCTAGTTGAAATTTTATAGATGAGTCATCTGGAAAAAACGTCGCCGCAGATAAGATTTTTAGGTTAATTAAAGTAATTCTGTTGTCTTGGTTATCTACTGCAGTGAAAATTAAAAAAAAAACGTGTAATAAAAAGGGGAATAAAGTTTTTCTTGTGTAAATTTATAAAAAGGTGCAGAAGAGCTCTTGAACAAATTTATAGTAGTTTTTTTCTTCTCAACAAAGGTAAGCATTGTAGGATAGACTCGCTAGGGGTCAGCTTCTTAACGTATTTTCTTGAAAGTTGAAAAATTAGCTTGTAAAAAATGTTGAATTAACTCTGGTGATGCAGATGCAAAATAATTAACTTCAACATTCAAATATATTGTCACAGAACTTACTTTCTTGCTCAATAATTTTCGTACATTTTTACTGGCCGAGCGATTTCCAGTCACCATACATAATTGAACGGATGGAAGAAATTCGTGTGAACGAGGTTAAGTAGGCTTAACAATTCACAGCTGAAATTGACTCAGTCCTTTCGTGGTATACGTTTGGGAAGAAGAAGACTTTGTCCAGAACTTACATTGAATAAATAACTTACAAGAAAGCGGCATATCAAGTGAAAACTTAAGCCACTCGGTGACAGAAATTTGAAATGTATTAGTGATCAATAATTTTACAAAACACTAAAATTGAGTGAAAATATACACACTTCCTTCAAGCTTTAGAAACAATACAAAGACAAAGTAAATCAAATTAAGATCAATCTGACTGTCAGTGAGTGGCTTATTTACGTACACTGTATTCGGTCGATATCTCGATTTCTTGTTAGTTATTTATTCAATGAGAATTTAGAAGGTGTTTGCGAAGCCCTTTGGTACAGCAAAGTGAATCGCAGTTGAAAATTCAGTTGTGACAAGCTTAGATATGTTTCGCTGTATTGGGTTAATTTCAGAAGAGTGCCTACGTCTTACTTTAAACGAATTTCAGTATCCAGAATGCCAGCAGATAACCAAAGTGTGCGAAGTCCATTATAGACTCTTCTAAGAATGGCAGTGATATATTCACGGCATTTCATTCGTGCTTCAAGCATCACTCCTAAAATGTAGGCTCTACGTTCATATTTCAAAGTGACAATATTCAATAACACGGGCGGTAAATCACAAGCATTCATAGAGCTCAGAGTAAAACCTAGACAATTAGATTTACCAGAACTCAACGTAAGATCATTGTCTAAGGACCAATTGTAGACTCTCTCTAAATCCAGATTAATACGTTCAACGCAGCTGCACATCATCAGCATATAAATGGACAATCGTATACTCAACAATCAACATAGCATGGTAGACCGTTAATATATAAGCTAAAAAGTAGCGAACCCAGAACGGAGCCCTGGGGCACACCAGGATTTACTATGAAAATGTCTGAATGGCCTTCACATATTGTAGCCGATATGTTAGGAAGCTTTCCAGTAGTCGTACAGCGGAGGAAGAGTATCAAAAAAGCATGGAGAATTTTTCGAGTAATTTCACGTGATTGACGCAATCAAAAGTTTTGCTAAAATCTAACATTACTAATTTACAGAGTTTATGCCTATCCAGCGCGGCCCTAATATACGTAGTGTGCAGTTTCACAACTATACGCAAACTAGACTGAAAAGAATTAATCATAGATATTCAACTTTCTGCATATACATACATTAGTCCTTCGAGCACTTTGACAAGATACCATAAAACACTTATGTGTCTGTAGTCCGTTATATCAGTAGGTCTGGAATTCCTCGTGAAAGCCAAAGCATTAGCACGTTTCCTTGACTGGGGGAAAGCAAGAGGACATGAGGCATGTGTTAAAAATATGCAGAAGATATGATCAGACGCTTGGTAGAAAATGTTTAAGAAAACGAGGATACAATTTGTCAGACACACAGCTTCTGATCTTATCTTAGCCATAGTCAGTATCATATCATTCGCATTGACTGAGCGAAATTCAGAGTGCGGTGTGTCAAAATTTAACGTCAGGATAGATAAGTCACGAGCATGATGGGTTTAGAGAGTGGAAACATCACAAGAAGTAACTGAGCTACCTGGGTCAGAACTAAAAAAAACTTTTGAACTCATCTGCACTATATTGGCATTCACAGTTGTTTTTTCATAGTCTCCGACATCTTTCAGATTTTTCCACAGAATTTTAGCTAGTAGTTTAGGATTTAGCTTTGACCCAAAATAGTGTCGCTTAGCGTTACGAATAGTACAGGTAACGTTGCTACCAGCCCTTTTTATACACCGTAAGGGATTGAATTGTTTTCAGTCTTTTGTACCTTCCCGAGTACCAGAGACAGACACTATTGGCCACCTTTCTATTACGAAGAGGAACATATTTGTCGAAAACGTAATATGTTAACCGGTAAAATAAATCTAATTATTCATCAAGCGTTGCTGCCATAAAAATCTCTTTCCAAGGAAGAACTTCAGCCTCTTCAGCCAGGGCTATGCTCCTGAAGTCACAAAACACAGAATTGCGCTCATTTGTAGTCTGCGTAAGTTTCATATCGTAGCACAAGAACCGAATATCGTGATCCGCATTGCTTATAGGATTGAGTTGACTGTGAAATAGAGCAGGGCTTGGGTTCGATATTAGTAAACAGTCAAGTAGAGATGGATTAGATGTAAAGAAATAAGTTAGCTCTGAGTTTACTAAATTCAAGTGAAGGGATGCTAGGAATGACAGGAAGCCGCAAAACCGAGTATGCTGGGATAACATATTTACGCAGAACATATAATGCATTTATCAGCCCCTGTATTTAGCTCCATGCATGAAAATTCGATAGATCCGGTTTGAGAGTAGTGTATTAACTTGGAACCAATACAGTCTTTTGACGAATATAGCAACATCGCCTCTCACTCTATCATCACGATCGTTTCTAAACAATCTGAAACCCGAGATTATCACAGCAGAGGAAGGAATTAAATCACGAACCCGAGTTTCACTAACTAGTAGAACATGTATGTACATCAGAGCCCCATAAGATCAGCCGCAATGTATATACACAGGTCTCTAGACCTCCAGAAATCGAGAAAGTGGTATCTGTACTAGAGGTTAATGTCTCTTGCCATGTAGCTGGGTCTAACATAGGATTTGTAGAGGAGCGCTAGATTCAATGAGCTGAAATATTTCTTATACCTTTTCAGAAATCCAAGACATTTTGATGCTTCTTTGGCAACAGAGAAGATGTGATCTGTCCAGCTTAATTTACTGGAAATATTAATGCTAAGGATGCTCATTGACGGTGAGTCGGAAATTAATGCTCAATCAGAAGAAAAGGGAGTGGTTAAGTGATGGTATTGTTTTAATGAGGTGAGATAGTTTTGGGTATTAGGTGAATTGAATTCGACGCGATTTACTTCACTCTAGACGAGGATATTGTCAAGATCGTTATTAAATGATCTAATCACGAAATCTCGTCTAGCACATGCTGTATTCCCTTGGAGTCGGCAAGAGTGTCAAAGGTGTATGTGAAGTCAAGGGTACTGTCATCAGGGAATCTATGGATGGGATTGAAAAAAAGGGAAAGCAGATCATTAAAGAAAATTAAAAAGAGGGTTGGAGAGATAACAGAGCCCTAGGGCACACCGGCATTTATGGAATGGGGTTTAAATATAACGACATCTAATACAACTCGTATTTGGCGAATAGATAAGGAATTTTCAATCCATAATAGAAGAAATGGTAGGGGAGAGCCCAAGTGCTTTAAGCTTGCCTAAATAAGTTCGATGCAAGACTCTATCAAGGGCCTTAGAAATATGAAGCACAACGATTTTGGACTCACCAAAATTGTATAGACTACGGTTCCAATGTTCCGTAAGAAAAGTCAGTAAGTCTCTAGATGAACTGGCCGAATTGGAGATCGTTGATGAGTTTATTAGTTTTTAGATACTTCATTAATTTGGAGTTAATGATAGATTTAAAAACCTTTGAAAGAATCAAAGTGATTGCAATTGGGCGATAATATGAGGGATTGCTACTCTCTCTTTTCTTGAGAATAGGCTGAAGGTTTGCTAGTTTCCAAGCAGTTGGAAATATTCCTGTCGAATAAGACAAGTAGAATATTTTGCATCGAGGTTTAGCCAAGGATGAGGCACAGCTTTTAGTTAACAGGGGCAAGAAACCATCAGGACTTGCGGCTTAGGAGACGTTGATCTCCTTAAGGACCTTGACCACATCTCTCGCACGGATGTATATTGGCTCTTGTACACATCCACACGAGAGATGCAAAACAACTGTTTGTGAAGTGAGCGGAAGACAAGAATTTGAAGCGAATCTATCCGCAAAATATTAGCTTTATACATGGAGTCAACAACCATTATTACGTAGTGAAGGTATAGAGGAAGTTGATCCGGATGGTTTTGATCACGGACAAGAAACCTTTGCTACCTTTACGGCTTACTAAGATTCTTTGCCTAATAAATAGATATAGCATTCTCAGATTTATTTAAACCATTAACAAATAAATTTAAACCTTAAACAAATGATTTTAAACTCTTAACATGTTAACAAAAAGAATTAACCCTTTAGAAAATATATTTAAACTATTAACAAATTTATTTCAACTTAGAAGGCAAAACTTTTAGTGTCAAATTTGTCTGAGATAACACATCCCGAACTTCTTGTGTTTTGTGTATTCTCACATTATCCATAATTAAAAATGCGTCACTAAGCAATGGATTTGTTTCCGATTTTTCAACAAGTTAACGCAGAAATAGAGAAAGCCTATCGGAATTGCAAGTAGAAATTGCAATTCCTTGGTTACTTCTCGCAGCAATAAGTTCTTCGCTTCTGCAACGTTCTGCTGGAATTATAACTCGAGTACGGGTGCCCCTTTTTGAGCGGGCTTGAGATCTTCTAAGATGACAATTAAAATCATGAATCTAACACTAAACTTTTTGCCTCTTTACTCTATTCGCATGTGTGAAACCTTATCGAAAAAACGTTTAGTTTTAGGTGACATGAGTCGAGAACATTATCTTCTTTCAGTGATCGAAGACAGCCTGCAACAAATCACACCTAATGACTGTTCCAACTATAGCATTCTTAGATTTATTTAAACCATTAACAAATGAGTTTGAACTTTAAGCAAATAAATTTAAACCTTAAACAAATGATTTTAAACCCTTAACAAATAAAATTAAACTTTGAACAAATCATTTTAAACCCTTAACAAATATATTTAACCCCTTAACGAATGAGTTTCAACTGTTAACAAAAAGACTTAAACCTTAACAAATTTTTTTATATTTAAAATATTTTATTTCAACTTAAGTAAGCATTTCATACAATTTTGCTCAAATTTTGAGTGCATAAATAATCTGCAATACTTCTGACTTTTCAGTGCAATGGTTGACCATCCACTGCCTCAGGAATAAGTAAAACCAAATCCAAAATATAGTTGGAATAGTCATCGATCACTGAGGGAAGATTATGTATGTTCTCTACTCATGTCACCTAAAACTGAACGTGCATTAGCCTTCATTTTAGAATACGATTTTTCGATAGGGATTAACATAGGCGAGTAAGTAGGCATAACTTTTAGTGTTAAATTCTTTTGAGATAACTCAACGCGAACTTGTTGTGTTTCGTGTATTCTCACATTATCCATAACTAAAAATGAGTCACTAAGCGATGGATTTGTTTCCAATTTTTTAACAAATTCGCGCAGAAATAGAGAAAGCCTATCGGAATTGCAAGTTGAATTTGCAAATCCTTGGTTACTAATCGCAGCAATAAGTGTATCGTTTCTGCCACGTACTACTTGGAACTATGACTCGAGCACGGGTGATTTCTTGAGCGGGCTTGACATTTTATAAAGCGAAGATTATAACTACGAATTTAACACTATAATTTTTGCCTCCTTTCTCGCCTATGTTAATCCCTATCGAAATCGTTTTCTAAAATGAAGGCACATGCACGTTCAGTTTTAGGTGACATGAGTGATCGAAGATAGCCTGCAACAAATGACAGCTAATGACTGTTCCAACTAATAATGGATTTGGTTTTACTTATTCCCAAGGCAGTGGATGGTTAATCGATGCACTAAAAATTCAGAAGTATCGCAGATTATTTATGCACCCAAAATTTGAGAAAAAATTGTATGAAATGCTTACATAACTTGAAATAAAATATTTTAAATATAAATTTGTTAAGAGGTTAAATATATTTGCTAATGGTTTAAGTCTTTTTGTTAACAGTTGAAACTCATTCGTTAAGGGGTTAAATATATTTGTTATGGGTTTAAAATGATTTGTTCAAGGTTTAGTTTTATTTGCTAAGGGTTTAAAATCATTTGTTTAAGATTTAAATTTATTTGTTAAGGGTTTAAAATAATTTGTTTAAGGTTTAAATTTATTTGCTTAACGTTGTTTGAACTCATTTGTTAACGGTTTACATAAATCTGAGAATGCTATATATTGTTACGAGCGTGGCCTTAGTTCGTTATTTAAAACACAATATTTCAGATATAATTCAAAAGTTCTTTATTTATTTAACTTTACTGTTTACTCTCACAAATTCACAAATAATTATCAAGTCGACTCTTTATTTATCGCTAGTACTGTACTTCTAATTATCGCAATCCAAATAGTTTACTTCGTTCACTTCGCTGTCTGAAATAATACTCGCCTCCTGGATGTGAGCAGCGCCGTATTTATACTCTACGAATTATCCTAGAACCTTCCTGAATATTCCATTCTCCAAACCCAGTTTACTAGGATGTCACTAACCTAAAGTTGTTTCCAATTCCAATAGATGTCGCTTGTATCACTTTGTGGCGCGTAACACTGTCCCCTTCTTAAAATTGTTCGTCCCGAACAACAGGTGATCCACGGTCTTGATGCTCGCAGTATTGACATAAACGATCTAGATGAACGATTTTCCGTTTGCTTCTTGTACCCCGCTGAATCCTATATACTACGTCATTTATTCTAGTCACTACTGAATACGGTCCTTCCCAGTGTTGTTGTAATTTAGGAGAACGTCCCTTACGTCGTTTCGGGTTGTACAGCCAAACAAGGTCACCTTCATTGAATCCTGCTGAGTTAGCACGTAAGTCATAGCGGGTCTTCATCCGATCGGTATTTATTGCTAATTTTGCTCTCGTGACTTCGTGTACATCAGCTAATCGTTGTCTAAGTTCCGATACATAATCGTCTGGTAACTTTTGTTCACCTCTGGGTGTACCAAACTTGAGATCGCTAGGTAAACGCATCTCCTTTCCGAATATCACTTTTGCTGGAGTTTGTCCGGTCGTGTTGTGTACAGCTGATCGATAGGCCATTAAGAACATGGGAATATGTCGATCCCAATCGCGTTGGTGATAGTCGACTACTTTCTTTAGATGCTCGACCAATGTTCTGTTGAAGCGCTCTACCATGCCATCAGATTGTGGATGCAGAGGAGTTGTTCTGGTTTTTCTTATTCCCAGAATTTTACACATCTCTTGGAAAGTCCGTGATTCGAAGTTCCGTCCTTGGTCGGAATGAAGTTCATGAGGAACACCAAATCTACTGACCCAATTCATTACTACTTGATCCGCTACTGTGGTAGACTCCTGATTAGGGATTGCATAAGCTTCAGGCCATTTACTGAAATAGTCAATAGCAACTAATATATAACGGTTACCGTTATCTATTTCTGGAAAAGGTCCAGCGATGTCTACGGCTATCCTTTCAAATGGGGCTCCTACATTATACTTATGCATTTCTCCTCTACTTCTGTGTGGTGGTCCTTTGCAAGAAGCACAGATAGTGCATCTGCGGCACCATTCCTCAACATCCTCCCGCATATGTAACCAATAAAACCTTTCACGTATTTTGGAAATTGTTTTATTCACCCCCAAATGTCCTCCAGATGCTCCACTGTGCATTTCTTCTAGAACATCTTTGACCTGGGATGCTGGCACGACTATTTGCATTCGGAATGACTCGCCGTTAGTTGATTCCCACTTGCGCTTTAATATACCACATTCAACGTGAAGAGAGTTCCATTGAGCCCAGTAGCTCTTCAGTTTCTCACTCCTCTCCGAGATATCTTGCCATTGTGGTCTTTCCATGTCTTCTTTCCAAGCAAGAATAGGTGATATGTCTGGGTCTTCCCGTTGAGCTGTTCGCAAGCTCTCGTTGTTCCAACCTGTCCATGGTTCCACCGTCATCAGCTGTATAGTTGCCTCCGTTTCTTTTTCTTCCAGCCGAACGCAATGTTTGCATTCAACTTTGCATGGACGTCGTGAAAGGGCGTCTGCATTTCCATGGATACGTCCTCTTCGGTGTTGGATTTCAAAGTCATAAGCTTGGAGTCGCTCTATCCATCTCGCCACTTGCCCCTCAGGGTTCTTAAACTGCAAAAGCCATTTAAGCGCTGCATGGTCAGTGCGGAGGATAAATTTCTGCCCGTAGAGATATTTATGGAAATGCTTGGTTGAGTTTACAATGGCAAGTAGCTCTTTCCTTGTAGCACAATAATTTCTCTCTGCTTTTGAGAGTGCTTTGCTAAAATAAGCTACTGGCACCTCTTGACCATCCTCCTCCTGTGAAAGCACTGCACCAATACCTACATTGCTGGCGTCCGTGTCCAATATAAAAGTTTTTCCCAGCATTGGATAGTGAAGCACTGGAGTTCCACAGAGCTGTTGCTTCAAATTTGCAAAACTCTCGTTACATTTATCTGACCATATGAACGGCTTTCCTTTTTCTGTAAGTTGATGTAGGCTCCTTGCTATATCTGCAAAACCTTTTACGAATCGCCTGTAGTAGGTAGCTAATCCAAGAAAACTCCTTAATTGATGTTTGTCCTTTGGAACAGGCCAATTTTTCACAGCTCTTATCTTCTCTGGGTCAGTTCTTACTCCTTGTGATGAAACTATATGCCCCAAATATTTTACTTCATGCTTGAATAGAGCACATTTATTCGTGCTGAGCTTCAGTTTCGCATCTCTCAGTCTTTGAAGTACGTCCCGTAAGTTGTTTTTATGTTCCTCGAATGTCCTTCCGATCACAATTATGTCATCTAAGTAGACAAGACATGTTTTCCAGGTTAATCCTCGTAAAACACATTCCATGAGTCGTTCGAATGTGGCTGGAGCATTACATAATCCAAATGGCATAACTTTGAATTGCCATAATCCACTTCCAACTGAGAAAGCAGTTTTGTCTCGGTCCTCGGGATGTATTTCCACTTGCCAGTAACCGCTCTTCAAATCCAATGTGGAAAACCATTCCGCTCCGGAAAGGGTGTCCAATGTATCATCAATCCTTGGTAACGGATAGCTATCCTTTCTTGTTACAGTATTTAGTTGGCGGTAGTCCACACAGAATCGGGTGCTGCCATCCTTTTTCCTGACCAAAACAACTGGCGATGTCCAAGGGCTGTTAGATTCCTCAATTATGCCTTGTTCTTTCATGGAATTTATCATATCTGCAACTTCTGGTTGTTTGGCTAATGGTAGTCTTCGTGGTGGTTGCCGAATGGGCCTAGAATCTCCTGTTGTGATCCGATGCTGGACAAGATTTGTTTTGCCGAAATCATCATCATTCATTGCAAATAATTCCGAAAATTCATCGATTATCTCTTTGGCATCGTTGTATTGCTGTTCACTTAAGGCACTAGATGAAAGAAGTTTCTGAACCTGTTGAGTAGTAGCTGGTATACGTATTGCCTCCTTAATATTACTACCATTTTCCAAATTAACAATCTGATAAACAGGCTCACAATTTCCAATTATAGCACCTTCTTTTAGTTGTACCTCATTTTCGGATGTGTTGAGCACTCTGACTGGAATTAATGTTGCGCCTTCTGTCTTCACTAAAGTTTTACCAACGATGATGTTCGATGTTACTTTTGTAGGGTTAGGCTCCACCAGATAGAATCGGCAGGTCCCGATGTCATCAGTAAGCTTTGTCCATACTAGCGTCTCCGAGAATGCAGAGAGAGTCATATTCTCACAGACCATCGTCCTTATTTTTGCAGAATAATCTGTTCCTCCTCCTAGTCTCATAGGAATTTCTATGTTGCCATATTTGAGTATTCGTTCTCCGACATTTAAATTTATTTTATATGTGGTCATAAAGTCTACTCCAAGGATGCATTCATCCATTATGTCTGAAACTAGGAAATTGTGAGGAAATAGTAGTTCACCTAGTTGAATATCCAAAGTTATTTCTCCAAAAACTTGTACTGCGGCTCCAGTTGCTGTTCTTAGTAAATATTTGGTGGTATTGTGAAGCCATTTGTTCTTGACAAGATCCGCTCTAATAATTGATCTCGAAGCTCCAGTGTCGATAGTGACAACGCAGTCATTTTTTCCTACACTTCCATATATAACAAGACTGCTATTATTTCTCTGCAACTGGGCTATCTGAATGATGACTTCGGGGCTGTCGACTCTACCAACCAACTTCTGCCCCCCGAAGTTGGTTTTTACATGTTTTCCGACTGCTGGACAGGGGAGCTGATGCGACTAGTCGGTGTTTGATTTCTAGGCTCTCCCCGAATAGCTTGCTCCCTTGCTCGACATCTTTGGCATTCTGTTCTGTCCTCCTCTTCTGGTGATTCTGTTCGACGGCGTTTTCTGCAGTCCCTTTGGAGATGTCCTGGTCTATTACAATTCCAGCATCGCAGAATACCACGTGAAGAATTGCTCTGTGATGGCTGCATTCTATTACAAGTACATTCCTGCACCGAAATTTCTCTCACTCGTACTGCACTTCGGGAAGCTTGCCTGGCAGATTCATACGCTAGTGCATAGGCTAGTGCTTCTGCTGTTGATTTCTTTCCTGCTAGCCTCAACGCTTGTTGTAAATTTTGATCTGCAATAGCGTTCACAAATGCTTCTGTTGCCACTTCATTAAGGAAATCCGCATTTACGCTAGAGTATGAGAGATAAGCTAATCTTTCCACATCAGCCTGCAGTTGTTGTAGTGATTCGCCATGCTTTTGAATCCTGTTGCGTAGCTGTAGGCGATATACTTGCTGCATGTGTTCATCTCCATAACGTAACTTTATCGCCTGTACTAATGAAGTATAATCACGTTGCCTTTCTATCGGTATAGTTTGTAAAAGCTCTGATGCAGAACCTCGAAGTGCTAATACCAGAGCTGTAGCTTTGTCTGCATCATTCCATCCGTTTACTTCGGAAGCAGCCTCGAATTGTCTCTTGAAAATATGCCACGAATTTTGTCCATCAAATATTGGAGGTTTCATTCTGCCTGCATTGGATATTTCAATTCCTTCGTGCCGTGGTTGTCGATGCTTCATCTTCTCCAAATCTGATTTGAAGTTGTCAAGCTGTTCGGTTACTTTTTGTTGAACTTCCGCCACTTCTTGCTCGATTCCTTCAATTTTTAAATTTTGTTCGTCTAACGAGTTTTTCAGGAAATTCTTTTGTTCCTCTAAGCGATTTTCTAGACAATTCTCCAGAGAACTCTTTTGTTCATCCAAACGCGTTTCCAGTGATTTCTTCTGTTCATCTAAACGGGACTCCATGGAATTTTTTTGTTCATCCAAACGGGTTTCCATAGATTTCTTGTGGTCCTCGAGAGAATTCTTTTGTTCCTGGAGGGAATTCTTTTGTTCGTCCAAACGGGTTTCCATAGATTTCTTGTGGTCCTCGAGAGAATTCTTTTGTTCGTCCAAACGGGTTTCCATAGATTTCTTGTGGTCCTCGAGAGAATTCTTTTGTTCCTGGAGAGAATTCTTTTGTTCCTGGAGAGAATTCTTTTGTTCATCAAAACGAGCTTCCATTTTGCTCATTAAAGTACTTAAAAGCTGTTCTATGTTCATTGCAGGCTCTTCCTCAATTTCTGGTTCTTCTTCGAAAACGAATGTCTCAGGATTCTTTTCTTCCTCTATCAAAGCTTGTCTAAGTCGCTCGACTAGAACATTCTTTAGGCCAGTCGTTTGTAATGACCGCTTCCCCAACTCCACTTTCAATTCCTGTATGCGAAGCTCCTCTAGCTGGCGTTCCATTCTTGCGTCTTTTGTAATTCACTCACAGTTTAATATAAAATTATCTTTCGGAATTTTTACACACGATTTCACAAAATTAATCACTCTTTGAACTTCAAATTCAAATGCCACCAATTTATTTCGCGATTTTATTTTACTTCTGACACCAGTTGTTACGAGCGGGGCCTTAGTTCGTTATTTAAAACACAATATTTCAGATATAATTCAAAAGTTCTTTATTTATTTAACTTTACTGTTTACTCTCACAAATTCACAAATAATTATCAAGTCGACTCTTTATTTATCGCTAGTACTGTACTTCTAATTATCGCAATCCAAATAGTTTACTTCGTTCACTTCGCTGTCTGAAATAATACTCGCCTCCTGGATGTGAGCAGCGCCGTATTTATACTCTACGAATTATCCTAGAACCTTCCTGAATATTCCATTCTCCAAACCCAGTTTACTAGGATGTCACTAACCTAAAGTTGTTTCCAATTCCAATAGATGTCGCTTGTATCACTTTGTGGCGCGTAACAATATATATATGGATGATATAGTATATGAATATACATACGTTGAATTTCTAAATATTTTTCTGGTATCGCAATACGATTATATTTCCTTTTCTATCCAAAATCCATTCCTTTCTGCAGAGTAGCTTATATGTAACTTGAATCGAATCCCTGGATTTGTAAAAATTAATTTGGAATGAATATGTATTATATTCACCAAAAATTTGTTGCCCCCCCCCCGAACATTTCTTCGAGTACAGTTCGCCAATCGTAGTTATCCTGCAGAAATGGATCGATGAAACTGCATGCAAATATAGCGTCGAAACAATTTAAAATATTTATAAAATCTTTTTTGTTGTAATGAAAGTTTTTTTTTGTTTTTTGTAATGCAATTAGAGAATATTCACCAACTGCTGAAGAAAATAGGCAACATATCTTGAATTATTCATAATTTGAGAGGACCTATTTTAGTAATAACCCGTTCAAAAAGCTTCACCCCCATATCACATGTAAAGTTATGTATATTTTCCATACTGTACTATACAATTACATTGTATGTATGTACATGTGATCGATTGGAACATGAATACTCTACCACCTCCCTACCCTTTGCATAATTTAACACAAGCGAAAATATACAAATTCCCTTACCCAGAAGAAGATCCTTAAGGGATTTTCGGGAGCTATGAAACAGGTATAAAGAAATTAATGGCTTTTCGTTCCCATATTGAAAGGCTTCCGTTAATAGCTAAGCTTAAAATTGTATTCATTTCATATTGTGAATCTTTGATAAATTGAAATGCTTGTGCGAAAGTCTTTAAATATTAAATTTCCTGTAAATACCTGAAGGTATCTTTTATGTTGTATATTTTATGGTAAAATGGTAAGAGATAAGAAACAAAAAAACAATTCTGGGAAGTTTAGATAAGTTCAGTGGAATCAATGCAAAATTTCTCAAGAATTTTGTATATTTCATTTAGAAAAACCAAGTTAATATTATGTATAACGATAAAAGTGTCCACAAAATAATTTACAACATTAAGTAAATGTATTAATTTTACAATGTTATGTGACATCGATATATTTAGTGTAAAATTGCTAGATAATGCAAAATAAGTAAGATTGTAAAAATACAATTTGATCGAATAGTGTAAAATTAAAAGAAAATAAGTAAAAAAAAAAAGAATTGGTCTAAGACTAAAGCTGGTATCATAAGCCCGTATGTAATTGCCTATGGTCATCACCCTGTGCAAGTGTGATTTTTGAAGTGATTTTTCGCATATATTTCTATAACGGTTCGTCGGACAGTAAAAATGCTTATAACCGCAGTTTCATAGGATTTTATATTCTGAAGAACTTTTCAGTACAATAAAAACGTTTAGGACTGATAGTTTTCACAGTACATGTAAAAAATCAAAATTTTTATATGGCAATACCAGCGTTACCCGATTAAGTCCATTTTTTAAATTTTATTGACTATTCCTATGAAAACACTACGTATCAGATTTCAGCTGTCTGTGTTGAGGCGTTCTCAGGCAGTGTCCAAATATATAGAGGAAAATGAAATTTTTTAATGGCAACCCTACGAAGAAGTTGCCCGATTCGTTCTATTTTCAAACTTAACTTAACTTTTTTTTTTTAAAAAAACCGAGTGCAGATTTGCAGCACTCTAAGTGAACGCATTCTTGAGTTATCGTGAGTCCGGTCAAAAGGGTGGGGGGTGTCAAAGTTTGATCTAGTACATTTTGGAAAATCTAGTATAGTACACTCCTATACTCGGAGCCTTAAATAAATATTTATGACCACTTCCATACCCACTTGTTGGTATTTTCCTCTTGGTTATTCGAACTGAGGTACTAGATTTTTCGAACTTTTGATCGGTTCTAATTCAGTAGGGTTATGTCCGATCGGACAAAGGATTTCCTTGTTCGCCTCAACTCATTACCACCTACAATACGTAGAAGAAAATTTTTCCCACAATTCTTTTAGGGTGTTGGTAGGAACCCGCGGACGGGGTGGTGGTTCCAATACGGCATGTTGCATATAAATTAAAGGACTCGACGAGTACTATCTGGTGGTGTATTTTTTTCTCGATTAAGAAAACTTTTTCGGGATGTTTTGTCGTCGGAAACCCAATTTTCATGCACTTGGCTCACATACACCCTAAGTTACTATATTTGGCATATATTTTTGCTTCCATGGCCATGGCCATTAGTGATCTGTTGTAAACAATTTTCATTCATTCAATCGTTATCCACGATGTACGAATTCCGCGCAATCACTAGAAGTAGAAAAATTTACTTTTTCGTCCATAAAAGTCGCTTAAGCTATATCCGATCACCAAAGCTTTCTCCAGCTGAATTGAAATAAATATTGTTAATAAAATACACTCAGAGTATCATAATGCATCGTTAAAGACATTTCTCATGTCTGGAGGTATCGGGCGTAAAGTTGCATGAAAAGTGGGCATTCCCCTTTTTCTATGGCAACACCAAGACATGTTTGTCTGATTTATTCCATTTTTAAATTGTATTAATTAATTTTATGAAAACGCTGTGTAGAAAATGTCAGTTCTCGACGTCGGTCCGCTATCTTAGACAGTGTCATAATAAATAGTGAGAAACGAAATGTTTGTATGGCAACCCTACGGCAACCTACCTGGTTTGTTGAACTTTCGAACTTAAACCAACATTTTTTTGTTAAAAAGGGTGTGCACAATTTTTGCTCTCTAAGTAAACGCGTTCTCGAGTTATAGACAGGACGGACGAACGGACTCAAAATCAAACTAACTTTTAATATTATGTGCGTACCCAATCCAGTTTACTTTACCAGCATTATTTCTATGCATTACAAATGGAATGACAAACTTTGTCTTATGATTTCATTATCTCGGGCATAAAAATGGTAAATGACAATTTATTGGTCAAAATGCAAATTCTATCACCTGGAAAACATTAGTAAAACACTTTTGCTACTAGCAATTATTACACTACCGAGAGCTGATCAAGTAAAAATTTACAGTTAACTTGACATGTTGACAGCTGTCGCGGGAAGGGTAGACAATTAACAATATTTTTCTCATGTTAGAAGTACAAGGAAAAAAAACCAATAAAAAAAAAACTAAAAAAACTACAAATTTAAAGAAACCGTCCTAAGTTAAATAGGTTTTTTTTAAATAAACAACAACTAACTCAAATTCATAACACAGGTTAGTTTAGGTTAGAATGTCGGCCAACGTAAAAAGCATGTACGCTCAGCCACACTTGGATCGTCTATTGTTCATTGGGATACCACTTTATTGGAACCCTGCCTGGAAAAGACATCTAAGAGCTAGGGGGTGCGATAAAACCAGCCAGGTCGCTCAACTCTTTGTCTGCTAATTCGCCCAGTTAGCAGAAAATGTAGCTACCAAGCGTATTTCTCGTGCGCTTAACAAGATGAAGGCATTCGCACAGCAAGTGCTGAACACTCTCAACCTGTTCCTCGTCCATACATTTTCTACAGAAGTCATGGTATGGAGCTTGCATGGGTTCTATCTGGGTCTGCCAAAGAGGCAGTGTCTGCCTCGTGATAACTGCAGTAAGATTGGGCACATCGTTCCTGTTCCTCTTCAGCAGAGTTTCAGTCTTCACAGGACAAATCTGTCTTGAAATCGTGCATGAATTCAGTTTTCCCCATCTTCTTACAGGCCTGTACATCTAAAATCCTCTTTACTGATTCTATGGGACGACCTATGGGTTCCTCCGCTAGACGTATATTCATATCAGAACCATTTCTGGTCAGAGCATCGTTTTCAGGTATGTCAATGTGACCAGACAACCAGCATATAGTAACACTGTGGTGAGCATCCAGCTTCCCGAGCTCACAGTGACACCATTGCACTAGGCGCGATCTAATAGTGCTCGAGTCCGAAGCTCTGATTGTAGCTTAGCTGTCAAATCCTGATGACACGACCGCCGGGTAGAAGTACCTACACTGTAAAAAATACACAAATTGTTGCGACGAAGCTTAGGTATTTTTCCCTAAAATGTAGGGAATATTCCTTAAAATTTAGAGGAAAAAACCTACATTTTGGGGAATATTCCATAACCGTATCGAAAAATATCTAAGCTTTGTGGCAACAATTTGTGCAAATTGTTTACTGTATAGATGACGTAAGTAGTATGCAGCAACTATGCTGCTTTTCAAATGGCCAGGACCTCCGCCTAGAACAGACTACAGTGGTTCGGAAGGCAGTATGATTTCTGAATTTGAGGGAGAATTGAATACAATCAGGGTCCCACTTCCATATTCATTTTCGAACCGTCCCTATCAGAGATATTACCATTCTACTGCTCTATACTAGGAATGCTAACTAGTTGAGACTGTTTTCTCAAGGTCTAGTCTAGGAACGATATAGTCCATAGCTCCACGTATACAGTGCCCAGGACAGATCTTCAGTATTCTACTGTGACAAGGCAGCCCGACTCTTTAAGGCTTAGTGCACTCTTTGCAGTTATACATTTCCAATGGAAGTCGAGGAGCAAAATCTCTATTGCTGTCGGGTTTTTTTCATACAGCACATGTAAGGCCTAAATAGGAAGCTCTCTCTATTTTCAGATGCGTCGCTTTCTCTAGAGTATTCCACCACACCAAGATTCCATATGTGAGCCTAGGTCTTACAATAACGGTGTACATCGATACGATAAGTTATATGAAGAGAGGCAATGGGTGCAATTGCAATATACGACACCACCATAGCTGAGATGTGGTAAGAGAAAAGATTTAATTAGTCATTCAACGCGAAGTATGAAAATGTCGCTTGTCCTTTTGTCTATTTTCTATTGCACATAACAATACTAATAAGCAATTGTCCATGAATAGACCCCTGAGGGACACCCTTATTCAGAAACAACACACCGGGAAACGCTTCACTCAATCTCACCATTTGGTTTCTATTTAATAAAAAAATCAGCTATTAAACTGCAAGCAGTTCTTAATACGCGTCCAACTGTGTCCACTTGTGTTATTTTAAAATACTTTTTTGTCTGATTTGGAGGGTGTGTGTGCGCTATCTGTGAACAGAAGGATAGGATGCCGGTTATGTATAAGCCCAACTTAAGTAATTAACATTTTATTAATGTCTTCAAAAAATAAACTTCATATACAATTCAAAGTATCACAGCAAATTCAGAATAAAACTTACATCTACGTTCCACTAAACCGTCCTTCCAATAAGGATCGATGGTGTGGTATACAGACTGTTCAAAAATGAACAATGGAGTCGGGTTGGACGTATACGGCCCCAAATGCCAAATATCAAATCCTCTGGGTTCTACTCCTACCGTATTTCTAGCCGAGGTATTGGCCACAATAGAATGTGCCAATACCTGCATTAAAAGAGCCATAAATTGCTCATTAATATCCTCTCGGACAGTCAAGCTGCCCTCAAAGCCCTAAAATCCTACACTGTCAAGGCAAGGCAAGGATAGTCTGGGAATGTCTACAAACCATCAAAAACTTATCAAGGCAAAACAAAGTTACCCTCATGTGGGTACCTGGACATGAGAGCCACAAAGGTAATGAAATTGCTGATGGCGTAGCCAAAAAACGAGCCGAAACTCAGAATGGTTACAAATTATTTCAAAATGACCGCAAAAACAGAGTGGGAGGTGGAGTAGCTATTTATATCAAAGACTGCTATAGGGCCAAAATTATAAGCTCTTCAACGACGCCAGGTTGTGAATTCATGCTAGTAGAAGTCTGCACGGGTATGGCGAAAGGTGTTTTGGCTGCGGTGTATTGTCCTCCTGATATTTACAACGCCGAAACCATCAAGGAGTTCGAGGGCTACTCAAATTTACAGCCATGTGATCGTGGGAGGCGATATCAATGTTGACATTCTTAGAAGTGATTCGCGTGCTAGAAATTTTCTATCCGTGATCCAATCATCACAGCTAGAAGTCATTAACACAATTCCAACTTTTATGAACGCGGCAAACCCTTCATTGCTTGATTTGTTTCTCACTTCTGATGCGGAACGTGTCGCTTTTCATAACCAGCTTAGTCCACCAAGCTTTCTTGATCACGACATCCTATTCATGTGCTATGATCTACCTCTGCACCCTTCACAGCCTCAAGTGGTATCATTTCGAAACTACGATGGCATAAACTTGGAAGAACTTGGAGACGAATGCAGTCTCTTGAACTGGGGTGACATTTATTTGAGTCCTCCTGTCGACCATCAAGTAGAAGTTTTTAGTGCTTTAATCAAGCACTTGCATGACCGACATGTTCCTCTAATACGTAAAAGGACACAAACTTCTGGATGCCCTTGGTTCTCTGCTGAAATATCTTCTCTAATATCTGAGCGAGAGCATTTCTATCATCTCCACAGACGAGTAAGAACTGACAATACCAAGAGCTTGTATAGATCTGCACGCAATCGTGCCATCGCAGCCATACGCAGGGCAAAGCGTCAGTTTTATAAAAATAAACTGAACCCTGAGTTGCCACCTAAGTTGCTTTGGAACAATCTGAGGAGAGCTGGTGTCAGTCGCAATAAGGATAGCGGTCCTAGTTGCGATTTAAATAATTTTTTCGCCTCCACACAGGGAATCGTCCAGCCTTTGTCAGATGATCGTGATCACTTAGTTAATTTTGCTGGATCTAGCTTCTCTTTCAGGTGTGTGGATATTGACGAGGTAATTATAGCTGTTTTCTCTATAAGATCTGATTCGGTAGGCCCAGATGAAATACACCCTCGTTTTGTCAAACTAATTTTGCCTATGATTATTAGTTATCTGGTATATATTCTGAATTCATGTCTCAATTGTTCTATATTTCCGCTTGCCTGGAAGGTAGCCAGTGTTCTCGCACTTCCCAAGAAGTCGTGTCCTAAAGAGCTGAGTGATTTTCGCCCCATTAGTATACTTTGTTTCCTTTCCAAAGTTCTGGAAAGGCTAATACATGCGCAAATGCTCGAACATTTGGAGGCAAACAAGCTACTCACGGAATGGCAGTCCGGCTTTCGCTCCCAGCATAGCTGTGAAACTGCCCTGCTAAAGATTACTAACGATCTCCGTGTAGCTCTTGATAATAATCATCATGTAGGCGTCCTGGTCTTGCTCGACTTTTCAAAAGCATTTGACAGCGTAAATCATGACATCCTGCTGTCTAAGTTATCTGCTCACTTTGGTTTTTCGTCTTCAGCCACCGAATTGATATGTAGTTTTTTATCGGACAGATGTCAGCAAGTGAAAGCGAATAATGTTATATCTAACATTCTACCCATCCGGTGTGGAGTTCCACAAGTTTCTATATTGGG